>CM056558.1:17027239-17644739 GCA_029721515.1 Synanceia verrucosa
GACATGGGAGTTGTTATTTTAAATTATTTTAGTGTTAATTAGGCTTTAAATCGTTAAACTTCCCCGGCCTGCCCACGGGCCATTGTGAGGGTTAGGGTTAGAGGGTAGGGTTAAGGTTATGGGTTAATCATGATCATCATCATCAATTCAATGACTTATTTTGTGTAATATGGTCTTTATCATGGTAGACATACTAGACCATGGTCTGATGATGATCAACAGGCACAGGCTGCGACCAGTTCCTCTTTAGGACCCTGGGGAGTAAAAGTCTGCCTTATATTGTGTTCACTGGAAGTCAGCATCTTCACTTCAAAATTTAGTGCTCCTACCATTTCCAGCCTGTCAGAGGTACAGATCCGACTTCACGGCGGGTTTTGATTTAAATTCTGACTTGGAGCTTGGAAATTCCGAAATTTGTGTACAATTGAAGGCACGATGAGTTGGAAACACAAACACCGGGCTCCTGGTGCTGCTGCTATGACATTAATCTTCTGTTTTACCAGCGATGTTTGTCTCCTTATGCTGGGAAAGTGAGGGGACGGATCTGTATCTCTACAAATCTGAAGGGGACATGTCCCCATGTCTCAAGATCCATCTGAGAGCATGGTTCACAGAAACTTAGTTAACGGAATTTAGCACTGAAAAATTATTCATTTTTTGATACTCGATAGGATTGGAGCTTTTTGGTCGGTGCTACAAAAGAAGCTAAGTTCGGTACTCAGCCCTTGTCGAATCACACAGCTTTTATCTCAGTCCTCATGAGCTAACCATAACAAACCATTTGGCTAAGGTACAGAAAAATTGAGAATCCTAAAAACTTTGCAGTTTGAAGCAGCCACCAGTTTTTTTTCCATGTGGAAATTCCATGAAATCTCACACCTGACTCTCATTCCTGTTTATTTATGTTTTGTTCACACACTAACAAACCTACATGTACTTTTTCCGCTTAAAATCTTGTTGTGTTTTTGGAACAACAAATCTGTGTTGAAATTGGCAGGAGGAGATCGCATACTGTATTAGATCAAATGAGAAATATCAGACAAGGATGAAATATATCAATTAAATGACGTGATTAAATGTAATCTTTTTCAAATTTTGTGTTTGGCATTAAACATGAAATAAACAGTATTTCCTGGAAGCAATACAAAGAAAATTATGATCTCAGCAACAATAATAAATAATTATTATCATCATTTCAATTGCCTGTACAGATTTTCAAAACACTCTGAAGCAAAATTTATTGAGCTACACAAATAAAATTGACTTAACTTGTGTGTTTTAATATAAATAACCACTATAGTGTTTTACACTTCGGAAGTCTTGCCTGTATACTGACCAACAATTTGTAAGGAATCTTTAAAAAATTAGATTTGTAATTGATAACGGAATCTGAAGGATGAAATCATATCAATGCCCATCACTCCCATGCTGATACTGGGCGGCTATCAGACCCCCACTGCCCCAGACAGCACTTAAAGCCAAGGAGCTTATATGAAGAATAAAACAGGGCCAGCCGGCAGGCTTACACTGTGACACACTCGTTGCTTTGCCATGTGAAGTTACTGTAATTGGAGTGTCTTCCAAAGCCTCAGCTTCTCCGGGAAGAACGGTGTCAAAGCTGACAGCATTTGCAGGATTTCTCTTTGCCAAGCTCACGGGCCGATGCTCCGCTCTCAGCCACGCCACCACCGACTCTGCTTCACAGCTGCACTGAACACTGACATAGTTTTTTTTTTCTTTACCTCCAGCATCACTTAGCGAGAGGCTAGCTATGCTCAGTTTGTCAAAGAAACTGACACTTTCAAGCTAAACATCCAATCCCAAAAACAGGTACATGGATTTTAAAGAAAATGCTGATTCGCTATCATCACCCTTCCCTGGGAGTTTCTTCTTGTGATTGTGATTAATATCCTAATACGCGTCCTAACTTTAACAGGCTTAGGAATGAACCAAACATAATGGAACAGGTATTAAGTTCTCATTCCATGGAAACTGAAAGCAACACCGAACAGCTCTGTTACTTGTTATCTCAATCCATGCCTGTGAAACTTTAGGGTTGAGTCCCAACAGGAGCAGGAGCTAAACCTCTGCTGAGTCACCACATGACAGGACTGCTGATACGACTTAATGAGCACCGGTCAGGACATGACCAGCTTTCTTAGAGGACTCAGAGTTGAACAAGTTCAGGAATTCATGTTCTTATTCTTTTATCGCTTTTTAACTTCAATTTTTTGCACTGGTAAATATGACTTTATAATAGCAGTATTTTTTTTAATAATGAATGAACTTAAAGGGACACTATGTCATTTTTTATAAGTATTTTATGACCTCAATTCAACGTCTTCATTCATAAATAGATCCTCATCGGTGTAAAATAAGCTATGCCAATAATCTGACTTATCCTATTGGGCAAAGAATCAGTTATCTGTCTTTACATAGAGCGGGTCGCTCATACGGAGGCTTCCATGTCTTTTCGGTCTACAAAAAACTACAAACTGCCAACAGGGACATAAAGCACTACTTGCTAGTACTAATAGGGCAAAATGCATTTTTGCGATTAATTTTTCACGGAGAAGTAGCGTGGAGAAGACATTATTACTTACCCGGCACTAAACTAAAACCTGCACTGCACTTTTGGTCGTAATGCAAGACCATAGTTATGCCACACCGAAGGAGAAGGACTCATCACCAAAAGAGCGTAAAAGGGAATTAAAGGCGAATTAACAAAATAAGGGTAAACATCGGGGTCGCCTTTCCCGGGTGGAAAGCGCTCATGACTAAGAAAGATTTCCAAAGGGATGCTGAACTTGCCTGTTTTCTTCTCGACAGATAAGTCAATGTTATTGTGTAAATTAAAATGTCTCATTGCTTGGTTGTGTAATTCATTACATTGGCGGCATAACAGTAGATCACATAAAGCATAAACCTTGTTGGTGGATGGTAACATTAGCATATGTTTGATTGAGTAACCTAAGGGCATTTCATGCCATTGCCTATTACCTGCTCACACAAATGATTGTATGCCGTTTGAAATAACGTATCTCATCACCAGAAACGAAAACTCGATGAACTGGTGTTTGAAAACATGTTGTTGTCAACAGCCTCGTGAATCTCGATTTTCGACCCATTCTGCCTACCGTAGTTCCAACCATGATGCAATGCGCAGTAAAAAAAAAAACGTGTGGTGCTGGCGAGCGAATGTCATATCAAATTTAACCTCTAGATGGGAGAAAAAAAAATACATAGTGTCCCTTTAAAATATATTGTGCAGCTCTAATAAAAAGAAGCATGAACAAGGCCAGCTCCTTCACACAGCTGGGATCTGAAACTTTGCTGCATTCTGCGACCTTGCAATTGTTGACACAGAGAACAAAATGATTGCTGCTTTGTCATTCAGCACACTCACGGAGGAAATATGCAGAAGTGGACTTTCTGTCTTGTGCTTCATCATGTCACCACAGCCTGGAGAGCAGCTGTTTATAGACACCTCACAAACAGAGGTTCTAATGACATTTTATGGGCTAGATGCGCTCTTTTTTCAAACCAACGTTATCTTGGCGTGATCACGTGATGATTGATCACAGAGTATGCATGCATCTGCGATACTACTTATTTCCTATTAAGTTTAATCGCAGCCCAAATGCAAACACTTTGCAGAGTGTGTGAAATCATTTTTCTGTGTATGTGCCTCTCATCATCTGTCTCCATCTCCTCAGCTGCTCTTTCTCTCCATCGCCTCTCTTCAATTACACATATATCCTCCTACAGCTCCAGCTGTTACCCGTAAGTGACTTGGCATGGTAACTATGGAAACGCACACCACCATACTGGACTTGAATGACATTGCCCTCATGATAATCTCTGGCACCATTATAGATGTGGAGATTGCGTGACGTCTCCCAATCTTGGCTAGATTTGCATAATGTGAAGAATGGCGTTGATGCTGAGTGGGGGACAGACTGGCTGGCTTTCATGCTCTACTGAAAAATGATCAACAGATGTGAAACTTAGTAATTGGAAAAAATTGGAAACATGGTCACTGGAAAGGTAAGAGTGTGTGTGTGTGTGTGTGTACAGGTTGAGTGTGTCTTGTTTGCTCCCAGGAGCGTCTCCCTGCTGACGACCAGCACTGACAGATAAACATTTTTTTTCCTTCCTTCCTGTCTTGTAGGTGTGAGTGACTGTGTGCGTCTGCCCTGGATGACCTAAAGAAGTTTTCCCTCTCCACTTCCAGCGTCACGCTTCACCGTCTCCCATGTCGCTGTTCCTGGCAGCCGAGGCCAAAAGGGAACAGTTGAGCTTGTGGAGGACAATGTACACCAGTGCCTATATGCTTCCAATCTTGAAGCAAAGATTGGACAGGTTAAGCTACGTGTCCCAAGGTGCACTTGTTTTCCATTTATCCCCATTCATTCACATTGTGATTGATATTGCTTTTGTTCGAGGAAGGCCCAAGTAGGCTGCTGAAAAATGTCCAAGGGGGAAAACTCTGAATGTATGCACGTTAATTGTTACGAGGAAGCGATTCAGACCAAAACAGTCTGCTCAAATCTCCCCTTGGGAGGGTAACGATTTATCACATGTGATACTGGGACTACATGAGGAAATGCTTGGCATGCTGGTCTATATTCAGCACACATACAGCAGACGTGAGCATGCCTAAATCTGATCCTACACATACTATAAATAGACCCTATTCCCAAGCTTGTGTAATAAAGTCACCTTACATAGCTTTATTATATGCATGTTTACCTTGGCAACAATTGGTACAATTTGATATCTTAGTGTCATCTTATAGACAAGAGAGACAAGAGCTAACTTCTACTTCAGTTCACAACTAATCTGACAAGTGGTTTTGATATCATATTTTAGGGGCAGGAATGAGTGCCTTTTTTAACGTTGTATCCTCGGATTGTTTTCTTCCTGTACTCAGTCTCCTCTCTTGGCATGTATCTATGTGCCAGTATGAGATAACCCAACACCCAGCAGGTGTTACAGTGTATTATTGGTACTGTCGGGTAAGAAAAGGAGGGTTGAAAACTCAGCCGCACACAACACTGAGTTGCTGCAGAGCAATCTGCAGGTATCATAAAAGCAAAACCTAAAACCAAAAACTAACTTTACATCAACAATAAACAGAAAACTGACAACTTTCCAAAACCCAAAGTAAGAAACTGTTTTGAATTATAAAAAAGGGACAGAATAATAAAAGAGAAACTTCAAGCAATCATTAGGTCGATCACAGAATAGCTATACAAGAGTATCTGTATTTGGCAGAGCACTGAAGTCAAAGATCAGTGTGTTCAAAAGTTCACCCTTCTCAATGTATGAAATATGGCTGAAAGGTTTCCTACACCGATTGCTAAAAATTATCAATGCATATTCTTTGCACAGTGCGCTTATGTTAAGGATATGCCAGTTGCGGCATGGACTGCAAAATAGAATAAGGGGGAGGGACGAAGAGAAGAGACAGGCCAATGACAAGAAAAAGACAAAAGTGTCAAAAGCCTGGGATCATTTTTAAGCTCATCTCAAACACTGTGAAGTGTGTCTAATGGAAATGCAAACTAGCACCCCACAACAGCATGATGTCAATGCAGCAGTGTCTCAGCAGAAAGCATCCATTGTCTGCATCCAGTTCACAGACCGGACCCAGACAAGATAACTTTAACATTAGCATCTAACCTAAATCAATCTGATTGCTAGTTGAGGGCTCGCAAAGAATGTACGTTAATTATGGCTAGTTCCCTGTGTGCGTTATTCAGCTGGTTCATGACCAGGTGAGATGCTGAAAGAAGCCAAGTCGATACCTGGATAACAATCCTCTCAAACTGTCTCTGTAAGAAGAAACTTCTCAGTGGAGCATCTACACACTTTGAAAAGTACTAGTATCTGCTTGACGTCACACAATCACTGAAGACACTGATCTCTTTATTCCTTTATCATTTCAGCTGGCTCTGGACTACAGAAGGGGGCTATCGTCTCATGTTTTTCCATGTGGAAAATGTGCTTCTTTGGAATGAAGCTACTAAAATGTTGCTTCAGAGGCTTTTCTCACTGTTGGGTCAGAAGATCAGTTTCCTTTATCCTTGATTACTAACCACTTATATCCCTCTCTTTCATTTTTTTCCCTTAACATTTAACCTCATTAAATCCCATAGCATCTCTGTGTAACATCCCAGGTGTTATCCCTTCATCTCTAAGCACCATACTATATATTTTAATTATCTATGAGAAGAACTTTGAAATAAAATGACCTCTAATTAACACCCATGTGTGAAACCCTACTCACTTGCCATGCTTCTTCCATTAGTTCACTGCAGTTCTCACTACCTATGGTATGCAGCTTTGCCCCAGAGGTGCTTCCCTGTCAAACCAGCTCTCAGATCCTGCAGTGTGGGTGATGTATGAAGTCAGTTAATACCTCAATCGGCGAGGAACATTATGGCCATCTCATTCTAACGAGCACATTATTTCTGATATGACTGTATGGCTTGCCCTGATGCGGCTTGCTCTGATGGATGGACACGGGCCTACTAAAAGTTTTGGCAACGAGACAGGGGGCCAGGAACTGCATTAGCTGTGGAAAACTTTATCATCAGGTAATAGTTCAAAGTACGGTTCAAAACAAATGGGCTGATGTGACAGACAGGGACTTGTTACTCATAAATGGATGTAATGGCAATTCAAGTGGTTTTCAATCTGGCGTCCAGCATTAATTCCTCTGCTGTATGAGACTATCTGCCAGTTGGACTCTGACAGGAAACAGAATCCATGTTGCAGAATTCAGTTTTAACTGCTTTAACTGTGGCTTTTGTGAAAGCATTTCTTTCGCGGATGTTTTATATTATCTTTTATATTATCTTATATAAAAGCTGCTGAAATCAGTGACACCACGTTAGCTCTAAAAAGCGCTGTGTTTAAGAAAAGAACACCTCTTTCTCTTTTCCTTTTCATCCATTTCACGTTACAAATTAATACTTCAACGATGCTCTTTGGTAGATTATTTGTTTGCCGGATTACAGAAGAAGCTTGGACAGATCAGAGAAGATGGTTAATCTAACTTCATCAGCATGTTTAATTATTAGTTATGACTGCATTAATAGTTTCTTTAAGTTTTTGAATATAACAAAACTTTGCTTACTCCACTTTGTAAACAAATGCGAGCCTCTGCACAGCATGTCCCCAGCACATGACGTCACTCAGCGCACAGCATAGAATTACATTATATAGAGCTGTATGGATCAGGCCCATTGCCACGATACCCAATCTAGACTTTTCTTAAATACTGGAACTGATACCGATACCAATCAGATCGGTGCATCCCTAAAAAAGAGACCATGTTGATCAAAGCAGGAAGTGGAGACAATCATGATTAGAGAGCAAAACAAAGTGGTGTTTTTAGTGGGCGTGGCCTCTACCTCTGATGAAACAAGGATGGAAAAACGGAAAAAAACATGATGAAACAGAGAGTCTCTTCTCTCAGTTGAGCTATTGAGTGTTTTTAGAGACATGGTACAAATATTCTGTGGGTCTTAAAATATGAATTTCTCCTGTCCCAATAAAAAAAGAGAGTCACTTATATTTACTCAGGAGCATTTTGCCAAGCTTGTTTGCCTCAAAATACAGGTTCACACAGCCCAGATAAGACCTGGCAGCAGCATATAATCACAGTCTTACCCAACTGAAAGATATAGTGTTGTACATTTCATTCAAGGAAATTACTGTGGCTTCTTGTATTGGGGGAAAAAAGTGTTGCTCTTCTCTCTTTCCCTGCAGCGATTTTGGTTTCCCAACCAGGAACCTATCAGTATTAAAATGCTTCTCCAGCTTCTAATTATCACCCTTAACGTTCGATTAGAAGCAGAGCTCACTTTCATTTTCCTCCTACAGTTGGCCTGAGCCTATGGGCACATTTAACATTTTATTCTAACAAAATTAGCTATGAAAATAGATCCACATCTTCAATCTATTACCCGTGGCATGATAAACACAGGAGACGGAACGGATTTGGGGAGAAAAAAAAAAGTCTAATTTCAAAACCTCTTAATACTTTCAGCATCAGTGGTGATATCTACTTAATTAACATGATCAGGAGCTGTATCAAGTACTCAGGGAGGAGGAGGAGGGGAGTGCAAATGATGTGTTTTCTCATTTCTCTTGCCTCGGCTATTCATGTAGTATCTTGAAGAGGAGAAGTTGAAGTTGAAGTGGAATGAGGGTTTATAGATAGGCGTGAGGTGGAGGGATATAGCTGCCAAATAAATATTATATCTTACAAAGCACTCACAGGTCACTTAACTGAGTTAGCCCTTTTCAATTGGTCTTTGAAAATGAAAAAAAAAACATTCAAAACAACTGAGGGGAGCCGTTATAGTCCTGTCCTTGAGGCTTGGACAAGCAGCCTGTGTCACTGTCAGTATAAGACAGGGCAGACCAATCCATCCTAATAAAGTGCTCAAGTGGCTGCGAGCTTCCTGCTGTTGATCAGCCTCGCATGACACTTGTCTTCGGAAAAAAAAAACCAAAACAACCAAGACAGGACACTTTGTTTCATTTTTCCAACTGGATGTCATTTAGCCTCATGTTGTGATAATGCTACACTAAAATGAGTAGTAAAAGCATAGAAATATATCATTGATTGTGTATGAGACAATGTCAGGCCTCACATCTTTTGACAGAGGAGTAGATGTTAGATGCAGATGTTTTTAATTGTAGTAGTAATAGTAGTATTAGCAGCAGGATGTAGGCGTGGGCAGGATAAACGGTACACAATATGAATTTAGCCGACAGTAGAAATTTGTGTTTGTTTACTTAGAGAGGAAGGGCTGGCATGAACACCTTCACCTGAAGGTGGCAGTATTGTGCTTAGAAACTCAGTGTTTTTATTTTACATGTAGAAAACAAGCAGCAGCTAAACTCTCAAATGTTTTATTGTTCTACAGAATTAGCGAGAAAATATGCCTGTAAGTTGTTTGTGTTGAATATAGCCATTTGTTTAACAAGTTAAAATGATCGCTGGCGCAATGCTAATTTACGTTAGCCCGTCTACGGCATTTTCCATTATGTGTTAGCATGAAGCTAGTGGACTTTGCGTAGGGCTAATACTGAAGGCAGTACTAAAGTGTTAACAGTGTGAAGTTACTTGTTTACTTTGTTTTCAACAATTACAGTTTTGCACAATACATTTTCTTGAAGTAATTGAAGTAATATTCTTAACTTTTATGTTATTTAATAGTTTTAAAAACAATTTCCTGCTTGACTGCTCTTACCATGTGCTATGGTAATCATTAAGAAAAAAAATATACCGCAATATATATTTTGGGCCATATCTTACACCCCTAGTACGTTGCTTTCCTACCCAGTGAAGAGAAGTGAAAAATAAGTTCACAGGTGTTGGATTTAAATTGTGTCCTTGATTATGACAGCAGTCCTTGTTGACAAAAGAGGAAGAGTACACACAAACTTCTCTTCAAACCAACATTACTTCCCATATCAGTCTGTAAAGAGGAATAGCATACAGACAAATTATGACAAATAAAAAAGAAAAGTGAAAACAAAATGGCCCTGTGGCATGGGTAACTGCAACATTTTAACATTTCATCACGTAGGCTATGAGACATGAGTCGGACATCTTTTCATCCCTCAGCCTACTCGGTTGCATATTTCCATTCCATTCCAGTTCCATTTTTCAAACTTTGCATTTATTTTACATAGCGTCAATTCATTACAAGTCATGTCAAGATACTTTCATGTTGATCAGGTCAAGGCCATACTATACCATACTACCTATACATTTCTAAAGGTGAATATAGAGACCAGATTTCAAATGGTTCCCTCCAGTTAATGTTTTCAGCAATGGTAGCTGACGAAAGTGAAAAACACAGAGCTGAAGGACTATTGGAAATATAAAACTAGGCACTAAGAATGTTTTGATGTATTGTAGCAAAGATGACTCACCTATCAATGTGCAGAAATGTGAGCAAACCTGAGCGACTATCAAAGTTGCTCATTTGAAATCCTTTGCAGCTCAGGAGCATTCGCTTTAATTATTCTGGTTTTTCGGATTAATATTTTCTGCCATGGTTGTTAGCCACACAACAAAATTACACCCTGTGAATGATAACACACCATAACATTTGTGATTTATATTCCATATCCAGTTTCGTACTATGGAGAGGAAAAAAACCTTGCCAGTGTGAAATACATGCTTAGCATGTTAATGTTAGGCTGAAAATGATCCATGCAGCTTAATTGCAGGGTCGTTCAAATCAGTTCAACACCAGACCAGAACATTAGCCCCATTCAGACAAAGCTGCAGCAATATTACCAGCATTGTTATTTGCAGTAGCCTTCACCAAAGGCTGTAGTCATAAACAGTACAAGAGCTCAGATTATTCAGCAGCAGCAACATAGTTACCTAGTTTCATTAAGACTTCTATTCACTTTCATAATTCTGACTGCAGGAGGCATTTGTTTTCCTTCTTGAGGTTTTGTTCAAGGAGAAAAATAAAGTGAAAAAAAACACCTGAAACAAAGATCACTATGTTAAACAAAATACTGTATGAAATGACACGCCAAGCCTCATAACTCATGCAGTGAGCACCTTGGATCTGCACTGAATGTGTTGCTACCTCCTCTTATATCATACTAGACTTCATCAATCATTTCAAAGCAACTCTGTGTGATGAAAATCTTGGAATTCATTTTATTCTGTTTCTTTCCCAGCAAAGCAGAGCACCCAAGGCAAGAGAAGCACAGTTTAAAAAGCTAATGAAGAAAGTTAACACAGCCTATTACGCTAGCTGACCAGCTGCACTGGATGACCCTGAATAAAACCAATAATTGATCATAATTTATAACTGGATGGTTGTCACTGATGAGTGAAAGGACCCAGGTGAGCTGTAGTGAATGATTATGCAAATAAAACAAGCTATCGCAGCTCACTGCCTCGGGCAATTTATCATCTGCAAGGAGGCGGTGTGTGGGGAGGGGTCAGTGGTCCGCATCCCATCCTCCCTTAGCACACAATCAATATTCAATGGCACGGCTAACAAAGTATTGCAAGGAAAGACCTTCACCATTAGCACAGTCCTCCTCAGTCATTATAATACTAATACTACTTTTGCTGGTCAGATAGCAGCCCGGTCACAATAAAAAGCATATGAAGGACTATAATACAATAATCATATCATTTCATATGCAAGAAGAATGTTGTTTACAATGTTTGTGTGTCATTCATGCTGCATGTAGTCTGTATTAATGGCTGTGTGAATTGAGGATGCACAATCCACTTTTTTCATTTCCGATATCAATATCTAAGGTTTAGTATCCGCTGACACTAATACCGATACAGAAAAACAGCACTGAATTACCATGCAAATAATGCCTCATTGTGTTGAAAAGACTGGGATCATTCTTTTGTGCAAGGCAACATGTACATAATAGAAAGTTAAGTTTCCTTGATTTTTGACATTAACACGTCTCTGGCAATGCATTATGGGCGGTTTGTCCAAGAAGAGTGACCATCATGGATGCCACTACGTTAACGCAGATTAGTCATTTAGCTCGCTAAGTTTGACAGTCCTATAAAAAGCAAGTTAAACAAAACTGCTCGCATGATGCCATTCACAGAGCACAGCACAGAATTACACTGAATAGGCCTGCCCGTTGTCACCGATACCCGATCTGGAATTTTCTTCAATATCGGTACGATACCGATCCCAATATCGGATTGGTGCATCCGTGGTGTAAATGTATGTTATGCTATCTTATGTGTGTTATTCTCTGTTTGTAAATATGCTACACTTACTGTATAGACATAAATATAAGACATAAAACATCTTTGAAAAAGTGAGAAAGATTGCTTCTGTTCTTCTATTGATACTTATTTTAAGCTCACTCATGATTCCTAAACCTTACCAAGTCAGTGTTTGTTTTATAAAAACGTCAAAACTGCTAAAATGTGTTATCAGGTATACCCAAAATGCCTTTGTAATGTGATGCTATTTGTACGCATTCCCTTGAGATTGGGTAGGGAATTTTTCATAAAATAAAAAAATATTATGTTTCTAACAACATTAAATTACATAGCTGCATACTCAAAAATAATCTATGCCACAGCTTTTTGACCTGGTCAAGCTCACATCAGAGCTTTTGCTAAACAATCAAACGCGCCTTTTGAGAGTGCCGTGACATCAGCCAGGGATATCAGTTCACCGACCTCAATGTTTTTCCACCACAACTCAGGGAATATAAATGGCATTGTTGGGTTTCAAACAGGCGCAGGATATGCAGCACGTTTCAAACAGCAGTGTCTCTTCATTGAAACCTCTGCCACAGGTGCCGGCACACTTCAAAGCTTTCTGATAGAGGGGCTTATGAATAATTTAGTAACAGGCTCCAATGTTTAAGCTCTGAGGATGTGCTATCAAACCTGAAAACTGTACAACACCTAGGAGCTCTTAATGAATATACTGCAGCTGAATTAACAGTGACAGCAAGGTGCAAATCAAGCTATTAAATGTGACTAATAGAACTACAAGTATAATTCCTATTTGAATTATACTTTGGAACCTTTTTATTGTAATGCTAATAAAACAAATTTTGGATGTTTGGTTATATTTTCAAGATAAAACATTGAGCTAATCTGTGCTATCATTATGAGAATATAGCTGCCCAGTGTGACACTGTTGTTAAAAATTCACATATCCCAATCATGGCTTGAATTTGCTACTGTTAACACTGGCATTTATGATCCTTTACAAAGAGAGCAAACATCAATCCAGCCATCTGCTCATGCATTCATCTGGAGCTCTGATTATTAGTTGACTATAAACATGTCTGTGCAGTGTTAATTTAGGAGTCCACATCAGGAGTTCAAAGACAGACAAGCACAGATGCCAAATGAGGCTGAAATTGGAGAAATTTACCCAGACAAACTAAGGTGCATAATTCAGCAGATCTAAAAAAATAAAAAATTGAAGTATTTTGAAAGGTGATAAAATCAGTTCCTCTACCCAAGTCAAAGAGAACAAAAATGCTTGAGATGTAACTTTTACTTCTGACTTATTTGAGACATAACCAGTTTAACACTTATTTAAACCTATTGTCATTATTTCATTCCCATGTCTGGAGGGAAAGACACCAAGAGTAGCTGATAGAGGCTAAATTCATAATTTTACAAATTTATGATGATGAGGCATTAGAACGCTAAATCAAGGATATTATTATCATAAGTTGTTTGTCACACACTGATTAAAAAAAGGAGTCCATTTTTCATACCAAACATTTTTTTCACTGATGTTGTTGATACAGTACCTGAGGAAAAGGTGCTGTCAGCATAAAAAGGAACCTTAAACCATCACTTGCCTCCTTTGCATGTTGATTAATTTTTTAGTGGAAGTATATGCAAAATAATGTAAATAACTCAATAACCCTGCGGAGCCAGCTGTGTGTAGACGGCATCTCATTAGCTTCTAATTTCCGCTTTGGAAATGTGCATTAGTGTGTTATGCTGGCAAAATCGGACTCAAGTCTTTGACACGGAGTAAACTCTGCACTAGAGATATCCATCAGTCAGCACTTTCCACATCTCCAAGCCCGCGAGCCTACTGACAGACTCAAAGTCAGTTCTTCACATTACCAGTGGCATTTAGCCAATAACTCAGCAGGCAGGCCAGTCCATCCCCTTGGACAATTAGTTAGTTCAACATTAAACGATTGTCTTTCCATGTAATTTAGGCCTCTGATATCAAGACACACTCAACAAAACAATTAAGATGTTGCACATTTGGGTAGAGCTCTATGAGGAAGCTACACAGTGAAATTGATCAGGCTGTAATGCGACAATAATTCAAGTTTGAATCTTTGATTATAGGTAGAGAAGACAGCTGGACACTGGTTTGGTTGTCTGGCTGACCTGAAATGTGCAGTGGCTGGAAGATAATCCCTCATTTGAACTAATTATCCTGAGTCACTGGTGAGATGGCAAATTAGACCAGCTCTAAGGATCCGAATGTAGCCACGAACGGCATTCCAGCGGCTCATTTGTTAGACAGCTCTGCACCGTGGGAAGCTCAATGTGATCTTTGAGAAGATCTGAAGAACAGAAAGATTAGTCTGAAGTACAGCAGTAGTAAAAAAAAAAAAAAAAAACGGTTTCAACCACATTCATGACACAAATGTGAAATATTTTTTTAAATGAACGACAGTGATAGCTATCCTGATGTCTGTCAGTGTCTAAGCTATGTTTGGGCTCTTCATCCACTTCCTCCTCTGCTTCCTTTCTATCTTCAAGGTCCATCACGTGTTCCTTTCTTTTAGCACTGCAAAAAAAAACAAACAATAATAATCACAAGCTATGCAAGGTATTTAATCTTTTATTTTTACCTTGTCAGTTCCTATCATGACTATCGTTGTTGATGAGCTAAGGTCAAAAGTTTACATGCACTTGTTGACATGAGGACGTTGCTGGAGGCTGTGTCTGGCTCTTTGCAGGATCACTGGCCCACTTGCCCACACTGTGCTACACCGGGGCCACATGTATTGTTCTCCCATTTCCCCTCAATAAAATCCCCTTCCTGAAGGAGAACAGAGGAGGGAGGGTGAGTGGAACTGTTGACATGAAACACATCCTGAGCACTATAAACTCTCATGTACACTCTTGTTATGTGTACAGTATGTCCTGCTGTATGCTGGTATTTGCACAGCTTACCGTGCAAGTCTGGCTTTTCGACATCTTGTTTTAGCTGCATAACATAGGCCTACTGATTGCTGTTGATTTATGGTAATGCTCTGACATGTTGTTACGCTGGCTTGCTTTCACCACGTTTTGTTTTCCAATCTGTTTATATGGGTCTCGTCTCAGGGTAAATATAACACGATGCCAAAATGGAACAAATCATGTCTGGTTTTGTTCAATGCTGACTGAGAGAGACAGAGAGCGTTTTTGGCATTAAAGTGGGGCTCTTAAGCACGAAAGCTGGGGTGACAAAGGTGATTTTAAGCTTTAAAACGATGCAAAGGGTTACGACTGCAGCCATTCACTTTCCAGAGGAAGGCTGAACATGGCAGGGTCCGACATTAACGGTTGCTCAAAAAATAACAGCAGACATGCCCAATCAGACCAGTAGCCCAGTGCCGCGGAGCCCCGGAAGCCAGTGCAATGAAGCACGGAGCACGAATAAGGCATAAATAAATTGGCTATTTTATTTCAGTCACCACCACAATGGAAATAAAATGGAAAACTTGAAATACGTTTGCTACTTTTTTTTCTTCTTTTTTTATTTTTACTATTACTATTACTGGAATATTTTTGATTTAGCAGCTACTTGGGCAGAACACACAATCAGAAGATATCTCCCAGAGCTCTGGAAAGTGTTTTCTGACATTTTATGGATTGATGAATGGTGGTTTAAAAAAATAAAATAAATAAATGATATAAGTGGGACCTACATAAGTAAAAAAACTATGAGCCTGATATGGGACTGTGCCAGTACTTGCTAAGATCTCATTCATGACACTGTTTGTCTTCTGTTCCACCTGTCCAGGTATTTTTCTTCCTTAATTACTCTCGCTCTCCTGCTGAATATATTTTCCCTCTCCTCTCTTCCTCAGCCATATTCTCCTTTATGGATATTTTCAGCCTCAGTGGTGGGTGAGAGGCCACAATCTGCCCTCTAACCAGCACTATTTAGCACAATGTGCTAATAAGATAAAAAAAAAATTCACTGAAACAAGCAGTGACAATACAAACACAAACACAGCAGATAACATCTCTTAAATGATTGATTGTGAGTGTTTCTTTGTGTGCCATGTCTGCTCTCTGATGTTGCTTTATCAGCACAGCAGCTGGCCTCTGATGACCCAAAATCCACAGCACAACTTGATTCATCAGACACAGCTTTGGAAACGTTGCAGAGGTTAACCGAGTTCAGTCGGGGTCTGAAGACGCCCCTGAAGTTATTCTCATTCCATGACCCAATGCTGGGGGAGAGAGGCATCCTGATGAAATTTCATCATACTGCTTGGCAAGGGCAATTTGTGTGACAAGTTTGAGTTGGAAGAGTCAAAGCAGAGCCAGAAAATAATTTCTACTCAAGACGGGAGTTGGCCTTTGGAAGCAAACCTGTGGGAATAAAAAGGGAGTTCAATGGATGAATTTCTGAGTTAGACACTTCAACATTCAGTAAGCCATGAAAGCTTAACAAACAAAAATCGGTCGACAGCGTCAAATGTCCATTTGCTTTCACTTTCTTTTCAGTTCTCAGCAGCAGATCCAGTAACTCATATGTTTTACCCCTAATTTCTAGGGCTGGGACGATATGCATTTCTCCCAATTCAATTCACATTTTTTTGGGTGCCGATTCGATTTAAATTACGATTCTTCAATATTCCAGATTTTTAGTTGGCTTTTTTAACGCCACACTATGTGAAAAAGCTAAATGATGATGATGTCTACAATGGGGCTGGGTATTGAACTGGGTTATTTTGTGTAATTTGGCTTTTAATGTTCATCTCCAATATTTATTATTACTGATGTTAATTTACATATGATTATTTAAACTCAATAAGTTATTTTTGTGTAATTTGGGCTTTATCATGGTAGTCTTATTAGACAATGGTATGATGATGATTATTAGGCACAGACTGCTTCCTACCAGTTCTTCAGGACACTGGGGATGACAGTTTGCCTTATGGTGTATTCACTGGAAGTTGGAACTTGGAGCTCTAATCAACATAACCTCAAAGTTAAGTGCTCCCAGCACATCCCAGCCTTACAGACGTACAACAAAACATGTAGCAACTGTTAACGTAAGTAGCAGATAGCATGAATTCCATGTCAGGTTGGTGGGATAAATCCAACTTTCCATCTTCATGGGGGTTCTGGTTTAAATTCTGAATTGGAAATTCCAACATTCGTGTACATTTGAATGCACCGTGAGCTCAATCACGCAGACGCCGGGCTCCCGATGCTGCTGCAGTAAATCCTGTTTTTGTTTGTCGCCTTATGCTGGGAAAGTTGGGGGACGGATAAATGTGAGCGAACATGCCCCTCTGTGCCTAGTGACATCTGAGGGCATGATTACTACATTCTTAAATGTTCTGAAACTGCAAACTTTTTTGCACCGCTCTCTCCTCTGCTCTCTGAATGTGATGACGTAAACACTGTGCTGGTGTTTGTTGAGAGAGAGGAGCGAGGGGAGAGTCATCTGACAAAGGCCCCTTGGGTTAAATAATGGAATTAAAAAGCTAATTTTTGGTTTCAACAGGTTTCGGTCACGGCTGCTGTGTTATTATCTCAGTATGGTGTATCGTTTGTAAACCCCGTACTTTTTGTCCAGGTTATTAGTTCTTTCTTTTGTTTGAAAGCCACATTGCCTCCAAACGTCAGCTTTGTTTTGCTGTGGTCGCTGGTGAGCTCACAGATCACTGCTCACTGTTCTTTGCTCTCTTCAACTTGTTTACGGTCGACTTCTTCACTGCCTCCCTCACCACAAAAGCCATACAGTACGGTACAGCGACAACTTGCGGAGCGGAGGAGTGGAAGTCGTTCTGGATTAACTATTGGCCCAAAATATGATTTTTTTGGGGTGGAAAAATATCGATATTAAGGAATTAAAAATCGATACGATATCGGAAGACAAAGTATCGCGATATATCGCCATATCGATATTTTTTCCCACCCCTATTAATTTTCACTGGATGCGGAATGATGCCGAAGCCCGTCAAAGTCCATCGTCCGTCAATTCTCAAAGATCCACCTGCTGTGGCTCCGCCAGACAGCTGGAATGAGATTTCGCTGATTTCCGAGATCTCGCGAATTCACGTATAATCACGCAATATAGTGGAGCGCCAGTGAACGAGAACCACCCTGAGTCCACTGAGTCGAAGGAAATCAATTATATGATCCACTGCAAACTATTCTATTTTGAAAATAAACCGGATGTTTCATATTGTGTCTGTACACAACTGAAAAACAGAAGATCTGGTGATTTGTTTCGGCAGGCGTCGGCACGTTGGCGCCGTTCCGCCTTCAGTGGAAATTCACAAATTGATTTGAATGGAGGTGGTGTAGTGGTTAGCACTGTCGCCTCACAACAAGAAGGTACCGGGTTCGAATCCCGGGCCCTTTCTGTGTGGAGTTTGCATGTTCTCCCCGTGTCTGCGTGGGTTCTCTCCGGGTACTCCGGCTTCCTCCCACCATCCAAAAACATGTATGGGGATTAGGTTAATTGGCTAATTTAAATTGACCGTAGGTGTGAATGGTTGTCTGTCTCTATGTGCCCTGCGATGAGGTGGCGACTTGTCCAGGGTGTACCCTGCCTTCCGCCCTAAGACAGCTGGGATAGGCTCCAGCCCCCCGCGACCCTATGAGGATAAGCGGTAGATGATGGATGGATTTGAATGGAAACGTAAGCATCGTTCCACATCCAGTGGAAATTAGGGGTCAGGAAGATTGTTACTTAGAATACTTAAGACACAATTTCCTGCATTCATTATACTCCTGCCTTTCAGCTTAATATTACTGACTGGGAAAGCACTGTGCAGAATGGGTTTTATTACTATCGATTTGGATGTGAATGTCAACACACAATGACAGACAGGAGCTTGTTAGCAGGAAACAATTCTGACCTCCTGAACTCATAGAGCCAATGCTCTACAATGTAGCACAATCAGCAGAAAAGGCACAAAATGCCAAAGGAATATCCAGGTGTGAGTGGAAACAAAAGTGAGGGACAGATACCACCTGAATAATTGTTTACGGCAGGTTCGTTTAAGATGGTAAGAATGAAACTGTATCCCTTTATGGATCTCATGTTGAAGAGGTTAATGCCTGTATTTACATTTCTTTTCTGGAAATTCCAAATAGTGTAAATGCTGCCATGCCAGAATACACCATCAACATATATTAACCCATAATTTTATTATCAGACAAAAACATAATTTTATTATGCTCCAATACAGATTTTTGTCAACCATTTTCATCATTAATGTGGGATAACAAATGCTGGCAGGCAGCCAAGAAAGACTGCAGGTTTAAAACTATGACCAGCATGAATTGAACTAAAAATCGAACAAACTACAGTAAAAGAATATTCAGCAATGTGCGACCGCGGAGACTAACGCTGATGGAACTAATCGTTTCCATAACATTAAACACTGGAAATATATGATGGAGCAGAGGGTTGAATCTCACACAGCTTTTTATCGTATTTGAGAAATCCTGCAGTTAAATGAAGGTCAAACTACAGGGAGTGTTGCTTTGTCATTTTAGCTGACAGACTAACCAGATGTGACACTTCCAAGCCTTCTCAATAGAAAGGAAGCACTGTGACATTCACATCATTAACAATGCTAATCAAGCCACTAATGAAGCTAATAACTGAGGCATAATTACCCAGTAATTTCTTTGTAAACATACATGTTGGACACCAATGTCCGTTCAAGTTATGCAGTGAATATTTCAACCGATCCGATCATGCTTTCTCTTAGTACGGTGACGACTGGTTGAATATAGAATTTACAACAGAAGAGATCTTTGTCATTGTTGTTTAACAATGAAAGGCATTTCTGCAGCTTTTCACATCAGCAGCAATGAAACAGAAATATGATATTTGAGATACTGTATACCGCTACACTCAAAAATAACATACACAACGCTGTTGACATATGTGAAGGAAAAACACTAAGATAATCCAGCACACTGCCATGTGTCAGGTAGGATTCCTATATTGTCACAGCTGAGTCACAGCCCTAGGTCAATAAATTGTCTCCAGGTGGACCCGTGTCCTGTTGGTATATCAGCTGGTATGACTACCTGGCTGCTGCCCAGCAAATACTCTATGATTAAGCTGTTCTTATAAGCGATTCTCCAAGAAGCGGGTGAACCACCAGGAGAAAAGGTGACCTAAAAAATAGAAATAATTCTGATATAGCACACAAAGGCAACACAGCAGCCTGGCAGCATGGACGGGAAGCGAGCTGAACCACAGTAATGAGGAGAAAGTTATAACAGGACTTTCAGGATCCTTCATACTGCACGATCCGTCTCCTCACCGACAGAATAACAGAGAGAGGAGTGGTGGATGGAGGAAAATGTGAGCAACTGGGCTCAATCCACACCACTAAAGTAGGTTAGGCCAGTGCAGTTATACCAGAATAATGCCCAAAACTAAACTGAAATAAGTGAAGCGGCGGGGATGGAGAGCAGACAGCGAAAAAAAGAAACACAGCTGATCGGAGGAAAGTGGGATGATATTTCAGACCGATACCAAGATCGATATGAAACCATGCAGTCACTGTGCATCCATTACAATGGAGAGAGTGCAGCAAGGAAAGTTTGTTTTTATTATCATTTAATCTGAATCTTTCTTTTGCATTTTTTTTAGTAATCTCAAATTTTTTAGTCTCTCAAAGTGTTGCAGTGTCTGGCGAGGTTTTCAGATATGACCAATGGTCCAAAATCCACCTATTCTATACAAAACAGCTGTTTGATGATTGATTAAAACCATTGATATATTATCAAAATTGCTGTTTATTAATTAATCAAATTATAGTTTGATCTCAAAATGAATGCACATATTAGAACTGATTAACACAAACAAAAGCACAATGAGAGATTCTGAGTATTGCCCTTTATGGATGCATCAATACATTTTTGGTATAATTTTAATTATAACGATGATTACTAGCAGTAGCAGTTGTATGTCCGTCTGTTTTAATGGTATGAAGGCTTAAACTGAAAGACAAAAAATACCATTTTGAAAAAGAAAACATTAAAAAAATGTTTTTAGTATTGTGCTTTAGATATTTTCTTTTATGTATTGATTTGTGTTTGTTTTGTTCCTGATACGCTGTTTTCCCAATTAACTGTGTGAAAAAAAACCGGAAATGTTAGAGGGGCTGGTCGCAACGGACAGAGGAAATAAAGGCAGACAGAAACAAGCACTGGAAGTGAGAGAGAGAGAGAGAGAGAGAGAGAGAGAGAGCAGAAAACAAGGGAGACAAAATACAGGAAGAAATAATAATGGAATGAAGAACGTTTGTGGGTTCGGGGCTTTCTGAGGAGAAGTTTATTCACACGGTGGTTGTGGGTAAAGCGGGGCTGACAGCAGCAGCCTGTAGCTTTAATGAAAGTGTCTGTGGAGGGGAAAGGGTTTCATTAAAACCATATTGGAAAGCAACATCATTTCATCCTTCCAGCCCACACACACACACACACACACACACACACACACACAGGAGAGATAACAATCTCCGTAACCTCCCTATCATCCCAGTTCCTTGACTCCCTTTCATCTGTGCTGATCTAAAAGCCAGGGGAATCATTGAAGCAATGCTAGGCGGATGTGCTCTGATACTCTCCTCGACTGGTGCATTATTTTTTTTTTTGCATAAGCAACATGACAGGCCGTATGACAGCAGTTACAGCCGGAGAAAACCCTCACAGGAACGGAACGAGTGAAGAATACCAGACAGCTGTATAGCTTTTAATATTGTCATTGTGCCGTGGATGTGGCACTTTTAACACTTTTATTAAGTTTGTTGTCAAACACTGTTATTTCACAAACGTCCTCAGGGTGGCGAAAAAGACAAGTCAGGCTTCAAAAACAAACTATTTTGAAAGGATTAATGGAGATGGGGATCATTATTTGGCAGACTTAAACTACACTTTGACTAGACCAAATGCAAAGAGATTGGAGGGGGACTGAGATTTAATCAAAGACAACAAGGGGTGAGGCCTGGGATCGCCTAAAAACACCAAGGTTAGGAGAAGTGTTTGGGTAGGCAAGCATTAAGATATAGCAGAGGGAAGCAGATAAGGACAGGAGGGCCGAGCACAGGATTGAGACCCAGCCGTGGAGAGGAGATAGGAGGAGGGATGGTTGCAGTGACGAGATAATGCCAAGGCCCAGAGCTGATAGATGAGGGCAGCTCCAAGGTCAGCCCGGGAGCGGCAGATGACTGCATAACATTATCACTCAGCGGTGTGCCACTGAGCGTATGCTTTCATATTTCCATGCCTGTGAGAGTACAACAGTGAATGACCACTATGAATAATGAGCTAAGTATTGTATACAGGCTCTGCTTTTTGGATGTTTTTCAGGCATTTATCCACCAAAGTTCCAATTTAAGCAGTAGAAGGGCTTCAAACAAAAAAAAATCGACAATAAGTAACAAAACTCAACTCCAAAACAACAAAAATGGCTGGAAACCAGTTCCAAAGAGAACAAAGCCTCACCATGAAATGAAAACACAGTAAAATCCAAGCATTCTGAGACCGAACATGTGCACTGTGGGTAGACATCCAATATTTATCTGACTACTCTGTACAGTATGTCCCCCTTCAGCAATTCGGTGAAAGAGACGGCCGCCTTTATTTGCTCATTATAAGTCTCAGATTTTGGAAAATCTAAGAGTCTAATCTAATGAGTTCACTCCATTTGTTGTTGGACTTGGAAAATGTCATTATTTGGATTCACAATAACTTGACTGGTTTGGGAGTAGATTTTAGGTTATCTTTTTGCACAGTGGGTATGAATTTGGACTATTCATCATGGCTTTGAACACAGAAATGAGCATATGATCTACAGTATGTGTACAAAATGGAAGAGTCACTCTCGCTGAGGTATGAAAACCATGCTAAGTATGCAGGGCGAAACTACACTGGGGGGGGAGTAGATGAGGCTGAGGAGCATAATGAAGAGGGAAAAGAAGGGCAAGATGGAGATATGGAGGGGGAGGAATGAAGAGAGAGGTAGAACTAAAGGAGAATGAGGATGAGAGGGAGAGGAACTGGAAGCAAAGCCAGAAGAATAGAAAAGGGGTGGAGTAAAGGGGGAAGGGGAAGAGAATGAGTAGAGGGAGGAGCAGGAGGGCAGAGTGACATTAGGGGTGAAAAGAGGAGGTAGAAAAGATAAAGTAAAGGAAGTGAAGCAGAAGAAGGAAAATGGGTATGTAGCGATCCCAGATGAGGCTAAAGATAAGCAAAAAGAATAAGAGGATGCTCAACAGAAGGAAGAAGAGGAAATGCAGCAGCCAGAGGGAGAACCTTGTTCCTGTATATTACTTGATGTCTTGATTCTCTACCTGTTCCTGAAAGCATTCATAAATAGTCCACTTTCGACTGTAAAGTGGATGCTGTGCAGATAATAAAGAGGCAGATGAAAGTGGAGGGGAATAGGCCTTGGGGGAGCAATGAGGCTGAAAACCTGGTTGTCGGAAAATTGTGTGCAGTCTGTCTCTGAGCAGATTGTAATCCTGTAGACCTGTTGCTGGAGGTATCAAACCCTCATGGTTATCTCCGTCTCACTGATTTCCTGCACAATAGTTACCACACTCATGAATGGGCTAACCGTGTGCCAAAGGACTGCAGAAGAGGAGCCCCAAGTCTGCAACTCTTGTTTTTCTAACACAAGGTAAAACACAGCGTGCCAAGAAAGATGGAAAATCAAGGGGACAGGGTGACAGACAATCACAAAACCCTCCAGACAGCAGACATCACACCTCAGCAAGGACACCTCAGGCTCCTCTGGTCTGCCAGACAGTAAACGTCACACAGCAACTCACCAGTTCTTCAGGCCACCATGGTTACTGACAGGACGTAGAAGGCAAACTCTCCACAGTAGTTGAATTGGTTTAACGTTGTCATTTAGGGCTGGGTACTGAACTTGTATATATTTGTAGCACCAAACAAAAAGCTCCGATATTATCGGGTATCAAAAGATCCAAATGTCCAATACCCAAATGTCTGACAGAGTCACAGTTACACCGATCCGTCCCCCCGACTTTCCCAGCATAAGGCGACAAACAGCGATAAAACAGAGAATGAATGTCATTACAGGAGCACTGAGAGCCCAGCATTTATGTGTTCAGCTTCATGGCGCATTTACGTTATACACGAATGACAGAATTTCTAAGCTCCAAGTCAGAATTTAATTCAGAACCCCCGCGAGGTCGGATCTCCAACACGACATAGAATTCATGCTATCTGCTACTGACGTAAACAGTAGCTCCATGCTCTGTTGAAAGTCTGTAAGGCTAGAAGTGCTGACAGTACGAAACTTTGAGGTTACGTTGATCTGGTTTCCGACTTCCATGAATACACCATAAGACAAACTCTCACTCCCCGGGGTCCTAACTGGGCACTGGCAGGAACTGGCGGCAGCCTGTACATGTTGAAAACACATCATTATCATAAACACATCTTCGGATTCAAAGTAAGCCTTCAGAATAAAAACATATTGGGGGTACAACACTGATTACACCACAGAGGAGAGTGCAACTAACGTTACCAGTAACGTTACATCGGGGAAAAAAAATACTATATTGTATATATATGAGCTAATAATGACATACATATATATATATATATATATATATACACACACGTATATATATACACACACGTATGTATATATATATATATATATATATATATATATATATATATATATATATATATATATATATATATATATATACCTTTATCAGGAAATAAAATTGGCTGTATCAGGATATACAATTTTGTCCATATTGCACAGCTCTACTGGTGACAGTTATTTTATGTTTGTACAAAACAGTGATGTTCATCAGAAGATGACCGTTGCTCGATCTCTGAGAGGTTTCCTCTCTGCCAGACGCAGCATAATTTCCACCACAACATCCTATGTTGATGCTGCAGGGCAACCGTGTCAAAGTTGCAACCGACTCCGAATCTCCAGGATCATTGCTGTCTCGCCGCCCGGCTCTGGGCGCAACCCAGACTCGTTCCCCAATTTATTGCTGACATTTAACAGGAAATGGGGAGACAGGTGGTGCATGGAGCGATGCTTGTATTATCTCTGTGGAGTTAAAGGGGAAAAAAGATTCTGGGAGGGGAGCCTCTATGTGCTATTACATTATCTTGTCAGAAAAAGAAGATGAGCAAGTGATGCAGTGGCTTGTGAACAGCGCCGTTGGAGCGTTGGAGGAGTACAAGCAAAAACAAAGATGGAGGGAGGGCTCAAAGGAGGTAAAGATGTAATTGGAGTGCAGTTAATACCGCTGACAACTCAGTTTGGGGCTGTTTGCCTAGTTTGTCACTGCCAGCTTGGAGGCTGGAGGGTGCTGTGTGTGTTCTCCTCAAGCAGGGGGAAATCTTCATCATGCACAACCACTCAAACTGGACCAGGACTGATTCCTTGACTAAACCAGCAGGAAATACACTCTATATCTACACAAAGACTGTAGATATACAGATCATAAAATGTGCCAAAGTTGTTTGAAATTTACTGCCATTTAATGGTTGAATTTACTTTAACATACAAAAAAAGAAAAAAAAAAAGTCAGATTCATTTTATTTTAATTTATTAAGCAATTCTATGTCTACCGGCCGACCGGGAGCAAATGGGAGGACCTGATTCTCTGGGTTATTTAATGTTCTAAGGATTAAAACGTTAATAAAATTTTGTGAGATGAGATATATTTCGGTGTCGCATTGGCTGTTAATTATGAGAAGGGAGGTATCAAATTAAATTTGTGTATCCATTAGTTACAGCAGGGACTGACAGAGTCACCCCAACCCCCGCCAGTTTGTGAGAAAAGAACCCGTGAATCAGTTGAAGTTTCACTCGGCGTCTGATGAAGGGCAGGACACTGTGAAGGGCTTCACAGATTGTTCAGAGGAACAGAACAGTGTGGGGGAGGTGTGTTTGGGAGGTATTCCAGGTAGGAACAACAGGAAGAAGACCCAGAGTGCTCTAAGAACACACTGGAAAGATTAGTTGTGTCCAATATGGTCTGAGACGACCCCGGGATTACCCATTTCATTTCACAGAGAAATGGTGTACCGTGCCTTTCACATTATAGCTACGTTGACTTTGTTAACTGAGTATTGTGGAGCATTTATGCCTTTCCGAGTGAGCTAACAGCAGAAGGATGACATGAACTGAGAGGAGAAAGAGGGCAACAGGCAATAGTCAGGGTAATGTGGTCCTGAAACCCCTTGGTCACCAAGACAGCCCAAGTAAGATAAAATATATTTGATAAAAATTGCATTAAACATCATATTTGATTGACAGTTTTTCAACTCAGACATGCTGTGTGCATTTACTCATTTCGGTTTGAATGGTTTAAAATTGCTTTTGGATCCGTTGGCATGGTTGCCTCCTGTGGGATCCAGTCATTCTCTTCACAACTGAAGATAAATAAGCCTTTTTGTGCCTTTAGCTACAAGCGGTTTACATAATGCAGCTTGTAATAAACGTCAGATTAACGGGGTGCCAAATAATGGACGTGACATCTCTGAATAGTCAGTAGCTGACTGTCCCATTTACTCTCTGGTGAAGTGTTAGACTAGTTAAGTACTTTTGCAATATGCTCATCTTGCGTGGCATCTGCAGCCTTCCTCTTAAGCACTTTCACTGTCAGTATAGGAGAAAGTGGCATCTGTGTAGATAAACACTGAACACTAAGAATGGGCTGAACAACACATTAACATGAGCTCCACAGATACCCATCACACTCAATTGATCCACCAATCCAACCACCTCCAGCACAAAAAAAACTGAAGCTGATGAGGAGCAGAAGTAAAGAGAGGAAGGAAGGGTAATGAGCCACGCATTGGTCATTATTAGCTCACTTTCTGACCTTTCAACTGTGACCTTAAGAAAAGAAAAAAAACTCTGAACAGGATCTCTGGGCTTTTGGCAAAAAGGAGAAAAAGCCTTGAAGAACACAAAGAGAAGCTTTAAAATCTTCAAAGATAAAAAAACATAAGATATTTATGTATAAAAAAGTTTAGCAAGGACTTTTACCCACTTCAAAACAGCAGGGAGGAGGATGAGCATAAAATATTTGACAAATCTGACTGAGAGCATCTTCTATCAGATATACCCCTCCATTGCCATTTCCTGAACGCTTCAAGGTGGTTTCATTTACTGAAAAATGCACATGCAAATCGTGCATAGGTGCCAGACCAGCAGCCTCCTTCATCTCCTGATGTGCCAGGCTCCTGATGTAGCCCACAACTACTAACAAATTTCCTTTGCAAAAGCCGCATTTTGTCACTTTTATGAGAGCAAACAGCTTTTTATTAACCAGTCCAAACCAAATTTGCAGTTCATATTCAAAATGAGAGCAATGTTAGGCACCCAATGATAAATGACACACTGCCGGATGGGCCAGTGAACGAGACCCAATCACGAGAATGAATAACCTTCATTCAAAGTATCATCCACTTAAAGAGTGTGAAATCAAACGGGCTCACCTCCAGTTTAGTGAGCATTACTGTACACTGCTCTGGCTGGAGACTCTTTGTCTCATAGTGACAGCTACAGAGGGGGAGCAGCACAGTGTGTTTTCTCTGACCTGAAATGACAGTGTCGTCTGCAGCGTTATTCCACAGAGTGATTCAGCGTCCTCTGTGACTCCAGTGTGTTTTAACAGACGGAGCTGCTGTTGCTGTGGTGAGCGAGGATCGTGCACAGGCATGTATGGAGGACGGCAGCCAAGTTTGCCATGCTCTTAATAAAGTGGGATTGGCTGCATTCCCTTTTGGGTTTTAGCCACATGAATTGTGTCTATGGATAAATTTATTTTTTTCTGCTGCAGCTTTTCAGAAAGTTTTAGAGCAAATAGTAACACACATCACTCTGCTAAAAAAATATGTCATTTAAAAATATTATCTAAAATACATATAATCAGAGTTCTCACCAGAGTCCTTGCTGTGGTGAATAATCACAAAGAGGCTGCGTGACAGCAGAACCTTGTGTTGATGAAATGCATTCATCATGAAGTAAAAAGAAAACAGGCACTGCATTCAACAGAGAAATACATTTATTAATGCGGGCTGATTAATCAGACAGCTTCTTTATCTTCTTGTTCATGTCAATCAAACTGAGGCAGGTTAGATTAATTAATCTAAATGTGAAACAAGCACCAATATACAACAACGCTAGTCATTTTCCCTTCATATTTTAATGATTGTCAATCACTTTAGCATCTTTCAATTACATTTATTTTCCCACCTTATTTCCAGTGATGTTGCTAGGTACGTCCCTGATACATTCAAATCTGAAAGGACGCAGTAAACTCACTATCCATGCGTCTTGGGGATGCACCTCATTTTAACTATGAAAAATAATTAGTTTTTGGGTCAAAAATGACCCAGTCACTGTATTTAACAGCAAAGACAACACCCTGAATTACATTTTTTTTTTTATTTTGTAGTTGAACTGTACAGTATGTAAGAATATCTACCAGTTGTTTCCCCTCAATAAAATTTTCTTAGGCCATGCAATTATTATATCTCACAAAAGAATAATGTCTAGACTATTAGAAATAACAATAATAATTTCATTTTTAATTTACTTTTTGTTATGCAGCCTAACAAAATTGGATGGTGTTCAGTCATTAAATGTAGTGTTGCTGCGCTGTAAAGGACATGTTGCTTATTCATGTGAAATATGCTTTGGTTGGACATTTCAAGTGTCTTCATTTTAGAGGTTTAGTGGAAGCATGACATTTTTGACCAAACAAAGGTTAAGACGGGGTTCTATGTCTTATTAATTAAAAAAAAAAAAAAAAAAGAACTAGTTAATTAGGGACCCACTGAATTTCCCAGGGACTCACTCAAATCACCACCTGTGGGTCCCAGGGACTCACTACATTGAAAACATGTCAACATCTGCTGTATTTCTGTTCTTTTTCATAGTTTTTGTGATCCATCATTTTCAACTATTACCCACTGCTTCTATATTAAAATATCCTCATGAGGAGCTATAAATAAATATATGATACCATTATAAATTCCAGACAAAGCCATGACAAATAGCGGTAGTCCTGAAATAAATTCAGCCCTAAATACAGCTACATTGTGAGTGTAAATGCGGTATGCTTGTATTTCCCTGTGCACGCAGTAGCTAGCACACAACATGCAAAGTCAAAAGGGCACTTACAACCATGTAATTACTCTACTGAGTCATAACCTCAGCTGCCTCACCATAAATACCACTCACACATTAATATAAACCCATAGTGATGCCTGCAGGATTCAATTTAGTAAGATTGATTAAGTTAATTTTTATGGATATTCAAGTTTTTCACTTGTCAAAATGTTTCATGCTTGTCATAATGTATAAACATCTCATAATCTACTGCTTCAACAACTACTTTGTAAATCAATTAATTAGAACAAAAATGTAACAATTAACAAAAAAGACATCAAATAAGTATGACAAATATGAAGCAACTGATGAAGCAATTCAGTCATTTCTGTCACCATGCTGTGCTCTTTCAGTCTCCTCAGACATGTCTAATCTCCTCATCCCATGCTGTTCAATCTTCCTACAGTCAGTTAACCCAGCAAAGACAGATTAATTAGAAATTAATCCCTTTAATTCACTGTAAAGTTCTCCTCTCATTTTGACCAGATAAGCTGCTCCAGACATAGCCATATAATGATAACACGTTTAATTTATGAGGACCTTTCTATCACGCAGCACGTTCATCTCAGTGGACTTAGGCTGACTGGCAGATAAGACGGCTTTATGGCCTCTAAGTCTAAAGCTCATTCAGTTCAAATCAAATGGTTTATGTCACTGCAAACCAACAGCCCTCAATCAGAAATCCATCGATTGACTTGTTTGTTTTTATCTGATTCTCATTTTATCTCTTCAAAATCAATTATCAAGAAGGGATGTCCCACATGACTCATAACAGTTCATCGAAAACCTGCTCTGCACGTTCCACTTCACTCTGACATTTTACAGATACAACAAATAATTGTTCAAACAAAACGGGAATGGAAATAAACAAGAAAATCTATAACTGAAATAATTATGAGTTATATAACCCCACAAATACATGTGATGAAGTAGTAAACAGAACTTTTCAAGCAACACATTTCACCAAGTGAAGCTTGAATTGTTTTTGCATTTGTGATGAGCTACGTTTCCTTATTTACTTCTGGGGTGTGTGTGTGTGTGTGTGTGTGTACATATGAGATCCATGGGCGCTACACAAGCAGTGCTTGTGCTACTCCACTGCAGGTGACTGCTTCCTGCTTTGCCATGTCATTAGCTTCTTATCAGCTACTGGCTTACAAGTGACTCATGCACGCAAGGAACAATGACACCATACATCAACAAGCGGTTGCCTGGCAACCGGCATAGCTCTGAGTGACTGTGCGGAAAGAGAAGGCCGTTGGAAATCTTGGAAAATACCAGTTGATGTTGTGAGAATCAGTTTTCTTTCAGTAGCCGAACATGGCATCAAAAGTTACACGAAAGAGCAAAGAAGAAATGAGTCCCTGCTTTATTGTTCTTTTGGAGATGGTGAGCAAAGATGCAGCCAAAAGCAGAGGCAGGGTTAACTTTTTATCAAAGTGAAGGAAAAAAATACTGGTCAGCAAAATGACTGAACAACTTTTCTGTATCCAAAATCATACAAAAGCTATTTCTTGTGACGGCTAGCAGGAGGAAAGGCTTTCTGAATCTTTCTATTCGCCATCATAGATTAAGAAAAAGTCCTGACTATGGAAAAATGGTCACGTTTGTTTGATATATTATTGCATCCTCATTCAACACATGAGGATGAAACAATATATCTGAAATTCTATGTCATCGTGACGTCAACGGTTTCGATATAGATATTGGAAAGGATTGTCATGACATCACTTGTGGCAACCGCCAAAGGAAATGCAACTAAAATTAACGTTGCAGAAAAAGTTACGTTTTCTTTCTTTTTCATGGGTCTCTCTGTTTCTTTGCAGCACCATCTATCGGCGTGGCATATGTATTACATCCTTGTCACTCGTTGTCGCTCGTTATCGCGTTGCTGTGTAGACGGTAATACTCCCAGCAATGTTCTCACATGCGTTATCATGCCGTTGTCGTGTGGATGGAGCCTTAAAGGAAGATTCAGTTGAGATAGATACGGTTTATTTACTACAGTAAACAGATGCTTTCAGTGCTACTCCAGCAGTCCCATGCTTTCCAGTGACCTCTCTTCTCAGCTAGATACCTGTGGTTTCCTTCTATTGTGTCGTCAGTCCAGTGTCAAACCATTTTCACAGTGGAGGAGCCAAACCAAAGCCTGTTATTCTGCCAGCAACAATAGCTGCCATGGCAGCACACTGGGAGGTCCACTTTATAGAACTGAGGAGAGCAATAAGAACATTTTGCACCTTATGCTCAACTGTGTGAACACATATCTTATAAGTGAGTGTCTGGCAGAGATTCATTTGGGCACACACAGACTGGCAGTTTAAATAACCTACAGTCGATTCCAGATAAAGATATTTGCAGTAAAATGTCATGAGAGGTGAGCTGATGGTGCATTCATCCCTTAGCTGTAAGTTTTGCTAAAGTACTTTAAAGCAGGGGGGGTTGAAGGTATCATCGATTAATCACAGCACACCTACCAGTTTATCACCATAATCCTGAAATTCCTCCACACCAACCAACACAACTTATATTAGGTTGCTATGCCAACTGCTGCCAGGCTGACAGACGCACTGATTAAGATTAAGTCTACTTTCTGGAGCTGAAAAAAGCTGTAAATCTTAGGTTTACACAGCAGAAAGAGGGAAAGAGAGGGGAGGGGGAAATCACACTTCAGTGCATTGCTTCAAAGGAAACTTGGAAACAGTGATGGAGCACATGGGAAACCTCCCGCCAGCCTGGCCAAGCCCGACACAGTAAAGTCTGCATGTTTAAACTCCAATGTGCTTTTAGAACTAGCAATATGTGTCTGACTGTGGCCAAACATCTGTTTCATGCCAGTTTGTACCTCTTTTTTTTTTTTTTTTGATTTGTTGTGCTATTCTCTGGGGCTTCAGAGGAAAAGGTCACCAAGTACCCCAGCATCTATTTGTGCATTCAGTGTACAAAAACACAGCCTATATATATTCAATAATTAAACTTAATATATCAGGGTTAGTGTCACTAAGCTTTATAACTATGGTCTCTTCAATTTGGCTTTAAAACTGAAAAAAAAACCTCAAGCACTTTAGTAATATTGTAATTCACGTTCACTTAACTGGCTCATATTCCCACAGTCAAAATTCCCTTTACCTGGAAGGACAGTAAACCATTTTAGAAGAAGTTGTCACTTTCCTGATAAAAGTTGTTGTTGAGTCATTCATACATGTGCCGATAATAGCAGCGGAACCCATCTGATCTAAAATCACTCCATGTCGCATTTTACCAGACATGTTCATTAGCTGACAAGCGAGGGTGTGAAAAAACATCAAATTTGAAATGGAGTTTTGTCCATATTTCACTCACCCGTATTCTTCTCATCGCAGCCACTATCTCAACTCTGCTGCTCGGTCGTGTCACATCCAGACTACCGATGTACTGTTGTCAGGAAGGTAAAACAAGTCATGAAACAACCGCTGACATTCATTTCACTGCTGAAAACTTTACAGCTTGTGAATTTACCTTTGCCTCGAAGTTGATCCCATGCTGGAATGCTTCCTCGTTGTGCAACGGGATCCTCAAATCGTGCCCATCATCAACGAGGTTGTACTTTGTTTTTACAGGCATTTTCAAAGTAGTTCCCAATCCACACTACCAACGAATACTATCAGGAAAAGAACCGGTTTGGTTTAAGGAGGAGTAATCCACGAAAGAAAGAGAAAAAAAACAATAATTCCAAATCCGGTTAGTTCATGTTCTCCATCGCAGCGAACCGTCCCAGCGTTATTACGCTGCTACGCCGTCCGTCAACCGCGGCCAAGTGTCGCCAACTACTTCCCTCTACCCTGCTAGATATTCTCTGTAACCGCTCTCAAAAAACGCACGCAAGTTTGAAGAAATGGCGACATGCGGATACAGATGTGTTTTGCCGACTTTTCCTGGTGAGTGTGGAAGTTGGTTGGGTCCTACCTCCTGTGTTGGACTCCCCCCCTCCACACACACACACACACACACACACACACGCACACACGGAGAGAGGGTGTGATTGGAGGAGTACGGGAATCCCACCTGTTTCCATTGGAACAGAAGCGCACCGTGGCTCTGTGGAGGAGGGACTCAAAGGCTGGTACCTGCCCCTTTCTCTTCCCTTATAGCCTCCGTAAACGCACGCTGCGCACACACACACACACACACGTACTCATGGGAATAACCTCAATGTCATTCATGCAAACAAAGGAGTGTACGTGTGTTCTGTAAACGTTGGCTTTGTTATTAAAGATGCATTTATTCCAAACTTTTGTTGAACTATAAAAAGAATGGCCGCTATTTGACTGAATAAATCAGTATGGAGGAAAACATGTGGTTTGATCATCACCTTATCAAAGACTAGCTGGAAGATGGAAGATGAGTAATTTACATCCTAAAGGAAATAAAGTCACTAAACTGATCTGTTCTGATGAAAATAAAAAATGTCAATGTGCTTTACAGATGTGGTTTTAATTGCGCACCCCTGGATAAAATAGAAAAGAGCAAGGCTACCAACTAGTGGCCATCTGTTAGCACATCTCTTTCTGTCAGCTTTTCTTAAACTGGTGTAGTATTATGCATTTTGTTTAGGCTTTGTAATTACTCTGTGAATGACTTTTATGCACATTAATGTGAAAAGTTAAATTTATTTCTAGGGGAAAAACAATCAAGGACACGGATTAACAGCTGTGACGCTAATAAGCAGAGATGACCTCAGATTCCAAATGGGAAAACAAGCTTATCCAAAAAAAGTCATATGTCAAGTGATTAATAGAGCAGAAGTGTGTTTAACTTTAACTGAGGGTCAAGCAGCAAAAAACACTGATCAATAACTGCATCAGAAGGAATCAGAGCACATTTGAGATACTGGACAATGATGCAAACACTTTAATCTAAAATGTCTAAAAATATATTATAATCTGATGTGTGTTGTTGATCTTTCACACTCAGCATCCTCCACACATTCTGTTGAAACATCTGGATTAAAGCACAGTGATGTGTGGTCAGCAGACACAGAGCTGTGTTCATGTTTAATGCAGCCGTCATGTTGTATAACGCACAGACCATCTGTGTCACCCTGGGAGTAAAGATGCATGCGGAGTTCCCCTAAAGGTGGTACCAGGAAAGAGTGGGGCAGCAGTAATTCAAATTCTCACCACCTCTTTGGAAATATATAAAGCACTGATGCTAATGGCATCCTGAGGGCTTATACGGTAGCAGGATGTGATTTACGCTGGATGTTATTGGTTTAAAACTGGCATCTGGCTACAAAAGTTTCCCCTTTGCTGTGATTATTAAACATCATATTTCATCGAAATAAATCATCCATTGTCTGCATAGGTGAGTGATCGTTGAACAGAATGAAGAGAAATAATTGCAAAGCTTTAAAGCTCAAATTTCCAGCACGAGTTAATATTGAGGCCCCACAACACTCATGAGTGCTTCTTTTTTTCACCGCTGTAACTGTTTCACACTATTTTTTTGGAGTCCTGAGTCCCTGAGGTCAGAACCACCTTGCCCTCATGAAAACAAAACAGCACAGCAGCAAACAAGAACAGCTGCTGTCCCTGCATGAGGAATTATTGCTGCATACGAACAGTTCCCCTCTCTGAGACCCCATGTGCTCTTAAGGCTCTTTAAAAACAGATAGAGAGCCTAATCCCCATCAAGTCTTCAAATCCATGTTGATCTGCTGATTAGGGCTTTTGGCTTTTAAAACATATGCTGACATGGAGAGATCTTTGGAGATCAGTCCACAAAACTGCCATGGTTCCACTTAAAAACTCAACAACATGATTCCACAGCCACACAGCAAAAAAAATAGTTGCAATACTGGAGCTTATTACTGCAGAGAACTGACAGAATGAGTGAGCAATATCACAAAAGACCTTGGCCTGCTGGTTGGTCTTTATTTCTACAGCACCAGTAATCCTACATAAGACACTTGCATGTCACACAAGGGGAGTTTAGGGGGTTAACTCCAGGGTGAATAACAATAGTGACGTTAATGCAAAAGTTCATACAGAGGTTTGTCTGTTCTGGGCCATTGTAGGTATGATCATATACCAAATAAAATATATTTATTTACATTATATGTCATTTCTGCAAATAGATCCCCCTCATTGTCACACATCAGTACTTTAAATGTCAAATATGGAACGTTTAATGAGAATGTAAATGCTATGAATTCAAAAACTGTTGGTTTTGGTGGGGAACCAATAAATGTTAACACATTTTTAGTTTAGAATTAAAAAAGAATTTTAAAAAAATAATGCAGGCAAGGGCACAAAGGAAACAAAATGAGCTTTAGAGGGCACTGTATAGATTAAAATGTTAACATTTGGAATTTGGACACTGAAATACAACAGGAAACAGTAAATGTAGTACATTTGAGAATTTTTTTTTTTTACCTTGATCTGGCCATATCTGAAAATCTTTTCCTCCATCCACACTATAAACTGGCATTTTCATATCCATAAACAGAACTTTTTCCGAAAATGCTCTCTTGAGTGGATTAATCTGAACACACCAGCCTTATGTTTCACACACAAATGACATTGTGTGTGTGTGTGTGTGTGTGTGTGTGTACAAGATTGCCTGTGGGCACATATGCACACATAAATGCAAACACACACAGAGCCTTACACATCTTGAGGGCCTCTTAAGCTGAATTAATAATGGTGATTTGAAAGAAAGTGGGGCAATGAGGAGTAGATCCTCTTCTCCTGGGAGAAGACAGAAGAACGACGACAGAAGGGAACAAATGCTGACAACAATACATTTCTAATTGTGCCTACAACATGGAATATTAACAGAACAGCAAAACTACAGCTCACACCCAGGGGTAGATTACTACCATTTTGCAATCTGCCTCTGATACACAAATAGAGACGGATGGAGCCAGTCTATTCTAAGCCTATCTATTACATGTGTACATAAAATTATTAGTCTCAACCCAGTTTGATTACCATTTCATGGACAAAATATATCAGGAAATGAGCACAACCATGACACTTTTTAGGGTGTTTTTTATAATCTAACATAACTATAATATGAAATGTTCATGTTTATATCCTGTCTTTCTGTTGCAGGTTCATACAGCACAGTTAAGAGTTGAAAACAAAACTAAGGGTGCCACTATGTGGACATATTGTGAAGTGCGGGACATAAGCTATCTGGTCAAAATAATATTTAGGTGAATTTGCATGGAAAAGAATGAAAATAAATAAATAAAAATAAGTATTTGCACAATGAGATGTATTAGTTGCGTTTTTATAATTTGGATGACTTGCTATGTTATGCTATGCTATGTTATCCAAATGAATTCACGATTTCATAATGTATCCTCTCTGTGCATTGTACATTTTAAATTAATTTCATCAAAAAGACAAATTAAGAAGGGATTTTGACATACAGCACATATACAGAGGCAAGTCCTTGGTGTAACATGATTAAATTTGAACATTTAAGAGAACACAAAATATTTATTTGCACATTCGAACCACATGGAAGTGGCTCTGCTGCCTTGAATTTATCACATTCACAGATGTTAAGAGCACAAGACAACACTTACAATATGAGCTGCTGCTACTATGTGAGTGAGTTTTTTTTTCCTTGAAGCGCTTTGTTTAGTGTGACAGTAAAAAAAAGTCACTTTGTTGCTTGGCAGCCAGAGGACTCTTTATTGAATGAGTAAATTAATTTGTATTCAGCCAACTAGGTTTGTTCTCCTCCTGAGCTCTTTCACATTTTCTCATAGTCTACCAAGCACATTGTGCTTCAGTCTTAACAGGCCTATGAAACTGTCACCACAAATCACAGCAGCACTCTTACGTTGTGGGCCTATTGACTCAGTCCGGTGCCTAACACTGCAGTAAACCTATCAAGGGCAAGAGGTGTGATTCATTTTCAGTCTGACATAATGGCCAAGAGGAAAAGTCTCAACTGGTGCAATAAGATTTCACACTGGCTCAAAACAGTGAAACTTGTTGTCCATACTGAGGACTGAAAGCAATGGTGGATTTTTTTTTTGAAAAAATATATTATGATCAATTACAAAAAAGTACAGCTAGTTTGCAGAATGTTTTAAGACATTGTTATGTTATAGCCATGTGTACTGGTACAGTACGTACATGGCTGGCTAGTAAATTTACTAAATGTGGACACCTGATCCAGACCAGCATATAGTGAAAAAGGAGTTTGTTGCAAAGCTTTTCAGATATTCAGCTATAATAATCCATCCATCCATTTTCTACCGCTTATCCTCACATAGGGTTGCGGGGCAGCTGGAGCCTATCCCAGCTGTCTTAGGGGGGAAGGCAGGGTACACCCTGGACAAGTTGCCACCTCATTGCAGGGCACATAGAGACAGACAACCACTCACACTCACATTCACCAGCTATAATCACTTAATCATAATTAGCCCATCTCTCTGTGGCAGCATCTTCATTGAGTTTTCTGTTTGTCGGATGTCTGTGTGGGTTCGCAGTTATCCAGGTCGAGGTAAACCAAAAAGAGCAAAAAAGAGTCAACTGGACTTGCTTGAGGTTTGTTGAAAACATTTCACCAATCATCTTCGACCTGAAGAAGCCGATTGGATAAGAGGTGAAAGCAAGTCCAGTTGACTCTTTTTTTGCTCTTTTTGATGTTTGTCAGATATCTCTGCATATTCAGCTTTAACTATTAATCCTGCTATTATGGTGGTGGCAGCCAACAGAGTCTTAAATGTAAAAACTGTAAGAAAAGAAGTTCTTTAGTTGATTTTACACACAACTGAATAACTATCTGTTCCTTAATGAATGAATAAAACAACCCCAGAAAGACTGGTCTTAAGATTTACTGTTTTAACTTCAACTGAATGAAGAATGATTTAAAATAGAAAGAATTCTCTGAAGGGCTTCACATGGAGGCAGCTGGCCAGCAGAGGACACAAATGTGGTGATTCCCCACAGTTGAACAGTTTCACTTCATTGAGTCAGAAAGAGTTGAATAAAATCACAGCAAATATCATCACATGATAATGTAATGTTTTATTGATTTTCACAACAAACAATATGGAATAGACCAAACAGTAAACAAGGCCAGGCCAGGAATATTTTATTGTAATGGTATTTAACAGTAGGGCAAAGTTACTGAGTACTGAATATAACACTTAAACATTATTTAATTATAATAAATAATATTTAAACAAACATTTAATGTGATTTTAGTACGACATGTAAAAAGTTAACATTAATGTTTTTGTCACTCATTCTTTGTCTTCAGTTTTGAAACTATAGTATGTTTCCCATAATGTTTTAGAGATGCAAATAAGGAGTTATAATGATGCCAGCCTTGGGCAACAATTTAAACAATGCTTTTGCAATTTTTTTTTTTAAATTTATGGCATATTACCCATGCATGCAACTGCTGATGGTCATCAAAATGATGCCTTTCTGTTTCAATGTACTCATGGAGACACAGGCAACTATAAATGGATTACTTTGATCTTGAGGACGATTATCTATTATCTAGTATCTTCACAGTGTATCTTTGCTTTTCTTAAATTCTAAATCATGGCTGAAAAAGTACAGAGCCCCTGATTTATATATTAGCCAATCTACTAAATAATTCTCATGTTATGTGACAAATGATCTTCTCAATACATGAACGCTTTAATCAAACATAATCAGCTTATTTACAATAATTATTTATTGTTCACCCATAATTTACTTTTACAGTACAACTCTTTCTTATCTTTCTTAACTATTACACCATGCAGGAAAAATGTAGCTGGAGATCAAAGATGAACCATCCAGACTCAGAGCTTGAGTCTGTCCAGGCCCAGATTGTGTCTGCGTGGACCAGGGCAGGAGCTGCCTGCTGGGGCAGATCGCAGAGGGGCGGGCTGGTACACCACAGTCCCCAGCATGCCTCGGGGCTTGGAGGCGCCAGTGAGGTCTGAGCTGGGTGTGACTGAGTGCATGTGCTCATGTGAGTGCAGGTGTGTGTGGTTGTGGTGCTGATGCCCAGTGTGCCCACCATCTGCTTTGGCATGGGCCTGCTCCTTCACATTGGCAGTCTACAGGGGAAAAGAACAGAAAAAGAGCATGCTGATGAAAGTGGTGAGACCGAACCATGTAGTGATTGCTACATAAAACTCTCTCTAAAGAGACTAAAATGCTCTGCAGAGCTTCAAAATTAAATGGTATTTCTCTGTGTGTTCTTCACTACAAACAACCCTTTTTTCACTTCACACACAGTCTTGTAAAAAAACACAATTTATAGGAACACTGAAGCCTTCATGAATGTAATGTTAAAGATTAGATCTGAAGCAGGTACCTGAGGTTCGTAGATCTCACACTTCACCTCTACAGGCTTCCGGTCCTGAAATGAGCTGTGCTTCTTTCCTGCAGGGAGTCTGATTTCAAACTGGTCCTCGTGGGCGACATGTGATCCCAAACAGAAGCCTCTGTGCTGAGAAAATACAAATCAAGAGCTTGGATTTACAACTTTGTGGCAACTTATTTGGAGACTTGAAAAAGTTCAGAAATGGAGTGGACTTTGGGTGGATCCAAGAGTAAATACAATGAACCATGCATGAACCATGCACTTGTAAAACATTTGCAATACATGCGTGACTCACAGCAAACTGACAGGCCATCAGTGGGCAGTCGCCCAGTTCACTGGCATCTGTTGTCTTTGAGCACACTGTCTCTAGGATGGTGAACTCCACAAAGTAGGATGGCCCAACAACCCACTGACAACATGAAGAAAGACGTGATGAAACACACACACACACACACACACACACACACACACACGTGTAGGCCTACATGTAACTACTCGTATATCTGTGGATTATTTACTAAAATAATATGCCTAGTTTTAGATGTACTTCATTTCAGATTTCTATGATTTTATCATTTCCATTGTTTTCTTTTTTAATTCCTTAACCTGTGAACTGGCTTTCGTAATGTTCTCCAGGGTAAAGTAGTTGGCCAGTTGGCTCTCTTCATTGAACCTCTGCAGGGAGAGATTGGCTGTCTCCTTGACGACGGGCTCATTGAGGTTTTCGGCTGTGGGACAGTCTGGACAAACATCCACCACTGCTGTGGCAGGAACTAAGCACATAAATCAACAGGGCAATATAAAGTAGCAGCCAGTTTGTTGAGCACAAATATCTGTCATTTCACACCTCAGTGGCTTTTAGTGAGTGAAGAGCAGACAAGATAAGCTTGCCACAGTTTCTCTCGTTGATCTACCTTCACGAAGTGTGCAGGAGTAGCTTTGAAGTTTGACTTGAGAGTCAAAGTAGGCGTTAATCTCACACTCTCCATATACCTGAAAGACATACAGTATGTACAGAATATGTACTCACTGTGTTTATTTGTAAAGATCCATCATAACTTGGTACTTACGGGAACACCACCAATATCTCTGACTTCACATTGTTTCCATGGTTTCCTGCTGGTGATGTGGCAATTGGTTTCCATGACATCAATGGTCAGCTTGTAGAGTGATCCACCTTTGTCCTAGACACACATATATTTTAATATTTTTTCATGTTTCTTCTCATTATTTCTGCAAAACAAATGCTGCTGTTGTGTCTGCTGTTTCCACCCTATTTCTGCAAATACTGTTGCATCTTTCAAGGTGCAAAATGATGCAGAACACTGTTCATGTTTTTGAATGTGCATGTGAGTATGTGTGTGTAAGTGTTTGCCCTCACCTTTTCTGGAGTGTGGGAGAGGTCGTACAGTCTGTTGAGGCTCAGGATGTATCCATCTGACTGGTCCTGGTTGATTTGTTCCAGGGCCTCCTCCGCCACCATCACCACCTCAGGGCTATCGCAGCCTGGAGCGTCTGGCCTGGCTCTTCCCTCCTGCTGCAGCAAAGCCAGACATAGGACCAGCAGGTACACCCTCATTCTTAAACACATACAAACACACAGATTGGGCCAAATAATACCCTTAATTTCCCCCAATTGAATCACTAAAGCCTATCCTGATAAATAATTTAACATTTAGACTAACACAGGCTCTGGTTTGCAAATCTTCCTTTGCAAGATAGGTAGTTTTTGCAGACAGGGTTTGGCAGACATGTGTGGCTGATGCTGGACTTTCCCCTCTTTCCCAAAGATGAGCAAACAGCAGCTATCTGCTGCTCTGTAGGCCAATGGCTGGCTCAGATTGACAGAAAGGTCATAGTGCACTGGAGAAAGGGTAGGTAAACAAGGTAAAGACAGGTAAACAAATGGTCATTGGATACAACACACCAAATTTAAATTCCTTTAACATGATGCTGTCATCGTTGAAAAATATGCAGCAACAACTTCCTCAACCTATTGGATGTTTTGGCGATCAAATACCCTGAAAAGTTTTTAGATGGCTCCTCAGTGTGGGAGCTCTTATCAGCTATGAGGTATGATGAAAACCAGGACCAAAATGTACACACTTCACAAATCAAGCATAAACCACTGTCCATTTGGATATTAAATTTCTTCCCCCAAAATTTTTTGCCTAAAATATGTTTCATAAATGTTTGGCATCAGCCTGGTATCACCCTAGCAGAAACACTGTTGACATTGTGAATTTAATTGATTATGTTCAGGTAACAAAACTACTTGATTAATGTTAGAGAAAGATCAAGGTTTGTATTGAAATGATAAAGTAATTATATATCAATGTAAAGTAATAACCATTACACCTCAAGAAAAATGCTGTTTTATATTTGTTGTACACATCCCCCCTCCAAAATATAGATATTAGGTGAGTATAGAGAAGAACAGCAATCATGTCACAGGAGCCTTTTAAGAAGTTTCTAGGGATCACTTGAGACTTCTTTTTACGCTGCACTGGAATATGTCTTTAAAGAGTGAAATAAAAGTAAAATTACTGCAATGACAAGTGATCGTGTTACATTAGCACACAAGTTCCATCATTGGCCTTAGTTAAATTAAATTATAAAATGTGTTATGTGTGGGTTTTGTCTCAAGGCTACAGGACACAGAAAAGAGATGTTTGCGCACATGTCCTATAAAAGTGCACAAATGTAATGTACACAGAGTAGCTATGTGTCTGCTCTGGAGTTAATGTTCTATAGTATCTACATACACTACTCACAAAAAGTTAGGGATATTGTGCTTTTGGATGAAATTTCAGAATGCAGATAAAATGCACGATGACCTTTACAGATTTACTTAATTTGACCTTCTTTAAACTTTTGAATGCACATGTGCAGCTGTTCGGTGTTTCAGTATTTATTGCATAACATGCAGTTCTCCAACAAGGTGATTAACCACAAAAATCACAACAAATGTCTGATCCATGAATCGACCACCAAATGTTCTGGTTCTATGACAGTTCGTATTTATACAGTCCTTTTCATCATGCTGTTCACATTTTGACATCATTGAGACCAAGACAAAGCCTAACAATCGATCATCAGTACGTGGTCACTGAGAGGCTTCAAACAGGATGTTCTCAGAGGGAACTTGCCATTGAGCTTAGAGTGTCACATAGTGTCATCAGCAGGTTGCAAAAGAGACACAGAGAGACTGGAAGAGTCACAGAAAGATGGCGAAAGGAATCAGTGGGCCTCAGTGCTGTTCTCTGATGAAAGTCAATTTACACTGAGCAGAAATGATGGCCACCAAAGCTGTTGTCTTTAATATTTGCCAATATAACGGGCTCAACCCTGTAGAGCTATAGTTTTTGATAATATTTCTGTTTTTTATGTGCTTCAACATGTACACATAAGGCCACAGATAAAGAGGCTAAACTTAGACCGACATCAATTTTAAACGCTTGATGCTCTTGTTACTTTCCTCAAAAAAAGAAAAGACTATTGATTTAAATGTATGATTTACATGATGTACCAGTTGTACATAAATACATGGATATTCATGGAAAAAAGGTATCTAGAAAAAATATATCTTAAGACTGCTTTTGATGTACAGTAAATTCATAAAACAGACACTTAATGCAATAAATGTGAGGTTTAGATAATCCATCTGCTGCTTGTCATAAAACCACAAGCCCTTAAAAGACTGCCTCTTGAATCTTTGTGGTGATTAGATGACAGTGCTCAGTGACAGGAAGCATCAAGTGCATTGAATGAACACAAAGTGGATGGACCTGGTCTGATCAATACAAAAAAAAGAAAAAAAAAACACTGGATGAGTATTTGTAAGATTGTTTATTTTCATGCAGCCAAACACAGACAACATAGAAATTTTATGTTTACTGACTTGATTGTGTTGATTCAACACTAAGATATATATATATATATATATATATATATATATATATATATATATATATATATTGTTCAAAATGACCAGTTTAGTGTAATATTGTGTAATATTGTATTTTTAATTTAATTTCCAACCCGGAAAATCAATTATATGGTTGAAGTGAAGACAGAGGAGATCAGTTCCCATGTGAGGTCCATAGGGCACCTTATGCAGCTGGTTTGAACAGGGGGTCCTCAGCGAACATTTTCTCCACCAGGGTTTCTCCTAGTGCCACAGGAGTGCACTGGGATGAGACTGCGGTGGGGAAGAGAGCAATGGTTGGTTCCATCTGTCCGGGAATCTGGGGGTCAGGCTTGAGTGGCAAGGTGACTCCCACTTCATGGCCACCAGTGGGGGCAGCAGTGGAGGAAGGCAGGTTTGTGTTGTTGTTCATGGCAGGCAGCACTGTCACAGTGCCCTCGGGGTCGTCGTGGGCTGTGGCCTCGTGGTCGTGGCTGTGGTGATGGTGGTGGTGCTCATGAGCATGCAGGTGAGCGTGCTTGTGATCATGATCCAGAGCAAGCTCGTGGTCGTGCTCGTGGGTGTGCACGCCGTCGGCATGCTTGTAGTCATGGTGCTGGTTGGGCACATCTGCGCTGTGGTCATGTGCCTTGGCGTGATGAGCGTGCACGTGATCGTGGTCATGCCCGTGGTCGTGGCTGTGGTCATGAGCATGCCTGTGGCTGCTGCCCTCTGCGTGGTCGTGGGTGTGGTGGTGGTCGCTGTCGTCAGCGTGCGTATGGGTTTTTTCGTGATGGCTGTGGCTCTTGGTGTGGTCGTGGACATGATCGTGTGTGTGTGCACTGTCGACAGCGTGTGCGTGGTCGTGGGTGTCGCTGTGTGCGTGTGTGTCGTTGTGGACGTGGTCAGTCTCTCCAGCCAACTGGTGGAGTTTCTTCTCTCTCTCAGCAGCCTGGAGAGCACATAGAGATAAAATTAGTGATGATGGTTTAAGATGTGTGTAATCCCATTACACACACCATGGTTATTAAACATAAAGACATAAGGGACATAAGAAGAATGCAAAGCTGTCTGAAAGTCTTTTTTGGCAAGTAGGGGAATTCCACTTTATTACAACTATTATGTATGTTTGGCCATTGTGTCTATTTGATACCATTATTAGTTTAAAAAACTGCTTGGTTCATCGCTTTGTCATCAAGTCAGGCAAGGCCAGGCAACATGTTTGATTGTTTGAATGATCTTTTTCCCAGACATTACTCAGAAACTAAATTGCAATAAGTCTGAATTTAATTCATGTATTTATAAAGGAAATAATAATGAGGCCTTCACAACTGTGTGAAAATAACTATACGAACAAATGGCTGAATAAGCATTCGCTTTCAGCTCCGAATCAAATTTGCCTTCTAAATCCAAATTTGTTTTTACTACAGAAAGTAGAAAATTGAATAATGTGACACAATGTTTTGTCGTGGATTAACGGATCTTACCTCAGGCTCATAGATCTCACACTCTACAGAGACTTCATTCTCACCGGTGGGAGTGAGGAAGCGATTTGCCTTACAGAAGCCTTTGTGCTGAGGAGAGAGTCAAAAAAAAAAAAAAAGTAAAAGAGGAGAACGCAGAGGGATGGTTATGCCTGTGGCTTTGAGCAAACTGGGAACACAAAGTACACTGAGGTTGTTTTGGGAGGTTACAACATTAAGAACCCAAATAATACCCCAAATAATTTATAACGCTTAAAACTGGAGAGGTGAATATGTAAATAGATAATCTATATATAAATCTATATATAAATATATAATCTAAATATAGTTAGACTTGAGCACATGATCACAAAATTATAAAATAACAATTTGTAATGACTCACAGCGAATTCACAATCCAGGATGGGGCACTTGACAGTGGCTCCTGCGCTCGTGCTGCAGGTGGTCTCCTGGATGGTGTATTCTGCATTGTAATACATCGACTTGGCCATCTGGATACACACACAAAGAAAACAATGGAATAATCACAACAATATGAGACTTTGATCAGGATTGGTATAGATAGACTGGATGGAAGAGAGTGGGAGAACAAACACAGGTCATGAGGATTGAGATGGAACCAGCGTATTTAGACATATTTCAGCAATACATCTCTGTTCATAAGCTGGTATTTGGATTGATCACAGAGAACTGGATTTGTTTTGCAGGAGTGGTTTCTCTGGATTTTATGATGGAAACTTGAATAAAGACTGGCCACAGAAATAATCTTTATTTTACATGAAAACATACCCCAGCACTAGCGCGGGAAACTTTGAGCAGATCGAAGCGATGGGACAACCCACTCTCTTTGTTGAACTTCTCCAGTGAGAGAGACACAGTCTCCTTAATTTGATCGTTGTCCACGGCCATAAGAGCAGGGCAGTCAGGACACATTTCATTCACCCTTGATGCAGGAACTGAGAAGAGAGAAAAATCACAAAATATCACAAGACTGCTTTCCTCTGAACATTTGTCATTTCACGCTTCAAGTTATGAACCTTAAAAATCTGGCATATATTTAGCTTTTTTTTTTTTTTACCTGGTCTGACAACACAGTCGTATTTGTAGAGACGCACCACTCTGTGCACCTTATTGATGTAGATAACGACTTTGCACTGTCCATATACCTGCAAATACCAATACAATAATACGCACAGACAATACTTTAGAGTTCTGCACAAACAAAGAAGAAGAACAACAAAGTTTGTGTTTGTGAACACAAAGGTGTGTGTGTGTGTGTGTGTGTGTTTTCTAACCGGTGTGTTGTGGGTAGGACGAGCCTCGCAGGCCTTCGAGTCCGTCTTGCTCAGAACACTGCAGTTTGTCTCCATAACATCCAGAGTCAGGTAAAAAACCAACCCGGTCTCTTCCTGTGACACACAAAGACACACAAATTATCTTCTACTTTATCAGTGTGTGTGAGACAGTTCAAATTACTGAAGATAAATGAAGTCCTTAAAAAGTTTCCACTATAAGGCTCGTTTCCATGGCTATTGTTACCCATCTAATAATCCTGGCTATTGTCTGATTGTCTGGAAGTCACATCATTCATCTTTGGCTTAAATGTCTGAATAGTTATTAAACTCAAAATTAATTTAGAAATATATATATATATATATATATATATATATATATATATATATATATATATATATATATTTGCAATCTGAGTCTTCTATTGAGGGCAAGAGGTCATCAGATTTAGCATGAGCTCTAAACATCACCTTTAGTCACTTTCCTTCAATCATCTTTTAGGAATTCTTCTTCCCTTAGCTTCTAATGTATTACTTATGACATTAAGATATATCACTAAGTATGGCTGAAGACAGTGAGAAGAAAAATTAACCCTTTTATAAACATAATTTTGTCCTTCATACTATGTTATATACATACTATGCAATTAGAACCGAACAGTGGACATCAGACAGGAATTAAACATGTCCTCATCCTTATCACTGCAGCATATCATTCGCTCTACAGAGAAGGTGATTGGTTGCAATCTGCTGTCCATGAAGTGGACAAGAAAGAGTGTAGCCTATCCCTTCCACCCTAGATACAGGGTGTCCACATATTGTGCACATTTCTTCATTTTGAACTGCTGTGTTTTTATAATTACAAATGTATCTATTTTGCCTTAGCACCAATACACAAACTACTTGTGTGTGAAAACCTGCTCAGCCATAAACTGGTTCTTAAGCCTTCACCACAACTGAAAAGCAGTTGAACTTTACACTGTGTTACACAACCTGTTACATCTGTCTCCATTATAAAGCTGTTTCTGATGATGTCGCTCTTCAGATCTCCTTAAATACACTTCCCTTTTAACCATTAATGTTTTATTTGGACTCACATGTTTTGTCATGTGGGCGTTGGACACACGGTGCAGAGTGAAGACGTAGCCCTCCTGCCTGTCCTGGTTAATCTTGGTGAGTGCTTGCCCTGCAGCTCCCTTCACAGACGCATCTTCACACGAGCCCTCCTCCATCTTGCTGTCATCCTGCTCCACCGGTGCACTGTGGATGCACCCGAACACCAACGCCAATAGCACACAGTACTTCATGGTAGAGGCCTGGGACAACTCTGCCTTTCTCTCAAACACACTGCGGATGGTGGAAGAGATGCTCACAGAAGGATTAGGTGACCTTTTTATATCTTGCTATTGATTAGAGTAAGCAAACCCCCTCTCTCTCTTATGCACACACACTCTCACAAAATCACTGAACCTCCTGTTATTTCAGGTAAACATAACCATTGACCCCTTGCCCCCTCCCAAAACACATGGTCATATCAATAATGCTGCCTCAGTATCCTTCTGCCAACCAGTCAGCTACTGTGGGGGACTCACCAAGTGGAGTTTATCAGTGGGGAGGTGATCAGCTCTGCAGTGTCATCTCTGGGATCAATAAGGGACAAAGAGTGGGCTACAAGTCACTTGATCCACTCTTGGCTCTGAATTCTTTCTCAGGAATGCTGCATTTACAAGATAACACAGTGATGAAACAATGTCAATTAATCACAATGAGTACTTAGAAGGCAATTCAAACAAAGTCAACAGCTTCTGTAGCTACTGTACCAACTAGTTACAGACTCTGTACTGGAACCCCTTGACCAACAATCACTCTGTATTCTTCAACAACATCATCTGAAAACAAACACAGCTCAGGATTTCAAATACTTTATGTAGCATTTTTACCTCAGTCAAGGAGGTTATGTTTTCACCGGGGTTTTTTTATTTGATGGTTTGCAAAATAACTCAAAAAGTTGTGGATAGATTTTGACAAAATTTTCAGGGTTGGTCAAAAGTAGCCTAACTTAAAACTGATTAATTTTTAGTGGTGATCGGATCCAATTCAATGGCACCATCAAATTGAATGAACACATAACCTCCTTGGCGGCAGTAACTTTAAATAAATAAAAAAAGTCACCGGAGGTCTGCGCTCTCTGAGTTCTTTTCTAGTTACTTTATATTGTTTTTACTTGATTTAAAGAGGAATGCTTTTAAAGAAGTATTTTTACACTGACATTTTGTTATTTTTCCTTAAAAGACCAGTGACCAGGATTCAGTGGCATCGAATGGTGAGTTTACAAACTGCAATTAACTGATACTCCTCCGCTCACTGCTAACTTCCGAGCATGTTAGAGAATTGCAGTGGCTTTCAAAAAGGATCTAGATACAATGTTTGGTTTGTCCGTTTCTTGGCTGCTGTACAGGGGATGATACACTCTGATAAACACTGGGCCTTTAACTGGGTTACTTAAGTTACTGCAGCAATAGTAAAACATTTGACCTTTGTTGTAACAAAATAAACAATCCATGGAATCACCAGGTCAAAAATCTATATTTCTTATCCAGGTGCTGTGTTGCAACTATCAGGAACACTTATGTAAGACAGAATCATTGGGAAACAACCACCCACACAGCAGCCTAAGTCTGAATTTATTGCTTTAAATGAATGATTTCGTAGGATAAGTAAAACTAATTTCAAATCGTTTATGTCTATATAGATGTTTGTGCCCAAACCAAATTCCAAAGCATAAGTCAAGATAAGCCAATGCTTCTGACACTTATCTTTTTATTATTTGTTTTTCAGGTACAACATGCTGTTTTGTTTTGAAAAAGAAATATGACCTGGTTGTGCTAAACATTTTTCTTTTTTTTTTTTTTAAATTAGGTTTATTGACTCTGATGATTGGTCAGAGGATATAAGAGTGGAATGGGGTGCAGTGATGACTTCTCGGGCAATGACAGAGATAATTACCCATATTCACATGGAGGCCATATTGCTCTTACGTCATACTCATGGTGGAAAGGATCTCTGTCAGACAGTCATATAGCTATGGTGAAGTGGTTCCAACGATTTATGATATCTGCAACATTAAACAAGTTGATGCTACTTGACTTACTAGTTAAAACGTGACTATTTAATTTCTCCCCATTTATTGTTTATAATACAACATGTTAATCACATCACATTGCAAACACAGCACAAATATGCAGACCTGGAGTGCTAAAGGGGCTCCTCTACCCTGCTAGGGTTACGTGAGGTTTAGAGTTCACTTTTAGAAATGCTGACTGTTGGTTGATCTGTTGGCTGCTGAGTCCAATGGTCAGAGTGAAGCGCCTTTCAAACTGTGATGAAAAATAAGATGACGCAGTTTGAAGAGTTGGTTAACCATTCACAACAGTGGACCAGCTGACAATCAGAGCAGACAATGTTTTTTGGGAGGGCAGGGCAGGAGTAAAACGTGTCTTTTGAATATTTCAGACATTGTAATATGTAGATGAAACAGAAAAAACAAGCATGCACCCAAAAATAAGCATATGGGATCCTATTTCATCACTATTTTATCCTAGTTGTACTTTATTGCCCTAACATTTTAGATTTTATACTTTGTGACATATATTTTTGAACAACTGTAGCTGTCAATGACACTGCTGAGTATCAATTTAGATACCTTTGTTGACTAACCTGAGGTGAAGGGTATTTGAGCTGAGTCAGTAGCTGTTATACATCTATAATCTTTTTCCATATGCTTATTTTTTATGTAAAAACTAAGAATAAATATTGAGCTTAGAAAGCAAGAAAACGTCAGGAGTAGGATTTAGATCCTGTTTGTGAAGAAATATATAATCATAACAATGTATGACAGGTACATAATGATAAGGGTGAAAATTAGCCAGGTGTTCCTTTCAGGTCCTGGAAAGACTGTGGGAGTTCTCAGATTTATTTTGAATGCACAGTCTGACATAAGACACAGGGTGGTGCTACAGTATATCACTACAACTCAGTATATCACACAACTGATACTCAGTTTAACACACAGGTATTTAGTCTTTTGTTTATTTATTTGTTGATAGGTCTATATGTATATGCTACAGTGGAAACTGAAGAGGCAATATTTGGTTGCATCAATAAATTCAGAATTAATCAAGAAAATTATTACATAGAGTGAAAAAGATTAGGATGACATGTGAATATGGCACAGCTACAGTACTACAGCACATATACTTTCATCACAGACAAACCTACTTGATCATTACTAATATGACAGTTTATCTTGTGCAACATTCAGCTCTCGGCGCACACGGCTCAGACCTGGATTGTTTTCAGTCTTACTTCTTATATTGCAAGAGGTACTGTTTTCTGTTATTTAAATAGGAGAGAAGAAAAGACAAACATTTTAACATTGGTCCATCATCATTTCCTCTACTATTTCACTTCCAAAAATATGAATGAAGAAATAAACTAATGAACATAAATGGAGTTGTGAGTCAGATTAGGATGTGCTTGGTGTGTATTTTAATACTTAAATACTCGTAAAAAACACGTAAAAACATGTTTTAGAAACACCAATCTCTGAAATATCACACAGGACAATAAATGCAAATAATCATCATTGTAATTACTGAAGAAAAATTACATGGGTAATATGGACTTTAGGTGGTTTATTTTTAATAAACTGAGCTGTACATTAGATTAGAGTTGCTGTGCTTGATCTCCCCTCTGGGGTCCAATGTTCTGCTGGCTGGCTAGTCCTCCCTCAAGGACATACAACACAGTTCATGGAGTGTCTTATACAGTATGTCACAACAGCACAAGCATGCACATACGCATGCAAGTCCTCTATTTTGTATATTTTTGTGAAATAATTGTATGAGAATTTGAATGTGATGTGATTGCTGACCATGAATATTAATAATAAATAGTTGCAATTGCATGGTAGAATTTTAAAAAAGGAGGTTTTCAAGAATCATGAAACACTTTATTTGAGCTTTTTGTTGGATTTTACTGACTAGTTCAGTTTCCCCAACCTCATGAACCATGTTTTTTTTTTTTTTTGTTTTAAAGCCAAACATGTAGCAGCTAAAGAGACATTTATCTTTCTCAGGTGCTGGAGGAGCCCGAACCACAGCTATCAGAGGTGTGAATCTTTGACTTCATGGGATAAAATATGCATCCAAATGAATGTTTGTTGTGGACAATTTCTGCCCCCTAGTGGCCTAATATTTATTTATTTATTTGTTTATTTGATAGGGACAATGTACATTAATGAACATCTATTCAACAAGAAGTAGACATAAATATGCCAGATTATAGCAACCATGCTATTTTGCATCCACAGTCCCTAGACAGGCATCAGAAAACACACAATAAGACAAAGAAAAAGACAATGAATCATGGTAAAAGCACATTATGAAGCAATACAAGATAAGTTAAAAGTCAATGATCACAGGACTGGTTCTCTTTCAGCCACTGTTTGAAGTGAAGGGAAGTTGGACACTCCCTTATGGAGAGTGGTAGACTCTGTCAGATCTTACTGGCCTTAACAGAGAGAGCATTTTGTCCAAAGGCTGCTTTACTGTGGGACCTCATAGTCCCCTCTAGAGGAGGCCCTGGTCCTGAGACCACTGTGAGCCCTTACTTTAACAGTCAGACATGGGAGGACAGGCGAATCCATTTAACACCTTATACATCACACAAGAAAACTTGAAATTTGAAAACTTGAATTGTACTTCTCCAAGATGTTAGAAACATGAAATGACATTGGTTTTCTATCATACACCTTTAATGATTTTTGTATAGTGATTCTATGATTTTGCTTGTATTTGCACCTGTCAATGACCAACATATTATACAGAATTCAACGTGTGATAGAATCATAGAGTGTAAGAACATTCTGGCTGCACCAAGTGTTATGTCGGATTTGTCTGAATTTTGTCTGAAACTCAAGATGAATTTGACTGTATTAGATATTTTTTTAATGTGGTTATTGAAACAGTGTAGAATCAAGTGTCACACCAAAGTATTTGAATTCGGAGACAAGTTTCAGTTCCTGTCCTCCCAAAAATACACCTGAATGTTTGATATCTGATTTTTGCTTTGCTTTAATTAATGCACATTCACTATGTTTAAAGTCAACTTGAGCACCAGAAGTCAACACTTGTATTAGCACCTGCCACTTAAGTACATTATATTTACAGGACTTATATTATATTAACAGCTGCACTGCCAGTCTGATCTTAATGAACCTGTGAGGAAAATAATCACATTCAACAATCATTTAAAACAAAGCATTACTGAACTATTCTTAGGTGCAAGAATAAAATGTATTGTAATCCTGGAAGAAGTGGCAAAGAGTAGCTTACTTTGTGCAGTCATGCTTATTCTGAATTATTATGTAATAACAAAGTATATATGACTAAAATTTCAAATATGTAGACTGTTCTCAAAAATGTGCATTTGCTTAAGTGTGAAGATGTGCAACAGTTTAAAGGATAATGGCCTGACATTACATTTTCCATGAAAACAAAGGGAGACAACATCACTGACTGCAGCCTAATGCCCCACACCTCATGACTAGTTAATGGAGAACTTGCTGCAATCATTTTTTTGCCAGTGAATGGAAAGATGACACAAATGTGCTCTCTGGCACATGCACAAATGCAAGTGAACACACTTATTGTCTCATTAGCAAGCTAACTGCCATTAGCTCACCAGAAGTTCAACAACAGGCCCTGGGAGCAGTCACCAAGCACTGCCTGGTTTGTGACGATGCATTAATCAACTTTGCTGTGCCACTTTCTGGTGTGACTGGGCATAAACAAGGTTCCTGTATTTGAGCAACCTTGAAAAAACTTAAAATATAAAAAAGTTAATAATAAAGTAGACAATTTAAATGATCCAAATGAAAACTAAACATACCGTGTATCGTAACGGGGTTGACTTTACAGTAACTTTTAATTTCAGGCCACATCTTTTAGGGCTCTCAACATGGTGACTTATTTTTTTGGGGATCAGAATGAGCATCAGGCACCAATATTACACTGAGACCATTTCATAGCCCTAACTCTGATTATGGTCTACATATCGTTTTAAATGCAAAGATAATTCATGTTTTACCCATAGATTAACCCAGTGAATAATTATGAATAGTTAACAGACCATCAGGAATGATATGTTACTTGGTGATGATTGATTATAGCGTCCAGTTCAAACAAACAATCTGCTAACTAGGAGTGATAATGAAAGAAATAGGTCAGTATCAAATTAAAGTGCATTGTGGGAGCATATGTACATCACAATACAGCAGAGATGAAATGCCATTGAGAAAGGCCATTAAACATGTTGTGTGCACCCTAACACCATAACATTTACCATAACACTGCATGGCATATTGTCTTTGGGAGAAATTGTGTCATTAATTTTCCCACAGCACAACAAGAAGTTTGGATTTTCAAGAAGTCTTGCAGGACTTTGTATGTCCTCTACTGACAGACAGACCACAATGGAATTCAAATTACACAATGAATATCAAATCATCACATTATCATCTGAGGTCATGTCACAAACAGCATTAATACAGCCACAGTGCATCAATATTTTTTTTTCTTTCAGGAACCCTGGACCCCAAAGCAGAACTACATGATCAGACAGGTGACATGATGGAAGACGTCATCACAATGAGACCTGCCAGGAGACCCTGATGTTGGTTATTAATCCAATCATCATTACATCATGTCACTTTACGTTACTTTAAGTCACTTTATCAGCATATGTCACTTTTAAACTATCACTTGGCAGCTGTTTGCATACTTATGTTCTTACAGTTTTGGTAGATTTTTTGAAAATTGTTGTATTGTTTAGAATGTTGGTTTTGCACTGTACTATATTTTTGCACTATTCTGCACTTCTTACTCCTTACTTTTCCCTACTGTGTATTGCAACACTGGTGAATGTCACCAAATGTCACCAAATATTAATTCAGCTCAAACAATTTCTTTCAACAGTTCTGGGAACACACTTCTTATTTGAAATTGGCTTCCTTGGATGGCAATTTTGACAGTTCAATTGCTGATGAAAAAGCATTGTGGCAAAAGCACTCTGGAACAACAAACGAGAAGTGTCAAGCCCACAGACCTCAAGAGCCAATTCTGTGCTGAAGAGAGGCTTTGGTAATAACACAGTGGATTATGTATCATTAAAAAGGCAGAGGAGTCATTTAATGCTTGCTGGAAACATCATAGAGAAATTTTGATGCGATTTATGCTAGATGAGTAGGTGGCAGTAATATGTTATCAATCAGCTGGTTTGTTTTGCGACTCTGAAAACAGTGAGTGCAGTGTTGGCCAAAAAAGAGTGGACTTATGTGTGTATCTGTCAGTGTCACGCGGTCAGAGTAACTCCTATTAAACCAGGTGTTCAGGTCTAGACCAAACACTCTGCAGAGCACTTAATCTCCCTCCAAATACACCAAAAAGATTGAGTACATAAACAGACTGAAGCATTCACATAACAAATCCATCATCACGCTGTCAACACGTTAGATCAAAGATGCGAACGCAGCCATCCAATGACGGCAGATCAGGTATCTTAACCTGCATGTGGTTCCACACGTAGCCTCATCACTGCTTATTATGGCCCGCTATGACTGACTCTCTGTAAACAATCACAGTGGGAACGTTCTGTCTTCCTCTGCATCACAAGTGCTGTGCTATGGGTCATTTAGCTGGAAACTTCTTTGTTTGGGTTTGATACGGTAATTGTCACAGCTGAGGGCGCATAATGAAAGCAGCCTTTCTGATAATCTTTTTATTATTGGAGCCAGCCAGTGTTTAAACTGTCATGTAACTGTATACATTGAATTACCTTTATCACAAGGCTTTAAGAGACTTTAAGGATAAAAATGTTCATTCTGCTTCTTTCTGCTACTTGTCCATAACTTTATGGATGGGAAAGCACAACATATTGTTGACATTCATGGTTCCTAAATGACAGTTCCCAAATGATTGGTTATCCACCTACTGCCCCCCAGTGCCACTTTTTGACATTTAAAGTTTTAAGTTCAGTTGTTGAATGTCATAGGACTTTGGCACCTCCTGCACCAATGTTTCTGACAGGATGAGTTGTCATTGAGAGCATGTGAGCTTGCTGATATTATCATCTAGCTGAAATTATGGCCTTACAGGCTACATTCATTATTACATTATATATACTAACAGAGTGAAAAAATGTAATTTCCCTCATTGAGGGATTAATAAAGGAATTCTTCTTCTTCTTCTTCTTCTTCTTCATTCATACCAGATAGATAAAGGATTACATGACTGGCTATTGCAGTGTGACATCAGGTTGCACTTCTGAGTCTCTCCAGCACAGGCCTCTGCAATTTTTTTTGGTATTAACCCAACTGAAAATGAATGGGAACAATGTTGTGGATTTTTTAAAGTTGGAGGCAATTTGAATAAACACAGTGAGTTCAGCAAAAATGTCTTTTGTATATTTATTTCTCACGCATGAGAGGAGACATGGATTACAGAATCTCGAGGAGTTTGCAGCAGGTCTCAATAAAAAAAAATAAAAAAAATTGCACCTTATATGCCAGAGGAACTGTGAGAGGATTCTAAGCTACAGTCATAACAACAGATAAAGCATTCTTTGCCTACAGATTCTCACCCTCCACACAGCCATCTGGCCTACAGTCGAAAAGGACAGACCAAAACAACCATCCCTGACCTTAGACATTGATGTATTGAATATAATGCATTTACATAATATATTGATATAAAAGGTAAGCATAATAATTTTCTATAACAACAGCACGACAAGATCTATCCATCCATCCATTTTCTACCGCTTATCCTCACATAGGGTTGTGGGGGGCTGGAGACTATCCCAGCTGTCTTAGGGTGAAAGGCAGGGTACACCCTGGACAAGTCTCCAGTTCATCGCGGGACACATAGAGACAGACAACCACTCACACTCACATTCACACCTACGGTCAATTTAAATTAGCCAATTAACCTCCCCATGCACGTTTTTCTATGGTGGGAGGAAGCCGGAAAACCTGGAGAGAACCAACGCAGACATGGGGAGAACATGCAAACTCCAGACAGAAAGGTCCCCAGGCCAGAAATCAAACTTGGTACCTTCTTGCTGTGAAGCGACAGTGCTAACCACTACACCACCGTGCCGCCTATGACAAGATCAAGTGTGAATAAAACCTTGTTATTGTTTATTACGCATGTACATTCTTAATAAACACCTGCAATGTTTTTGTAATATTTTGGTTTTTTTTCTGATTATTTTTTTCTGATCAGAGATGAGTAGTTTGAACCAATTACATTACACTGATGTGTTTCTTAAATGCTCCTGAGTTGCACAGATGTACCTAACTAAGCTAAGTCAATGTGTTTGCTGCAAACCAGAACATTTCATCTGAATCTGTCACCAGCTTCCTTTGACCTTTATAATCTCTTTTCTTCCTCATACTTTTATTTCTCTGTTACTCATCCAATAGAGGTTAAAGGTGTGGGATGGCAAATGTATTCCCATGTTGTCACAGTAAAGGTGTCATCTAGAGACAGAAAAGAGGTGAAGAGGTGCATCCTGCTCTGCTGCACCTGTCTGATGAGTCATACAGTAAATGGGAGGACAACTGAATGAATGGCTCTCACCATCCTATGATAATGTCAACTCAGACTGAGGTTGTGTCCTCCCCATACACTGCACATACAGAGTATGGAGTGTACAGTTAAACATTTCTGGAATAATCTGAATATTCTGAATGTTACCATGAACATTGCAGTAATGCTGAACCATATGTGGAATGAAGTATAGGCCACATTGAAGGAGGTTATTTCAACTGCCCTCCTTTAAATTCCACGGCCTACATTACAGATTTACCTGTCATGTTGAACGTCTGTCGTGATGACAGATGCAGCTCAGCTCTTGAAAAATATAATTATCCTTTGCTGGCTGTCGTCTTCCTCTGCCGTCCCTCATCTGAGGAGCTAGGAGATCAGAGGGGATGAGATGAGTGGGATAACTTATTGGCACAAGGCAATAGTCTAATCCTGTCACCTAATGTGGTTTATGAGGATCCTTACCCACCACTTTCATGCTGCTTTATGCTACCCACACCGGCCACTTTGGGTGTCAGTAGCTCAGTCTGTAGTGACTTGGGCTGGGAATTGGAGGGTCGCCAGTTCAAGTCCAGGTCAGACCATGTGTGGAGAGTGGACTGGTAGCTGGAGAGGTGCCCATTCCTCCTCCTGGGCACTGCCGAGGTGCCCTTGAGCAACGCACCGAACCCCCAACTGCTCTGGGCGCCTGGATATGGGGCAGCCCCCTCACTCCGACACCTCTCCTCTAGTGCATGTGCGTGTGTGTTTCATAACTTGTGTGTAATGTGCAACTGAAAATAAAAAAAGTACTAACTTTGAAATTTCCCTCTCTGAGGGATTAATAAAGGAATTCTTCTTCTTCTTCTTCTTTAAGCTCTGGTAACTACCCTACCAACCTGTAATGCTGCTAATCTCAGCTATCTTGTTATGGTAAAAACAACACACCCAGAAACGTGTCATTTGTGATGCTGCGCTTTGGAGCAGTGTTTCCACACTGAGCTTTGGAAACAACATGCTGAGAACCTTCAGCTTAATAAGAAAATGAGGATTTTCTAGTACAGCCACATAAACTCCATCAACACTGGAGGCTAATTCCCAGCTCATGCATTACAGACAAGGTTATTAGCACAATTAAAACTGCACTTAATACAAGTTTTAAACTAACCCAGGGTCAGTGTGTGTTTTGCCTTCACCTCAGGGCACTGGAGGAGCATCATGCTGTAAGATTCCATTCAGCAAATGAGAACAACCACCCTTGCTGGATTGAGATGTGTTTTTCCACCAAAATTAGCATTACTATATACAGGAAAACACGTTAAAATAGACTAGAAAATATTACAGTGATCACTTCTTGTTTTATTATTGTCTGTGTTACTGATTTAGGCTCTTTGCTTTTTAAGTTGCTTCTTTCAAGAACTGAAACTGTAAACTTTAACCCTAACTGCTTTAGAGCAGCCTTTCCTGGTGACTTATAATATGCTTTTTGTAGATATATTCATTACATCATATTACTATTGTTGTTGTTTGTTATTTAATTTAATTTAATTTATTTTTTAATAAATGTTTAACTTTATTTTTTTAAGGCTGAATTAAGTGCATTTCAGTGATCAGTGAAGTAAAATTAAAATTGAAATAAAACACAAAATAAATAAATTAATGAAATAAAGTAAAATACTGTTGGCTGACTGGAGTCTGGTGGGTCAGTCATTTGTCCTGGGAATGAAAGCAGAGTGTAATGTTTCCCACTAAACAACAACAAAAAAGGCCAAAACTTCCATGATGCCATGACCTTTTCCTCCAGGTCACCATGTTTTCTGAGAATTTCACTTAGCAACAGGAAATTTCGAGACAAAATTCATAATCAACCCCTCATACACAGGAACCAAATACAACTATCACACTGAGTCAGTCAGACTGATATAAAGAGCATTTCTGGTTTGCTCTGTGTGTTAAAAAATGCAGATGTATCATTCAAAAGAGCATTTGCCAGACAACCATTATAACCTTTTCTCTGATTGCAGTCATTTCCTTTTTTCCAGTTGGCCACACCATTTGATTCAGTTCTTTCATAAAAAGGTGACCTTTGGCAGCACTTGCTTTAAATGCCTTCACATGTCAGCAACAAATCAGAGAGGTACAAGCTGCTTTTTTTAGGCATCTGATAAAAGGAAAAACTGTTCAGGGCTGCAGATTTAGATTAGACATGAGGTCATGAGTAATAGAGGCACTGGAAGGTGGTGCTTATTTTCATGCATGCATTTATCAGTGGGCTTTTCACCAGAATCTGCTTGCCTATCGCATAATCTTATGTGTTTATTGCCTCTCAAGTAAAGATGAAGTCTTTTCTCTGAGAGGCTCTCAACTGGAGCAGTTTGTGAAATTCAAGGATGGTGGTGCCTAGAGCGGTAACAGTGAAGACATGGAGAAGATGTTGGTGCACGAGGAAATAAAGTAAGTAACAAGGAAGTGACATTAGAAGTTGCCATCAACCGTATTGAATGGAATCATCTGGCCTCCTCGTGGTGTCTGGCCTTTTATGGGTGAGTTGATGAGTGAATGGGAATCAGTTGTAAGTTGTCCTCTGTCTACCACAACTCCTGCCTCACTGAGGCTGCTGAGGAAGAAACCAAAAGGGAGGGGGTGAACAGACAACAACCAAGATGGGTTGATGGGTCTGAGAAAGGGAGGTAAATTACTCATTGGTGGGCCCAACCTGACTTGTTGCCACCAAAGTTTTGTCTCGTTGTATTCATTGTTGGCCAGCTACTTCTCGGACCTCCCATCCAGAGCTTTGTGGTTTAAGCCGTGACTCTGGTCTTCCAGATCTGATGTAAACTTGTCCTCTGGAGCAAGCCAACATCCTGGGTATTATGTACCACCCTTCAAAAACACAGGCCTTCCTACAGAAGTGGATGATAGTGGAGTGGAGGCTGCGGTGTTGGTTGCTGTTAAAGTTAGCTTCTTCAATAAATGACATTTGGATTGCCTCAGCTGCAGTTAAAAAAAAAGAACTGTCAATTGGCTGAAAATCGTGTAAATGTGAACCAGGCATAAAAACCCTGTCGGGGATGCTTCAGGTCCAGGAACCTTATGAGGGTTCTTCCCCTGAATCCACATCTGTTCCTGTTATTACCAATAGGCAGCTGTCCTGTGTCTTTTGGACATTCTCAGCCGAGGAGTTGTTCTCAAAGAGAGCACAAAGGTGCTCAGTTCATCTGGGAGAGATCTCAGACATCATCTCAGCAGTCCTGGTTACCCTTTTGTAGTCTATGATGGTTCTTATTCCTACCCACATGTTCCTGGGGTTGTCCTGGTAGTGGGACTCCACTTTGTTCCTGTATCGTCTTTTAGCACTGCTAAAAGCTCTCCGGAGTGCGTACCTGGACTTCCTGTACTCCTCCAAATCACCTGAATTGTGTCAGTCCCTGCTTGAAGTTTTGCCCAGATTTTTCTGTTAACCATATTCCGGTATTACGTCATCGATACCTGTACCAATGTAACTAATGACCATGTCAGTGTACTGTATGTGTTTATTTTGTTGTCCTTAAACACATCCCACTCCTGGAAAGGATTGTAAACATGGTTCAGTGTGGTGTCACCGCATGTAAAACAACTGGTGTGTTGTCCGTAATAACATGTTTAGCATCACTTTAGTTCAAACCAGTATACAGTATTTCACCCAGTATATTGAGGATGGTGGTGAGACAGGTCCAAGAAGATTAGGACTCAGAAAACAAGAAAGCATTAAATCATTGGAAAAAAATATCTTGCTTTTTCTTCATGTTTAATCGGCAGTGCATTTCACAACCATGGTTACGTTTGTTTTAGATGATTCTTTATCAAAAAAGTACTTGTACAAAAATAGTTGTACATTTGAAAAAGGTCTCACAGTATGTTTCTTTTACTGACAAGAAGTTGAAGTATCTGAAGTTATGTTTTGGGAACGGTCAGAGAGAGGCCTGAGGTCATAGGTCATAAGGGGCTATGGGTACATGGCCCCTTACAGTCTGAAGAAGAGGGGTCAGTTTTAAGTTAACCATATGTCTATATAGGTACATGAAAAACAAGTGTCCTGTATAAGCTGAAAGTTAGGGCTGATATTCAGACAGATTCATATTGACTACGAATCCTCTCTCAGGCAATCCATGGTGCTTGATTTGACGCTGAACTTCGTAGTAATAAACCTTTTTATACACTATCAACACGGTGTCAGTAGACCTTCCTTCAGCATCTTCACATAATTGCTACACAATATAAATCAAAGTAAAGTAAACACTTTTTAACTGCCAGGAAATTAACAATAGGGCAAATAGTATGAAATTGGAACACAAATAGGGTTTCTTTCAGGGGCACAATTTAACTTAAACTTAAACTCTTAAACTCTCATTACTGTAGAAGGAAAGTGCAGACTGATGCTGACAGTATTCATGTCTGGATTTTATTTTTGTCTGTGGGTTTCCACACATGGAAGAACTCCAGTCATTACTCAGATGCCTCAGTGGAAAACACCTTTGTTTTGGTTACACACAATCCCATCTGCTGTTAAAAAATCCGTAATTCCTCTCTCTCCCTCTCTGTTCTCTGTCTGTGTGATGTGATTGGTCAGTTTTGTGTCACTGAGCACAAAGGAATAAAACCACAGCTGGGGGTGGAGACACCCACAGCCTGCTGTCTAATACTGAAAACTCTTCTCTGCTTGCAATCACACTGTTGTCTCCACGGTGCTATCGCTATTTACAACAATTGTACTGACTTTGGATCTGTAACATTCAACCATGTGTAGGGGACTTGCAACTCCTCCGGAAACATCCTCAAAAAGGTAAGACCAAGACAGGTGGATGGTGTGGTGTTAAAATGTAGCATCAAACCTAAAAAATAACAATTTAGTGTAGAACAACATGAAGAGGAAGAGTCTTTGTGCAGATGTGTTCTATTGTAAAAAAGGTGAACTCTTCTAACATGCATTTTACTCTGTCTTCTCTCCGAAGTGCCAAGGACATCAAACATAAAATCAGCTTCCTACTGCAGAAGTCTGAACCACAAGTAGCAGCCCAGAAGCAGATAAAGACTGACACTGCTGCTGCAGCAATTAGGTCAGATGAACTACTCTGCCCAATTTGTGGATTTTGTGAAATATTTGTTTGTGTTTGGCTTCCTCTGACGCCACATCAAGCTGCTCTTCCAGGAGTTTAAAAAGATTGAGATTATGATTAAAACAGTGAGCCCTCCATTCATGTCTCTTGAGAGCTGTACATATTAATTTAAAATGAATTCATGAATGATGTTTCCATCTGGTAGCACTACACATGGAAATACTTTGCAAATATGATTAAGGTGGTTGTGTTAGCAACAGCTAGGAGGATTCATTTCCACAGGTTAAAACATATAAATATTGCTTTACAATAAACATTTTAATTTATTCAGTATTTATCGTTGATATTTTTTTTGGTGGGGACTTTAATGTTTTGAGACTGTGGGCAATTTTCACTACTTTTTATCCACCTCGATTAGTCAAAATTAGCAAAGCGTTTTGGACTGAGAGGTTTGGATGCTTAATTGCTAATTAAATGACTGAATAAAATAATAAAAAAAATGAGTAACCGGGCTCTGATGTCAACCCTGGTTAATTGAGGCTTGCATCATAACACTCTTACTCTTGCAATAGTCTCTCCAAGGTCAAAGAGTAAAGTCTTGGCCAGCACAAAATGTTCTTTCAGTTGTGTCAGGGCTGCTGTGGAGAGGAATGAAAGGGTGATGAGAAAGGGTGATGAATGGGCTGATGTTGAAAGAGAGATTGCCTTGAGGTTTCTCTTTTGAATCCCTCGCATGTGTAAATACATTGCATTACACAGACAGATACATTTTGACATTGAATTCTATTTGCGACAGAAACCATTTCGTCTCATGTCGGGCTTATTCTCGCCTGAATGACCCACTGTCATGAAGCCTTTTACTGTCCTTTAAAAGCACAATATTGTCACTGACCTTCCTTTTCAGTAATACTGTATGCAACCCATTCAACAATAACAGATAATCAATGTTCAATTTTCCTCAGCACCAGCATATTTGACAACACAAAGACATGCTCTAGATGTATGATTCGCTTGATGTATATTGCTATAGATTAATTGAGTTGAGCTGTTAATTATTGACATAATTGCTGTTTGAGGTGATTGCATCTTTAGTCTTTGCTATGTAAATGTCAGATGACGCAGGCTGGTGTGATTAGATTTGCTTCCACTATTGATCTGTCATTTAGTGCAGTTAGAATCTTGAGACAATTTTTCAAATGCATTTTTTGTAGTTGTTTGGGTGGGATGACAGGAATCAGGCAAGATGGGTCCTAAGTTATACTACATTTGCCTTATGAAGAACCTTATTTATAGGCACACAAGTATATATAGAAATGAACATCCTGGAAATGATTTGTGTCAACATTTTTTCATTTGTTGCTGTTTTAGGAAGCCTAGTCAAGCTGAGGTGAAGAAATGGAAGGAGTCTTTCAGTCATGTGATGAGCAGTCAATGTAAGTATTACGTTATATGTAAGCTCAAAGGACTGTCTGATACTCATAACACTGACTGTTAGACAGATGCATAACTCATTAGTTCTCCAGCAGTCTCTCTTGGGGTTTAAAAAAACCCTCAGAACATAAACATAAACAGAATGAACTTAATAGTTCTCATGTGACATGACTGGGCTGTATTTAATTATCAGTCAGTCAGACGAGGTCCTGACCTGCGCATTCCTTACTAATGGTTGCCAGTAAGGTTTTGACAGTCTCAAAAGTCAAATTCAAAATCTCTTATGTCACTCTATGTGAAATAAAATAACGCTAAGAGGATGTGTTGGTTTGTGACCAGCTCTAATAAAGAAGTATTATCCTCCTAAAATCATGACATTAAAAGAATATTAAGGAGACTTGCCTCGGACACACAAACATGCTAATTGAACACACATATGCACACACACACGCACACACACACACACACACACACACACACACACGCACACACACACACACTCACACACAGATTAGTGGGATCTGATGCATTCTCATGCTCTGGTTTTCTGCTACGTGTCTCAAGGCACATCTCATTGACCTCCCTCAGGGCGAGCTGACCAGTGCAGAGTGCATGTGTTTGTGTGCGCACATAAGCCCACTGAGAATTTCACTGTGTGTGTACAAGAACACAAGAGGGGACCAATGGCCTTTCGGGAACCAGCTGCGTTCTGACCTGCTCCAATCTTTGCCCTCATCCGCCAACCTACAACATTGTCATGTTCCTCCTTCCTTCATGTGGGATTTTGAAGCAATAGCGCTGCATCAGTTTGATAACTAGGCTCAAAAAGGCTCTGACCTGTAAGGAATTGTAGCTTTTCCATAACTGATTTGATGACTGGGAAACAATTTTCTTGTCTTGCGTACCTAAAAGGATGCAATGCTGCAAGCATTTTTTTTTTAATGGTAATTTCTTTAATGATTGGATGAAATCGCTCTGCTTTTACACTTTTCACGCTTTGGTGAAGGGCTTTTAATATTAATTTTCCACTCAGAAAATGTTCAATCCTGCCAAATCCTGACCTGGAACACACAGCCTAAAAGCAGCTTATACTAATGTCGCAAAATGCATGCATTAAAGGGGACATAACATGCTCATTATCAAATTCATACTCTGGGCTTCTACTGGAACATGTTTGCATTATTTAATGTCAGTCTGTCTGAATATTCCTGTATTCACTGTCTGTCTGAAACAGTCCAATCCTTCGTGTCTGCCTCTTTAAACCCCCTCTTATTCTCAAAAAGTTTGTTCTCTGATTGGCTGGCTAGAAAAGTGTGCATCTTTTGCAAAGGTTTTGTTTGCATGTTTGTTGTCACTCCAGACGCTGAAATGCATGTGTACAAGCACTGCAACTGTTTTGTCACGATATATCCTCTTTTATGATTTATTACTGCTAATATGTGTACTCACAGGTCTGCTACGAGCACTGTTTTTAAACAACATGTTTTTCCCATTTGTGCTAGCGGGTCGTTTGGCCTTTGGCAACTTCCTGAAATCAGAGTTCAGTGAGGAAAACATGGACTTCTGGGTCGCCTGCGAAGACTACAAGAAGTCTTCACCTTCCAAGTTGGCGACCAGAGCCAAGCAGCTCTTCCAGCAACATATTGAGGCAGATGCTCCTCATGAGGTACTGATTTTTTTTTAATCTAAAACATATAATGCACCACTGATATAAGATGATCAGTAATTCTATAAGAAACACTAACAAAAATAATGGAACCTTAAGTTAAACTTATTTAAGCCAGAAATGTCTTTTTATTGTAAATCATATCAATGCAACTGCACAACCTCCTTCAGTGAAGTAAATGCTTGAAGCTGATTGTGACTGTTTGTTATTAAACAGCCACAAACATTATTGTAATAATGACTCGAGTCATTTTTTATGGATGAAAGAAATCTGGTGCTCTATTCAGTTTAGTCCTTTGGGTTTACTCTTAATAAAAATAATAGGGAAAATGAAGCAGAATGTAAATTTGAAAGGGTATTTTGTTCTTCTTTTTAATCAAAATTGTCCTTGGCCACATAACGCTTTTGTTGAATCTCTCTATTGGTTTTTAAAGGTGTGTCTGTAGCTAAAAATCAATAGTTTCTCTCCAGCTCCAATAATTTTGTATTTTTTGTTAGAAGAGCAATAAAGGTATTTTTTTTGCTTTCCTGAGAAACCTCCCTGTCTTTTTCCATACATAAATTATGTAAATGCATGCATTTGCAATGCGAATAGAGTTTCTTTTTCACATCTTAACCTTTTCTTTTCTCTCACTTAAGGTAAACTTAGACGCGGTGACCAGAGAGGAAACAAGGCAGAACCTTGAGAACGCCTGCCCGGCTTGTTTCAACGAAGCTCAGAAGATGATTTACATCTTGATGGAAAAAGACTCCTACAGGCGCTTCATCAAATCCAAACTGATCCAGGATCTCAGTCAGACAGTGACTGAGGAGAAGAAGTGTAAGGGGAAGAAAAATTGTAACTGTGCTGGGAGCAGCCTGGCATTTACGAGCGAAGCCTGAATAGTGAACGAATGATTAGAAGAAGGAAAATGTCTAGCAAGGTAAAGGTTTGTGTTTAGTGAATAGAATGGAAAAAAACACACTGGTTTAGAAGGCAACTTAAATGTTATGTTATGTCAATGTTATGCTTTTATTTGCCGTTACTTCCTGCATGTCTTTGTAGCCAGTTTGAAGTTGCTACTGTACTGTATATCCACTTGTCTGCATTCAGCTACCATTGTGTTTTTTCTCACAAAGGTTGACAGTGACAGTAAAAAATATTTTACATTTCAACACACCATGTGAAAACAGACTATTTTTTCATATCTGTTTCTGGTTTCTCTGAGAAATACAACCTGCTCAGGTTGTGTTGATAGTCACAACAGAAAAGCTACCTCTACCTGACAGACCTTCAGATGACCCTACTGCCACTGGGGGTTGCTGTCATTGGAGCAGCGAGATATATTTGACTGATAACTTCACTTTAACTTTTTTCTTGAAAGTAATATATCCATTTCTTTCTAAGAGTGACCCAACCATCCAATGAGAGCTATGTAGTCATAAGCATGATGAAAGCAAAGATGACCAATCCATCAGTATTAAAGAATGCCAGCGTTTAGTTGTGATGGTGCTCAGTAACCCAGTATATGTGATGTGGGCTTGTTTACGTTGTCTGCATTAAATAACCATTATGGATTTGTCTGCTTTACATTGATGTTTGGCTTTCAACAGTCTCTCATTAAACTAGATTTCTTACTCCCTACTTATCACCTGTAAAAAAGCAGATGAATGATATTGATGTCTATGTTCTCTTCACTTCTAGTAAGTTCGTTATTGATTGAAGAGATCAATCTACTGTTTATCTCAAAGTGTAACCATAGCTACGCTGTACGAACATCTTGACAAGATCCCTGCGCTGTGTAAATGTTGGCTACCTCTGGTGGGATTTTAAAGCGTGCTTCAGTATTACTGTATTGATTTTCTGTTACATGTCATATACCAACAGTGGGACAAATTGTGACTCTTTCAATCGGTTGAGCCGATTGGTTTTGTTCGACTCTTTAGGATTGTAATTTGCATAGGGTTGAAAATTAGAATTTAGAAAGAGTATGTTTGATTTTATAAAATGATCCTTATAAAAAAAGCCCAATGTTGCCATCTGCCATAATTATCATTGTGAGCACAAATAATGAACATGGCTACTGCTAATGCTAGCACTTTGTGGAAGTAACATGCAATCCGTGCATGCAGGCAGATAGGTAGACAGGTGGGCAGACTGTTCAATATTTTCATTCAGGCTGAATGACATTACTTAACAGCCTTATTACATTCCTGCAACAGCCACAGATACCAGTTTTTTTTTTCCCCTTTGGTCAGAGAATTAGATTTATTGATTGATGTAGCGATGTAATATTAGCTTTCATAAAGTGTCCACGTATTTAATTAATTTTGGTGCGTTTGCATCCTTATCAAAATATATACTGTGAAGATAAAAAACTAGATTCTGTGTTTGGCTATTTATTAAGTGATATTGTTTGGATATTTATATCATATCTGTAATTGTTCACAAATAAAAATAAATAAAGTCTGCAATAACCAGAACTTTGTGTGGTAGGTCTTTTTTCAGTTGATTCAATTATTCAAAGACAAGAGTTCAAGAGTTCAAGAGTTAGAGTTCAAGAGTGCTATCGAACAGTCTTTTCATGATCTTTACATAACACAGACTGAATGAGTGACTGTTCAGAATCACACAGTGATCATGTGTAATCAGCAGACATAAGGCGGCCTCTGTCATATCAAGCAGTGATTTTGTAATGTCTGCAGGTTATAGATGCTCACCACATGACAAAATGATTTAAATAACCACAAGAAGACTGTTTAGACACAAGTGAGAAATCTTCTTATGTCACATCATGGCATTTCAAATCCAAAAGTGTTATTGCCCACAAAATGACTTTAATTACTTTTTCATTAACTTTAATCTGACCAAAATCAGTCAATCGGTCCCAGACATCCCAGCATGCAAAGCAGAAAGACAAGATTTCAATCTTGGCAAGATGTGTTGAAAACCTGATAATTCAATGTTTTTACTGGATGTAAAACATTTATTACACTTTTTTAGTGTGAAACAAAACCTTTCGAAAATGCAGTTCACTTTCAGAACTCCAACCTCTCAAATCCTGAATTTCATCTGCAATGATTGACATTTGTCTGCATCGTTTAGGTCTCCTCTGCATCTAAGATGAGGGCCATGCAACCTGATATTATGGCAAAACATGTAATTGACTTGCCTGTTTTGCCTCACAGAGGTGTGAATATTACTCACCTCTATTAATGTGCAGCAGGGGGCAACAAAACCTAAGACTTAGGTTTCGGCAACAAAACCACTGATTTAGGGTTAGGCTACTTGGTTAGTATAAACTGTAGTTGGTAATCCTGTTCATTAACACTATTTGTTATGCTGGGTGAAATGGTCCTTCCACCAAATGGCAGGGACAGTTCTAGTTCTTCTGAATTTTTAAACTTGAATTATTGTATAATTGTATTATTATTTTTGTATTGACTATATTGCATATTCAGGCACATAATACTAATTTTTTCTTGACTTCATATAGCCTACATATGTTAACATCAATGTATTATTTATTTGATTAGGCCTAATCATGCCTGAATGACAACAGCTCACCCAAACATATAACCCTCTTGGCTTTATGTAAATTATATAGAAAAAACTTGAATTTCCCTCACAATCAATAAAGTATCTTTTTATCTATCTGTGTGATGATGTCATAAATATTCAAAGGAACGACACATTTACCTACTTGTGGATCTTGTGCCAGCTACGTTCATGGGAATAAAGTTGGTGACACTGGAAGTACAGAATTTGGAAAATGTGACAAAAATCAAACGACAACTGTCATGCCATAGCACCTTTATACAAGGTAAAATACAATACTGACATGCTGTGAGATAGGGGTGCACCATGAGGGTGCTTTTTATTTATTTTTTTTTTGATTTACCTCCACCACTTACTTCAGCCCTATTCACACACACAACCTAACTCCATGCCTTTTTAAGGCCAAAACATTTGGGGCCATGACATATTTACTGTCTATTAATTCCATCTGCCTGTCTTGCTTGGTAAAATACACAAAAATAGAATTAAAAATGCCTATAACCTTTATCTAGAGGCAAAGTCTGTAAAAGTGTTTGGGTTAATGATTCACTGTCACCATCATACAGGAGGATTAGAAGTCCAGGAGTTTTTCCGTGCAGGCCTAAAAGGGTTTTTCTGATTAATTTATTTTCAGAAGAAGATTGTGGTGACAGTTGTTGCATGTGAATATATACATACATGCTTGTATGCATGTCTGCACAGGCACATATTCTCATTCCTGCCTGATGGACTGCTGAATATTGTATATATTGCTCTGAATCAGCCTCAGCATACTTTCTGCAGCTAAAACACAAAAGTATACAAGTGATAAATCCACTGGGGCCTGTGTGCTTGTATGGTTAACTGTCATCTAAAATGGATGAGAGTGTAAGAGTAGTTAGGAGGAGTAGGCCATGTAAAGGTGCCAGCAGCTAGCATTTAAAAAAAACAAAAAAACAAAACACATTTTCACCAAAAGCTACAAATGGAGCAACTTGTATAATCCAATATTTATTCTTTAATATTTGTTTTGCTCTCCAGCACCACAATAGGATGCATATCTGGCAGTGAAATGCAAAATGCATCGTGCCCATACAATGGGCTAAATCACACTGTCTAACACAGAACATGAAACACAGGAAGGACATAATGGTATAATTTAATGTATGTACAGTGTGGGGTTGGCCTTTACTGGACAACAGGAAAAAGAAACATGTCTTCATAGGGCTTTCGTGTTTGTGTGCTCTTCGTCCCGTGTCTGTTCAGACTCAGGCCTGATCGGCGCTTCATTCAGGGTTAACCTGCTTATCGGTGGATGTTCTCTCCTGCCTTCCTAACAGCAAGCAGCTGGTGAGGACTGCTAATTAGAATCTGACAGGAGGATCTGGCGCTCTAATATAATCATCCATGCAAGGAAGCACGTACACCCTGACACATGGACACACAAAGTCACTTATCTCGACCACACGAACCACTCTCAGTACATACATCCCCAGGGTTTCATATCTAGATCTCTGGTTTATTGTCTTTAGTTGTTTTGACAATAAACGCTGCAGAGCCGAAATTATTCATCTCACTGTGGTCTCTGTTTTTGTGTAATTGTTAGATTATGCTGACATGCTCTGGCTTAAATGGCAGTCACCTTGTGACATGATTTGACACCTGATTGTGTGCAATACACAATAACTATGCAAATATTGATGTCACTACTGTTATGTACGGTGCAAATATAAAAACTTTTTTGCATAATGTAACAACTCATGAAGCAAGTATAATATTTTTCTCCTAATTTTTATTTAATTATAGGGCGACTCAACAATTTATTGATTAATGAGATAATTGCTTCAAAGTAGAGTGCAGTGAACATAAAACAACTCTTTTAACAGTTTTTATTGTATTTCATGGCTCAGTTTTTATACACAAATCCATGTGTGTCTGACAAGAACCTTGCACGCATCAGACTGCATGACTGGCCACTGTCATTGGGCCAGCCTCAAATCAATCATTTCGATCCACCTGTTTCATCGGTTGAAGTTAGTTTGTGGAAAAAAAAGAAAAAGAAATATCAATAAAAGAGCCACCTAGTTCCTAGCACACTTTCTGAGAGCATTAATTACTGTTTGAGAGGGGTTTGCATTATCGATGGGAATGACAAAGTAAGATGTAATTGAGTCTCTGGAAATGAAAATGGGCGGTAAATTGGTGGTGGGGCAGGGATTCATCTTTGCTTCCAGCGTATCGTCATTGGCAAAACCATTATGCATTATCTAAGTGCAGACGATCAGGGTGGATTTTTATGAGAAAGTTTAAAGCTTTTAAACTTATTACAACAGAAATTTGAGGGACATAAATTGCAATTTTGGCAATGCATCTCCAAGCTAACCTCAAACCTGCATATATACATATATATATATAAATAAATAAATATAAACCCTTTTTTCTGAGGGAAAACTCATTCACTGTATAAGCTAAGGCCTCACTTATTTGTCATTTGGTGTGTCACCTCATTGTTACAGGATCTGTCTTTTTTTTTAATTTACTGTTAGAAATTGACTTCTTGTTAATCATGACAAGGAGCAAGCAGACTGATGCAATCTATGCCACTCAAATTACATAATATGTGCTACCTCTGTTTGTCCATCCATCCATTTTCTACTGCTTATCCTCAGGGTCAAAGGCGATTTCTCTACGACTGCAAGGGAAGCTCAGCTTCCCCTAAAATATAAAAAATTAAATGGTCAAATATGTACGGTTGTGTTAACATTTCACTGACTACAAACGCGTTAGAACACGTTCATCTCAAAGACGAGTTCGTTCAGAATCAGCTACTTATCACAAATTGATTTGAGTGGATGTTGTTTACTTCTCATACGTTCCCATAGCACAGTTTTCTTATATGGTCTAAATGCCAAGATTTTGTCCCGCCCCCAGATGCTCAGCATCTCTGGGGGTAAATGAAGCTGTAGGTGGGCCTTAGCTGGCCTGGACGCTGAGCTTCCACATGATGATTGGAGGATCAACCGAAAGGCTGAATCCCGTTTTGATTGACAGGTATTTTGAGATATACACAGTCACTTGACAGCTCAGCTGAGTTCTTCTTGCTGTGAGGTAACAATGCTAACCATGAATGAATGACATGAAATAATTGCCTGCCAAAGTAACAAAGCCAGCACTAACGTAACTCTTTCTGAAACTTGAGAGAATGAAGTAATTACTAGAACAGGGACAAGAAAAAGTTGCATGCCTCTGTTGAGTGGGGGTTAAATAGACAGGAAGTTTGATTAGATGACGAGAGGCAGCTGAACAGACAGGCAGCAGGAGGATTAGCTGATAAGGAGCAGGCGGGAGGGTCAGAGAGCGTGACAACAGAGCAGATGAGAGACGGCTGGATCTAGAAAATAAAAGACCTTCCCTTTTCACTACAAAGAGGAACTCCATATTAAGACCCCTGTTTACACGTAGATGGGTATTTATAGAAACTGATTAATCCACTTCTCTGGTTTCAATAATACCCTCGATTACACAACACCGTTTTCCAAAATAAATTCATTTACACAACCTCGCCAAGCGCTATTATGAGCATGCCAAATCTATAGGTGACAGTGTAACGAGAAGTGTAAGGCGATATCAGCCAATCATAATTGTGAAAACATTACACCACGACATCCTCTGTGATGCATGTCGATGTTTGAAAACCTAAAACTCCATTTTCCACCATTTACATGGCATGGCCATGTAGGCATGAAAACAGAGTTGTCACAAATCTCCACTTTGGCTGGAGTTTTCAATACTAATTACAATAGAAAGATACAATACTAATTTTTACAGACACCCAGCTACGTGAGAACGGGGTCGAGGTTTTTTTTTTTTCACTTTTTCTATTGTTGTTTTAGCCTCTGTGAGGCACTTTGAACTGCGTAATGTACGAAAAGTGCCATACAAATAAAGTTTGATTGGATTTGATTGGATAGTGTAAGTATGAAGAAGCTAAGCTATGGGATTCATCTTGCAACACAAGCACTTAGGTTTAGTGATATTAATGTGTGATAAGCAGGTCAAAACCTTCACCTCCATTATCCACCATCTGGTTTTGGTTAATACAGCCTTTGGATCCAGCTGCTTTACAGCTGGTTCACACTATATGCATTATTAGTCCTTAATTGCTGCTCTCCACATCAGGGGCAAACCAGCGCAGAATCATACTGTAGGTCACATCAGCCTTATGTGTGAACTGCTCAAAGACACAAGCAGAGAGGTTCTAGCATGCAAGCTGACAGGGATCGCAGCCACAGTCACTGATTTATATGAACATGTTTGAAGACAACCATGTTAGGTTTTTGGCATAAATGAGGCTATGACACCTAAATCAAGTTTGTAAAGTCAGTCCAACATGACATGAAATAGCACCAACAAACTCCAACAGATAAATGAATTTACAATGGAACGACCAACCAAAAAGTCACCATAAAAGGCTGAAACTGAAATTTGCAGATATGACCAGTGCAAAGCCGCTTGATGATGATAGGCATTCTTTGACTGGAATGTATTCTGGCTTCCACAGGTGGCACACTTATTGCCAAACACACATTTACTTGGCCCCTGTAGAATATTTGAGTGCTAGGTAGCACAGACAAAACAACCGGGAACACCTGGTTCCAATGCCTATCAGCAATTACAAAAGCTGAGTTCTGGGAGGCTTCATGCTTTGCATTTTGATTGCCACTGGTACAGATAACTATGACACTTAGTTCTAATGTAGATAGCACAGGATTGGCAGATGCAGTTTAGATTTTTTTTTTTTACAGATGAAAGAATGCAAGTTCAAAGAATACTTTGCTTGTGCCCCTTGAGGACAGCATAATTCTGAGGTGAAAGGAACTGACATCCTTTAAAGCAGCGTTATTACCTCCACTGTGAAGTAAACAGTTCATGTGTTGTTGGCTCTGTTGACAAGCCGCACAGACCTTGACCAACTTGGGGGTGGACTGTGGATAGAAACCCTGTTGCCAACCGGTTGGTCTTGATGCCAACCGCAGATATCACTGGGGAAATGATGCAATGCTCTTTTAGTTCCTGAAAGTGAGTAACAAGCCTTGAGGCCATGGGAACTCTTTGCAATGCTGTCAACGACTCGCGGAGAGATGCTGTCTTTCAAGAGGAACTAAGCAAGCAATCAGCTTCCCATGTGCTCATGGTTCTGCTGCGCCCACACATTGTGCCTGCTAATGATGCCTAAGTAAACATTAAATAGCACTGTATAGTTTTATGGTTGTTTTATGGTCATCAACACAACATTTTAGACTCTGGAGAGTTCAAGTCTGGTGTATTTGTAACACGCAACATGTCTGGTTCCCCAATAAGTTGAAACAGAATCCCCAAAATAGATGACCATATTTTAAAATAAATAATTCAATGAAAAAATGATCACAAATGAAACTTTTCTTCCTCTTCTGGTACATTTGACGAAAAATCAGGTCACCTCACAAATATTTTCTGTGACATTTACTGCTTAAACCCCTGTCTATTATATGCAGTATATCATGTATGTTGTACTTGGTTTCAAGAATGGTAATATATACTTGTTTGCTTAAATAAAATACTACCTGTATTGGGAAATATATATTTATACCATTTTAGCATGATTTTAGCATGATTTTAGCTGTTTTTTAGCACATGAAACAAAATACATATTCCTAGCTGTAGAATCACAAAATGCAAGATTTGAAGATTTTTGTGAGGATGAAAAGGCACTTCATTTGTTGAATTATATTTCAAGGATACATACTGTGATTTGTGACTAACACTGAATAAAACTCCACATGGCCTCTAGTTTTTTCATTATTGTAATAAAACAATTTTGTGGCATTGACATTAGTATGCATTTCTAATTTTTCATTGCAGTCGTAGGACTCAGTCATGAGGGGCTTACGTACACACATTCTGAAACATATATAACCCTCCTATTACCCTCAAATATTACTCACACATTTTGTCCTTGGGGTCAATTTGACCCCAGGGATATTTGCCCCTAGAAAATGATTTACAGGAAATTGTTGACCACGTTTTTGTGTCTGGCACATTGTTTATTTGTTGAATACACAAATGTCCACCTGATAATAAACCTGGACCCCTCCTCTAGTGCCACCATCAGGCCAAACTTTTGAATTAGAAATAATTTATCTTGAAAATCTTTCATCCAAATCTTTTCTAATTTGGGGTGCACATTCATGATTCTCACAGAATGAACCATAGTGATTCATTAACCCCACCCCTCTCACTCCCCCCTCCTCTTTTTTTTATCTGGGCTTGGGACCGGCAGTGGCAGAGTTAAAGAGTTTTTTTTGTTGTTGTTTTTATGATTTTTTTGTTTTGTTTTTTTTTTTTTCTTTTTTATGAAACAGAAAATCACAATGAGAACATCAGTCAGAACATGTAACAGCTCAAAAAAAAAGTCAACTATTATTTTTTGAATGATAAACATTGAATGGGGTCAAATTGACCCCAAGGATAACAGGAGGGTTAATGAAGAAAAACAAAGTGACAAGTAGAAGTCAAATGTCTCCTCTTTTTATAACAGTGAAAAGATTCTGGGTCGAGTCCTTGCCAGCTCTGAATTCATAGAATCGTGAACTCCATAATTGTATTCATGAATAACTTAAGACACAGTTGGTTGTAAATATTAAGTATTTACACATGAAAATAAATACATCAGGAACTGTATGCATATATATATTTTTTATGTGGTCGACTCCAGGAAGTACATGCAAGGCTACATCAAATAATGCATACTCAGCACTGTTAAAGCCCTTATTGATTTTTCTGTTGACTTGTATGACACTCAGGGTTACGACGCCAGACTGGCTAATCTGTGCCATGATTAACCCTTGTCATGCTGTTGAAACGTAAATACATCTCTCTGATTCATTTCATTTGGGTGTTCTAGAGTCATTTTAAGTATTAAAATGAAATAGTCAAGAAATAAGTTGAAAAGGTGGAAAATATGTCACTCTTTCTCTGTAACTTTTTTTTAATTTGTATTATTATGGAATAGATGAATTTTTTGGAACAATGAGGACTTATAAAATGCTGAATATCAAGATAACAGTATTCAATATTAATATTCAGTTGATTAAGGCATGCTTTTGTTTAATATGAAAAGCGTAAAAGAGTAAATATAATCATGCGTTATGATTGCTACATTCAGTTAGATGTATGCATACAGGACACTGAAACACTACACACCAACTCCAAGCCCTCCAACACGTCTACTTCGCCACTTAGCGTAAGTTAGGTGAATATCAGAGTTTTGTAACAACATGTAGTGAATAATAACTTGTGTTAAGCTGAAAAATAAGATAAGTAAAAAGTTACAGAGTTGTTTATGTATTTATCTGATTATGATGCTGCTATTCCCTTTAATGTCCTCCATAATAAAATAATTCTCAATAACCAATGCTGACATTTTTTTGGAGTTGCAAATCTGTAAGTTTTGTCCCCAATGTTCTTCTCCAGTGTATTAGTACTAAAATCAGGTCTGGACCCCTTTGGCAACTCGGCATGCATACATACAACTTTGGTATCATCACATGGGAAAATGGACTATTCTCTATTAAAACGCTGCTCTGTTCACTTCTTTTTTTTGAGATTCCCTCCTACTTGATTTTCCCATCTTAGCAACATGCAGTTTAGTGGTAGCCAAGGAGCTCGACCACTGAGCCAACTAGCCAGCATTGTTCTCAAAGAATGGCTCTCACAGGATGCAATTCAACCAAAAGGAAAGTTTGGTGACAATCCAAACCTACTGTCTATGAGAGTGTGAGAGACTGGAAGATAATCATTACTCATGCATTGACACTACAAGTGGTACAGATACAAGTTATTTAAATGACAAAGACCTTGGTCTTTACAAGAAATTATTTAATTAATCCATTGATTCAGAACAGCCAAATGTGTAACTGTCATTCTATTCAGAGTTTCCCAATGGTTTTCTCTAACCATAAAAAAAATGTTACAGGACATATCCTTCCCAGGCACTGAAAATGGCATATTCATGAGTCTTCTTGGGAAAAGCACTTAATAGTCACAATGATGTCAGTCTGACTAAGATGTCTGTGGTAAAGGACTGGCTTATGTCTTGTTTTCAAAGGATCTGAAATTGAACTTAATATTCTTTGTCATGTCATTTGTGCAATTATTTCCATGATGTCATTTTTAAATTTGGTTAATTTTGATTTGAAGTGACTCCTGTGACTAAACTTTGAATTCTGTTGAAAACAATTTATTTTACATTATAGCATGGACATTGTTTAGCCATAGGTGAGTGTCATGTTGATGACATGACACAGAGAAGAAGGCTCTTCATTTAACAGTCAGCCTTGGAGTGTGCTACATTGCAGTCAATGAGGTCAAGCTTTACACAAAACTTTATATCTGTCTGGACTGATGTGGTGAAGCTGCAACATTACCTTGACACACCATATATATTATGTGTTCGAGGGATATATTCCAGGAAGTACTGACTGAAAATACCAAGTTGCATGTTCTTGACCTTATTTGTACACATGAGTGTGTGAGTTTAAGGACATTTTTGATAAGTGACGTCAATCTCACTTCTTTCAAAGGAGAGAGGATAAGTGTTGGAAATGGAAGGTCCACACTGGTATAGAAGTTATGTGTGTGGGGTGCATTTGTTGGGGAGGTGGGGCCATTTCAAAAGGCCTTTTTTTTTTCTTTTCCTATAATTGGATTTGAAGTTTAGAAGAATTTGGAAAGCATTTTCTCATGTTTTTTTGACGTTTTGGATATTTCATAAAATTAAGGTCTTCTTTAAAGGTTCTCAAGCTTGCACAATATAAGTTTATTAAAAATATTTAATTCAAAAATTTTGTTTCCAATAGTTTTCATGTTAATTAACTGCTGTTTGAAACCTCTCTGACACTCAGCCCTCCACCCCAGCTCCTCAGACTCTGGCTTAGTTGACCAGCAGCTCCTGGTACTGCTCAGACCGGAGGAAACGACCGAAGGAGTCTTTCTCCATCAGGGCGAAGATCCTCTTCTGGGCCAGGTCAAAGGTTGCAGGGGAGAGATCCACCAGGTTCCTCAGGGTCACATCCTTGGTGAAGTGATCAATGTTCACCTGTGGTGGGAGGACGGTAGGACATGCTATCAGGAAGAGCTATGGTGTGGAAGAGGAAGAAAAATTGGCAAGTACTGATGGAAAATATGTGTAGTGATGATGAAGGTAAATACAGCAATGTTAAGTGTCTTCAAGAGAGAATGGAAGGAAGAGGAAATGTAATGAAGTGGAATATGCCATTGTAGGAATGATACTATTTATTAGTTATGTTCCAAATCATGTATGAACTCACCATAAACTAAATCAAGTTCTGTCTGACAGAACATCATTCCACCTGATTGTAATTCTTGGCAATTAAAGTGAATGCATGTGTTTCCAACCAAGACTTTGATTCGCTACAAAAGAATCAGTACGAGGGAAAACAATTCCCTTCTAAATGCAGAAAAGGAGAGGTCAGATTCCCAACTCAAGATGGAATCAATTCAGTAAACGTGCCAGATATTCATTACCTATGTGTGTTCTCATGCTTGTCTCAGTGCATTCTTTGTCTGTTACCTCATCTGTTTACACTCAAGTATGCCTGTATTTCTCCTCTATAGAGCTCTTGGAGTTGACATCACACAGTCCCGGCATGCAACTGTCAAAACCAAAACATCGCCATTTTGGCAGTAAAGTGCCCTGCTTAAACTGCTGCAAGGGATCTCGCCGCTTGCAGCTAAACGCCTATTAACATTTCTTGGAGATATGGTGGATAGCTGTTGTGCTCTGGGATGCCAGAACATCTGAGGATGAGCAAAGGGAAGAATGGTTGTACTCTCATTAAACACATATTAGACCAAGGTATTATGGATTTTATGGTGCTTCCTGTTGCTCACACAGCAACAAGCAAAGGCAACGTAAAAATTTCATCTGCAGAGTCGATTCAGTCTTTCTTCAGATAAAACTCAATGCACGTTATGTCTGCAAGTTCTTGTGATTACAGCAATGAACAGAGCATTGTGTGATTTCTAGTAATATGATTCACGAGAGAAGATATTTTGAAACATCTACAACTGCTAAACTTTTTCAAGATGGGGGCATGATAAGGGTCAGAGATATTTAGTCATTTTGATGCAGATTTTACTGCCAATATGGCAGTGTAAACAAACATGTGACATCTTGAGGTCCATATAGTTGTTCAACTCATTAGATTGTCCCACACAAATTGTTATATAAGCAGCTTTGTCTCAATTCATCTTTCATTTGAATTTGTCTTGAATACACTGTTAACTGTTGCTGTTCAGGAGTTCAGGTATTAAACAGCACAGTTGAAAAAGTAAGCCCACAAACACTGGTGAAACCAACATAGTCTCATGAAATATTCATATGATATCATACGAAAAGTAAGGCACAAATTTTGTGCATATCTTATGAATGACCAGCAACATGACCAATCAGCACATGTGCGAGCCCCAAAGAGAACCCGGAAGCGACAGCCTTAAAAATGCCAGACATTCCTTTCACTCTCAGCGGACAGTCCTTTCACTGTCAGCTGGAACCGTAACATTACAATACGCATTGAAATAAGCCCGACAACACTTCCAGTGATGGTTAGGTTTAGGGATAGGATTACAGGGCTAGGCTTATGGAAATAAAATGCATATTTCCTGCTAGAAATGTGATCAAAACGCACCCGAACTCATAAACTACTCCACTGAAAACGTAATGAATGTCCGCTGAGAATGTAAGGAATGTCCGACATGTTTTCACAGACGGAGCAGCCTACATCGAACGTCACATGATGTCCGAATTACGTGGGTTATGTACGAATTTTAGTGCAATATTTTTCGTACTGATTTGTACGAATATTTCATGAGACCAGGTTGGGTGAAACACACCACACATGATTAACTAAGCCAGGTGCCAACAAATCTTGTCATTGTAAGTTTATGCAAACTACTTTGAATCTTGACATTTATGAAACAAAATATGCTTCATATCAGCCTTGTGAAGCTTGGAGAAATGCACAAATGTCACTTGTTTAATATTTTGAAAAAAATCAGTTAGGTTTAGGTGGCAAAATACGTGGTTAAGGTTATAAATATGATCATGTTTGTCTGCAATAAGGTAATGTAACAATCATAAAAGTGCACTTCCTTATGTAATGTAGTGAGCACAAACTCATTGTTGACTTCAGATGTTCACAACGTTCACATGTTTTCCATCTGGTCTGTTGCTTATTTAGATATTTATTCTTTATTTACTTTTCTGTTTTAATTATTACTCCTGCACGTTTTTTGAGGAGACATTTGTTTACTCACCTACGTTTGTTACTGACTAAGTTTTACATTTTTCATAACATTTTATTCGAAACACTTTTTTTTTTTTTTTTACTTATGTCACTAGTTCTTATTTTATAGTTTTTATGTAGGCCTTTATGGTAATGTTGCACTCTCCACTTTGCTGCTGCAACATGTCACTGGCTCTGCCTCGAATGCGAATATCCACATAAAAAAATATATCCACATTCAAGATGGTAGTTTGCAGAAACATACAATGCCAACATTTTTTCCTTGCAGCTGGGCTGAATTAACATTATAAAGTATTTCTATTCCATGTGGTGTTTAAGTACATACAAATGGGAGAAATCACACAAGTCCCTAACCTCTCTGGGCCCCTCAGACTGGATGAAGTCTTCATAGATCTTCTTGGCCTTGGCGGCCATCTTCACAGGGTTCTTGGTCTTCTTGAAGTCCTCACAGGCCATCCAGAACTCAATATTCTCATCACTGAACTCAGACTGCAGGAAGCTACGGAAAGAAGCCAGACCATCTGGTGGAGAAAGGAGGGGAGGGGTGAGAGAGAGAGGGTGTCATTCTAAAATATAGAAGTAAATATCCAAAATATTGCGGTTGACAAAATGTTAGATCAAAACATGAAAAATGTGTTTCCATTCATCATCCCCACCTGTGATGAAATATAACAAGGACAATGTATCACATAATATTAATCGGGACATCTGTCTCCCTCTTTCAATTAACAGTTTTCATTCACGCTAACTTGCATGATATTTAGAAAACTAAATAGAAAAATGTATTTTTTATGTCTTAGGCTGAATAATATATGCACTATGCATTGTGACTCTTTCTGTAATGATGCTCTTTGAATTAAACTAAAACATTTACATAACAGACACCTGGGTCCAAATAAAACATTGTCATAACAGATAGAAATTTCCCACATTCATGTCGAAAAGCTTTTTCATGATTTGCAGAAGTGAACTAACCCAAAATGAAAAGGAGGGATTACAAAGTGGTGGCAAATACTACAAAGGTATTTGTGATGCGATACATATGTATCATTCATTTCACATTTTTTAGTCTCGTTAGGGGTAAAAACTTTCAGAGACTTCTTTCAAACTGCAATAAGTAATAATTAATTGACTATATTTAGTCAAAACAATTACACTAAAATTATTCTTCCAAAATAGAAAAAAATGGACAAATATAAAAGCACAGTGCTCACTACAAGATAAGAATCCAAAACAAGACTAACATAGAAACAACCAAGACCATTGTAGCTCGACATAATGCCTGTGAAAGGTCCCATTGTCTGAAAGAGCATGTGCTGCGGATGATAAGCTTTCTGCTTTGGCCTCTGGCTTTTATCTGCCATCTAAATGGCTAGTTTGCTTCAAAATAGAACAGAGTCCCAATCAAGATGCAGTTACACAACCAACCTCATCACTAGGACACACAAAAGACAAGCACACTCACAGGCATTCATTTGTGTATCAGAGCTGCAAGAAATAGCAGAAAATATAATATATTAAATGATTGGTGTTGGTGTTTGTCGTCCATATCAGCATTCAGTTTTAATTAACGTCACCAATCCTCAGGGAGAGGACAACTGATCTCAAACTGATCTTTATAATAATGAAACATTCAAAATGCACTGCATTTAAAAACTGCACAGATAACAACTTGAAAATAAGATATCTCAGATATTAATGTTTCTTTTAATCAGAGAGCACTACATTATTAGTTCATTATTTATTTCCTGTTGCATAATATGCATTGCATTATGCAATGTTCGCTTTGAAGTGAAGAGAGGAAATAACTCACAGTGAATCTCATGGGAGTTGACAAGAGAGAGACCATAAAGAATGATGTTAATGCAAACGCATGTAGATAAATAATCACAGCACCGCAGTTTGGAGCATATGTGCAATAAATCAACACAGTTAAAGTTCTCCCTGGAGATGTTACAATAATACACATAACCTCCATGGATGGATACACACACAGATGCATATACACATCCACGCAGGCATGCAAACACAGGGGAGGATGTACATCCCTCTGCCCAAGACTGTGCTGAAGGAGCCACTTAGAAAGGTCTTTTACCACCCACTGAGCTCTGCTGAGGAAATGTTTCTCCATTCAGCTGGTCAACAACATCTGTAGATGGATCTGTTTTCATGCACAGTTGAGTGACTTATTGGCAGGAGAATTTACATGTACCGCTAACCTTCCTTTAACCATTAAAGTTAATCATTCTTGCTGGCTCTCTCTGTGCACTTTGTGAAGGAAACAGTGGAGTGAGTGGTTATGATATGTAATGCATGATGGTTGTACATCTGTACACCTAGAGCTCAAAATGTCTCATAACACTATATCCTACAAATTAGGAATATGAAACAATTTGGCAAAACACATTTCGAGTGAAAGAAGCTCCTGGATGATTTCATCATGCGTAAGATTAAGATTTAAATAGTTGCAATGTCCAAATCCAAATAAGGTATGGAGTGATCCTAAATCCTGTAGTTTATCTAAACTGTATTATATAACAAATAAAAGTGATTTGAAACCTGCGATTTGTTTAGTTGGACCAAATACAATGAAAAAAAAGACCTCTAATAATTTTTTTCTTTTTTTAAATCTATTATTGATAAAAAATTCCTGTTAATAAGAGCCATAATTTAGTTGGAAATACCATTTATTTTCCATTTATGGATTCAGTTATCAATTTTGAGGTTTGAAATTGTTGACATTGTTTATTTTTGGACTGGTATTACTTTAAAAATGCTTGTGTTTACCACATATATAACTATTACATCATTATTCTCCTCGTTAAATAAAAGAAATGGCTATATTTGTCCAAAACTTAATATAAATACAAGCAAATAACAAGTAGACAAGCTTTACTGTTGTTATGGAAATCAAATCATGCTGGCTGTGCTACACATGTCACACCAGACAGACACCAGGCCCCTATGAAGGCTTGTTTTCTCCTTTTGGAATGGTTAAAGTTAAACTAAAGTGCCAAATGTTACATAATGAAAACTGCAGCTTTGGATAGTATGAAATAATAACACTCTCAGCGTTTGGTCAACAAAGCAGAGACGGTGCAGAGCAACAGGCCTATTTTGGGGTATTAACAAGGAGGAGTGGTGTTTGGGGAAATGATGGAGCGTCAGTCTCTATGTGGGAAGAGCTGGCACAGTATGTATAAATGACATCTTTATAAGAGGAAGATCTGCAAGATACTGTATATTCACCAAGCTACAGATTAATAAGTAGCTGTCATGCCATTTTTTAAAGTGACGTTTGCTTAAAAATATTGAAGGTTTAACATTTTGTGAATATTTTTATGCAGAAGTTTTCGATTATCATTAGTCACATAACAAAATGCAAAAAAAAAATATGTTCAATGTGTAGTTTTCCAGCTACTGAATGAGAGTTCATCCAGTATGTAAGACAATGAGATCATTATAGGGACCCAGATCCCATTTTGGGACAAATAGCTGTTATCTAAGTTGAAGTTAACACTTTTTTAGTGTTATGACACAAATACAGTAAGCGTGTGTGATTGTTTGTGTGTGTGTGTGCAAAAGAGAGCATAAGAGATGTATAACATACAGCTGCTGTTCAAGACACGGTCCAGACTCTCGCGCCACTGGGCAGCCTCCTCAGGAGTAGGCCTGCACACAAAGTACCAGATCAGATCAGTCAGATCAGAGTGCTTCAACTAAACTCAAATAATTCAAAATATTTCAACAGATAACAAATACAATCTTGAATATATTACTAATAATATATAATATATAATAATAATAATATAATACAACTAATACTTTTTTAATTATGAGCAAACATTACACTCCATATAAACTCTACAGAATGAAAACAACAAGCTTTAAATACAAGTCTGGTTGTACTAAATTGTACATAAATAATATGTCACATTCTGAAATAATTTTGCAATATATCTTGGGCTGACGTGTTAATAAGATCAATCCGCTTTAAAGCGACGGTAACTCTACTTGGACAAATTGAACAAAATGCATTGCCAGAGTATCAATCTTATGACTGATGACGGTAAATGTGAAAAAGTATTGAAGCTGTGGTTTTGTCTCCCAATCACTGGAAACCTGAATGTAGTGAGCTCAGAGGAGGCTGTAGAAGTTAATGGAGTGTTCCCCGCCCTTGGCCATAAAGCCGCATTTCGGGCAGTTTGTCCAAGTAGAGTTACTGTTCCCCATGCCGCCGCGTTAACGCAATTAATCGGCCAATTTCGACAGCCCTATGTATACCACTATGACGGCAATAGATGAAGGCAGTTGACAGTATAGAGTGAGACAGTTTGTGGGAGTGGATCTATCAAACAGAGACAAGTCAACTGTTGACTTGTTTACAAAAGCCTATCTGATGAAGCCCAATGCGAAATGTGTAGTTCGCTCTTTCTTGTTTTTGTCAATTAACTAGTGTCCATGCCAATGTCAATATGTTTTGATTTGATTTACTGTAGACTTGATACTGTAAACATTTCCTTAAATTAAGTTTGTTACTTAATTTTTCTAACATACATCCTTATTTTAATATACATGATTTTTTCCTAAACCTAACGTAGTAAATTTGATACCTAAATATAACCAAGAAGTTTAGTTTGACTTTTTTAAACTACGTTCACAGGTGAAGACATGAAAAAGCTTGAAATGTGATGACAACAGTGGTGTTAGATGACAAAACCTTAAAATGCTTTTTATGCACACTCCCATGAGATCCTCAGTAAATACACATGTGATGTATTTTTCCAGTCTCCCAAAACCAGACTGCATCCTTTTATCTCACTTTATGCTGTGAGAATTATGTCTGGAAAACATCAACTGAGAATAGATTGTGTCTGGTGTATGTCCAAGACCAATCATGGACAGCCTTTAGACATTGGGCTGAAACTGTGAATTTAAAATGAAGAGTGCGTGACATTTCTTTCTAATTTAAGAGAATATTTTTCAAGACAGCTGAGGTGAAAATTAGCTGGAAAGACCAATGAAAGGCATGTAAGCAATCAGTGTCGCAGAGTGCCATCATTTACTGTGCAAGCTGATGTCAAACAAATGCTTATATGAAGTCAAAACAAACAAAGAACCACTGTATTTGGATGACAGCAAAAACTTTTATCATCATCGTCCAGAGAGAAAATTAAGATTTAAGGACGATTGCAAATGATGAATATAGGAGGATATATAGAGATGTCTCGATACTGAACCGTAAAGACTCACAAATAACACATAATTTTCAGCTAAAGCCTCACTGATATTTAGGTAGAAAAATGATCAATGTAATCAGTTTTTCCAAGTGAACAAACTCAAAGACTTTGGCTATATGTTCCATTATATTGCTCTATATGGTATAACCAGAAACAAAAGTTCCACATCTCATGCATAAATAGTGATAATATCTAATACAGTGTTTTCAATGGACTCTCTAAAAAAAATCAAGCTTTACCAACACTGACGTGAGCAGAGTAGTGCCTGGAGAAGTTTTTTTGATCTGCACTTCTTGTACCTGCTCTGGGCTCTGCTCGGCCACTTTACCATCATTTATCTGGTTTACTTCCTCCATTTCCACAGACATTAAACTCTGAGGCAGAGCCTGAGGAAGAGACTCACTTCTGTGGCTTCTCTGGCTTCTTCTCAATCTTCTCAGGGTAGGGGATGATGAGGTCGATGGCATTTTCTGGCTTCTGCAGCAAAACTCCCAATTTTGACTTGATCTCTTTTGCCCTGGATGACAGAAAGCAGGCTGCTTGTGTGAAAAAGTCTTTGTTTTAACTTCTTAGACAAGGAAGCAATAATAATCTAGTCATGGTGTTTATCTAAGCTGTCGTGATATCTATCAACCTCTCTCCAACATGACTCTGGTATATTGTGTTTATGTTAAGATTAAATTTCTAAACACGTCAGTTGGATGATTAATCAAATTTCAAACTTCATTTACACAAACAGAGTATTGACACTTCATGTTGTTTTTAACAAAGAGGCAGCTTAAAGGTAAGCATAGCAAAGCAAAAAAAAAAAAAAAGGAAATATTGCTATAATATTTACAACATTCACAAAAAATTCGATCATAGTTTTGATCTAGTTGGGCTTTTTAACATTGTATATTTAGCCATTAAATTCTCATATTCATGAGAGTCAAATAATTCATATGAAGTGACTACACATTATGTAGGATGTAAAATTGTTACATTCGCTTTTACTCACTTAAGTAATCTGCTTTTGCTATGGAATATACATATATACGTATATATATATATATATATACGTATATATATAATGTATATATATATATATATACGTGTATATATATATATATATATACACGTATATATATATATATACACACACACCAAAACTGTCCTGAAGCCTTTGTTCATGTCAAAAAGAGCATTTCCAGTGAGTAGAAATTAATGTAAAAAGTAGAAAAATACAAGATCAACTTTAAGTCATTTTAGAATCTTGACCTGAAACTAACAACAACATTCATTTTATTTTGGAATCTATTTTGACAGAATGTAATGAGAGCCACTACTAAGTGATCTGAAAAAAAAAAGTCAGACTTAAACCAAACCAAAGCTCATTAGAGGAAAACACTGTTAATTCATGACAGGTGAAGTTAAAGGGAAGATGCAGATGCTCACCTTTCCAGGCAGGTTTGGGGTAAGGCAGCTAATCCTTTACACATTTTCCAGTGTTTTTTGTTGCAGTACTTGAGAGTGAATTCAGTCTTGTGTGTGTCTCAGAGTCTCTTTTAGTTTCTGGCTCAGGCTTTCAGCATGAGGAGTTTTATGTAGACACCCTTTGGGCTTTGGGCCAACATCTAAGCCAATCAGACTGGAATGTATAGAGCTGAGGAGCCTGGCTGAGGAAGGGCGGGCTTTTGGATGTGAATGGCCTGTTTGCTTTGTGGTTTCAATTAACTAACCAGAGTGCAATCACTACAGAATTTTCATTGATATTACATCTAAAGCAATTCATGAAAGATGTCCATGCTGTTAATCACACTGTGAGTCAGAGAGTTCTTAATGGATTTTGCTTAAAGAAATTTGTATCAATACCTGGGCTTTAGTACCAATACCAAAGCACTTTTTAATACAGTGACTCAAGACATATATAATATATATATAATATTTTGTTTTTCTTCAAAAATATTATTCTTTTCAGAAATGGAGGCAGACCTTTCAAATGTTAAATGTGGTCTGAGCACAAGCAGCGACACAAGATGTTCAACAAACAGCCTTAAAGCGGCGAAAAATTGATTTAAAAAAACAAAATCTCTGGTCAAATAAAGCAGTTGTTCTTATGTCTTGGTAGTTAACAGATTAATCACTGCTAGATCTTGGTTGGTACCAAAACAAGTATTTAACTTCAATACTGTTTTTAAAAGCCACCTTACCACCCACTAAAGGTTTTATTTAGGTGATGAGGTTTGGTTGTTCAAGACACACAAGATGGTCAGCAAAAGTGACTTTAAGACAGTTATTTCTTGATTGTTTTTATGTTTATTAAAGATTCTGACATGAGATGGTAAGAAGTTGCCCTCTGAGAGTCACATAATTTATTTTGAATCACCTTGTACCTTGTTATTTTTTTCAATAGCAGCAGACTGCCGTGTTTTTATTCTGCACGGCATGTATTCTGTATTGCTGTCAAATAAATCTAACTATATGGACGGGTAGCTTCTCAGGGAGAAAGCTGTTATTATTAAGTGTTATAAACAACATCACATGCCATCATGCTTTTCATTGACAAGTAACAATTTGTCACTTTTGCCTTTTGATTTCGAAAATATGTTTTTCAGTTAAGTGTGTTCACTCATTTGGAATTTCAAGGCCTTTACACTGATGGAACTAAATAAAAAAAAAAAATAAAAAAAAAAAAAAGATTATCCCTCCCATTCATTCAGACAGTCACAGTGATGAGGCAGAACTACTGGAAACTATCAGTAATAACCTTCAAGTGGAAACTAACAGAAAGACAATGACTGATTTTTTTTTTCTTGAGCTGGATGCTCTCATTTATTTAATACCTTATACTAATGCACTCTATGACTAAAACAAAGCATTCACAGCAAAGCTCTCCAGCGCTCTGTGACTACTCTCCAACTCTCCATTGACCCATTGATGTACTTCTATAATGTAAATTGAATTTCATCTACTGAGAACTTAACTATTATTTAATGTGCAGAGAGGTTGAGTTTGACTAATGCCAGAGCACACAGGCTTAATGCTTAACGCTTAATGTTGACTCATGTTATGTGACAGTTAATCGGGTAAAACAAGCAAACTAGAATGCACTCATTACTTTTCCTCAGGACTGCTCACACTTAATGCTCAAAACATTGTTTGACAGTGCCTTTACCTTTGTTATGATCTGTGGCATAAATTATATCCAGGTTTTTAAACAGTTTTTTATCATATTGATACAAATAAAACCATGTAATTTTGCATTTTCTTTGAATCCACTATACAACAAAATCTCCCATGTTAGAGCTGATGTAGCAACCTCATAGCTCAGCTGAATAAAAAACACAAAACTTATACTCATAATAACTAATGATGTACTAAACAGTAATAAATAGGGAGTTATTTTCAGGAAGCATGTTGATGATAATATATAATTATATCTTTGTAAATGATATTTTGAATCAATGGAAAGCCTAGTTTTAAGATAGTAAAGCATCTTAAATGCAGAATGATTAGGTTTGTAAACTCAACAAGTCAAACCATGATTCACTCGTGTTTTGGAACAAGCTTTGTCCACTTGATATTTGTGTTTTTTTGGACTAATCTTTCTGCCTTTAAAACTAAAAAAAACAAAAAAAACAATAGTGATTTGTAATCCATCATACAGTGGTGTTACTGTATGATATACATAACTTGAGAGTACTTTTTCCGCTGTGGTAATTGATGTATATCAACATAAACAGGAGTGCAGAACACTGAAAGTAAACAGTCCACAAAATCTGCCTGTTAGAAGCCCCATGAGATGAATATCCAGATAAATTAGCCAGAGCAGGAGCATGGAAAAATGTAATTCAGTTTAACTCACTAACAAATAGATAAACAGTCTTTGTTCCAAAGAACATCCAGACTATTAAAAAGAGAGTCACGAGGCATATTATGAGCCATGATTTGCAACCACTATAAATAAAAAGGTTCTGTTTGTCAGTGCAGTGTATTCAGAAGAGACAGGAGTCATTACCATGTTATTAACACCCTTGTTGCAGCCAGATAATAGAAGACTGCCAGTTTCATAAGTGCAGCACTTATTTAGATTGAAACACTGAAACACTAGGGCTGTCTTAGCATAAGTGCCTTTATTCCTGGACTAATAACAAAGCCTGGTGCCCCCTGCAGCTATATTCTCACTCAAGATCAGTTTAGGTCATCGATAAATTACTTCCTCTATTTAAGGTGAGATACTGGAATAAAACAACTTTGTGGTACTTCCAACTACATGCAAAACAGAGGACTGCTATAGATCATACTGCACTTTTTTCAGATTTGAATCCAGTAGCAGAGGCAATAAACTTTGCACTGTATGGTGTAAAAAGGGGAGCGAGGGCTTATGACCTGGAAACTTAAAACAACACTTTGTTTTTGTTTATTAGTAATGGTACAGCTCCAATTTCACCTCCACAAACAAGGCAAGCACACACAGCTTCATAGGAGGTACGCTTTCATTACAGACTTTCCTGGAAGCCAAAGTTCAGGAAGGGACAGTCCTTTGAGTCCATGTGTACTTAAGCCAACGGCAACAGCCGTACCGCTGTTCAAATAAACTGGCAACAGTTGGCATCCAGGTGCTTTGTTTACCACGCTGACAGAAGCTCTACGCTCAATTTAAAGATGTAATTGCCACGTGAAAGCCAATGCAGCACCATAAAACACTGTTTTTCAAAGGTAATGGTCACCAAATGGCACAATAAAGAGAGACACATATTGCACGCAAAGGCAGTCGATTGCAACTGAGCTTATCTGCAAGATTTTGAGCTCTTGTTTTTTTTTACTAGGATCAGTTTCACAGCCGCTGAACCTGAACATTGTAATTATGGGACTTGATGAAAATGCAGAGGGCTTTTCTTGATCACATAAAAATGCTTAAAAAACTGCTTTTATATGCAAAGCTGTGACAGATATTATGCAGCCAGCGTTGACCGACTGCTTGTATTTGTACCCAGCAACACCTGGCTTCAATACTATGACATTAATGACAGTAATTAGCATTTTGAAGTCAGATAAGCATCCAAAATGTGTATCCCTCCACATTTTGCATTATAACCATATTGTTTGCTATATTTCTAAATGAGCATAACCTTTTTTCATCTAAGCATGGAATTTGCTGTAATTGTTGTCTTCCAGGGAAGAAATCCATGCTTGCCAGACACTTTTTGCCAAACAGGTGAGTTTAATTTCAGCCTGACATTATGTCAGAAATACCACTGAGTGCTGATCCTGGGCCAATCTCTGAACTTTGTTTTGACTCTTTGGTTCAAATTATAGAGATGCAAACAGTTCTCCTGACATTTCACTCACTTCCCGCTCATTTAAGGTCAACAATGGTTGATCTGAGATAAGTGCTGCAAAGCAAGGGTGCTGTGTTTTGGAGAATGTGCAAGTGTGTGAATCAAGGGACAAATAGTTTTACGATGATGTCAGCAGGAGAGGTTCTTTGGTCAATACAGAATAGGCACTAATGTAGTCATTTCCTTTTCTGAATCCAGATCAGCCCTAAAAGCGTTATGGTAGTCTATGGTAAGTACGTAAGTCTTTTTTACAAGCTCAGCAAAACACATTTCGTGATAATGAGTTGTTATACAAAAATGTGTTTCTTTTCTGCAGTTTTAAACTGTTCTGTATAGTTATTATGCGTAGAAATTTCATGTTCTTACAAACGCTTCATTTCCTTCTTTATTTATTTATTTAATATTTTATTTTATTAGACCAAAACAAGCCATTATAGGCCTGGCAGCCTCTACTGGCTCTCTCATAACATTAGACCAGGATAACAGATGGATGACATTTGATGTCAAAAATGCATTTTTTTTTTTAACAGTTACAGGATTTATTTTCCTTAAAGGCTTTTTGTTAATAATTTTGAATTAACAATCAAAACAAGACACAGTACACAAATGGGACAACAATGTAATATTCTGTACGTTCTCTGCTCACTCCCTGTTTAACAGATGAAGGTCTCTGAATTATCCATTCTTTGAAAAGCAAGACAGTTTGTGCTTCTTCTGGTTCATAATTATTCTTTTCACTTAGAGACAGTGCTAAATAAAAAGACAGTTAATGGCTATGAGGTAGATAGGTAAGTTTCTAACCAGGCATACAACATGACAACTATTCACTCAAACTCAAATGCCAAAGTTTGGTAAGTGACCCTACCCTTCAAGCTATGACACTCTAGGTACCCCCTGGTGTCAGGTGTAAATTCAGTAACATCTCAAGGACAGAATACGTCAGACAGACTCAGGTGAATGAAAGGTTTCTGTGATTGGTCTGTCTATGGGTGAAATTCACCTGCCTCAGTAGCATAGACAAGTCATAGTAACAAAGAAACAGTAAACAACAACAATGAAATAATAGAATAAGTGAAAATAATAATGAAAATACAATACGTACTAAATACTAAAGGAAGAAAATACATTTTAATTGCAAATAAAATGTAATTTTAATATTTACGTATAATGTGGATGTGACTTGAACAAATAGACATAAGATAAAAAGCAGTGCAAATTTGCAGTGCAAAAATTAGTGCAAATTAGTTTGAAAAATATGGTAATGACAATGACTGAGCTTATAAAGTCTTATTGCTGATAGTAGGAATGAGCTGCAGTAGCTCCTCCTAGGGTGGGAGTCTCAGTCTGCGGCTGAAAGAGCTGCATAAAGCCTCCCAGTGCCATCAGAGGGTGAGAGGGGTTATCCATGATGGATGTGAGCTTTGCTGACATCCTCCTCTTACCCACCTCCTCTATGGAGTCCAGGGAACAGTCCAGGACAGTCTCTTTGTGTCCCTCTCAGTACTTCTTCCTCCTCAGCAGACATTGACACCACGGTGTCAAAAAAAAAATAAAAAATAAAAAAAAGAAATTCTTAAAGTCCTGCAGACTCCAAAGGACCTCAGTCTCCTCAGCACAGGGTGAAGAGAAAGGGGGAGAGCACTGTCCCCTGTGGGACCCCTGTGCTGCAGACTACCATGTACGACACACAGTCCTGAAGTTTAACATACTGTGGTCTGTCAGCAAGGTAATCAATGGTCCATGCAGCCAGGTGACAGTCTACTCTACTGAATTGGTTGGGCTCCCTGGGGTGCCTTGTCTCTGTGACAAGAACCATACACTCATTTTGAAAAACCTGACATAAAAAAAAAAAAAAACTGTGTGACCTTGTATCCAAACTCTGCAGAACAAGATATTGTGTGTGTATTCATTATAGAATGAAAGATTAAAAAGTCTTCCTTTGCTGGTCAACAAGTAACTTTTACAAGACTTAGGAGTCATAAAAGAATCCTAACATCATGGATAACATGTTCCATTTTTGATTACATGTACAGTATATGACACATACGGTTTTCAATATAAACTTCTGTGAAAGGTTCACCTATGTTGTTTTATAGGTCTACTTAAACAACACACTACTTGTTTGTTTTAGGCAACAAAAACATTAGTTAGGCTAAGGAAAAGATCAGGTTTGGTACATTAAATAACTGTTAACTGTCATTAGTAAAGTATGCAATAGTCATGCAACAAAGTTATGGAACAATAGCTCAACTTGGTTTCACATGGGACACGAACAGATGTCTCCTGGGTGAAAATACTGTGTTGGGATTCCATTTGAATTAGTGTAAACGCTGAGGGCAACTAAACCAATCATCAGTTTGACTGGGAGTGAGAATGACTTTTCCTGCAAATATATCTTTAGTTTCAGACTTTCTGTTGGACTGAAAGACTAAAAAAATCAATTCCAAGCTGTTCATCATTTATAGTATAGTAAAAGAGAACGCGTTAGTGAGCTGATTAAAAGGAAGAACCCAGAGTGCTTTAGTCCGTTCTCTGAGATAACTGTTATACATCTATGCTATAGTAAGTACTAATAGAGCAAACATGAACAAGAGAGGGAAGGAAGGAAGTCACACAGGTCACCACTGACAGAATTAAGGCTTTGACACACTCAAAAGTGGATTTTTCACATCATCAGCCTCAGACTCTTCTCTTTACTGCTGATAGATTGAATTAAAATAGAGAGGAAATGCTGGATGGGCCTGTTTGGGTTTTCTTGCTGAGGCAACTGTGTTGAACCTCAGGCAGGGGGCAGGGTAATTCTACAGGTGTCCAGTTTCTCGGTGCTCTGTCCACAGAGGAAATTAAATCGCCTTTCCCACAGCATCATTAATTGTTTTCCTTAAGTTGTTTATTTTCAAAGGCTTTTCCGCTGAACTAAGAGCTTACAAGAGCTAAAGGGAGCATTTTCTCTTGAATTACGGACAGATTTGAGGCCTTAACACTGAGGGAGTGAAAACCCGGGGATAAATAATGATGTATTCATTATTATTCCTGCCTTAGAGAAATAAATTGCATTCTTCGTTTGGAGAGAAAATTGATTTTCCATTGGAGAGGCCATTGCTAAATGTTAACAATGTCTTGCCAGGCTGCTCTTTATGTAACACAGATTAAACCAGCTAAACAAAAATATGACCCACAGTATCATAGTGAAGTCTCTTTGCAGCAAAATTTACATCAACATAACACACATGAAAATGCCTGAGCAGTCAAATGCATAAGAAACACCGACTTCAAGCTTCTCCTGTAAAAACATCTACAGTATATCGGATCAGATAAACCTTGACTGTAGAACAACAGTGTTCATTAAAAGCCACTTAATTCAGGCCTATAAATGTGTTTGGTTTTCAGAGATCTGGACACAAATAGGACCAAATATCCTTCAAACTGGCGACATAAGGAAAAGCCAAACCAAACACTTCAGTGAAATTGAGCCAGGATATCAGAAACAGCAACAGTTTGAGGTGATTGTTTGGATGTTCTTGCTCTGTGTATAACTAGTGAACATGTCACATGGTGGGAGCAGGAGCTGACATATATTATATCTGTCACATTAAGGAGGGGTTAATGCACTGAGGAGTCTTGACGTTTAATCTGGTGACTGTCTCAAGCTCTCTATATTACATGACATTGGCATGTGCTCTGTCTGTTATGCAACATGTAGTCTGTAAGTACAATGTAGATCTAAATTCCTAGAAGTCTTTATTTTCATAAAGAAAGCCTATACAGCCTCATGACATTAACTCACTGAGTACCATTCATTTTTTTCCCCCATGATGAAATTGTCTCTTTTTCATTTAGCTATTCTGTGTTTTTTAGAGTCATAGTACAAAATATTCTGTGGGTCACGATGACTCAAAATGGCTAACAAAAAAAAAAACAAAAACCCTGGCACAAGCCATTTCCATTTTATAAAAGAGCTGGCACTCAGTAAGTTAAGGGGACCCTATTTCATGCATTTGCACTGAACACACATTATGAGGTGAGGGTCCACAGGATGTACATCCTTGGGCTACTGGGCTGGGTTGGAAACAGACTATGACAAACAGACCTAGACCAGAAAAGCACAAAACTATGTGACAAGAGGTGCCCCTTTGAATCAAAGGTACCTAAATAATGTCATGTCCAATATGAATCATAATATGAATAATGATGCCACAAATAAATAACTGGTTTGCTTTGCAACAAGGAATGTTTCCCATGGAATGGAAACATGCAAAAATTTCTTGAGGATGTGAAAATAGCTTTTACTGCACCCAGCAGTCGCCCAGTTAGCTTTTTAGCCTCCCCATTTACAATTCTCCAAGTGATCATATTTGGAAATAATTCATGCTCACCATGCCTATTGCGAAACTTATTCTGAAACTACTTTAATACGTGTTACTGACCTTGTTTGACTTTTGACAGTAATGTTTAGTTTTTTTTTGATCCAGAGAGAATAAAATGATGAGGCACAGTGAATTCACAGTGAACGGACAATTTTATTATTGTGCAAACATTTGGTCAGAATTATTGAAGCATTTGCAACAGAAATATGTCATCTTGGTAGAAATTTGTTCAAGAATGTCAAATAGAGCTCAAAGTGGTGACCTTAACGAAAAAACACACCCTTCCCAGACCACAATGGATGTTGGGAAACGTTTAGACAAAGTGTTAAGGTTGGCGTGGTTGAAAAATATAAATAAAACAGCTGAAAAATAGCCATCTAAATCTGTATGTGATGAGGGTGGATTCATATTTAGCAACACTGCAGTTAATCTTTTGTCCTTTTATTACCTTCACCAATATTATGTAAATATTTGCTCTACTTTGTCTTCTGTTCTTTTGACCACTTGTATATATTTTAAGTCACATTACTCTCTATGAAACGCAGTGCTTTGCCATGGTTGATGAAGAATTGAGCTTTACTTGAAAAGTGCTAATTCAACAACCATCTGAACAGTTTGTAGGGGAAACTCATTTATTTTATCAAAATCTTAATCTGAAAAGTAAATATAGCTCAAATAAATGTACTAACTTCAATATTTCCTCTTGCAGCGTATGAAGTGGAGCAGAAATATTAAGTAGCAGAAAATTGAAACATTTAAATAAAGTACAAGTGTGCTGAAGAACAGTACTTGAGAGGCTTATTGCTGCAAATCAATGACAAGGAGTCTAACTAAACTTAAACTACTCCCCCTTACTGAAACATGCATTAGTACCGGGAAAGGAAGATGCAGACGACATTCAGGATGTGAAGCCTTTTTCCAAGTCTGAGTGTGATCCTATGAGGACAGAGGATGTGAACCCTGAAGAGCTAAGAGTCACCAGCACAGTTTTTCTTTTCACCAGGGACTCACACCAGGAGATTTCCCATGCTTGGAGTGTAATACGCCTCCTCTTGTCTGTCTCTATTCTTGTCCACTTAACTAATATGTTTATCATGATATCCCCCCTCCACATTTCTGTCTGCTCTCTGCTTTCTACTAAGTAATAAGAAAATGCAAATGTGCTTTTGTCCAGCAGTCATGTACAGGGGGATTTGAGGGACGTACTATAGCAGGAAAAGTGGTCCAGGCCACACTGACGTGCCTCTGCGTCAGGGAGATACTGAGGAATGAGTACATCTTCTCGTCCTAATGGCCACTGAGAAGGTCAGAACACTGTGTTCTTGGCACCCGCTTCAAACGCAAGGTCACAGCTCTTACTCATCATAAATATACATACAGGATATGCTCACCTGCCTATAGGTTCTGTTAACAGTCTGTTAGTGACATTTGGGACATGGAGCACACGTCCTATTTATTGTTTTGCTCTTCACACAAACGTTAAGACTAGTTTTGATTATGTTAGATTTGATCACTTCCTTACCCTCCTTCCCTGAACTTTGGGCATTTAGGGTTCATGTTAGTCCTCGGCTCAATATCGCTATCATCCTACTTGAGATCTCCTTAAAGGTCAAAAGAGAGATTCTTAGTGTGTCACTGCCCCCCGGTGCTGTGAATGAAACCCTCACACAGCCATTTGGTGCTTCTTTATCACCCTTTACATTTATTTTAAATCTCTTTTATAAAAAAAAAATAAATAAAATAACATACAATAAAACAAGCCAAAATGGCTTTACTGTATATAAAAATTAGCTCACTTGTTGAGACTCAGTGTTACTCAATATTTAAAGAAAAAAAAAGTCAAGTGATGGATAATTCAATTCTTGTAAAACAAATATCTAAAACATTCAATTCTTTGGAATTCAATAGGATATTGATTAAGTTACCCCAGTGATATCATTTGCATTGTTATTATTTCTTTTTCATCAACACTTTTTATTAATATTTTTTTAAATATGTTCTTGTCTATTCAGGTATAAACAAACAATCTCTTTCCACTCTGATGAGGATCCTGGAGGGTTCACATTGGTCTATGTTTTGTCCACTGACTGCAGGCTTTAGAACTCTTCTTCTTGTTGTTCTTCATTTAATATTTTATATATTTAATATTTACTTACTTGAGCAGGATATGAGCTCATCAACCAATGTTTTTTTATGTTTTGGAATTTTTTTTTCATTTGAAATCTTTATACACTTAGAAAGGTAAAGTTGTTGAATATTCTACACAATTTTAGAGGGTTTGTGCTTTAATTTTTTTCTCAGTGTTTTCATCCCCTGTTTGTGAACCACTGGTTTAAAATGAATCACTTGTTCAATATGGAATTATTTTAGAAATTTCCAGTTATTACAAATAAAACCACTAGATGTCAGTGCCATCTCATGATTGTACCACACAGTTGCACACTACAATGAGGGACCGCCTATACCACATACAGAGACCGACAGAGGCTTATTTGAAATATACGTTCTTTAAAAAAACAGTGGTAATGATTTAATGACTTGTAATGCACCTGCTAGAGCCTATCCCAGCTGTCTTAGGGCGGAAGGCAGCGTACAACCTGGACAAGCCGCCACCTCATCGCAGGGCACATAGACACAGACAACCACTAACACTAACATTCACACCTACGGTCAATTTAAATTAGCCAATTAACCTAATCCCCACACATGTTTTTGGATGGTGGGAGGAAGCCGGAGTATCCGTTATGGTTTATTCTTTTATTTATTTATTTTTAAAGAACCTAACGCTGCATGATCTATTTATTACATTGTATTTAATGACCCTGTCACTGGTCTGGCCCACTGGTAATCTTCTTGTTGCTCCTGATTAGCCCCAGATTTCCAGTGAGCAAAATTTAGCATTGCCTTATTTGGCAAAAGCTGGATTCATTCATTTGTGGCCACTAGGGGGCAGAAATACTCAAAACAAGCTCACTGATAGACAGCCACCACTCTTCCAGAGGCTATGGCTAACATGTTAGCAAACCAGTACCCACTTTCACATCCATTTGACAAGTAGTAGTAGTTGTAACATTAGTATTCATTCTATTTTTAGCTCTCTGTTTTTTGGCCATTATGTTATATGCAACTGTGAGTAGGTTGAGTGCAGATCGTACTGTAGGATCATTTTAAACTTGAGCGTGTTAAAGCGCTAAAATGGGCTAAAATCAGAAAAACACAACATTACCTCTAGTGCTGTGTTTATGAAAAGAACGTCTCTTTCACTTTTCCTTTTGTCCATTTCACGTTACAAATTAATACCTGAACAATGCTCTTTGGTGGCTTAATTCTTTGCGGAATCACAGGAGAAGCTTGGAGAGATTCAAACAAGAAGGTTGATTTTTAATTTTATCAGCATGTTTGATCATCAGTTACAACTACATAACGGAGTTCTGCTTCATGACCTGCCAGCACGTCTCTGACAATGCATTTTGGGCAAGTAGAGCTATCAGTTGGGCAGTTACCGACTTACCGTGCTAATTTCAACAGCCTGGGTGAAAACGTATGGAGAAAAACAATAATACAGAGGACAATTGTTATGCTTAGATCTAGATAACAATGTCAAACAGTTACTATGGAGATGGAGGCAGCGTTTGAGATGTTCATATGCATTAGGACTTTGGACCAGCTGTTGTCCACCGAACACCAGCTCCACTCTACACTGATGACATCTGAATACACAAACTAGACATTCAACAACATTTTGTACTCTGCCTGCTGGTGAAAGACACTTTATCAAACCAATCATAATGGCAACATTTAACTTAATTTTAATGAGAACACATTAGATAACTGCAGTATCACTGTAATCACTGTTATTATTACCTAACCAGAAGGCTTTAGAGGGTTTGCATTATCCCTTATGTATTTTTTCTACATGCTTGTTCGACAGACAGCAGTGTTTGGGCTCCAGCCAGGTAGCAGCTTCGCTGTCATTTATTACCTGCAGTTGAAAGTTAGTGCAAACAATTACTATGGTAATAATAAAGTTTTATTGCTCTTCCTATTACGTTGATGCTCTCACATAATCTCTCTCTGTTTCCTGTTTGCTAGAAAGCTCCTTCTCATTCGCATGATGTGGGACAAAAGCTCAGAGAGGGCGGATGCTGTCTTTGTTGAGTCCTTTATGACACAGAGCAGAGCAGTTGCCAAGGTGAATAACATTTCTGGACAACACAGTCCAGAACAAATATATCGCTGTCATTTTTATATCAGCTAATGTGAACGATTAAACATGCAGACGCTGAGTTTGCACGTATTTGTGCAAATACTCCACCGAACCGTTTGTTTGTATTTTCAGTTTCATCTAAGTCACTGAGCTGTGTATCCTAACCCTAACCCTATGACATACTTCAAATAACCTAAGTGTCATAATAACTGTGACGTCGTTTTCAGTAGTGCTACTATATTGTATGTACATATATCACTCTGCTCAGCAACTCTTTTTATACCACAAAGATCAAAATAATAGCTATACTGACTTTTTTCCAATAAGAACAACACTTTTCAACATTTTTTCCCCAAATAATTTAGTTTATTTACCAGTATGTAAAAAAGCACAACAGTGATATAAATATTAGAATATAAATTAAATTGCACATATTTTGTTTAGTAGAAACTATATTACAGGCAAATAAATACAAATAAATTAAAAAAAAATCATAAAATACATGGTTGCTCAATAACAGTTTAAGACTTGACAGAGAGACACTGAACATTACAACCATAAACATTAGCCTACTGGCAAAGAAAAGTGCTTCTCCCCTCCTGTAACATTGTCACTCATTCCGTTCCACCTTAACTTGACTTCCAGGCTTCATCTGTGCTCACACAGCAGTCCACTTAAGGCGTCAACCTCAATTATTTTCCTCCATTTTCCTTTTCTCTTTAGTCTTTGGGGTTCTCAGAACATGCCCATCCCACCATCTTGTGGCGATCTCGGTGTCTGCACCGGCGTCCAGCTTCACAATGCAGCACCTTAACATTGTGCATCTCTTGCCTTCTTGACCCTTAAGGCCAAACACTAATAGTCCTCCACAGACTCATGGAGAGAGTTCACGCCTTCTTCTCCTGTCCGGGCTGCTTGGCAGCCTTGGCGCTTGGTTTGGCTTGGCACACTAAATCCCTGTACGCTGGAGAGCGCAGGAAACGAGGGTAACAGTCTTTGGCCATGAGCATGTAGATCTTGTGCTGGGCCAAGTCAAAGCAAGAAGGTGATGGCGCCAGCATGTTGGCTCTGGTGATGTCACGTGTTTCATGGTCAATGTTGATCTGTTAAAAAAAAGTACAATGAGATAAAAAGGGATTAGTTATTTTTGCCCATTTAGGAGAAGTTAGCAGGATTCAGTCTTTGTTGAGTTTGGTGTCTCCTTACCTCCCGAGGAGCTTCGGTTCCGATGAATTCATCATAGATCTTCTGGGCTTTGGCTGGTAGTTTGGCAGTTGATTTGGTATTCCTGTAATCTTCACAGGCAAAGTAGAATGAAATGTTCTCTTCGCTAAACTCAGACACCAGGAAAGCTGTGAAGGCACACAGTCCATCTGAGGAGAGAGAAAATTTGATTTGTTATGGGACGTGCTAGTCCTGCGGGGACTGCATGTGTCTCTATGCGTTTCAACAGTATGCATTTCCAGGAATTGCTTTGAATCTTTTTGTGTGCAAATGTGCCAGAAATGCCAGATATTTACTTACATTTGCTGGACAGGAGTTTTTCAAAAGACTCTTTCCACCTGAGACATTCCTCCAGGGCTGGTCTAAAATTAGATGAAGCAAGATTAGATTTCAACCCATAATTCCAAATCAAATACACAGTAAGAATCCATATAAAGTTATATATAGTACAAGTGTGTGCTATGCTTACTTGTTTTGCCCTATTTTGCAGCAGGACAGATTCCAGTTGGATTTTTGCAAAATGCTTCCCAGCCTTGCTTTCAGCTCCTTTGCCCTGTGATGAAAAGTAAACAGGTTAGATGCATTTTGGCTTTAAAGAAAAATCAGCACAGCATGAAACATGCACACAAGTCTTAATTTAGCAAATCCTGACATGTTTTTATGTTATCTAATGCTCTCACACAGATACACAAAGATAAAGCAGCAGGGTTATCTTTTATTCCCGGTAATCCAAATCCCCAAACAATATGAGTGTTTGCAAGGAACTTCACGTACCTTTCCAAGCAGCCGATGGGCAGGGATGCTAGTCCTTTGCACATATTGTAGGAGCAGGTTGGAGCAGGTAGGGATGGTTGAAATATATCCGCTCGGTAAAGCTCAATATAGAACAAGATTGTCTGAGTGTCTGAACAGAGCTGGAGCAGAGGTTTTATAGACCTACCTCCCCTCCTCTGCCATGTCATCAGTCCTCTCAGCCAATCACAGAAAAGTAGAGACAGAGCAAGCGAAAGAGAGAGAGAGACATGGTGAGACAGCATGAAGTCAGAGAGATGGGAGATAAAATGATAAGAGCCACTGATGTTTTACTGCACGGCTCTGTTTATTTTCCTTAAACACACCACAGTGAACTTCGTTTCACCTTTCCTTTTCAATACACTTATTTATACACAATAAATAGAGCATTTATCACAGTGTGGAGATATGAGACTGCTGTAGCCAGCTTTCAGATATTTTGTTTCTCTGAAATGGTATAGCCATCAGGATATTCTTAAAACTGAGCTTAATATTTGTCATATTTTTTGTTACATTTGTTTTATTATTTTTTTTTCCAGAATACTCTTTAGCTGAATATGGTGTTTACTTTTCAATCATCAACTACAACTACCCTGTGGGAATAAAGGTTTCAGTCCATCAGTCTGTGATAAAAACTCACAAGACATAACATCCTGTGTCACCAAATGGTTTCTCAACAATTTCTGTGCTCCCTTGTCCCTGGTTCATGGTGTTGTTTTGCACAAAGACATGATGATTGAAGAAACAGGCAGGATGATAAAGAACCTCTTTATGAACCTGAAAAAGCTGTTCATTCCAGGGAATGATGGGAAGGAAATGTGTTATTTGCTCTATTCAATTACATTACTGCAAACAAGATGGACATAGAGGCAATCCGCATGATACAATAAAGCTGAAGTGGGTCTGCCTCCCATATGGCCAGCTGCATGTTGTTTATCTAGGATTTGCTCATCATATAATTCAGATTAAAGGGGCATTACATAATAAAATTTAAGGCAACACAAAGGAACAAGAATGGTAATGACTAACACATAACTTGAATTGGCCTAAAGTGGGAAAAATTAAAAACAATAGAGGTGTTAGCTGATTAAATCAAAATACTCACAATACTCATGATAATGTCTGTTTTGGCCAATGTGTTCTGTTCAAAGCAACAAGATCTAGTTCCACCAGAGCCAACAGTATTAAAGGGGCTCAACAAATCACAAATGACAATGGGAACATTGTATTGCACCAGTACAAGTCTATCCATGAATGTTTCGAGGACTTGAAACCCAGGAGGATGGTGTGCAAGATGAAATCTACTCCTCTAATAATATGCCGGTTGTTGTCAGATGTCAGTAGTTTTATAAGAAACCTTATACCGGTTTGCCAGTTACATCACTTCCAAGAAGCAGCTATTTTTTGGATATTCAGGAAAAAACTTTGGACACAGTCAGTGCTGGAGAACAATATAATTTAAACGGATTGATATAATAAACAGTTATGGCTTTGATAATTTGCTTAAAACAACCTATGCGTTTTCCTGACAAGCGACCTTTTTTAGGTTGTGTGAATTATGATTGTGTCCTCTCAGACCAGTGGTGGAAGTAGACTAATAGAAATAGATTACTATTCTTATTCCATGTTCTTCTTTTTTTCCCTTTAATTACCACGATTTTTTCCTAACATAATTAGTCAAGATATTAAGTTGGTAAAATGCACGCTTACCCTGAACAGTAGAGGTGGAAGATCAGACATTTGTCATTTTTCCAATAGCTACTAAAATGGGTTGTTTAAAGGGCACTGGCAAAACAAAGGCTTAAAAATGACCATTAAATCATTTTAATCTTGACTAACATGTCTCTTGGCTAAAGTGGAAGCAGTATTAAGGATACTTCCTGTGATACACAAGAAATGAGCCAGATCTCACAGTGTTCCATGACAATGCGGTACCGATGAGGTTGAGTCTATCGTGGTTAATGTGGTGTGGATGACTCTGGGGAGAGGAGCAGCTGCATAGGGATTACCTAACCTGTGTACATTCACTGTGCCGGGGAGGACTTAATTGCACCCTTTTTATTGCCAGTAAAAAATAAAGGTTTGGCTGAGATGCCTGGGGGATCCCACTCACCCACTCACACTATGATGTCAGCACACGTCTGCACCATTGTCACTCCTGTTGATAGAGGACAACCGGAAACGAGAGAATGAAAAAAGCTCTGTGTCATATTGTTGCACCAAGGGCTTTTCTGGAAGCAGGATATTCACTGGCCTTGAAGCTGGCTGATACAGCACACCTACAATACCAGACAACTGACATCACTATGTGCTCTAGCAAGATTTCTATTATGCTAATACAACACAAGAAACACTCAAAATTAAGTTGAAAAATATAATTTTTAGTGCATGGAAGACGGCATGAAGAAACATTAAGATACAGTATCACTGCTCTGCTGGCCATCCCTTTATATCAATGATAGTAAGCAATGTTACACACCAATTTGTTCCTATATCTAAGACCAATTGGTTCATATAGCTAATGCAAGGTTATTCTTCATTTTTTCCTGAATGTCCAGAGTTAATATTCACACCAGTTTTTTTTTTTTTTTCAAGATCAATTTCTTTATTTTGTAACAGGAAACAACTACTTTCTCACAGGACCAGAACACTGGCCTCCTGGACAAGAATTGAAACAGAAGCGTTTTTGTACCCTCCCATCCAATCTTTCGCCACTCTTTATACATCTTTGTTCACATGGATTCAATTAAAATTGACTTTCAATAGAATAGAACAGCTGAAACATCACATCACATAAAACGAATAAATAGTAACTGAGTTACTGAACATCATCACCTAGAGATTTTACATATGTATGTAAATAGTAGAGAATTAAAAATGTGTGTTCTCTGAGTTGTGATGGACCAGTCCATAAAGTGCCCTCTTGCCCGCTTTTTCAAGCTCGTATAGCGTATCCCAGAGATATGACGGGTAAGATAACGCTGTGAGAGAGGTCTTTAACATCTTATTTCTCAGAAAACCTCTTCTGGTGAAAGCTGTGCAAGATCGGCGCAACAGAGATCGTCATTGTTTGATCAGCCATCGTTTTAGTGATGCTAGTTGTTACCCTTGGGCTGTCATGCATCCATCCACATGGACAAATATGGCATGGCAATCCTTGAGATATATGAATGTATGAGTGTGGTGAGTATGGCACTCTCAGTATTGAGGTTTTTCTTTGAATGCCCTATTAAGACCTAGTTTCCATTCTGAGAGACAGATTTTGTTTTCTATATATTGAACAAAAAAAATGCGTAACGTCACCCACATATTTAGCTCAATTTTTAACCTACACATATCTCCATCTTATGATGTCCTCTGGCCATGTATCCAGAGAGATGAACATAGCTGATGCAAAGATCTGCCTTTGTTAATTATATTTCTGTAAGATAAACCTTCGGTCACACAATGGCTACTCAGTGGGCAACAGTGATATCAGCATCTCTTTACAGTTTATATTTTGAACATGAGATGCTGCTGAGATCATGTTTTGAGGAGGATCCTCAATTTTTTTTTTCAGCACACAGATCAACAGATAAAATGTTCTCACATGTAAGAAGCAAGTCTTGAATGAGGACTTTGTTGTCAGATGTTTTATTTCTCACAGTAAATTGCACTGGATTTAAAATGACCTATATTTAACAGAGAAAAAAATCAGACTTTTAAATGTGTCACGTTAGAATATTGAATAGCACCAAAGAAATCACCAGGCAATCCTGATAAACCAGAAATGACATTTACCTGTATGAGCGAGTTTCAAACAAAAGGTCAGAACTCACACATTTATTCCTTTATCACCTCAGTGACAGAATCGAGGCTGAGGCCAGTTTAGGACACTTATGTCTCAGGGACCTACTTTACCTCAAACCTACAAGTCTATTCATATTATTCACATTCAAACTAATCCTTTTTACCTCACGCTACCTGGCACTGGAAGTCCTTTTTCATCTCTGTTCTTTTTGTATCATTTGGGTTCTGCTGTGATGGAGGGAAAGCTAATTTTCAGCTCAGCATGCTCCTTTCACAGTTCGCCTCCATTTGGGTTCTACTGTGGATACGAGAAAGCGAGACTAAGATCATCCTTTCTTCAGAGGATGCTGTTATGCCATCCTCTATGATGTATTGACAAATCAAATGAGGTCCCTGATACCTCGCATTTACCCCTGTGCCAGAAACATAAAATACCACCAACATGTAAAACCAATAAGTTATCTGATTGTAAATCACACCTTGATGGCACTGTGTGCAAAAATGGTTATGCATTGCCTCAAATTATGATGCAAATGTTTCTTTTGGTCACCAACAGTAACAACAGTGCTAATTACAAACAGACAATTTTGACATATTTTGTGGAAATTACAAATATTTGGAGCTGACTGTGCATTGTACAAATAGTACAAGTGGATTATATATGATGTAAAAGTGATTTAGGAAGTTTAGAACATCAATGAAATTGGGTCACAACTGAAAGCCATTATAGCAGGTCAACACAAAGGTCAAGTCAAGTCAATTTTATTTGTATAGCCCAATATCACAAATTACATATTTGCCTCAGAGGGCTTTACAATCTGTACATGATATGACACCTTGACATGTCCTTAAATCACAGAGAAGCTTGGATAATAACACTCCTAGAGAGGAAGAGCGACTTTGCAAAATCATCTGTATTAATAAAACTATTAGAAGCAGCTCCCAGTTCAACAGAAAGCAAATGTACCATGAACTAGACCCTCCAAAATGATCAATAGCTCTAATTATTTCCCCATAAACAGCTAAACATTTAATGTTTGATTTATTGCTGGACTGATGTAGCATTATTTTGTTTTTACTTACAACACAGTGAACATAGAGAAAATGTGTGGAGCAATGAGCCAAAACTTCCTTTATAACCAAAATACTGAATCAGAATTAGGTCTAAATTAATTTTTGCTGTTGAACAGCACAGGACATCTTGCTCCTAGTGCTTCTACTGATTCGTCCTATGCAGTTAAAAACTATTGTGCTCTTGAGGACAATACAGCTCTACACATGAAGGAGGCTGCACTCCTTTGTTTCCACATGAAGCATTAACCAGCTGTGAAACTGGCTTCGCTTTGTGATGCAGATCGCAAATCACTTCCACAATACAGAATGCACACATTAGGCTGCATAACAAACCCAGCAGCTGTTCTGATGACACACTCAAAGTTAAGTGAACAAGCTGACTTAGTGTGAACTTCCAGTACTCTGCCAGAGAATTGATGCATGTGTGCACTGGCAATAAAAGTAAATGGAGATAAAAGAGGACAAGCTTCCCTGCAGACTTGGTGGGCCTTTTTGCCTGAGGAAGTGTTGGAAGCACAGAAGCAATCAGTCCAGTTCGTCCTGTTTTTGTGTTCACAGCTTGATGTGTTGGAGAAGAGAAGGTGAAATTGGAAAAACCCAACATCCTAGCCTCAGGTCAAGGCCACAGGAAGTTCCTGTAATGTTTCCGAGCATTTCATCGGCTTCTTTGTTTGTTTGTTTTTTCCTGAAGGTCCCTCAGAGTGGTGACTCAGTAAAGAGTGGAGGGGAACAGCTGAAAGGCAGTTTTATAGTGATAACTGAACACTCAGAGACAAATTACTGGCAAATCTCTGCCAATAGATATTAATGGGAATGTTTCAAATGGAGAGCCACACAAAAAGGATGGATGATTTTGCTTATTTTGATTCTGATGTTTGCACTGTACAGTATAATTGATTTTGGAGATGAGTTTTATGAGTGATCAAATGAGCTTTTGAGGTAGTGGAAGCTGGTCTTTTACTTTTGGACAGAGTAAGGCTAACCATTTTCATTTCGTATACTAAACAAAGAGTATTATCAATCTCCTCATCAAAATATCAGGAAACTGTTCCTTTAAAATGACAGTTAAGTCATTCAGATCACATCATTTAATTACTGCCCTGGGAACGTGACATGCCATGTGTTGCTCATGATACAGCAGCACCTTTGAATGAGGCCAAGTCCTCGTTTACCAGGATCGTTGATGGAGTTCAAATTTCACGTGTTTTCACTGCATACATTTGTATGTATTAGGATGCTGTTGTGTGACATATACAATATGGTCATGTGAGGAGAGGTATTTGAACTGGATTTTAAAAGTATGTTCAAGAAATAAAGCCTTTCGAGGTCCCAACCAAATTGATATTCCTTAGAAATACTTGCCAAATTCAACAAAAATATTTGAGGTTCAGATATTTTAAAAAGACACTTATATACTATATGTCTATACACATATACGTATATATACACATATACACACACATATACATATATATATACATACATACACATGCAAATATCAGGCCCAGATGCTCACTGGGGCTGTTAAATAGTAACCACTGGAGTATGCTCCATGAACCACAACTACTCCCAGGAGACTGTTTAGACAGAGGTCAGCTGAGCCCACAATATGCAAACTGTCTTGTAATTTAAAATGATATAATCTATGAAACAATGTGAGTATTTATTCCATTACTGCTGTTCATTAGCATGCTGTTCTACACTACTTAACAGCAGAAATTACATTGCGTCATGAATATCTCTTAGCAACGTGTCTTTTAGCATGTAAATCAAGATATTCATACACACAATGGTGGCTTTAGTTGTGAAACATTTGCTAATTACCACTTAAAACAGGAACACAAAAGTATCGTTGAGACAGATGTTTGCAGACACTTTGCCACAACCCAAGCAGATGTAAACCAAGGTGATTAGGATTCATTATGTTAGCATTAAGCTCAAATCATCAGGAAGTACTTTTTCAGTTCATCAAGGCTATTACTCCATAGTTGCAGCCCCACCAGGCACTGTGGTCCCTCAAGGTTCCGTTTTAGGCACTATACTTTTCCCTCGTACCCTCATACTTGCTTCCCCTGGGATTCATCTTCAAATTCTTTTGCAGACAACTTTCAAGTCTACCTGCCTTGCACAACAAATAATTCCTCTGTAAATTGCTTGCTGTTTTGGTGGCTTTAGCATAATTTCTGATAATCTATTGCCATCACTCAAATCAAAGAGATCTACTGAAATCGAAAAACAGAATAATATCAAACTGCTCTTGCAATCTTTATCTTGACCTACACACATACACATACAAAACCATATTATTCCTGGTAAGCAAACACCTGGTTTTAAGAATGCTCAAATGTTATCTTTTAAAGATAACCCAACGATAGAAAACATGTTAGCACCTTGTATTCTCTTAGCAATATGCTACAGTCTCAATGGTCTGTGAGCTGGCTTCCTGGTTATGAGCACTCATCTTTTTAAAATTATGACGCATGTGTATCCGTTATTCCCTGTGTACATATTTACATACAGTATTTGTTAGAGCCTGTCACCAACACCGGTGAACGATTTACTTTTCTGTCTTTTTCTAAATGCCATTGGAAAAAAAAGTCATCAAAGCTTGTACTTTTTAAATGCTAATTCAATTAAGGTGCTGTCTGTCAAGCACCTGTGCCATATCACGTGTCCCATCTGTGAATGTTGAATGCTCCTCAAGTGTTCTGGTTATGTCATCAGATGATGCACAAATGCCATTTTTAATATAACAGCGCCATAGAAAGAATAATGTTTTTTGGGAACAAAACCTGTCAACTGACAATAGAAATATTTTATTCTAACTTAATGCAGGCTGTGCTTTCTACTTTATCCTCTAAATCATTGGACCCATCATTGAAGTGTGTGTGTCTTGTGCAATGTGTATTGGAGTGAGAGAGGAGCAAACCTGAAACAGATTTCAAAGCCATGAATAAAATATAACCAGGTTTTTCTCCCCAAACAAATCCACCTCTAGCTGTTAAATTACAGAGACTAGTAGATTTACCAATCAAGCTTGCAGAAATCGATGATAATGATTAACTTGACGCTCAATGGCTTTGTTTTTTTCTGGTATACCCCAGTGGTGAGATTGCGAAACGTCAGGCCCAGACAACAACAGGGGTGATATTTGACTCTTGTCAACATCACATACACAGTATGAATGTACCTGCTTCCTTGGAGATCATAACAAACAATTGGTAATGTCAATACCAGGGAGCAGCAGGTACTGTTATTCCCAGAGACTGTTGTTTGTGACCAAAAATAAGAGGAGACACATAAGTGGAATCCAATGAGAATTATATGAAAATCTTAAATTGTATTATATTTTACACAGCTGATAATAACTGTTGAAACAGCTAGAAAAAAATATAGAATTATACTGAAGTTCAATGCCTCCATCTAAAGAAAGACAGCCTCTCTAGTATTTATTATCTACTGTATACTACTTCTTCACAGAAGAATTTATATGATACTGTACGTTAATTGATTTACATGGCATAAGAACTTAACTATGTGGTGATAGATGTAGAGGTGACATTTGGAACCTATTTGTCTTAGATAAATTGTTTTGGTTGCTTATTGGACTTTCCAGCAAACACATAAACAATCATTCAAGTCAATTTAATCAAAGTCTAGTCCATGTTAGCTGCTTGCTAACTCACTCTGCCATTTGTTGCAGGGAGTATAAAGTGGGACAGTTTTCATGAGACAATAAAAACTGTGTTATAAAACCAAAACAATGAAAATGGCTCCAATCTTCTACAGCTGCAGAATTGGTTGAAAATTTCTCAGGAGGTGTATCACTGCCTACGATCAGTAGGCAGTAGGCAAACTTTATTAATTGCATAGAGTCATTTCACATTGAAATTACATTGAGCATGATAGTTACATATTACGCCATTGCAGTAATGTGAGGCTAGTGCAGCCTGATGAAATACAAAATAAACTACTTTTGCAATGTGGACAATCAAATTAGTTTTGTTGATTTTCCCTGCACTGCTTCTGTTGTTTGTCTCAGAGCTGAACAGGACAAGTAATCAGCCATCCTGCTCATCCTCCCCCATGATCTATAGTCATGGCAGTGCTGCACCATGGGTATTGTGTTTACTATTGATTGAGAGACCAGAGAGAGAGAGATACTGTAGAGTGGTAGGAGAAGGAGAGAAACAAAGGCTAGATGGTGAAGAGACTGCTGATGACATCAGAATCACTCAAATCAAATAACAACACATACCCATAAACTTACTTTAGATAAAGTAAGTCAGTTGAAGGAAGGAGGTTGAGTTTGTCAAACAGTGCTGTGATTAAAGTCCATCGCTGCAACAGGGAAAAAAATGCTATCTTATTTTTGAAATATCATGGAATGGTGGGTTTGCCAGGAGAGCAGGTAGGAACTCTGACTGCCTTGCTGTTTATAAAGCAATGCACGTGTTTGCCTCTCTGCAGCATTTACCCATTATGTGAAACAGTACATTTGAGCCCTAGGATAACATCAACACTGATAACTGAGTCTATCAGAACAAGCAACAGCACCAACATGGGTTTCTCACTCTCATGTCAAAGAACATTCCTGGAACACAGATAAATTGGACTGGTCATCATTTTGTGCCAAGATGATGCCCAGCCTGTAATCACATCCACAGTTAAGAAGCGTGTCAGGCTACATTTGCAGTCTCCTGGCCCAGATACCCTTGTGTTGTATCTACCAAGCAAGGTGCTGTCCCACATTCTCCCCTGCTCTTCAATCCCTGACTGACTAACACAGATTACCAACAACAGCACAGTTAATGGATGTTCCATCCCATCCCACCAATGCCCCAGATAGTATAAGAGAACACAGCTTGTCTTGTGAGCAGTCATATAGACAGTAGAAATAGAGCCATGGATGTTTGATTATTGTTCTGTTTTTGGTTGTTCCATTCTGTACTTTATATGCCTCATCATTGTTAAAAGCAGCTGCAGCATGTGAATTGGAGATGATCAAAAATTAAGTTTGAAATATTGGGCCCATTTCCGCAGCAATTAACTGACTTTGTTGCTCATCAGCCAGTTATTTTATTTCCATGACTTTCTTTTCATTATTCCAATAGAATAGTAAAATATATTTAAATCCTAAGTCTGTTCTTCAAAAAATGGAGTAAGTAATCAACCCAGATTGATATTTTTTTTAGTTATAAAATGGCATTGGAAATGAAGGTCAATCCTTTTGTCTGATCAGTAAATTAATACATTTTCGGGCTCTAATGCTCTCATCATGAGAATGAGGTCACACAGTGTACAAATATAGATGCAGATTTGTTTTTAATCACAAAATATATGAGGGGAGGTTACATTCATATGGATCACAGCAACATACCTTATTGAGTGATATGTTGAACATCCAGTATTGTTTGGCCTTTACAGTACACATGCAATAATAATAAAAAAATCTGCCCTAATAACATTGCCATGTTATTGCCATTTTTGCAGTAATTTCCATAACATAGTGCACAAATTCAGGAATATCTAAATAGTTTTTTTTTTTTTTTTTTGAATATTGCATCATGCTAAAAATCATTCAGGGAAATTGCACAACACATTTTTTCAACTGCCACCAGATTATTCTATCATGGGCAGGTCAGGGCTATCATTTTCAATTCACTGCAAGCAGGAGGTCAATGTTTAATTTTCAGATTAAACACTGACTGCTGATTACATGTTTTATAAATATGTTTCTTAAAAAACTGCTAATTTAATTTTAGTGAGGTTCATGAATCATTTTAAGTCCAGTGCTGATCAGTAGCCTAAAGATACTTAAGTTAAAGGACATGGCTTGAATCAAATCGAAAAAGATATTAATCCTAGCTGCCACGCCATATACCAGAAGCACCAACAAGAATGACCTCCCAAACAGGAGTGAATTGAAAAGCAAAATTTTACCCCACCCTTACACTCCACATTTAATGTCACTTAAAATACCGACAAGAGTTTACGATACACATGATTATGTAGCTATATCAATAACTAAGTGCAATCTATTTTCGCACAGATATCCAGTGTTCATTGCATTGTAAACACACAAACTACCACGGTAAGACTAGTCACCCGCATATGTCAGAGTCTATTTCACAAAGAATTGAAGATAAATAGTAGAGGTAGTGCTGGGCAATAAAATAGTGAGATTTATCTCAAAATACATTTCGTTCTTGAATGTAGGATAAAATCAACTCAGTACTTTTGGTCAGGAAAATTGTGTTCTACATGCATTGGGTGTATGAAACCCTAAAAAGTAAGTCTGAATGAAGCCAGTCAATTGTATTTGTATGGAAAGTATGGTAAAATATAAAGGTGAGGTGAAGAAACGCTTATATTATTGGAGCTTTTCCACTATAAAGTAACGGCACGGTAAGGTACGGTATGGCATAGTACAGCCCAGCCCAATTTTGGTGCTTTTCCATTACAACTAAGTACCTCTTAGTATCTCCTCAGTGTGGGCGGGGTCATCATACGTCAGCGCGAAACTGCCATGACCTCATTTACATGCGACACAGAAAACCAGGAAGAAGAAGAAGAAGAAGAAGAACAACAACAACACTACTATCACAAACAATGGAGCACACCAAAGCAATCATGTATTTGTTGCTCGCTCTGTGGCTTTTTGTCACACACAGAGCAACAGAAGAGAGACAGAGAAGACTCCAGGCAGCGAGACAAAATACGGTCGAGTCGGATGTTGCGCATCCAATGACGCTTCCAGTGACGCTTCCAATGACGTCACTAGTTGGCCAATCAGTGGAAGGTAGTAAGTTGACGTCATGTTTAGTATCGCTTCGGCTCGCTTGGAACCAGGGCTGAGGAAGTACCAAAAAAGTACCTAGTACCAGGTCTAGTGGAAAAGCACCACAACCGTAGAACAGTTTTTCCTTTCTGTGTACAGTATGCATGTTCTCTCCGGGTCTGCATGGGTTCTCTCCAGGTACTCCGGCTTCCTCCCACCATCCAAAAACATGCATGGGGATTAGGTTAATTGGCTAATTTAAATTGACCATAGGAGTGAATGCAAGTGTGAGTGGTTGTCTGTCTCTATGTGTCCTGTGATGAACTGGAGACTTGTCCAGGGTGTACCCTGCCTTCCGCCCTAAAACAGCTAGGATAGCCATCTTTTGTGGAGGAATGGCATGCATTGCGTTGGTGTAAAGAAAGAAAAAAATCAAGCATGTCACCCCATCGTTGCAGATTCACAGTATTCAGAGATTATGTCAGTTTTATATTCTCTGTGGTCTCCATCAGATTCAGTCAAACAGACCTCCGCTGGGCTTGTGCATGCGCCTTGTTTACTATATCTTGGTACATCTTGGACCTAAGAAATCGTGGGTAGGAGTCTTTCTCCATGAGACTGTAGACTTTAGCTTGAACTTCGTTGAGGCTGGTTGGTGATGGATCCTCCAGGCTCTGCTTGGTCTTTTCCCTGGTGCGGTAGTCAATGTTTACCTGCCATGATAAGCAGATCAAAAGGGGAAGCAGACATGTTTTCAGTGTGCCTTGATCAAGTACAATTCAAACCAAAAGAGGCCCATCCTTTCGAGAACTACCCTTTGTTCCGAAACAATTTTTAAAAATGCATTATGCAGCAGCTAATGGCTAATTCTAATGCAGAATCAGACCGTCCTATGGCCTTGTCTTTGCCTTAAATAATTTTGTTGGTTGGTTAAGTTTAGGCATGAGGAGTGAGATTACTTAGATTTAGGGTAAAGACATTGTGAGCCAACCAGAGGCAGTGTAGGATGCATAACAAAAATTACTAAGAATTGCAAATGGAAAGTTCCGATGCGTGTTTTGCATAATAATTAGCAATGTACTTCAATTAAAAAAAAAAAGTAATTTCCCTCATTGAGGGATTAATAAAGGAATTCTTCTTCTTCTTCTTCTTCTTCAATTAAGGTAAAACAGAGTGTTTCATACTATTGGGATTTTGGTATAATGATACGTTGGAACATTGAAATGATACCCCAAAAAAAGATACAACATTTGGTTTTAATAGAGCACAAAATACCATAACTATATGGTACAAGTGCATTTTTGTCACATATTGTCACCCTTCTAGAGAAGGAAAAATATCATGTGTCTTTCTTTGTACAGTATATAAATGCAGTCTTAAACCTTAACCTCTGACCTTGGCCTCTATCACGGTAAGTGCATAATTAATCTAGACTCACTATTACAACATATTTTTCCTAAGCATCATTAAGTAAAGGGAAGCCATCAACACACGCACCTCTCTAGGTGCTTGAATGTCAATGAATTCCTGAAATATCTTGTTTGCTTTGGACACGAGCTTGGTTGAGCTTTTGATCTTTTTGTACTCTTCACAGGCCATCCAAAACTCGATATTCTCGTCACTGAACTCAGTCTTCAGAAATGTCCGGAAGGCAGCCAGGCCATCTGGAAAGGACAAGTGAATCAGTCGGTAAGGGGAGGAGGTAAAAACAACAAAGGCACTTAAAAACATGATTAATATTGCACCCATTTCTGTAGAGCAGGATGCTGGATGTTTTTCCCCTTCTTCTGAGTAGCCTGATCATGTGATAATACCCTTCACCTCATGTTGATATTTTTCCAGTGCGTACACACTCTGGTTCACAGGAGCGGGAAACAGCTCCCATGATTAGAACACAAACAAATCTGAACAAACTACTCCCACAAATAGTTTTTTGCTGTCTTCATCAGTCAAGATAAGTGATCAATTAATGTGCTCCCCACTGATGATAACACAGAGGAAGGACATGTTTTTCTATGGGCAAATCATGTCACATTGACATGTTGTTTCCGTACTTCTCATTTCTGCTGTTTACCTAATAAAGCTGGGGATAGTCCATTGGTGCATATTCAGCAACTCACACATTACTCACACAGAAACACACACATATTCACAAGAATGCACCCACAACATTCAGATGTACTTGGGTCCAGGGCTCCACACAAACACAAGCATAGTTGGTTGCTTTTTGAAGAAGTCTCCAAATAACTGTGATGAAACAAGTGGGAAACAGACATCACAAACAACAGGGAAGCTTCTACAGCATTTCCTTTGGTCTACTTGGACTTTTCAGAAAGCTTATGAAAGAATTTTTCTCCTTTATGAAAAGATGTCTGAGAGCAAAGACTTCTGCTGAGAATGTAAACTTCTTTACATTAGTTCTGAAATTTAGATAGGAGACAGATTACTGGTGGTATATTTCTTTTAAAAAAGGCCACCAAACTTTTTCAGTGAAATAAGTAAACCCAATCAACATGTGATTCAACTAGCTGTTAATGGTTCCCCTTTGTTTGTCATATGCAGGCTCATTAGAATGTCAATGCTCATAGTTTAAGGACTTCTTCAGCAAAGATGTGCCAAAGTTTTAGTTGCAAGCCAATCAGAAAAAAGCCTATCCCAGCTGTCTTAAGCCTGGTTTATGCTTCTGCGTCGCGGCGACGGCGTAGCTACGGCGTCGATGCGGACTCCTACGCCGTAGCCTGACGTGCACCTCCAAAAAATCCTGACTACGCGTCGCGTCAACGCGTTGAGACGCGAACGGCAAGGACTGTGATTGGTCCGCTCAGAAGGTAATTTCCGGCTGTATCTTTTCCGGTCAGCAGCTCAACAACACCGCTATTTGTGGAGCGGCATAAGCGGTACGGAATAGTCGGACAGACCACCTCCGCAAACGTCTTCTGTGCTTCAACATTTGTAGTAACAGCATTTCTTTTTCAATTGTATGAGCTCCAGCTCCAGAAACACCTGCTGTATCTCAGTTGTCATTGTTTACTGTCGGAAGAAAACCAAGGAATGCAATATGAGCCCCCAGAAGCCACACAAAGACACAGACACACACCCCTAGCAGCTTGGCGGTGAATTGCAGAGCAACGTGTTCCCTCGATGCAGAGCTTCGAATGCTCAACGACTGCGTCGGGTCTACGCCGTAGCTACGGCGTAGCTACGCCGTCGCCGCAGAAGCATAAACCAGGCTTTAGGGCGGGCGGAAGGCAGGGTACACCCTGGACAAGTCTCCAGTTCATCACAGGGCACACAGAGACAGACAACCACTCACACACATTCACACCTACCTCAATTTAAATTAGCCAATTAACCTAATCCCCATGCATGTTTTTGGATGGTGGGAGGAAGCTGGAGTACCCGGAGAGAACCCACGCAGACACGGGGAGAACATGCAAACTTCACACAGAAAGGCCCCGGGCCGGGATTCAAACCTGGCACCCTCTTGCTGTGAAGCAACAGTGCTAACCACTACACTATACTGCCGCCCAGACTCAAGTGATAATTAATGAAAATAATAATACATCAATTTTATGTAGCGCTTTTCATTTAAACTCAAAGACACTTTGCAAAGAAAACACATAAGGCAGACAGAAGAAATGATAATGGAGGTTAAATGCTTGTTTTAAATAGGCACATTTTTTAACTGTTCTTTGAATGAATGTAGTGAGTTAGAGTGAGGTAAATATTTTTATTATGGATAATTTGTGTCTTATTTTTTATGCCAGTAGTCTTCACTGCCTGTGTTGGTGTATTGCTATGCATGCTGGTGCCACAAACTATTTTTTGAACAGAACAGCAACATTAGACACCAGACCCCAAAGCAGACAGACCAATCTGGTAAAGTATTAAAGTATCATTCATTTGTAAAGTTAAAGGAGAGCTAAAGGTCTGATATGGGGGTTGAGGAAGTTAGACTGAGGCAGTTCGGAAGTGCTGATGAGTCAGGGAGTCAGAGGAGGGCATACAAAAGGCAGAAATCCCTAAAACAAAATTCATGTGAAGGTGAGCTGAGGCAAAACACAGAGGCTGCCCAGAGAGAGCCTTAAATACACCAGAGTAATTAAGAGCAGCTGAGAGTAGTAAGGACAACTCATTGCAGCTGGGCTTGAGACAATAACCGGAAACTCTTGAGGCACACTGGGACTAGCCAAGGTATAATTTAAAAATGCATTGTTACTCAGCTTTAAATGACCCTGCTGTGCTTTCTTGCTATACTGACATTTTGTCATCACTCTTCGCTAAAGTACAAAATGTAACTCATGAATGTAACTGATAGAATTAGTTTAATAAGCACAACACTGTCGCTTGTCAACGTCACACAATGTTCCTAAACTAACAAGACATATAACGGCTGACAGTGAGCACAGGTCAGGCCCCCAGCAAGCACATAATCAGCTTTACAAGCTGAAAAATGACACTAGAATGTAGTCAGTGCAAATAGTAATATACTTTCCCTCCTGTTCAATTAAATTAAGGGGAATGCAATGTTGTGCCAAGGGAACATTGAGTACTATGCACCTTTTGCTTTGACACAACTTATGTAATGTATGTGTTGTGTTTATGTACATGTTGTAGTTCATCTCTCTAATGCTTTTTCAATTGAAACAGGATACGCAGGTGTATCTTGCTGTCTCTGTTTGGGGAGGGCTCTACTACTCTGTTGTGTAACAAAAGCTGTTTTTCATGGGTGACATTAGCGCTCCATTAGTTTTATGTCAAACAAAGGTGTTATGTCACAACCTTAATCTGGAAAAAAACAGATAATGTTTGTGTGGATGCAAGGTGTTTACATCTTTCAGTCCACTCAGGGTGTCCCTTTGTTAGAACAGTGTTTGCGATGATCACTATCATCACTTTAATGACAGATCTGTGTGAAAAGAAATGCATCCTGGTTTTTCAAGCTCCAACCAAAGAATTGAACTATAGAAGTATAACTACGAACAAAAGCCTGGCTCCTGTATAATTACATCTTCATACAACTGAACAGCATCTTATATTATGTTTCAATAGAATCTTTTATTCAGCCATTGTGGTCTCAAAAGTTCTGTTTGTTTCATTATTAAGCCACCAGAAATTAAAATAAGTGGTTGTTTGACCCATCCACCATTCCATCCTTCTCCTGTGGACTTCCATGGATTACATATGTATATGTGATATGTTAAGAATGAATATAATTTCCATTGAAATATAAATCATAATGCAGTTTCTTTGGGGCAACAGTTTTTTGCTCAGAACTAAAAATTATTGAAATAATAAAACAATCTAATAAAAAACAAATTAAACATGACATGGCATAACAAAACATTTGTGTTGTGAACACCCTATATATATATATATATATATATATATATATATATATATATATATATATATACAACATCACTAATAAATTTATTAAAGGGACCATCAAAAGCAATTTATATGCAAAAAAATAAAGTGGTGGATCTAAAGCCAGGACTTTGCATCTCTCACTTTTTAAAACAAAGGGATTAGTAGATGATGAATAATAAGAAATCTGGATACCAGGGTCGGTACCCTATGGACTTTCTTTTTGATTAATCAATTCAAAGAAAAACTAAGGCTTCCATCAAGCAAATACACTAAACATCACCTGGTCCCAGTTTTGTATATCATTATAAATTTAAAATTTTGCATTGGACTGCTGGTTAGACAAATCAAGACGTAACAACGGGCTTTAAATCCGTAGCCTAACAGTAACCCAACTGTGCTGTGTATCGATAAATCCATGTCACTGTCTGTGGTGCTGAAGTAGCAGATACATTTGTAATTGCAACTCTTTCTGTAAATTAAATTCTACCTTTATATATTTTTTGTCGTTGACCTCTAATTTAATTATTATTATTTTTTTAATTATTTGATTATTTAAATTAAATTATCTAATTTAATTTAATTGTAAATAATAATATTTACTATTTTTCTGTTATTTTTTTTTTTTAATATATCTTCTTATTTGTATTGTGATTGTATTTCTTGCTGCTGCTACACAGTAATTTCCCAAGTTGGGATCAATAAAGTAATTCTATTCTATTCTATTCTAATCTGATCTCACTTAGGATTTCAATTTTGGCTCTAATAATGACATTATAATCTTATTTTTATAACCAGGTCAATTATTTGTTGAAATAGAGGTTCCTGATGAAGTCAAAAAGCCTTGATGCAATAAATTTATGTGATTCTTTTATGCATTTAAAAACTAAAACGGTTCAGTGCCTACCCTAACACAAGAGGAAGATTAATCTCAGGTTCCCAATAAGTGTTTTCTCCCTATTTCCAGTTTCAATTTATTTTCTTTCCGGGGATCAGTAAAACCAATACAACAACTTCACTGACAAAAAGTACTGATCATATCAGTCAAGGAGAGCGCTAACTGCTGTTTCTGGGGATTTGAATGAAAAAAATCTCACCAAGTGGATGTGCTTTTGGATGTGTTTTTGGTCCATGGTGAAGGCCACAGACAAGTATGTGACTCATGAAAGAAAACAAGAGAAGACTATTTCCACTGCTGCTATATTAAAATGATTTCAATCTCTTGACTCTGATGGTATGTTACCTATGCAGTGTTAGCTCCTGAAAAACTTACATTTGTGAGAGAGGAGATGATCAAAGGATTCTGACCATCGAACGACCTCATCCGTTGATACTCTGATAGAGAGAGAGACAAAGGAGACTGCCTAAGTGAGATGCCAACTAACCGCTATGCTTTCATGCATTTTTAACCTAAGATGGGACTGTATGAATCATTGAAGGACAGCCGAGTTTTGATGTATGATTTATGACTCAAGGCCCGACAAGTAATTGTAAAATTTGGTTGTATTTACAGAATGATTTCACATATGCTTCTATATCTTTACACAGTAATCATCATAGAAATTAGAAATTAGAAATTATGTAATGGGGATTGTACATGCATAGTATGACGCTAAAATATTTGCAAATTAATGCATTAATGGCCTGATGACATTTCATTTATATATTTAGTATTGATTATGATAACTTAAATTTAAACCAATTTAATCACACCAATATTTTTTTCTATTTAAAAAATAACATTGTGAAATTGTATCATGCAAGAGTTTGGTATACTGAACAAGTGCAATTTAAAATGGTCATCTAGTATATATGTGGTTGGCATGTTAGTTTACAAGAGTAAAAATATATTTCATTGCAAATAAAATTACGAAAAACAACAAATATATTTGCAGAAACATTTCCTTTAATGATTTGAAAGTGATTTCACACCACATTCAAAGATTGATGGCCAAATGAGGCATTCAGCAAGTTATTTAACTGAAGAGAACCTTGGAATTTAATTAAGTGTAAATTAAGTGTAGGTACAGAGTTTTTGGCGGACTCACTTCAGACACCTTGCAGTGCTTTCATTGGCAGGAGGCAGAAACTCAGAGAAGTCGCTGTAGGAGTCAGATTTGTTGGACAGACAGCCCAGTCTGGTCTTCATGACTGCTGATCCTGATGAAGAAAACACAATACTTCTTATTTCTTAGCCAAAACTCTTTGACAAAGAAAACATGCCTTCTGCACAGTGTATGCAGATTCACATAAAAAACAACTAGAACCAGCCTAAGAACAAACATGGTTCAACCACAACCCAACACTGCTGGCACCATCAGCAAAAAGTGGTTGCATCCGCGATATGGAGCTGCATGAATGTGAACCCAAACCACAGCTGGAAAATAGCAACTACGTTCTATATTATGCTCTATGTAAAACTATGAAAGGTGCTCATAATTGTCAAATCTCATGTAACTTTAAAATACATTTTAACTGTAAATTCAGCATTGTCAAGAACACTGCCGTTGCTAAGGTGGCACATGTTTTACATTCATTTAATTGGGCTGCCCCTTTAGATACATTTAGCCTGTGTATACGTTCTTAAATGTTGGGAGACATGATGAATAAACTAATTGGATGAAATAAGATGCACAGAGATAAGACTGACTGACTGGACAAGACTGTACTTGATGTAGACGGCAGGTGCAGCTGTCATAAAGCTGATTCAGTATTCAGCAGGGAGCTTCAAACATCTCTGATACCCAAATTCACATCCTCGTAGTTTCTTGTTTGAGTGTAGCTACCGAAAGTTTGAAAAAAACAAAACAAAAAAAAAACTCCTACACAGGACCTCATGACTGCAAACACTCTCCAGCTTGTATTAAGTTAGAATATACTCTGTGCTGACTGCATTCTAAGTCAGATATTTTATCAGTCATTAAGGTTATCATTATGCTAAGACACTCCCAGACACCAGATGAAATAATCAGACTATTTTTCTGGTTAATTATTTGTCTGCCATGGGAAACAGATTATAGTGATATTAATTATAGTGATAGTCTTGTGGATTTCAACTGTGATCATTTTTTTGACATTCACTGTCCCAGTTTATGTGCACACTGCTGCTGTCATGTTCTGTTTGTCAGTTATCTCCCTCCATTACACATGGGCCACTCCAGATGAGGCACGGTCGTAGAGATGCTCCATCAAAGTCCATACAGTTGAGTAAAGTTGTGCTTCATTTTGCATGAAAACCATTGGGTGGATAGACAGATTACTCTATTTTCAGGTAAAATATACTTCAAGCCATACTCTTGTAAATGTAAAGGGCCATGGCAATTATGAAAACTAGAAATTAGATATTAGGGATAATATCACCAGCTATATTTGGTTCCCCCTTTTTTTTTTAAAATAATATTCACTAAAGTCTAATTCTTTAAAAAAAATTAAAAAAAAACACTAAATTTGCCCTTTATATGAAGTTACCGTGTCCCAGACTTATTCTTGCCCTTGTGTTGATTTATATTAGACAAATATATACATTGTTAATTGGTGAGCTTTAGATGTGTTGGTGCTGATAACCTTTGGGCTGCTACATTTAAAAACGTGTCAATCATCTCATTTAATGCTTAACTTTCACGAAGCAAAGTGGTAGTTTATTTATTAAACAAACCACAAACAATGTAAAGAAGGCTTCATTTGTCTTATACTTTAATAAGAGAATCTTCCATCCTGAAAATGGCAGCTTTGTTGAACTGCATGATGCTTGCCTTTTACATATATGTACAATGCAGCCACAGTAACCTATTTAATCATTTCATTGAGATCAAGATCTCGTTGGAGACTACAGCAGGCAGAACGAACAAACAAACAAAGCTAGACAAAACAAAAATACAATTATAGCTGCTGCACAGCTGTGAGTGAAGCCCAGCCATGTTGAGGAAGAAGAAGAAGGAGGAAGATGAGAAATATAGTAGGATGAAAACGGGATCCATCATCATCAAACATTATTAGCATGTTGGTTCTGCCTTATCCAGGTTTCAAACTCACAACCTTAAACACCAAGGGCAAGCCACCGTATTGATGAGCTTACAGCCAAGTAACTACCATGTGTTCAATTGGGTTTCATGACGAAGCCTTTTTTATCTTCAGTTTGATGACAAATCCGTTATTTTAAAGCCTCTAGAGAAACATAATGTAAAATGACAAGCTAAACTATAACACACACACACACACATATATATGTGTATATATATATATATATATATATACTGTATATATATATATACACACACCACTCAACAAAATATAAATGCAACACTTTTGTTTTTGCTCCCATTTTTTATGAGATGAACTCAAAGATCTAAAATGTTTTCCATATACACAATATCACCATTTCTCTCAAATAGTGTTCACAAACCAGTCTAAATCTGTGATAGTGAGCACTTCTCCTTTGCTAAGATAATCCATCCCACCTCACAGGTGTGCCATATCAAGATGCTGATTAGACACCATGATTAGTGCACAGGTGTGTCTTGCCCACAATAAAAGGCCACTCCGAAAAGTGCAGTTTTATCACACAGCACAATGCCACAGATGTCGCAAGATTTGAGGGAGCGTGCAATTGGCATGCTGACAGCAGGAATGTCAACCAGAGCTGTTGCTTGTGTATTGAATGTTCATCTCTCTACCATAGGCCTTCTCCAAAGGCCTTTCAGAGAATTTGGCAGGACATCCAACCAGCCTCACAACCACAGACCATGTAACCACACCAGCCCAGGACCTCCACATCCAGCATGTTCATCTTCAAGATCGTACAATTCATTCTAAAAGCAATCAGCGTGGCTTCTCAGGAGATGCATCTTGACCTACTGTATCACAGGGATTACAGAGTCATGCTTATATTTTTTTAATTAATCGATTGCTGCAAGTATAATAATTTCATGATGTCTAATTTTCATGATTTTTGATGGTAGCTTTGATAGAGTGACACAAGCAGAATGGCGCATCTTTGCAATAGCCACCAGGTCACATAGACACATACAGATGCTCTATATTAATTGTCCTGAGACAAATCCATACAATATTTCATTAGAGATCAGAGACCTCAGTGGGATTAAAGTTTGTGTCTATTTATAGACTGGTGGGCTTTTAGTGCTTTTTATGATGACCTGTGGTGTAGGATGTTTCTGTGAGTGTCTAAGGAGATCTTTAAAGTGCACTTGTTTTGTTGTTGTTGTTGTTTGTGGGAAGATGTGAATTTATCATGCCTTGCTGGTTCTTATTCCTGGGGGTTGAAGGAGTAACTGCGTCATGTCTGTGTGAAACGTGCAGGGAGTTTTTCCTACATATGATTGCATGCATAGCAAACATGAGTGATTTAAAAACAAACAAAAAAACTCTTAATGAAACCTGCCACACTCTCTAGTGAGGAGCATTTCTTTGAGTTTGAATGGGGAGTTAATGGTTTGCATGATCTTTCAGTAGCTTTTCAAAGCAACCACGAATAAAGTAAATAAGTAAAACACTGCAGTGTTTTGCACTCAATGCTGTCTGCCCCAGAAACACTGATGTTATGTATCAGATGTTATATATAAAACCGACGCACTGGACTGGAAGGGTGTGTGTCATCTGTGTGAGTCATAATCTCAAGGTGCACTTCATTTATTAATGTGGATTTATTTTCAGACAGGATTGAAATAATAATTTACCCACCAGACTATTTATAGACTACTGGGGTTGAGATTTGCATTCGATTTTTCCATTGACTTGTGGAAAGTAATAAAATGTTGTTAGTGTCATGTCCCGTCTGTCTAGTGTTGTTAAGTTACCCATTTTTGTCTTGTGTTCATGTTGTCTTATGCATTCATGTTGTCCCATCCATTTCCTGTTTTATTTTGTAGTAATTCTGTCTCCCTCTCATGTCAGTTCACTTCCTGCTTCCTGCTATTCTGTGTCCCTCCATTGTGATTGTCAGTCCCCACACTGATACCTATGTCCCACTACCTTTTGTTTGAATAATCTTGTCTCATCTTGTCCTTTGTCGGGTCATTTTTGTCCATGTCCAGGTCCACATGCTTTTCCATGTCATCAATAGGTTTTGGTTGAGAGTGAAGCATATTGATTTGTTGATTTGAGTTTGCCATTTTGTTTTTACTTTAATTGTCACGGTTTCATTGTAACTTTTTATCCTTAGTTTAGTTCATCAGGTTTTCTCATACAAGTGATTTTTTTTTTTTTTGTTTTGTTTTTCTGTTTTCATCCTCGTGTTTTTTATTTATATATATATATATATATATATATATATATATATATATATATATATGTATATGTATATGCGTGTGTGTGTGTGTAAAAGTTCCTTGGCTGCACAAACAGCCTCAAGACCACATCCCATGTCTGCACCAGCAGCCTCAGGGCCGTGTACCCCAGCTGCATCAGCAGACATCCATCTGCTGAGGAAGATCGATCATTATCTCCAGAACAGACAGTGAATAGATAAGTGATATGGTTGCATATTGCAACCACCTGAATATGCTAACTTTCCCTTTTACAAGACTGCAGGTTTGCAGTCTGCAGCTCAAGTTACTACAGTTTCACAAGCATAGAGGATCTACAGTAGCCTTATTCTGGTAACGTAATAATGGCGAGAAAAGGATGTTGCTAGAACCACTGTTTGGTTTGTCCATTTAAGGCTACCTTGGAAATGTGGCATGAAGACGGCTAATTGTAAGCTACAAACACACTGTTTAAACACTAGTGATACCATAAATAAGTTTTAAATATTATGTTTCCATTAAGGAGCTCTGTGAAATGCTACGCACTCTTCCTTAACACTTTTGCCACTTCTTTTTAATATATACAATTTTAGACTTTTTGTTTGTAACTTACACTGCACAGTACTGTTTGGTGTACTGTTTGAGCTGTTTTATTCAATTCCGGCCTACAGATTATTTTACACTTTTTATTTACTGTATATCAACACTTGTGATCAAATTTGTATGTTTCACCATGTATCTTTTTTAGCAGACAAAGGTAATCAAGGGAATTTGCAGTATGAGACGTGAACATATAGAGAGTCTGTTTGGCGAGTGCCAAACCGTCAATAACATGATTATAGACCCTTCCTTCCTCCTGTTATGTGTTCTATCCTAGCCTCTCTTGAAAAAATCTGTATCTCTCTGACTGTTGTAAGCCGTGTTCTTCGTCTGCTGCGTGTTGCAGACACGTGCTGCTGCTAAGCTATTTATAAAAATCCCTGACAAATCCATGTAGTCAGGAGGAAGCAGTGCATGTTGTAGTCAGCCATGCAGCAAGGCCAGCTCCTGGAGGAAAGGGGCTAAAAATGGCAACAGCACTTTAATATCTCAGATATACACAAGTATGCCTCGTGAAACTAAAAGTACAGACAACATCCACTGGATCTCCAAAGTCTGGGAGGCCAGTTGGGGTCGATAGATCATGAAGTAAAAATGTAGATCAGGGAAGTTGTGTGCGTGTGTATGTATGTGTTTGTGAACATCTTTTTTAATGTTACCTAACTTGATGCAGTGCAGGTTTTCATAAATTTTCCCTCCATTTCCTCATTTCTGGATGTTGACAAAAGACACACAGCAGCTCTTTAACTCTCTGTACTATTAGCTGAAATGCAGCAAGGAGATTATGAAGCAGGACTTGTATAATAATGGTGGACATTATTGATTAATGCTCTACTGTGCTATAACCAGCACGTTGATGTATTCATGGATGAAGTGCCCGTACTGACATTAACATTTACATTAAAGGTCAGGAGTGTGTCATGGCATCTCTCAAGTTAAAAGAAGAACATTTTAAAGACAAATCACTTCCCTGTTCTCATTCCTGCCGAGTGCAGGTAAAAACAACAACTTGCATTAAAATAGCATGTCTTGAACAATTTAGATTGCACCCAATTGGCAGATCACATTTTTGTGCAAAATCTGGGACAACATATGTCATGCTGTATTAATATATCACTGTCCTCTGTGCTGATAATACTTCATAGAAAATACCAACATTACTCAACAATCCATCCATTATCTACCACTTATCCTCATAGGATCATGGGGGGGCTGGAGCCTATCCCAGCTGTCTCAGGGCGGAAGGCAGGGTACACCCTGGACAAGTCTCCACATCATCGCAGGGCCATTACTCAACAATTTTATTTTGCAACACATACTGCTAGTACCATATAGCCTATATTACTACTAAAACAATAACAACTAGGAAAGCACTCAGACAGCGCTGACCTTCGCCATGGTGGCGACGGCGACTTTTTTATTAAAATTTACCCGTGCTGCCAAGGAGGAGATGTTTTTACGGGGGCTTGTTTGTTTGTTGGTTTGTCGGTTTGCAAAATAACTCAAAAAGTTGTGGACAGTTTTTGACGAAATTTTCAGGTTTGGTCAGAAGTGGCCTAACTTAAAATTGATTAATTTTTGGTGGTGCCATTGAATCGGATCCGATCACCACCAAAAATTAATCGGTTTTAAGTTAGGCCACTTCTGACTGACCCTGAAAATTTCGTCAAAATCTGTCCACAACTTTTTAAGTTATTTTGCAAACCAACAAACCAAGAAATCAACACATAAACAAACCTCAGTGAAAACAACCTCCTTGGCGGAGGTAACAATTATAGATAGCTTCTTATCATACATGACAGCTATCTTCTAATCCAACTCTTGACAAGACATTAGATAAGCATATTTCATAAAATATCAAAGTACTCCTTTCAGATTCATTCAACAGTTTACAAATATTTGTAAAGTTCCTTCTAACCTCCTATGTGCACTCCAGTCCTTTACCACAGTGTTCTCACAGTTTCTTTTATTAAGCGCTGTCTCTCACATATCCATTAATTAATTCTACTTGTTAATTAATTCACTTACTCACTGTCAGCCTCACTGCTCCCTCCACTTCTTCACACATTAAATGAGGGTCACTCACTCGTATTATTTCTGCAGCATCGCTGAGCTGTTTCTGAGGATGTATTGCCTTTTTTCTCGGTAGAACACAGGATCAAAAACACTCCAAATGCTACAAAAGGAATCGTAGTATTGCAGGTGTCCTAGTCTTCCAACCACTCATACTGAACGCTACAGGTGAGCATTCAGTTATTCGCACACACATTCACACCCTGATGGCAGAAGCTGTCATGCAAGGTGCCAAACTGCCCATCAGGATCTAATCTAAATCCTCATTGACACACTGATGGCATCCTTCCTGAGAAATTTAGGGATCAGTAGGGTATCTTGCCCCACTCTCCGACATGTGGTTACTGTTCAGTAAATGATCTGCTCTACCTCATTACAGATGAGGGCAGTGCTGAACAAGCAACAAGCAGGGTTCTTTAAATCTAATGGCGCTTTTCCACAGGCGTGGTACGGTACGGCACGGCTCTACACAGTTGTGGCGCTTTTCCACTAGTACTTTTTTCGTACCTCCTCAGCCCTGGTTCCAAGCGAGCCGAAGCGATACTAAAACACAACGTCAGCCGACTGCCTTCCACTGATTGGCCAACGAGTATCGTCATTGGAAGCATCATTGGATGCGGGATGTCTGATTGGACTATAAAAGCCAAAAACAACTCAACTCTGCCATTTTTAAAACCGGCAACTGCTTCGCTATTTTTACACTTCCTGGAGTCTTCTCTGTCTCTCTTCTTTCACTCTGTGCGTGAATAAAAGTCACAGAGTGAGCAACAAATGTTGCAACATGATCACGTCGGTGTCCTCCACTGTTTGTGTTGTGTATGTTCTTATTCGTGGTTTTCTGCGTCGCATGTAAATGAAGTTACGGCAGTTTCGTGCTGCTGTATGACGACCCCGCCCACGCCGAGGAGGTACTCAGCTGTAATGGAGAAGCAACAAAACTGGGCCATACCGTGCCATGCCGTTACTGTGTAGTGGAAAAGTGCCATAAAAGTACTAGTAGTCTCTAATATTGGTGTAATCCATCCCAAACAGTGTAATCACAAACATCTGGTTCTCGCTTTCTGTTTATTCTAATACATCATTTTGGCTTTTTTTTCATGCTAATTCAGATGCACTGTGACCCGGATAACAAATTATCAAGGGTGACCACAGAAGAAGTTCAAGTCTTGGCAAGTCCAGGCATGTCCTTTTACTCTCTGCAGTCAAACTGTCAGATTTGGGACTTGAGTCACAGAAGGACAACTGAGATCTTGCACTTGTGCGTTTGCACGCTTGCATTTTTGTGCACACCGCCCCGACAGCGGAAGCCCGACTGTCAGCGGGAGTATGTGTCAGACCATCTGATATGTGACCACCATTAGAAATAACAGAGGGAGGAATCATGGCTGGTTTAGAATGTATGTCCATGTCTGGTGGGCTGTGCTGTGCCCAGGTAGTTTTCAGGACAGAACTATCCACACACCTCACTGCCCCAAGGAGCATTCTGATCCAGAAACGCCTGCAGCTACAAATGCCATCCCTTCTTTGTAATTCAGCCCCTAGATCCTACATGTTGTTGTTTTGCTGGTAAAGCATTTAAGGTTAAAACGTGACAGTCAGTGTTGGTAAAGGTGAAAATGATGAGCATTTTCTGATACAGAGCTTCACAAGGGGAGTAGATAATGGATTTTTTATGTGTACTTATATGTATTTTCCCTGAGCCAGAGGACACAGGTCATTACTGTTTACAGTAAATAGATTCCTGCTGATCAAGGCCAGCTCAGAAAATGCTTCCAGGAATACAAAGTGTAGAGGAAAAAAAAAAATGCATTTGTCACACATCAACAGCTATGGGATAATCATATTAGAACTTGTATAACAATAACAATAATAATGATAATAATAATAATAATGTAACATAGTCAATCACTTGAGTGGTACAATTGATCATTCTATTTGTTTACATTGCAGACAGGATTTTATTGCATAATGTGATTGTTCTTTTCCTTTGTTATCTGTTATCAATTTACATGTAAAGAGAATGATATAGTATCTTTTTGATGTTTAACCTTAATAACTGAGTTGTCATCACTGATTGTTCTCAGGTGTAGGTGATAAATTAATAACAGGTGCCATATATAGTTGCAGATTTGAGTAATAATCACATGGACAGCTGGGCTGACATTGTTGGAGAACCTTGTCAACATGGCACAGTCTGTAAAATTATAATTATATGGTGCAGCAGGCAGAGAACCTAATCACATTCAAAGGTGTATAAATAGTACATTAAGAAGACTACATGTCGCAAAAATGTACTTCAGCCTTTTTGATGGTCTTTTGTCCACCTTGTTCCATGGTTTAAGATAAACTAAGTAAAATGTATATAAATGCAGCACAAGTACAGAAGATATGCTGCAGCCTCTAAAAAAGCACAAAAGCACTGTGTTTCTAATTAAAAATCCTGTGCTTGTTGGCCCTATCCACCTCTCCATTTATTCTATGTCACTGGCTCTAAGCATCATGTAGATGTGTTTGCATTGCAGTCCGTACAGACTACATGGCGTACAAATGGCACACGAAAAAACAACAACAACAACAAAATGCATTCTTATTGCATGAAAAAATGACTTCTGAATTACTATCTCATCCATTCATTGTTCCTTGCTGCGCACCATGTTCCATTAACTTTACAGCCCCTCAGTCCTCTGAGGCTTTCTTTGATGACACCTGAGCACATTGCTCACAACAGTCTGATATGTCAACCTGGGATAAAGCTGCCAGGGGTTTTTCAGCATATAATGCCCTGATACTATTTTCATCTATTTTCTACTCAGAAAGGTACACTCATGTACTGTTAGATTAATGCCATGCCCTTATCAAATTTTTTTTCATATCAACTTAATCTGTCCAGTTCACAAGCTTTATCAGTTTATAATTTAATCTCCAAAAGAATAGATGTGCACCATGCAAACCGTACATGGCACATTATATGCCTCTGCAGTTTATTTGGCTGTCTGAAAAAGATTGCCCATCTACAAATCTACAAATTTGTATGTTCATAATTCTGTCCTCATACATCCTTAGACTGGAGTGTGTCCCAGTACATGCATCAGGTGAAGGACAAGGTACACCCTGGCAGGTAGCTCTCATTCACTATTCATACTTGTGCCCACAAAAAGTAATGCACTGTATTTCCAATCTGTGATGAGGTGGCAACTTGCCCAGGGTGTACCCTGCCTTCCGCACTAAGACAGCTGGGATAGGCTCCAGCCCCCCCGCGACCCTATGAGGATAAGAGGTAGAAAATGGATGGAAGTATTTCTGATAGAGCCAACAAAAACATGAGCCGTGACATGCAGGGCTGCCACTGAGGATGCCAAGAAACATCAGGAATAGTGTAAAGAGTCAGTGTTGATTTAACCTTTTGTTACATAATGATGGAGATGACCAAATGAAAGGAATACCTACATTTACTTTGTTCTGTATTGGTAATACTATATGTCTTTATGAGTTTTGGTAACAACAGCACTATAGTTATGTTCTAGAAAGACCCACCTGGTTGGACTTTATTTTATCATTACATTTGTAAAATGAAAATATCACTGAACAGGGACACAGATAGCAGATGAAAAATATGTTTAAGTTCAAGTTAGTGACCTGATCACATGGATGTTTCTAGAAATTGTGAGTAGTGTCACACTGGGAATCAAATTAAATATTGTCATCTGACCTATTGTTGATAAAAAACAAACACTGATGCAGCTTTATTTAAATCAAAAATCAATGGCAAAAAAATAATTTATAATGGCAAATCAAATCTTTATATTCTGTTTGAAAAACCTGTTCATCTCACACAAATCTCAACACTGTGTTTAAAGTGCTTCCTGCTCACCCGAGATGAAGGGAGGACAAACAAGACTGTGTGTCAGCGGTGTCTAGAATGACAAGGGCACACTACTGACTTGCATTAGCTCTTGAAGAACATTTTGGCCACTGATTAAAAAAAGTGTATCTTTACTGTAGACTGTATCTGCACATGATGGGATTGGACTGAATGGGCTTTTGTGCATGGTCCTGCAGAATTTCTTGTTTTGGGTGGTGTTAGAACAGGGAGAATAAAAATCAACAGCTGCCAAATTATTTGTGCAGTCCAGAGGGCAAATATACATGCAAGCTATAAATTTTTAATATTGCATCAGAGATAACAAAACAATGATAGAGCTTGGAACTTATTTATCACTGACTGAAGAAAAGAATAATGGCGGTCATGTGTTTGTAAACATATTTTTATACAGTATATTGTTCTGGATATAGCACATCCAACGTTTCACTCCCACCACAACATTTAACAAACACTGAAATGCAGGCATACGGTGCCGAAGAAGTTCATTTTAAGTGCTTTGTTCCTTTAGGTTGAACCACTCAGTGCGCCAGACAGCACAACCACTCATCCTACCTCAAGCCACTTATGTAATCAGTTTGTTCCAGGTATGTACAGTATTTTGCATCACAGATACTGGAATCATTTCTCTAAGCCTTGAAGCTGTGTTGTCATACAATATGCAGTAGCATGCAATGCTGCTTTGTACTGTTGACTGATCAATCATCACATGTGGTGACGATACTGTTGCACAGTATGACAGCAGACCTAGAATCAATTATTTGAAACATGACATGGCTTTATCATACAGTTTTTTTTAGCTTTTTTTTTATATCTGATATGTTTGCTCCTATCTGCATACAATGGGTGAGATTTTGATGAAAAAAACATCAAAAACGTCATCATCAATTTGAGCAAAACCTGGCTCTCAACACTTTTCTTTGGATCTGCTAGGCCAAACAAAAGTTTATTGTGTTTGTATGAAGGCTATAATCTGAAGTACTAAATGATTTGTTTTGTTTCTTAGCAGAAAGACTGGCAACAGGGTCCAAAGGTAGCAAAATTCTCTTACCAGAACCTCTAATGCTCCGTAATTAACACTATACAAGATACAACAAGTATCATGTTTAATGGCATACAAAGGTAGGGGCAGCAGGAGTTGAAGGGTTCAAAAGTGGAACATCTGAAGATTATGGAAGGGTTTGGATGCCCCTCATCTTGAGGTGGCACTTGTGTGGGCTTCAAAGCCCTTCTCAATCTTTGATAGCTCTGTTGAGTGGCATTTACTGGACTGAAACGCCCTCAGAGCTTTCAGCATCAAGAGAGGGAAGGTGGGAGGGTGTGAACTGATTTTCAAGAGTGCTCACAGGAAATGGTACTAAAAGCATGGGTGAATAAGCAATTACCTAGAAATTTGGACATGCAAGGTGCACACTTATACATTTATCTGGATATTAGACAGTGGTACTACTACTTTGATTACTCTTTCCAGTACAACATACATGAGATGTCAAAGCACTTAACAGTATTGTCAGTGATATAACAAAAGCTACTGAAGGCAGCAGTTAATAATCATCCCCCATGAACCATTTAGAATTACAAAGCCCCACATAATGCATTAAGCTCTGTGTCCACAGCAGAATTACATAACACTTTGTCATCCAATAAATGAATATGGATCCTTTACCTTGAGTCTGCTGTGTGCGAGAGATGCTGGACTCTTTCTCCCCTTCTTATTTATCACTGCCTATCCCCAACATGCGTTTTGGCAGAACGCAGCCTCCGGCTAGCCAATGCTGGTGTGTATTTGGATGAATCTGTACAGCTCGGAACTGAAGATGTTTTTGATGCCAGCGAGTGGGAGCTACACGCGGCATGCTCATTGGTGTGAAATCATAGGGGGAGAAAGCAGCCGAGACGGATAGAGGGAGAGGCGGGGGGTGGAATCAGTGAGAGACGAAGGGGAAAGAGAGCTCTGTTTGCACAAGGAAATCTCCAGAGACAAACAAAGCACATCTGTGAACGGTGAAGTGGAGTGCTGTTCAGTGATGTTGTGGTTGAAGAGATGGAGATGTAAATGTGTAGTGCAGGACAGGGGCTAGGTGTGGATGTAGATGAAAATGAAAATAGTCCAGCCTCCCAACTGTGATTATTTTCTATTGCATCTACATGCAAACTGGAGGGTACCATGACAATAATAGCATTGATGTTCTCTCTACAGCAAGAAAATCATTTATCTTGCAGTAGCTCTTACCTGTCTTATTCTTAGGTGATTTAGTACATACTGTACATAGCACGCAATTGCACCTTTGGAAGATGAAATGCGACTGGCGTTGAAGCACACAGAATGAAGAGAGTGTGCAGATCATTAATCTTATTGCAGTCTGAAGAGGAATATGGTGATCTGCAAGGAGCTGAGTGCGTGGAGGGGGCGGCCTGGCAGAGGACAAACTACTTGCCATTGAGACAAGCAACTGTTACATAAAATCCCACACACAACCGTGCAAAAGCAGTGCCTACACACATGTTCTCTCTGTCCTTCTGTCTCTCTCCTCCTCGGTTTCAGGCATACACACACACACACACATTTACAGAGTTATAAAAGGTGGGGTGATAGTGTAAAAAATATTTTACACCATCATCATTTACAACACCATCATTCTATCAGGAGAGTAAATCCAAGACAAAAGGAAAGATTTTTTTTTTTACAGCAGAAACACAATTTTAATTGAAATGTCATACCCACACTCTAGGAGTGTTAATGATAGCAAATACCATCTGAAGAAAAGAGAGAAATATACCAAAACATAATAGGTCATAAGTAAAACACCTAAGCCAGAGGTTCTTCATTAACTTGAGTGCCAGTCGTTTTATAAAAACAAAAGTGCCTTGTGCCAGCATTTTTACCCATTTTGAGTCATATTTCAAGGCCGACAGAATATTTTGTACTATGTGTCTGAAAATAGTCATGAAATGATGTTTACCTTGTTCCATTCTTGTTTCATCAGAGGTAGAATAGAGGCCACTTTCACCAAAAACACCACTTTTTGTCCACAATCCATTTGTTTTGCTCTCTAATCGCGATCTGCACTTCCTGCTTTGATCTCTGTGGTGTATATTGCCTCAAAATTACTCACAGGCTGCGGGAGACCACGATCAGCGACCGACTGCCAAAAAAAACACTTTGACATTGAAATCCATCAATGGCACCCTGTCAGATTTTAAATACATCCCCTGAATTATTCCTTACTGTAAAAATGTACATAAAGCAAATGTCTTCATCATGAACCTTCACAGCAGAGAGAGGACATTGGACAGTTTGCATGATCATTCTTTTCTGTCATCCAGCAGTCTGTGAGCAGAAAGTGAAAATTGTGTAATTCAATGCCCTTTTCAAACGCGAGGAAGTCGGCCACAAAGGGAGAGTGATGAGAAACGTTCGCCCACATAGTTGACCAGGAATGTGTGACCTTCATGACGCTGCATCTGCTTGTGTCAAAGCTTTCCCAGTCACACACCATCTTTTTGTGTCTCTCAATCTCCTGGGTGACTAATCAAAAATACATGGAAGCAAAAATTTCACACCTCCTTACTTCATCTAGTAATTAGCCTTTCATATTGTCTGACATGCCATCTCCGAGCTCTGTTTGGCATTTCTCTTATTTCAAATGCCACTTCTTAACATCTGAACACTAGACCTTTAAGACAGAACACCTTGTTAATCCCAGCTTCCTGTTCAGCAACCCGTCTACAAATTTGCAAAATGATAGCTATGCTAGCGACATATCTATGTCATTTTCACTGAATGCCATGTACTGTAAGTAATGCATCTACTATGGTTAATTAAGTCATGTAATGCCAGTATAAAACACCCAGATTATCACTTTAAATGATGTTCTATATACTATGTCTCCTTTCACCAGTAGTATGTCTATTGTACTACGTCACTTGCTGCAATCTTCCTTGATCCTCTTGCGAGATGTGTAAGTTTTGGCATTGAACAGGGATGGTCAAGGTCATCGAGCTGCAATTCAAAGAGTTCTTGCAGTTTGACGGTTACCTTGTGACATAACCACTTACACGAGATAAGTCAAACACAATCAAAAGAAATGTTCTTTGTGAAAGATCATTTCATCTTGTGATTTCTAAAAAGATGTTCTTTTGACAACATCAACTCTCTGCCAGTTTCTGTCTGGTACATTGATTTGATATTAATTTTTTATGCCAAATCCCCTGCAACTATGTTCCAGTGTTTCCCCTTCTGATCCCTCGATGACATTACTATGGCTTACGCAACAAATCTATTATGGCTTACACAACGAGGAGGCTTACAGAACTGTTGAAATAGGCTCAGACATGTTGTAATATCCCCCAAACATCTGGACATTCCAAAAAAATAGTCCCCATATTTTAAATATATTCACGGTGTTGTCGGTGTTGCTGTTACAGCTCCCCTTTACTCACATTGAGTTTTACGGATGATCTGATATCACCAGTTACTTAACAGTCCTGGACAAATGTCAGAGTTTTTACAGTCAGGGTAAGGATTAGGGTTAGTGGTCCACAACTATTGTGGTGATTGTCCAGGACTGTTAATTACAGATTGATATCAGATATCAGATTGTGCGATTATGCTTCATTTAAACAAAGTATCACATCACTTGGAATAGTTAAATCTTTCACTTAAAGAGATTCAAAAGTCAACAAATCGTGACATAAGATGATACCAATTCCTTATTTTGTGACAGAGAAGAAGTACCTGATCTGATCAGAGACTAAATCATCGTGACATTTACAAAATGCTCCCATCAGTCACTCTAGCTGTTGTTTTCTCAGAGTAGCTACATCATGTTGGGTTGGGTTTGGGTGGGGGAGGGGGGAACTAAAAGGCTGCACAGAAAATGTGGGTTTAGCTACAAACAGTGCATAACGAAACAGATGGAACAAACACCATCCACCATCCTCTAGAGAGTAAAGGAGGTGATGACTTCAGCGGACAGACGGTGAAAGAGGGTGAGATAGCAGACCATATTTGCAATTATTTTGGATGTATGATTAGCCCATATGAATCATAATGTGTGTTTTGAAGAAACGCCAGTGTTCTATATTTGCGCTCACGTAGCCTACTGATCACGTGTTAATCCACATGCCTGTTGTTGTGTTATTATGGAAAACTGTACAACTGTACACCAGACGGACAAATGATCAGACCCTAAAGGGTTTGATTCCTCTGATAAAGATAAATACCAAATAATAACGATCCCTATGAAGTTACACAATCTTTGTTTTGCAGTATCACAGTAACAGTGCACTTTATGGTTCTTGTGCATCATGGAGAAATGTTGCTTCCATATACAACATGTAAAGGACTGGTACATCAACAGTCATAAACCTTTTAATAAAACTATTGATAGTCTATCCATTTATAAAGCTCAACTTTGTAAAAGTAAAAGTATTTTATCATACTTTTCTCTGAAAATCTTTAATAAAATTTTATTTAGTTATGTGTGTCTGATTTTGTATTGAATAAAAAGTAAAAGTGACATAAAAGTGGACATCTGTGCAAGTTTAGATAGATATGGAAATCTGTCCCATTTTCCCACATTCCTATTAGGTAGGTTAGGTTGCGTTGTTATGGGTATTATGTTAAGTAGTTAAGTAGTTACATTATCATTTGAACAGAAACCATAATCTCTTTTCAAACCTTGACTAAATAGTTTTAGTGTCTAAGTTTAAACAATTAATTCATAATGTTAACCTGGTGGATGGGTTGGTGATTTTATGTGACATAGTTATTGAAATAAAACATAATGGTTGGGAAAAAATGGTTGGAACTGAACCATTGAAGGAAGGTTGGATCAAATAAAAAGCTAATTGTGGGACTTTTCACAGGCTGCTCATTGGGAATGACACACAATAACCTTCAGCAATACAATCATACACTTGATAAGGACCACACCTGTAGACCAGCAGTACTGACTCATAAATAGGTGTAATAAGGGAAATACCCTGGCTATAATTACTGACCGTAACTGTAAACACACAGAAAAGGAACTTTTGGAGTGCTGCTTTGCTGAACAACAAAGAAAATGGAGCAGAAGTGCATGGCAGTTGCGGAAGAAAAAACACAAAATTAACAGAATTATTGTGCTGCTGTTTCATTTCAAATATGAAAATTTATTAATTAAATCAAATGAAATTATCCCACTGGATCTTAATAGGTGTGGGAAAAGAGGCTTTGTGGCAGCAGAATTGTTGGCTGCAACAGGTTTGTGCAGGAGGTACTGTAGAAAATTCTACAAACTTATAGCTCCTGCATGAGTAAAAACAGTGATCACATGGTTACAAATGCTCCTATAAAGATATACGCATTTGGTGGTGTAATTTGTGAAAGTTTGCTTCTTTCTTTTGAGCCAATAATAAAAAGGTTTTGAATGCTTTAAACATAACCAGAGAAATCAATTTGAATGGATGTACTATTTTGATGTTGTACTTAAAATTTGTAATCTGATGAGTTTCTGAAATTTAAGATCATACTTTGTGTAGCCTACACATGCTGACCATTATCACACAGCTTATAACCTGTGGATTCCATTAATCAATAAATCCATCTCAAAGGAACTGCTGGCAGCTTTCTTTTTTTCTCAGAGGTGAGAGAATGACGGCTGTATGACCTAAGCAAACTGCAATAAGTTGTGGAGCTTTTTATTTGCTTATAGTGTGACACAACATGGGTGATTCCCACTTCCTTGTTTTATGTTGTCACTGTATAACCAGTGTCTTCCTCTAACAGCAAGACTGACCATGACTAAATAAACACATGCCATTTGTAGATGTACGTGAAAGCTTGAATTCACATGAATAACTGTCTATCCCTCGAAACACCAAATTCAATTCTCTCCCTGACAGTAGGCTACTGGCAGGACATTTATTTTGCAAATTCCACTTAACTCCAAATCAGTTCCTGGAATTGATTCTTGCAGGGAGATGCATTATCCCTATCAGTGTGTTTCACAGAAGACATTTTGACCTGTCACAGCAGGAGAAGCACAAGTGTGAATAATGACGTTAATGATGGGTGAATTTTCAGAGTCAAGCTGTCACGGCTCACTTTGACATTTGTCTGGGACAGACAGACTCATCAAGATGTCTGCTATTTCCCTTATATAAGGAATAGTTTACCCCAAAATGTTATAATTTACTGGTGGTATCCAGAGACAAAATGAAATGAATTGGCAGAAGGGCCTCTTTAACTTGGTGATATTTCATCTGAACATTGAACCTACCATCTGCTCAGGTATAGTAGCACAGGGGTGAGTTTATCTTCTATATAACAATACTCATTAAAATGCAAAACAGATACTGTGCTTATTATTGCTGATAAGTATTCTGTACACACAAGTGCAGAAATAATAGCATACACTTTAACTGTGTCATTTGGTTTTGAACAAAATGACCCTTCAAATGCTTTACCATTTCGGGGGAAATCTGATAATAACTGCAATTAGATATTTTCAAATTTTCTGCCATAGTGCTGAGTGGCAAAACAACTCTTTAATATACATATTAAATAAAAGTATTAATGGTGATACCTGACAAAACCAAGGGACATCATGCCATCATCAAGATGTGATCAATTAGCATATGCTTATTGGCCCAGTTATCCATCTAATTATTTTCTTGTTTTAATCATGGATTATAGGTCAGACGTGACTATGCATCATCTGACCACTTATGGGGTTTCACTTAAATTGTTTTGGTGTTCATGAATGACAATGATGATGAAAATTGCTTGTAGGCTCATATCATAAACAAGCAGAATTAGAGCATCAAATTTATATATGACCTGCTGAGAATCACAGCCCTGAACTGACTATAACATGGTGGCTTTCCAAGGAGGAATGAATACAGCACATGTTTAGTCCTACGTCTTTAGCCTTACTTCCTGGAAATAAACATTGATACGAGCATGCCCCTTAAATGTACAGTATTTAATAAAAGTGGTTATACATACACAAACACATCAGTGGCTACAGCAGACTGAATCAGACGTTTCGGAACAAAGCGCTCAGCCTCATAACCAGAAGTGTTTGTTACCTGGCAACAACATGTTGCTTTAAGGTATCAAACTCATCAAATGTCGCTGTATCTTATTGTTGATTAAGTAACAACAATAATCACTGAAAGGGATTTGGGACGTTCATAAAACCAGGAAGTAGCTCTTTAAGTAGTAGTAGAGAACGTGCTTGATTGATGACAGGAGGCTGTGCAGCATTTGGAACAAGTCTAGTAAAGTCAAGTCAGTTTTATTTGTATAGCCCAAAATCAAACTATATAGGGTATGACACCTTCTGTCCTTTGCAAATGACCCTCACATCGACTGAGGAAAAAATCGCTGAAAAACCCTTTTAACAGGGAAAAAGACAAAGCTTCCATGAATAGTCATGCCAAACTGATAAGTGTCAATTAAAAACACAAGTTTACCTTCAGTATTTGTAGAGTTTATCATCAATCAAGTACTAAAACACAAACATTAGACCCACTGTGGATCATGCACAGATTTCACCAAAAAACAGATTTCAACTTGTTAGCTTTTTGGAAAGTCTTCTGTGATTCATAGCTATTCATAGATTTACATCCAGACAGAATGATAGTCTCATCATTTCTGTAGAGATATTTTTTTATATTGTGCAGGTAGTGTCCTCTAGTGGCCATATTTATGGATTGCACATTTACAGCATGTGTGTAGAAATGATCCTGCTCGTAACTGACTGACAAATAACCACAATATTTATACAAATTGTTTTTCATGAATTGAATATCTCAATGGATGTTTGTACATACACATGTTTTTTTCAGTTGCTGCTGTAATAATTTGTGACAGTTATGTTACAGTTCTCATGTTGATTTGAAGGTCTTCACAGACGTGAGGCCTCTGGCAGGTTGGTGGCTCTCTCCGTCTGGTTGCCTTCAGTGGCTTTCTTCATGTGGAGCACAGTACACACACCTCTGATTGTGAACAGCAGGGAAATGGCAACAAAGTACGAGGCGTAGATAAGGAACTGAAAAGATATGAGAGGATTACTTGAATTTCAATCACTTAAATATTCATTCAAATACAGTTTATTCTCCTTTGTACTGAAGCTCTCCATGAACCCACCTCACCCAGTCACAGTGCCAGTGCCTTATAATGCATTTACATATAAACATACAACAAACCTATAAACACACATGTAATGTTAAGTGTAATGTTGTCAGTACTGCAGTACCTGCGAGGTGATGGTGAGCTGCAGAGACTTGTTGCTGATGATGATGATAGTGAGGAAACTTTGGAGAACTGTGCCCACAAAACTATTCATGCCCATTACCAATGCATAGCGCTCCCTCTTCAGCATCTTGGCTATCTGGAAACTGGGATATGTATTCAGTACATGCTGATGAAAAAGCTAATACACTTTATACACAAACAATATTAATTGAATTATTTCTTATATTGCGATAAAGGAGGACCTACAACAAAGGGCAATCAAATATGGGAAGTAAATATGAACAGGATAAACTTTGAAAACTGCTGTTGTCTATACCATCTTAATTATAACAAGCCTCAGAGTCTACAGCTTTGCCAGCAGATCTGTGACACTAAATGTGAATGTCAGCATACTATCAGGCTGAAAATGGCATGCAGTGTTTGTTAATTTGCATTGAACAGCTTAGGCTGATGCAAATAAGTTTAGCTTTCATACATTTTGCAGACATTTGGTCATATCATATTAGACAATGACCTAATGATCCCTTATTTGTTTGTTTCCTGTCAATTCATCCAAAATAGACTTTCCTAAGAAAATGTCACCAGTAGACACATGTATCGAATTGCATCGCAATCGATCCAACGTTTCACTTAAAAGTGAAAATGCAGTGTCAGGGAATCACTGACATCAATAGTCTTCCAGGGACTGTGAAGGTGATCTGTTCAATAGTTGTCATGTTGAGGAAGAACCAATTTACATAATCTGAATTTGGTTGGAATTCAAATTATAGAAGAAAAGGGCAATAAAAAAGCAATCCTGTCTGTTGTTGTGCTTCAACAACATAAATAATATAGTTACATAAATACGGTTAAGATGTATTTGTAGCTTTAGAATACTCTCTACTCCCCACAGAGCCATAACAGTCCATGATGGCTTATCTCAAATATCATCTCATTGTTTAAAACATCCTTGAAGCATAATATATTTATATCTTACACAGCAGATTTATGTACATGTTCACACCGATACTCAGTATTTATGGATTGCTGTACTGCTGACACATCCATAATACATTCTTACGTGCAGATGGTGGTGAGCTGCATGTAAATGGTTTTGAAGAGGAAGAAGCATGCATAGCTTATCCAGATGTTGTCAGTCAGATCCATTAGGAATATAGCCCCAGCGATCACGAATGTGAAGCCCCCCAGGACCAGCTCCCCCCACACAGACCACTCCAGAGACACATGTCCCACAGCAAGAGTGGCTGCAGCTCCTAAAGTAGGACACAATCACTCTCAATGCATGATCATGAGGAAACTAAGAAGTAGCCAACCATGGCAAAGAAAGATCTCAAAGACACTGATTCTTGGTCTAATGGTGAAGAAAGTCAAAACCAGTGTATTGACTGTATTGCCTGTTTAACATGAAAGTTAATGTCATGTCATGGATAACCACACAATTCTACAAGTTTGTTTTTTATTTGCAATTTGGTCTGGCATAAAAAAATACATTAGACTACACTGATCTATAATTGCAGGGAAACACTTTTATTGAGATAGAATTTTTCCATCTGGTGATGCCCAACATTCAGCAATAGCAAAATTATCAGGTCACAATCATTTTGGAAAGTGAAATTTGTCATTTCAGCCACAGGGTGGTGCAGTGCAGCCCTGACACCTCACAGGGCTCCTCTCACATGTGAAGTAGGTGTTAGACCATTGTTCTTGTTTCTTGTACTTGCTGAAGATTGAATAAAAATTAACCCTGATTTCAGTTCAGCGAGGTGTGTAAATAGGTAAAACCCTGAGTCTCCAGAGACATGGATCTGTTTGCCCAGAGCTCATTATCCACTATTATAAAGAAAGGCTTGGGATAATTGCTTCAGTCATTTACATGTACATTTCCTTTGAGTCCTTGTCTATTCATGGTCAATCAGTGCCAGTAGTGCAACATGGACACCAACCGGGTCTGTGTGTATTTAACAACCACTTAATCAATCCCCCAGGCTCTGATTAGCAGAGGGGGTCAAATGGAGACTGAATAATTAGACCAGTTTTCACAGGAGTATCAATTGGAGGCTTAGAGAGGGTCAGCAGGAGTCAGCTGTAAAGCTTCTTCACAGTTAGGGATCAATATATCTGGGATCTATACAGCAGGGGTCCATGCTAAATAACAAATTGGTGCTCATATCTCAGTTTAATTTGATACATGTTTGTACTTATTGTACAATTTAATCCATTTTACATGTGACATCAAGAGGAACCTAAAGCGATCTTTAATATCAGAGGATCATGAATGGCCTTTAAATGCCTAAGTTCCCAGTAAGTACACAGTTGTGTGGTCTTCACACAGAAATGGAGTTAACCCTGTGATTCTATAGGTTCAGTCACAAGCTGCATGCAGGTTACACTGTTTATGAACCACTCTGTCATCTGTGCACTATATATGTGGAAAAATTATGTCACATCTTGCTGCGTTTGGCTTTTCACACTGATTAGATAACATCATACAGTATGCATGTTGTACTGTATGTGGGGGAATTTGCACTCTTTGAGCTCCATTGTGTGACCTGAATCTAAAAGGAAATATATCCAGCCTGTGATTCTTACCAAATAAAATCGGAAACTCTCTGGAGACTTGTCTAGGGTGTACCCTGCCTTTTGCCCTAAGACAGTTGAGATCCTATGTGAGGATAAGCGGTAGAAAATGGATGGATGGATATCTGCATGTTTTCCCTGTGTTTACGTTGGTTTCCTTCCACCACAAACACGTGTCCTTCCTGTTGTGTCAGGAGGGGTATCTGGCATTGTCTGATGATATTGTAATTAAGATGCTCGGTAGGACAAGTGTTTCTACTATATAAATGTGATAGAAATTTGGTGATTAACTGTGATTCATGCCAGATGTGTTTGTTACCATATGATATATGAATAGTAACTTTATGGGTGATTATATTTTAGAAAATAAGGTGTCATTAGCATACCGTATAAGGATACCTATTTAGATGTGACAGGTAGCAACGTGATGTGTGTCCTACACTTAAGTTTTGGATATGTGAATAGCAGCTATATGTACAGTAATTCTTCCCCTGTTTGAAGTGCAAATGACATGTAATTACTGCATAAGACCATGGATAAATAGATGAGTCTCCTTGAAAATCATACTGTACAAAACTGAACATAACTCAAGTTCATTCTGTATGCACATTTTTTTTTTTTTTTTTATCCTAATGAGATGCTACAGAATGTTCTCAAGCTCCAGGACATATAGTTATGAATATGCTGATTATGAAAATAGTAAATCATGTTGTGCTTTTCTGCAATATTTTATTATGCTAGTAATCCATATCCATAGTTTCCCTATTGGTTTCCACCAAGTTTTTGTTCCTCTGGGATTTTCTCAAAGTGTGGAACAGAGAAGAATATCTTTGGGGAAATATTAGACGTAGAGCCCTACAGCTTGACTGCATGTTAGGCAGAACCATTCACAAGTGAAAAGCATACAGCTGGATGTGGTTTACACAGAGTAATTGCCTTTGGCTTCTAGGGAATACAGGAATGTATCAGTACTATAATCAATAAAAGTGTACTGGCTGGATGGCAGCAGCTGCTGTACCCATCTGGGGATGAGAGCAGGCAATTAAATAGTCTAATTAATGCTGCTCCTATTGTCTGCTGTACTTTGGGGGTTGTGAAATACTGATAATAGAAAGGGATTGTGTTATATTTCTTTCCAATTTTTCAATTATTTTTTGTAGTAGAAAGTGCATAACAGGCACACACTTTAATGAAAATTCTTGGAAAAGAAAATCCTCCCACCTGCACTTCTGAAGCTCAAGAATGAATACATTATGTCTCATTTGTTTAATCTGTATGAAAACTTAGGAGTAAAAAACAACAGGTTGTGGATGACAGGCTAATTCTTTGCAAGAGGCCATAACTTTTTGAAGTCTTGTCATCACCATCTTGTTGCCCAGCAACCACTAAGGATTGTGAATTATTACCGTATGTTGTAGGATTATTATTGCTGATGCATTACCATGTACGCAATTCTAATGCTGAAGTTGCTTGAAGTGGTGCTATTAATGGTACATTAATTACCTGACAATGTGCTGATGCCATCCACTGCTCCATTGTAGGCTGTGAAGTTGTGGGGTTGTATAAACACCCAGAGGAGCTGAACATACCCAGTAACCTGGTAAAAGCCACATCTACCTGTAGCGGCCCATATGCAGAAGAAGATCACAGCCACTGAGGAATAACATTTCTTGCAATCCAATGCGAGCCTTCTGAACATCCTCCCAAAATACTTGGCAGCCGTCAGGCAAAAAAAGTCTTGGCTTTCAGAGTTGTGATTGTGTTCACTTGAGCTTCCCTGTTGTGCGGCGTATGTTCCCTTAAGAAATAAACTAGTCTTAGGCATAGGTAGGAAAAAAGACATCATCAGTGCGATGGAGACAGAGATCAGGGTCACAAAAGCTAAGCAATGCAAGGACACCTCAAACAAAGTCACTAGCAGTTGACCCAGCAGAGCGCCCACAGCATAGCCCAGCAGTACGGCCCCTTTGACATAACTGGTCACTCTCTGATAGTAGCTGGACTGCACCACACTGTATATGTAGGAGAAATAGGCCACATCTGCTGCCATGGCAATGCTGTAGCTGAAGAAGGCCAACTGAGCCCAGTGGACTCCCGAGCCAACTACTACCAGCAGAAACGCTGTGACATAGCTGAGCCCCTGGAGGATGATTACAGGCTTATACCTGAGGAAATCTGTCACCAGGAGGACTGGGATGAGGAGAACCAGGCTTGAGTAAGTCCACACAGGATACACCTGTCTAGAGACCTGGATATGGAGGAAGGCAGGGATCTAATTATTATTTCAAAAATGACTCCCAACTGCTGATTACAAGAGCATCAGATCTCAGCACCATGGCAGATGGTGTTTCACCTCTGTTCATTATCAATTACAGTATTATACAAATAAACACAATGGCAAAGGATTAGGCCTATAAATAAATAAGTTATAGGCCTAATCCTTAATAATTTCACAAAACCAAGTGAATTGCAAAAATATCATAACTGGTGTTTGTTCAACAGTGTATTGTATTGTGTATTGTCTTGTCCTGGAAACCTTTAAACTCCAAAGATTCTCTATACACTATCCAGATGTGAATTTATACTGGAGTGATGTCTGTCTGAGTAGAGAATGAAATCACTCTCCCTCTGTGTGTGTGTGACCAAATGTCTTTGTGTTTTATTGACATGTCTTTTGGGGCATGTTTGTGGATGTAAGCGTGCCCCACTGGTGAGATCATGCTCTGCACCACTCTCACGCGCACAACCAAAAATGCCGTTCAAACTAATGGCGCCATTGTGAAAGCATAGCAGAGCAGTAAAGGTCTAGCTATCTAACAAAATCAAAAGTCTGTTCAGGGAAGATATTTCCTGTTTGTTGCAAAACATGAACAACCTCTCCTCCAATGCATGTGCACGTGTTTGTTTCCTAACTTGTGTGTGTAATGTGCAACAAAAAAATACGTACTAACAGAGTGAAAATGTAATTTCCCTCATCAAGGGATTAAATAAAGGAATTCTTCTTCTTCTTCTAAATATCCATCTAAATGCTCCTTAAGATGAATTTATCAGGGTGGTAGTTGTCTTTCCTGAAACAACTACTGTACAACACATTTAAGCATATTTTAGTCAGTCTTGTATCAAATGAATTTTGTTGGTGTGGGTGGAACATAAAATGGAATCTCTGGGCTATGCGCTTTGTTCCCAACTTAGTTACAAGTACATATGTAATCTCAAAAGCCACTCAGAACCACAATCTGAAAAGGTAATTTGCATCATACACAGCTAAGCATGAAATGAGTACACCTTGAGTGAACCTGCCATAATTTGTGTGAACAAAGTGGCTCCTATGGTGCGCTGTGCGTCACAAAGTGATTGTCATTGCAGAGGTGTGAAGGACCCCATTTAGTTTCTTTTTAATGCCTCCATGTGAGGCGTGATGTTGCAGAGAATCTGCTGTTATCCTCAGTCTGCAACCAAAGCTCTGAATTCACTCTTGCAACAGGAAAGCTCTACTGATGTTAGCCTAGTTCAGGTTTACAATGGTTTGTTCTGACTGCATTTTTCATTCATGGAGAGACAATAAGATGCTGTTAAATAATGGAAACAAGTAATGAATATTACAATGAGAATCCTTCCTTGACATAATGAAAGATGCAATGTAAATGTAATATTGTAAATCATGATGTTAACAGTAAAATTCTCAATGGGTATTCATAGACTTTAGACAATAAATTACACTTCCTGTTAAGTATCTTTTTTCTCTACTGCCACACTTGAAACATGGAGACACCTCTTATGAGTAACCACATAACTGATACACAATAATCTAATTGGTTAACAAACCTTACACAGTGCAAATATCATCTCAAATTTAAACTGACAGTATACTACATTAGAAGCCTAGACATATGAATGCCACTGAAGTGATAAACAGTTAATATTTCATATTGGCATAAATTATTGTATATAATTACAATGACTGGTCGATTTTCTCCCACATTTAAAAACAGTACACATCACAGTTCTGCATATACTTGGACAAATATACCCTGAAACCAACCATCCATGATTTCATTTGTTTGCATGAATTTATATTATTCATGCTATTCAAATTAAAAGAAACACAGAACCAATCTAATTACCTATAGGGGTTTCATCATTGTACACCAGTCACATATCTCATTTCATAGCTCAGTGACTCACCTGCTCGGTGGTGAGATTCTTGTATGATCCTGTGAGAAACTCTGTCATGAAGGGCTCGATAGGCCTCATCATGGAGCAGAAACCATAGATGCAGAGCGGCACAGTGGGGCCCACCCAACCAGCATGGCAGGGCATATAATGGCCTGCCCAGCAAGGCTTGCTGCCACACTCCCCGCTCCAGCAAAAACCCATCGTTCCTCTGCAGTTCCCTGGGGACATCTCGCTGTGTCCGGCGAGAGCACAGTCTAATTTAGGAAGTTTAATCTGTTGAGATATGGAGGCCCCAGATAAGACCAAGGTGAGACAGATTGTGAACACAGTCACCTGCTTTGCCATTGTTGTTTCTCTCCTCTGAAGTTTTCTATGGCAAGACTGGAAAAAAAAATGTGAGGCTGTGAGTGAAGATACATTAAGATGAAATATGAGGTGGTGAGGCCCCTGGGGCTCCAGCAGGTTCTAATAAATACCGTCTCCTCCTCTGTCTTTATACAAAACACCCTCATTCCTGCAGATATTGAAAAAGTGGTGGAAGTCAGTGCAGGTGTACGCACCACCATGCTGCCCCACACACACAGCGTGTATGTTCTGTGTGTCTGTTTAGGAGATGCCACTGTTAGCCAGTGGAGTCCAAAACAAAGTGAGTGATGCACACAATTTTTCAACATGGTTGTCATACTTTTACAAAATACTTCATGAACCTTACCAGGCTGCTAAAAAAAAACTAAATGAAACGATTTATGTATGCACTTGGTATATCACTTAGCTCTAAATTACATTTACCCAACTTTCAATTTTCCAGAGTAGCTTAAAGTAGTAGATCAAAAGATCTTAACTTTCAGCATTTTGTTTTTGTGACTGTCATAAATAATGAGTTCATAACTTTTCAGTTTCTTTTGGAGTAGACTTGGCAGTGAATTCTTAGTACTTATGGAGAGAAATAAGCAAGGCAATGATTCCCTGAGATGAGAATTATTGTAGTCTGTAATTTAAAATATCCAACAGCGAATTATGACTCACCAGTGGGGTGTCAACAGAAAGCTCTGCCTCAGCTCAAACTGTCACACTGCCACATGACTTAATTCTCAACATCAAGGTCACTGGAAAAGGAAAATATTATTCATGAATGTATTTGGCATTTGGAGTTTAATGTTGTCAGATTTACGGTGTGATGCTCAGTGACTTTGGCTGGAGGGAGCCAATGAAGAGATTCATAATCTGACCTATAAACTGTCAAAGGGAAATTATAATATATTTTTTTATAATAATTTAATTATAATTTTTTGTTGTTATATTATTGGTAGAACCAGTTATAGAAAAGGTCATATATTGAGCCCTCTCATTTACAAGACACTGGCATGCCTGTGTTTTATTGAAATGTCAATAGATCACAGTAGGAAACCCCTTGTCATCATACATTAAAAAAAGTATAACAATACTAGTTGTAGTATACTAGCACTGCACTTGTAGCATTGGCGCTCCTGTTCATCCTCCTTTTATTTACCCTTATTGAAATATGCTTTTACAATATCTAGCTACATATAACAAGTCTGGGCATAAAAATAAATTTAACACAGCATGGCTGCAAGTTGCTGTGCCAAGATCACAGAATCTTTCACCATCATCCTACTCTCTGGACTCATTATGCTATGAATCATCTCTGACCTGCAGTCTTTCTCTTACTAATTTACAGCAGACAGAGATGGACCTCTTTTTCATTTTGAGAAGCCAGACTAACACATTACTTCAATCTTCTCCAGTCTGTACTGGGACTGAAGTGATGATCGAAGGTATCTATCTTCCATTTCCCTTTCGTCTGTAAATTCATGGGTAGAGATAGTGGCAGACTACTTCATGATAGCTCGAACAGAGAGGGGGCCGTGGGCGACTATGGCAGGTAAATGTGTTAACTTGCCTACAGTGCACAGTAAGGCCAAATGCAGCTCAGCATGGTGAAGGACATCTAAAGGCTCATGACATCATATTTCAGTGAGCTCAGAAAAAAAAACAAAAAAACAAAAAACAAAAAAAAATCCTTTTACGAAACCATTTGAATTTGATTTTGGGGTGAACATGGGTTGAGGTTGACACTTTGTTGTAGAACCTCTGAAAAGCACTGGTTGACCCTGCTGTGAACGAGGAGTTTATTCAGATTTTAAACCTTTCCATAAACCTGTACAACACAGCACAGATAGAGCACAAGAAGCTCTGCAAGAAACAATTTTTGAAACCTCACCTTTGTCAGAGGGAAGTCTTTTAGATTTTGCACTGAACAGCATTCCACTTCGGTTATTTGATTTCCTGTTTATGCCCTTGCTTAATATTTCAATTAACCTATTTATCCTTTCTTCATTGCAGGATCTGACACAGCGAGTGTTCAAAGGCAGCCGAGATGCATTGATTCCTAACGCTTCACAGACCAAACCCATCTTCCCACAATCTCCTTTTTTCCTTTCCTGACTGGCAAATCATATGAGGCTGCTGCAGTCAGGAGCCTGGCTTTGAAACAAACAGTGAGTTTATGTTGGGGGTGGGGTAGATTGAGGTGTTTGTGAGACTCAGATAAGAATATGTATGCAGTGGTTTGGCTGAAAAACAGAACTCCCACTGCATCAAGCTGATAAGACGGGCAAGTTCATTGTGTTTTTTTTTTCTCCTTTTTCCCACCCTCCATTATGGCTCTTTTACTGGACAATGAGTTGGTGACTGAAGCTGTTTCTGGTTCTGACACCAACAACCGTTACATACTCTTTATTTCTTTAAAATGCAATTTACATAAAATTTAATATTGAGTGGCATTTCTATGTCATTATAGAGTGCATACAGGTAATATATAGTCTTCAACAAAGTGCTATTTGTCTGTTTGTGGCTAAATTAATCAGTTTGGGTGGTTGTGAAGGGAAAATAAGCTTGTGGTCCCCTGTGACATTTCCACAGCAATTTATTCATGAATATCTCTCATGAGAGTGAAGAATGAGGTATAAGAATAAAGACATAAAAATGCTAAGATTAGAATATGATTAGGTACTAATACAGAGCCAGCCTATTATTGTTGTTGTTGTATTGTACTATAGTGTCGCTCTGATAAATTTACAATTACCAAAATCCAAGGGATCTGCTGTGAATATGGGATTTTGGGGGACGTTGTACTCAAAACACAGCCATGATTTAAGAAGTAACACACCAGCATTGGACTATCTTAATAAACAGAGTCCTTAATTCCTTAATTAACAGCTGATTTCATTTCAATAGAGGAAAAAAAAGATTGAACTGGTAAATCTAAATCTTTATAGCACAAACATTTTTTTTTGAGTGCTGTGGTGGAAAGATTCAGAACATTGTTAAAACATCACACTATGATTATCCAGTTTTTAAGAAAGCATGTTTTCCAGAAGCACTAAATATTTGTCATAAAGGACAACACCCATGGCACTAGATGGAGCTCTTGCTTCATCATATATCTGATACATCATTCCTCATATCTGTGATCCAGGGTGCTTATGACACATTCCTGACACTTTTGACAGTCTCAGTCTCAAACTTGTGAGGGCTCCAGGAGGAGCAGCACAAGATTGACATGCTGATGGACAGACAAACAGTGAAAACCTCAAAACCAGCTGTGCTTGCCACGCGGCCATCTGCCGCTTCCTGTCTAATTGGATGATGAGTGCTTCAATTGGAATTCAGGCTTGATTGCTTAATATATTGTCTCCACATGTTTTGAATTATCATTAGGCTGTTTATTGTTTCCATACTATGGCAACAGTTGTACTACAATTGATAATATCATTGGCAGTATAAGGAGGAACAGTCAATTAATCATAGCAGTAGCTGACAGCAGCTGTGATCTATTGACGTGCTTGTAGTGAAGATGTAACTTGGGCCACAGAATCATATAAAAAGCAGCGTTGTTGGTTTACAGCTAAGCCCCTTTGACATTTTGTTCACTCAAGCATGGGGTAACATTTCCTGACACTGAGAAACATTGTAAAGATCCACGATTTTACAGTATGCTGTTTTCACCTACAGTAATGTGGAAAAATACATGCCTTATCCTCTCAACTCTGACCAAAATGTACAATGTGATGGACACCTCTGGATGTCAGGACATTGCTGCTATGATCAAAACCAGAACATATGAATTGGACAGTGAAAGCAATTTGTCACAGGGGCAAGTTCCCTTTTTCACCCTACCTGTCAGTCACATGAAAAATGAAAAAATAACCTTTTTTCATCATGCAGTCTGGTACAACCCTGCCTTTGGCAGACTTGCGGAATGAGAGATATTTTCTTACATTCTCTGGAAATACTGCTGTATGCTAATCACTTAGTGTGGACAGCCAAACAAAGACTTATAGTACCATTATGCTGCAGTGTCTGTAGGCATCAAGTCCAATGAATTTAGTGAGAAAAAATTAATAGAGAAACTTGTGCAATTCAAATGTCACTGAATATCAATACGTCAAAGGCACTGGAAAGATCATAAGGAGAAGCCTCTGATCAACACTTCACATTTGAGCCAAGTGGACCTATGGCTGTCAGTGCTGAAACCCAACCCTGTGACATTTAAAAGCGGAAACAATGAGGGTTTTTACTGGCCCATTGCACCAAACCACACTAATACCTTGTGTGACAGGAATGATAGCAGGAACTGGACATTCTGACATTCAGAACTCAACTTGCTAAGCTATACTTATTATTTTGTTTTTAAGAGAACATCTCTGTCCATTCAATCATATTGTTCACCAAGTAACTCTGCTTATCATCGTCATGGGGAAAGCATGCCAGACAGCAGCGTCAGGGTGTTTCCAATGCAAGGAAACACCTTGATCATGATCAACAACACATTTTGTGTTTTGTATTTTTTTTGGATTAGAATCTTGACTTATCTTTTACACCAATGGTAGAGAATACAACAAGGAGGCTTACTGAAGCATGTTTCCAATGAATTATAATAGAAAACAACACTAAGGGCCTTTGCATACCAAGTCTGTAATTTTCATACAAAACTGTCATACCATTAAAAAATACAACCCGATGTTGTGTCAAACATAAAAATTATTGTTTTCTGTGCACAGAGTTTAAAGAGTTTGTGGCTTAGAATTGGATATAATAGGTACAGTACTTATGGCAAAACAATGATTGCAGTGTGCAACGATTCTTATTGTATTAAGGATAAATAAAAAAAAAAAGGCAGCCATGTTGTTTTGAAGGGAATGTAATTTGTTTTGGAAGTATGTGGCCATAAAGTAAGGAAAAAGTAAAAAGGGGTCATACTCTCTGGACCATGAATGTATTTAAAACATTAAATGGAGATCCATTCAACAGTTTGGACCAAGACAGTAGACTGACTGACTGACCAGGATTTCACCCATTTTATTAGTTTTTATTCTACTCCAGATTTTCAGAGAAGCAGCAAATGAATCATTACAGTGAAACTGACAGAAAACTTCAGTGCCAGAGTTCAATGTATTTTGGGGGTGAAAGCTCATTTTAGTTAAAGTTTTCCCACTGATGGAAAAAAAAAATACAGGGAAGAGAAGTTCATTGAAAATAATGGCCTTTCAGTGTGCACAGGGCTGCTCATCTACCATACACACCATCAAAGTTCCAGAGGGTGAGCGGACACTGTTCTGCAAGTGACACTTCCTGGATTTCTGGTGTGGGCAATTTCTTCTGGTTCTACAGAGGTCACCGGTGACTTAATACCATTTAACGGGTCCTAAACAGATAAGTGAATTAACATAAAGACTCAATATGGCAATATTCACGGCAAGTTAGACCATATTTATTTGAGGATATGCATTAAAATTCATTAAGGCTTGTTTGGCAAGGATGGGGGGGGGGTCTTTGCCACCAATCAATCAAGGTCATTGCGAAGATGATTCCATGCCATAGCTGGAGGGCTCTTAGACTGATGAGTGTCAGCGGCTTCTGGTGAGCACTGGAGGGCTAATGTGCCCCTCACTGGGCTCCCCTCCTTCCTCTCTTCACAGATGAGTCCTATTCTGACAGAGAAAGCTGCAGGAGGAAGTAAAAGCTGACATATCAGCACCCTCTCCACATCTTGTCAGAGCCGTCCTCTTTTGCCCCAATCAAATTCCAGAACCTCTTGTTCTCCCCCCCCCCCCCTTTCTCATTGCTATAGGCTGCTCAGGCTAGTTGTGAATAGACTGCCTTTCATTAGCTCCTTGTGTGAGAGTACTCCTTTACCAGGGAACCTTACACCTTACCACCAGTCTTCATGTTTCTGTCTTTCTACCCTTTATCATCCCAATTCCCCTCTTTACATTGGTGGGGGTAATCGAGGCAGAGGAGGAGAAGATGGAGAAGGAGGAGGAGATTAGTTTAACAGTTATTTGGTGTGATGGGACAAGTTATTTTCTGCTGCATTTTTGGTTCTGAGCACCACTCAGCTTTCTGTTTGACAGCTCTTATCCAGATCCTTCAGGGTGCTTCCTTCCGCACTCAACTAATCATATTCTTTACTGTGCTTTCTTTGTAAGACTCTTTTTCTGGATCACACCCAAACAGAAAATAGTACTTAGTGTGTATAATTTGGGCAGAGATCTGTGGAGAGCCTTAAAAAAGACAGGATTTGAATTGCAGTAATGACAGACAGATCGATAGACAGATAGGGCGAATCAGTTTGTCCTTTTTGCATACACCAAACAATCATAACAACACTGGATGTCTTTAGAAATGTGGATCGTTCATTTTAACCTCTAGGCACTGTTCCCAGTTAATGTGTTACTTTGTGTATTATTCTGCAGCGTAATTTGTAGCCATTCCCATTAAGCCTTATATGTTAATGGAGAACATTAAGGAGAAAACAGGAAGAACAGTCTAGGGACGATAATCCGCTGTACATTTTAGCAGTTGCACACTAATTATTCTAACGACAGAAGGGAATTCACTTTAAGGTCAAACTGTCATATTGTATATGAATATAATGTTTATCTGAAAGAAGTGGTGTGCCAAATGCTACTTTCTAAATGACCTTGCTGATCAAGTTACCCTCATGTTGGTGCTCTCTCTTAATGGCATTGCCTCATTATGAATTAGTGCTGTAATTTTGGACATCTGAAAATAGCAAACAGTCAATTAATTCTCTGTGAACTGCAGTCAGCGCTCAGATGCACAGATAAAGAAAAAAATGAATATATTGTTCAATCATGGCACCCATTTGGTATTGCTATTGTGAACTAAAGATTATATATCCAGTGATTGGGCATGACAAATGACATTTTGACCAAGTGCATATGTCAGTCAGTGATAGCACTCCCACATAATTGTTTTTCTGTGGCTTCAATGTTTGGTTCCAACATAAAGTCTGAACTGTTAATTTGGTTGCTGAAAAAATTGAAATATCACTTCAATACCACCGCACTGGCAATTAACCAACTGAGAGGCTGACAGTTCTTGATCGAGATTCACACACAATTTGAGTCGAATGTCATGTGTGGAGCGCTCATGTCATAGAACTACTTATTTATGTGAGTTTGATGACTTTAACCCATGAAAAAGTGGGCAGCAAATGCCTGCTAGACATCATATAATGCAAGAAGAATACAACACTGAGTATGTGGTAGCTTCCAATAATTCTGAAGATAGTGAAAAGCTATTCTAGAGGGAGCCAGTCCTAAAATATCTGAGTTGTACAATAAACAGCTGTTAAAGAAAGTAGAATCCCTTATAGCTGACACTAGCCACCCTCTGCGTTAAGTGTTTAAGTTTCTGCCCTCTGGTCCCCTCAGAAAACCACTGTCACTGCTCTACTCTGCAAAGCACAGATAGCATTATCACATCTCCATCTCCATCTTTTCACTAATATTGTCACATTTCAAACTTCATGTGTCCACCTTTGTTTACTATTAGTATGTGTTTATGTATGTGTGCTTCTTATTTTATGTATCTAGTCCTATTGTTCTTCTTATTGGTACTATAGCAAAACCAGTTGGGTTTACATTATAGTTAACAGGTTTTTCACCTTCCACATAGTGTGCCTTTGACAGAGCGTGACAGAGCCTTGACATCCTGGGAATGAGAATGGGAACATCTATAGGATATACTCTACAGTTGTGCATCATTCAGTAGCGCACCACAGAGGTTGTCAGTGCATCTCCTTGTGCCGTCTGCTCTCAAATGTCATCTTTACACAAACTTTTCACATTACTGTAAGTTCCTTTCAAACAGAAAGATGCAACTAAGGCGCCGTTTGCTGTGTGTACATACCTTCACAGCTCCATTAAACAGACTCACAGCTCACTATAAAAATCCACATTATGTCACATCTCTGGAACTATTTGACTTGTGAATATGAGCATCTGCTCTGCTGTCAACAGCAAGGTGCTCATTTTGGGAAAGAGAGGAAGTAGGTATGAACTTTGTGAACTTGTAAAATGTTGATTTGAACTTGTGCACTACTTGCAGCTGCGCTAACAGCTCTGAACCAGAACAAAGAGCCATACCTTGTGCTCTTCTTCAGCCACCTTTTCCATCTTTTCTAATTAATTCTCTGTGGGGCTTCACACCTGCAGGGGCCAGATCAACTCTGCTCTCTTGTTTCTGGCTACAGGAGACAATAATAGATCTTAGTAGGCCGACACAAAAAGAACTGCCCGTGATCACAGGGATCGAGGACAGTATAGGAGGCCTGAAGCTCACTGTAAGGCCATTGTCACACTGGGTTAATTTTTTTAGAGTCCAGAGTTCAAATAGTCACCCCTAACTTTAACCCTGCGGGTTTGCCTTCTTTTGTCCCACAGACGTCTTTACTGTTGGTCTGATCCAGTGTTCTGCTTGGGTCCTTTTTTCAATAAAACACAGCTGTGAACCAATGTTTCCATGAAATGAGATTGGTGTCCATTTTGGCAGTTGGAGTCACATGAGTAGTATTGACAGGTGCACGCCATGCCAGTAAAAATTGAATCACCAGCTTCTTCCACCACAACCCAGTTAAGACCAGGGTATATTTGAAAATCATTGTATAAACATGTCCTATGGTTTGTACACACACAAATTTGATGGAAGTAGTCATTGTGTGTAGAATGATAAAAGGGAGCTTGAGACTCGGAAAGCTGAATTCTGAAGTCGGGTGTGAGTCTCTAATGAATTAACAAAGCTCTGGAAATGGGATTGCAGTTTTCTGGTATTTTTCTTTGCTTATGAAATGCAGACATGATTTCCATGTCAGTGGGAGTATAATTGGATTGTGAGTGCACATTTGGCGTACTGCAGCTATGATCAAACTGGTGCCACTTTGATCTAGAAAAAAACATTATATTAACTAGAATTTAGAATTTAGAACTAGAAATTAATTTTTGGTGGTGCCGTTGAATCGGATCTGATCACCACCAAAAATTAATCACTTTTAAGTTAGTCCACTTCTGACCAACCCTGAAAATTTCGTCAAAATCTGTCCACAACTTTTTGAGTTATTTTGCAAACCAACAAACAAATAAACAAACCCCGGTGAAAACAGTCTGATTGGAGGCTTTAAAGCAAAAGCAACAAAGTGGAGCATCTTGTTTGATCTTCTCTACTCTCGCCCAGACAAAACAGTGTGAAGCATGAAGGCAAAGCCAAAAAAAGACATCTATAATTAGCTAGTCAGTTAGGCTTCACCTCTCTCCAATGCTCTCAGCTAGCCAGTTTACCCCCCACACACACATAGCCACTCACACCTACTGTGCCCACCCCCAAGATTCATCCAGACTCATGGCTCTGGTTTGTAATTGCCTCACAAGCCCTGTTGTTGAGAGTCGGCCTATTAGGGGAGCACCAGAGTGGAACATAACATTTTCAGTTTCAATTAGGTCTATGAGGGCATACATAATGCACGGGAGAGGTTTGGTCCCCTCGGAGTGGTGAACTGATGAACTCATGTGGGGAAATGATGCAGCAGTGGTCAAAAGAGCTGAGCTGAGCTGACTGTTTGCAATGCATATGGCTGTAAGATTTGTCAGCCTTAAGTGAATTAGTTTGTGCTCATTGAAATGTGAAGATAAGTTTGGAGTGAGCATTCGTGTGTGTGTGTCTGTGTGTTTGAGAGAGTGAGAGGCAGTAAGAGGAAATTGCACCAGAGTGAACCAACTAAATTACATTCATACTCATGATGCTACAATTACCTGGTATGGATTTAAGCTACTTGAGGTGCAGCAGTCCCCTCATATTTGGACCTTTTGCCATGTAATGTGCCTCTCCATCTAGTATGCTACTGTACGTTTGTGAATTATGTAATTTCATGTCATAGTGTAGTACTGTATGTATCACCCCAACTAACTCTCCAAGGATTCATATATGTTGAATTATTCCGCACAAGTTCTGTCAGTTGAGCTCATCCTAGTTGAAAGCAACACATGCTACAGAATCATAAAGCGATAACTAACAGTGGATATGAACCAAACAGTTCAAACCAGCAACAGCTTGAACTTAACAGAATTCAAGACAATTAGAAGCCGTGCATCAAAGTCACAATAGTTTGATCCATACTTTGACCATTCAATGCATTTGAATTTTAAACATCTGGAGCCTCATGTATCAGTACTTTCGTGGTTCCATACTGAGAGTTGATGTATGCTGTAATCCAGAAAGTGGCGTACGCTGTCAAAAATGCAGATATATCAAACAGTGCAAACACCTGAATCCACGCAGCTTTCCTTGATTTATCCGAAACAGCGTGGAATTGAGTGCACGTCGCCATCATGGACTCCTCCCTCACCCCACCCATATTTGCAAATTCATTTAAGTAAGCTCCATGCTGTGGCTCTCCTCATCACAAGAGGAGAAAGAGGAAAAACAGGGCGTAGCCATGGTCACCTGAGTTAGAAACACAGGATTAGACACCACATGTGCTGCACTTGATGGATCACACTGATGTGAAATAGGATTGCAATTCAGGAAAGATGCTGATGAAGCTATTTGTGACTTTACGCACATGTGTAGATGATAACTGGGGACGCACACATGTAAACCATAAGTCAGGAAGAAGACTGATGACCGGTCAACATTTACTCCAGCCGTCCTGCACCATGCCCATCTGCAGTCTGTTCCCACCATACTGTTCATTAGGATGTATGAATCGTGCGCTGAACCAGACCACCTTGCAGCGGTTGATCGCTCTGATTACATCAGGGAATCTGGCTATCACTGCAAATTAATATTAACCTGTATAAAACTGCATTTTATGGGAATTTTATACACCTGGCTGACATGTGGCGGATCCAGTTCAAAACAGGTGGTATGGCCCAGCTCAGGGTCGAGTGGCTCACTCCCGAATGGTAGGCCAGGTTACGTGACCAAGAAGACCAGTGTGGTCAGCACCTGTGTGGGTTCTGGCAGTGCTCAGCTGCTTGCTGTGGTGCTAGTCACAGCTCCACGCACAGCTGTTTACCAACTAGTGACAGTTTCCCAGCATCCCCTCTAAGTGTCCCCAATGTACCAAAAGCATCAGAACTGGGCGTATGCCACCTTTGAAGTTGGCATGGAGCAGTGCCAGTTTCCACGCTCATTACGTCCGCCAAGAAGGTTATGTTTTCACCAGGGTTTGTTTGTTTGTTTGTTTGTTAGTTGGTTTGCAAAAAAGAAATCATCCATGACTTTCTGAGTTACTTTGCAAACCGACAAACCAAGAAACCAACAAACAAACAAGCCCCAGTGAAAAAAATAACCACTTTGGCAGCGCGAGTAACTTTAAAAAAATAATAAAAAGTCACCGCCGCCGCCACCTTGGCAGAGGTCTGCGCTCTCTGAGTGCTTTCACAGTGTTTCACAGTTGGTACATATGGACGTGAGCGTGGATGCTAGCGTACGCTAGTTATTTTTACTTTCTGGTCCTTTAAGTGCCTCCCAAAAAAAAAGAGCAACTCAAAAGAATCATTGTTAAACACAGTAGTTCAGCAAAAACACTGCCTCCCTCATTCATCCATCTGTATGGGCAGACATTCTATATTTTCTTCTTTTGTTGCACTGTTAATGAATGCATCACTGAAATTAGAGGGGCTTGCATAAAGTTTTATGGACATGCATGACAGCTGCTCTGATTAAATCTGGGTGTCTGACGGCTCCTGGTGCTGAGAAGGTTTCTGCTTCTCCTTTTTGACATTCCGCACCCTTAGGCTTCCATCGTTCATATCTGTGCCATATTTTCCGTCTGCCAACTTTGCAGACTCTGAACTCCCTGGCTTCTCTTCACCTGCCAATCCCTTGTAGCCAAAAGTCCTGTGAAGCATATCATTGACTGTCTCCCTCACGTCTGCATTAATTATCCCTTCGTACAAACATAATATATAGGCCTGCAGCTGTGTTGTAAACCAGCATGAAACTTAGCATTGAAGTTTAGCCAGCACCCATGGTTTAGCGGTCCATTTTTCATCTGTGTCGTATAATGTGTTATTTTACAGTATGTGTTTACATTATGGTAAAATGTGTAATATCTTGACTTGAAATTAAATTATATTACATTTACAGTCTTTTAATTATGTTTAGAATGTGTATTCATTATCACTTTGAACATTTTGAACAGAGCATTGCGGGATAAGATAATTTATTCATGGGAAAATTTACAGTGTTACAGCCACAACGTGGGTAGTGAAAAATTACCATCAAGGGCATTTAAAAACCAATAACCACTGACTGTAACAAGTAAAAAGAGAAAAAGATGCTGAAGTATGTAGCAAAAGAAAGTCAGAAAATAATAAGATAAGTAAACGTGACAATAAATACATAAAGTAAGAGAAACAGTGATATTACACATCAATGAATAAAGGTATTGGAGATCATGAGAAAGTTGCAGCACTTTGTTGGCAGGGGTTTTATTGTACAGTATGTGGATTTTGGTGTGAGTGATTTCATTTACTGTTGAGTCTGCAGGAAAGAAAAAAAAAGCAATATCTCCCTGTGAGAAACCACAGGTGAAGGAACTAAATCCAGAAGAATTTCAGACAATGGCACAAAGTTTGCATTGCAGATTGTTTTCAAATCAAAGAAATAGGTAAACCACAGAGTATAGAAAAGCAACAGTGTCTTTGCTTTAAAAAGAAGAAAGTACAGTTTCCTAATTTTAAAGCCCTTGTGTGATGGTGGTGCCATGTAGATGGTACAGTTCAGTTTTGTGTAAGTGTCCGCTTTTGTGTGTGTGTCCCACTGTAAAGTGATTTGTTGATAACGTATGACTTTTTTTAGGTTGATGGGTTTAGGTTGACTTCACCACCTCCTGCAGTAGCTATCTCCAATGTTCACTGGGCTGTTTTTCTTTCTGTCTCTGTGACACATAAACAATCCCCCACTTTAAGCTGCATTGTGATGTGTGACCATCCGCGGGTGGCAATTGACTCTACCAGAGAATGACAACAGGCAGCAGCTCTACTCCCAAGCATAGACGAGCTCTTTGTGTGTGTGTATTTATGTGATCGGTCAGGCCAGAGAGGCCAAGTGTAGCCGGCTGCCTGCCTCAGCCAGAGCAAACGAGACAGGACAGAACAAGTCATTTTCTCCAACCCCCTCTGGTTAAACTCCCTATTTCCACACCACTCACTCTGGAATTGCTCTGTCTCTCTGTATGAGCGACATCCCAGTGGCACAGTGGACAGTAAACCCAGTAAGCAATAGCAGCAAGCCAGGGGTAAGGAAAGCGGCAGGGAGGCATGGGTGAGCAAATTATATGCAAGGACACAGAGAAGCAGCTGATAAAATCTCAAATGCTTTGTTTGGGTTTGTTTGGTTTAGTTTTGGTTGGCTTGCAGACATACCTCTCCTGGGCAGCAGAGATCATGTTCACATCCATCTCGTTTATGTCCATCTGCTGTTGTTTTCTCATGTCAAACATGGACGGGTCTGGGTCGAACATTGTTGTCTTATTGGCTCTCAGAGGTCTTCGTGACCTTCCTTCGACCCTCCTCTGAGTCTGACTGTCCACAGGCTGCACTTTACCTGAGCAAGTCGAGTAGTTCTTGGATTCCCCCCAGGTGCTGTTCACTAGCATAGGATCATGGGGTCAAAGAACCTGGCTTTACTTTAAGTTCAGACTGAATGTCCCAAGGGCTAGATTGTTAAGAACTCACTGTCTGGTGCGTTACCCTGATTGCTGATGCAGCTGGCCAGGTCCTACTGCACAGGCAGTGGAGTTTCCATTCTAGTTAGAATGTGTTAGTTTTTCCATTTTGCCAAATTCACCATGCATTGCTGCTGTCTTTGTGATAAAATAATTAAAATCTAAAGCTGCAAATATCATGTAGTTATTGAAAAAAAAATAAGACAAAAAAAAAACAAAAAAAAAACAGCCAGTCAGGGACGGTGGCTGGTCATCCAGTAAGCATGCACAAAGACTTTGAGGTCTCTTTCCAAAACCATTACTGGGCATTAACATGCTGCAGTAACACTGTCCACTCTTCTGGGAAGGCTTTCCCTCATGAATATCAGTGAGGGTGTTCACTATTGCTGGGTAATACACAAGGTGCCAGCTTTTCCTGGTCAGGATTGAGCTTAAAATAATATATTCCTTATTTAAGGATATTGTTTAAGACTGACTCAGTCTGATACCTTAAAGGAACACATCACCATATTTTCATACTTAACTATATTCTTCCCTGATCTTAGACAAATTGATACATACCTCTCTTGTCTTTGTGCGTGCACTCAATCGCTCTGGTGTGCAGCGCTATTTTGTTAAAACAGAGGTGAAGTTAGATGTTTTCCCTACTTAAATAAGGTTACATGAGTAGTTATGTGACCCAAGTATGGTTGCACAAAATAAAACATGGCAATTTTCTGAGGATTAAAAAATGATAACTACAGTGTATGGCGGAATTACACTCAGGAGCACTTCGATGTCGGCGTATTAATATCACTACTCTCTCACCCTTTGCGCATTCAGGGGTGATGGTAATACGGTGGCTTGTTCCTTTAAGTAGTAAACAAACCATTTACCACAGTCCAGCTTCAGTACATAATGAATATTGCATCGTTGTCAAAGACCCAAGATTTTTTTTTAAACATCAAAAACATAGGCTCGTAATGTGAATGCTTTTGAAAGCATAACGTGTCATCAATAGTCGGTAAAATTTTTTTACTCTGCCATTGAAAAGACGACTGATAGCACTCAAGACTCTGTAGAAGCCTGCATACGTCACCAATGACAGACTGGAATGAGCCAGCCAATTAGTGCAAGTACAATTGCTTTCTGCAGCACAATATGGTGAGCGCAGCTGCGCTGTGTTTGGCACTCCAAATCCTGTGTGAGTTTATTGCCGACTAAATCTATAATGTCATAGCAACTGCTTTTCCCCAGGGTCAAAAAGTGACGCTTTGTTTTTTTTTTTTTTTTTGACTATTTCTTTTTAGGAACCTAAAATAGATCTCCAGCAGTCCCCTGTCCATATGCGGTCCAATGCTTTTCTGACACTGGATTGAGTGACTATATCCAAAAGAAACTGGTCTCTAAGAAATTTGCTCAGTAAAAATGAAGATTTTAACATTTACCTGACAACTGCAATTAAATCAATTTAATTCAAATTTGTGATAAAAAAAATATTTAACTTAACCACGCCTGCCTTATCAACAAGATTATGATTCTGCACTTATCATCCGATTTACAAGTCACTGCACCAACTGTACACTAGACAGGTATAAAATATCGAATATATTTTATAATCTACTGGTCCACCAAGACTAAAAGGCTGCAACCAATGAATTTAAGAATGCAGGAGCTCTCATAAATAATAGCTGTCCAACAGTCAATGGATCTTTATGCAGGCTGACTTGAGAGAGAGAAAGATCGAGAGAGTCTATGCTTCTCCCTATCTCAGTTGCACAGCTGAAGAAAACAGACTGTAAGGAACACTCGACAGTCTATAACCGTATTTTGTAAATAAATTAATATTCTGGAAGAAAAGTCAGTCATGCTACCACAGGGCTGCAAACACTTTGAGAAAGAGAGCATGATCCCATTATTTGTTTGCGCTTGCATGTTATGTTAATTGATTTTGGGAGTGAGGGCCTCTGCAATCCCCCTCAGTTCATAAAGAAGCTGGATTTCGATCAGTGCTGGCATCGATTTTTGTGTATGTGCCAACACATGGCAATTAACACTGCAAAGTCAAGTCAAGCATGTTCACACATAACATAAATATACACATGACCATGACTACCCATGTCCCATGTTGACTGTTGGTTTCACACTATCTTTGTTCTTGCTCCCAGTCTTTAATTCTTTATGCACATTCACACACACACACGGCAAAACATGGGGCACAGAAAATAAACATGAACACATCAAATTTAAATAACTAGTATATTCCATTCATACATTACCCATGGCTCTTTTAATAAACTGTCAGAGCACTTTGACTATCCCATAAAGCCTCATCGATATGTGTGATGTCAACGTTCGAAATTGCGTCAGGTGAAAATGAAGAGTTCCCATAGAAACGCAGGTTTTACTCATGAACAATTTATCCATGCCTTCATGCTGTATATGCATAGGGCAGACAGCAGTCAGATTATATGCAATAACACAATGTAATGAATAATTTATTCCAGGCTCGCTGGTTAGGGAAGGAAATGGTTGCCAGGACAACCAGTAAAGCACTAGTTCTTTCTCACATACACATACAGTCTGTGATAAGCCTGATCTGATTTGCCCTGACCTCTCTGTCTCTAGATGCTGCCTCCACATGGACAGCCTTTAATTGTTTAACTTAAAGGTTCCCACACTGTAATTCACACACAACTGTCTTTTCTCTGGTGAGGGCAAAAGCCGCACAATTCCCCGTATGTCACAAATGTAAGGAGATGTAGATTCTTTGCACTGTATTGATTTATCTTCTGGACTTTGTGACATTTCCACTGTGAGACCATGTTTATGACCCACACAGTCTGGACTCACAATCCTATTTGTACATGATATGTTGGTAAGCATTTTAATCACAAAGCCCATGTTTCCTTTATTACAGGGTAATTAGCGAGCAGCAGAATTCAGTGTGTGGAATTATGGGCTGCTACCAAATCCACATTTCAGCAGTGGCTATTGCCACAAAATCAAGTCTTACTCAGATCAGACTTAATAATCAATCATTAGTTCATTTTAACTCCTAAATTATGAATCATCATGAATTGTCATACAAGGTGAATGAGAGAGACAACACTCAAATTCAGGTGCAACCCACTGTTACTTTTAATAGTAGAATTCACCAGGCACCAAGCCTGTGGTGGCCATCCTGACGGCAGAGCAGCACATCTCTGTCTTTGGGTCATCGATCTCCCCTCTCTCCTTTATGTGGACCAGAGGAACAGGACCACATTATGGTCTCTGTTCAGGGGTCCAGTGTGTTTAACTGGCCACTCCCATCTTAAGTTATCTCAAATTGCATTCTTTCTTTAACTTATTTTTATGTTAATACCAATTTGCTTTATTTTATATTCTTTTCTATTTCAAAGTTTCTCACTCTCAGCTGTAGAACAATACAAATAAACACCAATGTGATAGTAAAATCACTGTATAAAACTGATCAATTCAAGTGAAATGAAATAACCAAATCACAAAAAATGGATGAACCATAGCATGTAGGTGTACAAATACTACAACTAGCCAGCCTAGAAATAGTTGTAAACCTACACATGTTCCACAATTAAGCTTAACATGTGCCACATTGGTCTGTATGAGAGCATGAGAAGAATGAGGCTCTGTGTGCTCTCAGTCTGTGAACTGACATTTACTGTTATATACTTTACTTATACAATAATAAAATAAAGAATTAAAGCAAAGTTGATTATTATGAACTTAATTGTACTATATGTTGTTCCGAGAAAAGGTAATAGTAAAACAGATTCAACTTGTGAACACAAGGAACATTAAAATCTGGATGTGTGTGTTGGAGTCTGCTCATCAGGAATGCAATGCATCCATAAAACATCTTCTGTACCTCAGTACAGCCTTGAGTTCACAGTGTCAGTCTTAGAGGTTGGAAACATATTTGGGGATTCAAACCGCAGCAAATGAATAACAGAATCTGATAAAGGAAACTCAGTGGAATACAGCTCCCAGTCTTTGAGCCAACACACAGATGCTGTGAAGACAGTGTCTGAAGGCATTTTTGTCTTGCTTTGATCAGCTGGGTATAAAATGTATTGAACGGATACAGATGACTGGCCCTATGCAGAGTTCCATTCACATTTCCTGTGATTAAAACACAGTACCTTCCTCAAAGCTCCAGGTTCCTTTGATGCTTTTTAAAGGAATGAACAAAAACAGGTGTGGTTGTATGATGCAATGTTGAGCTGTTCCTGGTACAGATGGTAAAAACAGACTTTAATTCAAACAAAAGTAGACAAAGACCCTACACATATCCATGTTTATGCAGGGGGTTAAGATGGCTCCTGAGACTATCTCTATCTTCTTATCTCCCCCCTTGCTCCATTCATTAATCAACCCTTTATTAAACAAAAGCAGCTTCCAGCGCTGCCTAAAAGGTGCATAGATAATCTTGACATGAAGACAGAGTATTTACCCTCCTTACCCTCTACCTCTGCAGTGTATTCTGCATGGTAATGGAGGGAAAAGCTCTCACAGTGAATAAAGAGTGACTGAAAATACTAACCTTTGTAAATATTACATACAATTCTGTTTTATGGTCTTGCTCTATTGTGTCTCAGAAAGCCAAACGTCTGCTGCCAAGTACAGTCCATGCAGATAGAGGTGACAAACATGAACAAAATGAATGGTAGGTGCAGAAGAAGCCTGGATTTAATTACCACAGTTCGACACTGAGGTTTTTAAGGATACAGGCAATTTTGAGGACCATTGTCTAACCACTCGGAAGAAAAGTGATACAGTCGAGTTGGGCAATCAAACATCCCACAGCCGAGAAAACTGGGCCAGGATGTACTTTCTTTGAACAACAGACAATTTAGGAGTTACAGTTTACCAGTCTGTGGCAAAGACACTCAGAGGGGCGCAAAAAATAATGGCGTGTAAAGGTTCGATGCGTTTAACAATGACAATGAGGCGTTGAACTGGAAAGGAGCCCTTAATAGGTAGCTTCATGCCCTAGGGACAACACTCGTGGACTTGTGTCTTATTGGTCATCCATTCACAAGACAGCAGTGCATTCTCTCACCACCAATCAGCCAATTACAGGCTCTGTAAAAGGAGGCCTACTGGCGGCAAGGCAGTGTTTACAAGCCCTGCGTCTCAGGCAGAGGAGACGACCCTGTCACAGAATCATAACTATGATGAATATGGCAGTAAGTTTACGACAACGCCACTGTTGCTGGTAATATGAGGTTGGTGTGAAACAACCATTCATGGGGACCAGGCAGCGTGACCCCCTTTGGGGCTTTCAGAAAATGATGTAAAAGACTGTATAATGATGAGAAGGGCAGGCAGAGGGGTGTTAATCCAGTTGTGGTGAACATTTATTAGTGTTAGAGGGAAGGGGCAGTGCTAATGTTGCTTCCCACCAACTGCTAATGAAGCCAGTTATGAGGGAGACACTAGTTTGGAGTTGAGCAGAAGGGCACTGAGAGAGGATATTTTGCTACCTCTGCTTTAATATTCAGTTCTTTTATAGAGTAGTGCCAGTCCATTTTATCCTGCAATTATTAATCTGTCCATTTCAATGAGGTCTAAGCAGATTGTGATCACCATTAGCTGCCTGCCTGTCTGGCATGAGTCCATGTCTCTTTGATTGCACTGAACATCAATGACTCTACAGCACATTATCTATCCCGCCAATGATGCTGATCATTTAGTGACTCTATGCATTTTAATGTCTGAATTGCAGCTGATCCTGACACTACAGCAGTAGTGACTGAGAGCAGTGATAATGACACAACACAAAAGTGTGTGTTCGTGTCCAAGCCTGATGCTTGGATCTTGTATTTCATCAGTACTCATTGTTATTGGGGACATACATTTGCCTCCAGCACAACCCTAAATTCCTCAAGGCGTGGGTTCAAAGAAAAATGCTGTCAATATTTTACAAGCAGACATGGAATGCATAGCAAGATTCAGTAGGCCTCATCCATGAAATGCCTTATTAATTTAAGATTTGTGAGGGGCTATAGAGCAAAAACGCATACTATTGACATACAAAGAAGTAACCAGATCTGCTTTTTGCATAAACATAATTTCTTAAATGTCACACGAACAAGAAACATAGTTTTGATGATTGGGGAACAAGGTTGGAGATATTTGCCACTAGATTGGTCCTGGAGAAAGCTGATTCATGTATATGCATAAGAGGATTTCTGTTTGGCTTTGTATGTATGTATGTATATGCTTGACATGAGACTTGAGACAGGGAAAAGATAGCTGACAAGTTAAAAGGAAAGATCATTATATGTACCGGTGTATCCTTCCAATTTAATTCAAAGTCCAACTAAAAAGGAAAGTTCAGTGAATTGGATTAAACTGTGTGAACTGCTCATCTCACACCAAGTAGCCTAAATCACTGGAAGAAAATTGAGTCATTATTTGTACAGGAGCCTAAAGTGGATCAAAAAGGCCTGGCTCTGTTACTAAATTTACCTGCTCTCACACAGAATTACAACAAAAGGTCAAATAAACTACTTTAAAGACAGTCTAGTTGACAAGTGACACAATCATACAGTCCAGGAAGTAGCTCCTAAAGTTGAAAATTAGATCCCAGCTGTGCTTATTTTCTTCCACTGGTTTCACATGTTCACTGTGGATGGTAAATCCACTCAAACATAAAAGTTTTACGCGGAACATTTGTAGAATTGAAAAATAAAAATGCACTATACTACCATGCATATTATAGGAAATTAACATTAGTGTGGTTAAAATGTACTGTATGCAGTGATATGTTAGTTACTCTTTAGCACCCTGGGGAGTGAAAGTTTTCTTATGGTGTGTTCATGGAAGTGAGAACTTAGGCCTCAAAGTTTAGTGCTTCCAGCCTTACAGACATAAAACAAAACATGTAGCCACTGTTTAACAGCAGCAGATAGCATGAATTCTATGTCAGGTTGGTGAGATTATTCTGACTTTCCGAGTTGAAAATCCAACTTCACGAGGGACTCTGATTTAATTTCTGACTTGAAGCAAAGAAATTCTGTTATTTGTGTACAACTTGAACACACCATGAGCCAAATCACACAAATGCCGGGCTCCCAATGCTGCTGCTATGACATTAATGTTCTGTGTTACCGGCAATGTTTGTCTCCTTATGCTGGGAAAGTGAAGGGACAGATCAGTGTCACTATGAATCTGAAGAGGACATGTCTCTTGTCCCTATTGCCAGCTGCGAGCATGAAAGAAAGCAATCTGAATTCATCAATCAGGAAATAATTTATCAAGTAATGCACCATATTGTAATGGTAACCACGTTTATTTATTTAAAAAGTAATGCGTTAGAATATTAGTTACTGTCAAAAGTAACGCCATTACTAGTAACGCATTACTGCCCAACACTGACTGTATACATGACCACGAGCACAGCTGCCTAGCATGTAGAAGCATCCGCCACCAAGCCTTTGATTGCAGATGCATGTTAAGTAATCAGGTCCACAGAAAACTTGTCTTGCCTTTAGCTGCGTGTTCTCATTAGCTGTTAGGACTACACCACCCACAGAGATCTCATTTCATGAAAGTGCTAGTTAGCGAACCAACCTCATTTTGAGAATATTAGCTCGATGACTAAGGCCTTGTAGTATCTCTGTGCATGCATTTTGTCAGTGATAGTACAGTCACGGCATTCTTCATACATAATTCAGAGCAACACATAAGAGATATGAAACATGAAACAAACTTGTCTGGATATATGTGCCATAGATACTGGTACAAACGTGCATCTCATATGCTTAAGGGTACTGACAACTGCTTCACTGGGTTGATATTTTGCTCGAGCAGTTTTTAATACAGTTGGCGGGTTGGTCAAAAGAAGTCAGAGAGAGATGAAGGCTTAAGATTGTTTCACTATCAGCAGAGAGAGGCCATAGCTGCTGGCCATGGTGAATAGAGCATAGCAGATACACCGGACCTCTTTTGGGATAAACTTCCAGTTCTTATCAGTGTAAGATAACAGGTATTATGCATATTATAAAAGACTATGGACACATTGTTCTATGCATGCATCACAAAATTCTTCTGAACATAGTATACAAACCAAGTTATATTGTTTCCCATGAACCAATTCTGCATATGTATACAAGTTGCTAATCAGACTGTAAAGAATGAGAAGTTTACAGAGGAGTAAGTCTAACTCTGATATCCATCCATTTTCTACCGCTTATCCTCACATAAGGTCACGGGGGTGGGGGGGGCTGTAGCCTATCTTAGGGTGAAAATTTCAAAAAATTCAATTTGTGCAAGCTAGTTTCTCTGATATCTAAAAAAAAAAAATGAGCACTACAGCTAGTCTTATTCTATATTGTATACATTTTAAGTGGTGAAACTAATCTGTCTTGCATCACATCTGGAAAAAAAAAAGTATTGTAATTTATGCTCTTTCACTCAATCTCTGTTGCCACACCCTCCTGACTATGTTTCTCATTTCCTCTATCATCACTTGTCACAGGATGATGGCAAACAGTGCATCTCTAGCTCCATATTCATCTGGCTTTTTATGAGCAAGACGTGCTTCGCCTTTTGCCATCAGACCCCCGTCCAAAAGCCCTTTGATATGTCACTTCACATCTCACCCTCTAAGCTGTGAAATCTCAATTTTCTGATAAGGGCAACCTCAAATTGTCAGGAGATACTATTTATAGATCTGACAAGAGATAGAGCTTCACAAGTTGCAGTGATTCTTAACAAGTACTTAGAGGCCATCACTACTTTTGTGTGCAGAAAAAGCAATGCTGCCCCAGTTGATTCACCTGATAAAAGTGCATCGCAGTAGATTTGAAACCACGCTTGCCAGCACTTATATTTTGCCATTGTATTAGACATGGGTCCGGTTTCCTGTTTGAACTTGTACACCTCCTGAGGGTCGAAGCTCTTTTAATATCTCAATTCATTCCAATTTGTGGATCTTCGAAAGTCCTGCCTCTGTCCACACAGGATTAAAAAAAAAAGAAAATATAGTAGTTTCAGCAGCCTTTGGTGTAACAGTTACAATACACACTTCAGTGTCAGGGAAGCTAGAAAATGATGGAGTCAACTAAACTGTCTGTTACTCACTCAGTAAATGGCTGAGCTACAGAAAAACGATCAGGGAGTTTGTCTGAAAGAAAGTAAAAGAACAAAAAAAAAAAAAAAACATTGCAAACTGATCTGATTGCAAGAACAACAGGTAATGTTTTATTTTACAGATCTCAAATCCTGTTACAGCCATGCCTTGAATTACATATTTTCTCTGGTGTTTTCTCTTCCTTGTGTTCCTGTCTGTCTTTCTCTTTCTCTGTGAGTCATCTTGTCCATGTGTTTTGGCATGGCTGTGGGCTTTCTTCCTCATTCCCCCAGCGGAGCTCATCACAGTCCTCACCTGTCTGCAATCAGCTCATCAACTAGACCATCCAGCTTCGTTACAGCTGTCGCCATGTGATACCGACACCCTTTAGTGCCTGTGTCATGAGGCACACCTGGCTTTCCATTAAATACAATGTAAACTGCAATAGTAAACACTCAGGCTACGTTTACACATAGCAGGGTATTTTGATAAATGAATATTTCCTTCCTTCTTGTTTTCTAAAAATGTCTTATTGACACTAATTATAGGTTAAACAGACAGCGTTCTATAGGTAGCTATACACTAAAAATTCAACATTCCAATCCAAGTTTAAATGACAATTCTTTCAAGATAAAAATCCTCAGAGAAGTGACTTTAACATCTAGCATATTTCTAACATAAAATAAATATGGTTCGGATCAATTTTAGTAAATGGCAGGACTGAAACTACCCATAAATTTAAGGCTAGAAATACTTTTCAAAAGCATCTGGTTTTCTCATGCACACTTCCCTTTAAATTAAGCAATTCAGTTTCATTTTAGCTTTGTCATGCAAGAGGTGGAAATCAAGTATTTAGTATTCTTTTGTAAAAGTATAGAAAATTGACTCTTGAGAGGAAACGGAGAAGAAGAAGAAAAGAAGAATACTTCTTTGCATCAATAGACACTAATCTGAAGATGTGAATATGACTAATTCATAATCACTGAAAATGAGTTTCTTTCATGAGGTTAATATTCTGATGGTTTTAAATTCAGACTGTCAAAAGCTATCCAATTAACATTCTGATCATTTGCAAACCCATTGCAGTTTATTTTTGGATGAAACGTGCTCAAGTAGGGGTGGCACGGTGATGTAGTGGGTAGCACTGTCGCCTCACAGCAAGAAGGTACCGGGTTTGACTCTCGGTCCGGGGCCTTTCTGTGTGGAGTTTAAATGTTCTTCCCCGTGTCTGCGTGGGTTCTCTCTGGGTACTACGGCTTCCTCCCCACGTCCAAAAACATGCATGGGGATTAGGTTAATTAGAATCTGAGTGTGAGTGGTTGTCTGTCTCTGTGTCCTGCGATGTGGTGGCGACTTGTCCAGGGTGTACCCTGCCTTTCACCTTAAGACAGCTGGGATAGGCTCCAGCCCCCCGTGACTCTATGAGGATAAGCGGTAGATAATGGATGGATAGAGACTTGTTTTTCAGATTTTTCCAATTTTGTACCCAAATGAAAAATGGGAAAAAAAAAAAACATCAGGTGATTCCAGGCTTTCAATCAATTCAAATATTTTCATTTGCAGCAAGTTGCGTACAGCAGTCCAGCTGGCCGCCTCTCTTAAATTCCAGGTCAAATGAACCACTCATTGTTTTCATGTGTGCAAATGATTGCGGGTTCACAGTTCACTTTATTGAAGAACATAATTTATTAAACTTGTGGGATAAATGTCCCTGTCCCTTATTTAATGTAAATAAGTGGCATATGATATATATTGCCTTCCAAAAACACTAAAACAAAGCTTCTTCTGCTATCTTTGGAGATAGATTTTTGCCATGGATTTTAACCGCTAATTTGCCCACAAATTTATGAGAACAGCTGGCTGGACTGCAGTACCCAAGTGAAAATACCCAAGAAAATATCCAAGACCCACAGAAAATTTTGTTCCATGTCTCTGAAAACACAGAATAGCTCAAATGAAAGAAGAAAGCCGCCTTTTCATCATCTTGTTTTGTCTGGAGAAGAGGAGAGACCACTTTAACCAAAATAGACACTTTTTCTCCAGAATCCGTCCGTTTTGCTCTCTAATCACGATCATCTTCACTTCCTGCTTTGCTCTCCATGGTGTATGTTAACTCTTTATGTCCCAACTACAAATTACAGAAGCCCCGAAATCACTCACAGGTTGCGGGAGACCATGATCAGTGACCCGCTGCAGATAAAACACTTTGACAGCAAAAGTCAACAAAGGCACACATAGTTAATTTGGGTTTTGGTAATAAATATTTTGTTCATTGTTTTTTTTTTTTCTTCATTTTGGTTTTGCTTTTAAAAACAAAGGAATAACTGAATGACATTTGATTGTTTCGTCTCAGTGGAAAGGCATTGCCGAACAAACAGGAAGATATACAGCAAAGGGAGCCTGAATTCCTGTGTCCAGCTTAAGTAGAGCAGATGAACCAAATCTAATGATCTGACTCCACCCTCCTGCAAATAGGCCCTCTTCACAGCACCCATTTTGAGGAGTCGTAGCAGGGTAAACACAGGTGTGATTGATGAAATTAATTGTGACCCTGTTCTACTCTGTGTGTCACAGCCATTCTCGTGAGCCAGCAGTCAAGTCCATAATTAATGTTATTAATTACACCTGTGTTTACCCTACAATGGCATGACAAACTGGATACTCAAAGAAAGAAAATTGAATTTAGAAAGGTGATGACAATCACTGTAAGATGAAGAAGTAGTCTTCTGCATTTTATTGGCAAACAAGGAATGGTCATTAGGACCACAATCCAATGTTGGACCTGTTTTCTGTATAATGTCATCCCTTTCTATGACTCCCACTTTTCTGTTTCATTAGCTGCTCTGTCACTGTGAGCTTGTGGCAGTAAAGATGGCACCACAGTCCAATCTAAGCCATCACATCCACAGTATTATCTGGAAAGTGAGTTGAGTATGTGAGTTAGGATGACATGGACAGCAGGAAGATACGCCTGCACCAGCTCCCATACATTTAGAGGTTGGAAACAAGCAACAGGAGATTTCTGAATCAGCTTACGTTTACACATAGCAAGGTATTTTCATAAACAAATATTTCATTTCCTCCGTTTTCTGAAATAACATCGTGCACACATCATAGTTTTCAAAGAAGTTTCCGTTTACATTAACCTGCATAAATATGCTGTCGAGAGCCGTCATATCTACGGCAAGCCAATGAGCGACAGTGTAGGAAGAAGGAGAAAGCCGTGCAAGCCAATCAAAAGCCTCATCGACAACAACGACTAACACGAGCAACTATTCTATCTATCTATTCCTGTGAGCCCTATACGTCCCTGCTCCTCTATATAATAAGAGGAGCTGTATTTGCAAAACACTTAAAAAGTGTTTGCGCCAACAGAAATGGTACTGATACCCGGAATGCTTGATTGCTCATAGACTACTCTGATGGCCATACAACACAAAAAAGATAGCACTTTTGGTGCGTAGATTTCTTAAAACTCTGTTTTTCTCGGTTTACATTCAAACGCAAGTTTTCCTAAATCTCCACTTTTGCCGGCATTTTTAGAAAGAATCATATTCAGATGAGAAATCGTCATTTGTGTGTAAATGAAAAGCACAAACGAAGGGAAAAGTGTCCGTTTTTACAAATACCTGTGTATATGTTAACGGGCCCTCACTGTGCATGTGTCTGTGTATTGGGGGAGGCAGTAGCATGAAAGAAGTACGTAAGGTCAAACAGTTAAATCTTACAGAATTAAACGCTGTGCTGTTTGCTCTATGGATCATACTTTTTCCAACCAATGATGGGCGTTGAAATGACAGCCATGTGGTCACAAGCACACTTGTGCTGCTGCTGGCCCTGTTTTTCTGTAATGGTAATGAGCTTCTTTGAAGTTTCCTCTATTGAAAAACCTGGCCATACAAGTCTACATACCACATAGCAAGCACACACAACTGTGATTTTATATTACATACACAGCAGCTCATTCAGTAAAGGTCTCTGGTTTAGGTCTGTTCTGACCCTCAGAAAAAAAGGCTTTTACTATACTTGTTTCTTTCCATCCAATGAAATATTTCAATGGCAATTTGATTACCTCCTGTTGTGGAGACAGAAAGAGCAATTTGAAGACAGGCTGACCTTTCCTCTTCTCTCTGTGACCACTTGCTCTGCTTTTCCCTTTCTACCGCATCTCATCTATTCACTCTGCACCTGAAGTTCACCCAATATGTGATAGAATTTTTACCATAAGGCCTTACAATCTCCGCATAATGGAGAATATGCTTTTGTGTGTTTGTGTATGGTGCCTCTGTTGTTAAAAAGAAACCACAACGTGACTATTTGCGTAAAACTTAGTGGAAAGTCCTCTCAAGCCTAAAAAGGTAGGGAGAGCATTTTTTCGCCAAACAACCTGTTTGAATAGTTCCAATATGTAATTAAATGTAGATTCAAAAGAAACATGCTAAAAAACTGTGGCACTCATACTATAGTGCACCACTTTTTTGTGCCTCTGAAGGTTCCAACCCACAAGAGCATCAACGTAACCATGGAAACATATCAACTAAGGCTGTCAGTGTTAATTGTGTGCGGCTATTTTGAGGCTTTGACACTCCATCACTCGCAGCTTCCTGCTTCTTACTTCAGTCATGGAGAAGAACAGCAGCAAAAACGCTTTTGAATCTGTTCTTTGGAGACATCAACTATAACATGCACCTTGTGTACAATGTATTTGAAAATATTTATCGCTTTTTTCCTAATGGTCTGAATAACTCATGAAATTTGTCACTGGTCGCTTTTAGAAATAAACTTGCGTGGTGGGTTTGAAAAGTTGCTAAATCTAACGAGAAAGTTGGGATGTTTGCAACACTGTGAATGGGATTTGCAGTGCATTACTTTGGCTGGTAGGGTTGCTGATGTAGTCTTGTCTGAGGCGATACAGGCTTCACTGTTCATTGTTCTGTGTATTTCAGAAGATAAGAAAAAAACACAAGACCAAGACAAGGAGACAAAGAAAGAGAGGAAGAGAGGTGACACTGCCCCAGGGTTCCGTCATATATTACCTCCACAATATGATGCTGAATTCTGAACATCACTCCCTCATTCCAGCCGGGCAACCATAGTGCTATTATGTTGTGAATACAAACATGCCGTCCTCATGTATCAATTTACCACTGAACCCTAAAAAATGCCTCCGCAGCAAGACATGACCCAGAAATGTCAAATGACTCCGACGTAGTGTCCTAAGATAGGAGGAAATTATGCAAGGAACAAACCTGCTGGCACAAGTGATCAACCACAAATTATTCTATTCAGATTCACAAAGCAGTGACTAATTTGAGGGAGTGACACCAATTTCCCGCAGCCTGACCCGCATGTCTTTTTTCTCTATTTACTATTAAATACCAAAGTGACATGCAAGGCATTAATGAAGGATGGATTCCACTCAGCCCCCACCACACCCCATCCTCTCAAACCATCCCCCCTCTAATAATCATGATACTGGCTTCAGTTTTTTCACACATCTCCCAGAAACCACAGCTTGCACATCTACCACATAGCTCTGTAGAAATAACGGCAAAAATAAAACAAGACTGATGCTCTGTATGAAATACACTGGGCATGATGAAGTTTAAAGAACAAAAAGACGCACACCAGATTACATGTCCGGATAGAGACCATTGTTTGCATCATTTTACAATCCCTGTAGTTCTTTCCTAAACCTAACTACAGTGGTTTTGTTGCCTAATCCTAAAATGATGTAAAGGGGTGTGACAGTATGTAGCAGTATGGCATGAGTAAAGATGGGAATTTTTAAATGCAAAAGCTGTCTTTTTTTGGATCGTGTCTATCACAGACCACTCTTCAGATACATACAGTTTAAATCTCAATCCAAAGGCTCACCTGTTAACTCAATGACAGGCCAGCACACCCCTAACAGAAAATGAACCCCCAGTATGGTAGGGAGATTGTCAATTGAGAGCGGTTTCTGTTCTTCCAACAACCAAAAGACCACATAAACACAAATAGCTAAAAATCTGCCACAGTCTGATGTAAGGTTTAGAAAGATGTGAGGTTCAAGCTGTTCATTCTGTTTCAAACTGTCCTGCATATTGCCTCTAGTGGCTTAATTGTTTGGAGTGTGTGCTGAGTGTTTTATTCACATTTTCTCTGTCTCTCCCTCTGTCTGTCTTGCTTTCAGTCTCGCTCATATTTCTCTGGACTATATTCCTGAAATGCGACAGCACTCTGGGGATCATTTTACAGCAATTTAATTTCATGTCAGCTGATGCATATTTCCTGTATTAACCATGGCATGATAGTGGACAACTGCAGAGATATTTTACTTAATTGAAAGTGCCATAATAGTACAATTGAATTTTGAATCAACATCAAGGCAGTTCAAAAGTTTTTTATAAGACATTAAAGGCAATATTCTGTAACAAACTTAAAATACAATATTTGTGTTATTTCTATGCATGTTCTATGCATTTATGTGTACTTCTAAGTGATGGAAATTATAGTTAAAGTTGCTAAATTAGAAATTCAGAGATTATCTATAATTTAGGAATATCCTTTACACAGCTCTCAATGTGCCAACGACTGAGTCGGCGGCTAACAACTGGTGCTGACAGCATGGACAGTGCAAACAACGGAGTCAACAGGAGTCAATTTTTGACATATAATTCAATTTTAAATGTGTTGGGCACTTAAGAATAGATTTCATATTCAGTAAGAGCTGGGGTAGATTCATGCTCTATCGCTGTCTGTGGTGAATTATTAAGTGGAACGAGGGAAACTAAGTGACATTGTGTTTTGAGTTCGCTAACTGAAAAGGCAAAAAAGCAAAACACAACCTTGTGTGGAAGTGAGGATTTGCGGGACAACCGGCTTAGCAGGTTGTGGCGGGCATGTTGGAAAGGAGGCGACTTAAAAGGCCGGCTAAATGAGTCCAGGCACTGCAGTGCCAACTGCGGTCCCCTGCAATGTTGTGATTTGATTGTGTGTGCTATTTGCTCATAATGACACTTCTTTATCCACCGTAATATTATTCAAATGAGAGTCCAATGACACACTCCTCCAGGGTAGAAAAATCCACCCAGGCTTCAGATTAGTTCAAGGGCCCCATGAGAAATGGGACGGCTAAAGGGAGAGCTGTTAAGTTTTTAATTTCTTTACTTTCTTACAGTGTAAGAAGAGAAGAGAGAGCTGCTGCAGTCGAGGATAGTGTTAGTCTAGAAATATAGCTAATGATATTACAGCAAGTTGTGAACACTGTTTTGCTTGAAAACAAAAAGATAAGTTTGGAAATAAATTTTTATGTTAATTTTTTTGTGGTCCCTGCAGAGATTTCTGAAGTTTTTAGAACTAGAAGCAGCAACAGCACTTCACACATTTCCCATAACTTAAATCTCTGCACAAATACACATACCACTTTACAGATGCCTTGATTTGTGCTCATGTTTGTCAAGAATGATGTCATCTTTACATTTGTGGTTTTGCTCCCAATGACTGCTTATTACCAATAGGTGGCAATCCACCCTTGTCACTCAGTGACTCGAGCGTTAAAGCTTATCTGCAGAACTTTAATGCATGCCAGATGAGATTTTTACAGCACTATATATGAGAGAGAGGAGATGAAGAAATGTGCAGGGGAGAAAAAAAAATCTTGGAAAGGTTGGAGGGATGAAGGGAGGACGACAGGGGTGCTGACTGGTCAAAAGGTTTGCTTTCTCCACCTGTTATGCCTTCTGTCTATGTGAGACCAAACCCCTTTGGTGTTCTAACACTCCTCATAAGGGAGAACACATCCCAGAGTGCCCAATGTCTTCACCTCCCCCAGTCGCATTGTATGTCACAAGTTCATCTATTCTGCATAAAGGTTGGCGGCAAGGACGTGAGCATAAGTCATTTGGCCCGGTCCTCATTAAATGGCTACCATCAAATGAGGGCTCGGGGGTGGGGGGTGGGGTTACAGAGATATGGCTGATGAGTGCATATTTTACTGCCTTGGTTGTGGCTGCACAGCTGGCTGGCCCAACTCACCAAGGTCTCAGTCAAAGCCAGCACAAAACAAACAATGCCAATCAACCTTTTGCCTACTCTCTACATCAGATCACTCAAGCACAGGCTGCTTCTCCAAACACCTTCTGGCACTATCTTGGCTTTGCTGTCTCCCATGCTACTATACTGCACTGACCTGAAAACAGAGGGCAAAGCAATATAGCCAGTGTCTACTTGAAAACAGTCTCATTACTCTGCTTTTGAGCAATTATGCATAAAATGACTCTCTGGTTCCTAGTTTCACAGCTTTAACATCACACTGAAAGGCCATTCCCACATGGGATGTTTATAAGACTATTTCCTACCATCGACTATAAAAATGAATCCCAAGTAATTGTCATAGAAAGTAATAGCACTCCCCCCTTTTTCTGTAAACACCAAGCAGTGGTTTCCATGAAGACTCAATGCAAGCTATCTTTTACAAGTATTTGCATTACAAACAGCATCTCTCTGCAAAATAATATACATAAATATTTTGGTATATAGAACTCTATTTACCCAGTAAGGAAAGTGGAATGCAAAGACATAATCTCTCTTTGGTATTTTAGAAGCCTGTTTTCCATTTTTGAAAAAAATGAAATGCATTTATTTCTATCAGATTGTAAGTCTAGAAGGTTCAAGGTTATGTTATCGGTGAGGACGAAAAAACCCTTCTATCGCTTCATCTTTTCCTTGATAGGAATCAACAAATGAGTACATAAATGCATGGGATAGAAAGAGGGCTCCAACAATGGATGGAATAGCTCTGAATAAATGAAGCAAAGTCTTGTAAAGACGCAAGAATACTCTTGCTCTTAACTGCAAAGGTGGAGATTCAACCTGCTTTATGCTCAGGCTTTTAGGCTCATGCAAGAAAAGATGTGCGCTCAAATGTATTAATATGCATGATAACATACAGCTGTAGGTTACCCTTAATATTTGACGAGATGGGATTGTTAGGATTGCGGCTGAGGAGTGGTGCAGGCTTCTCCGCTGCATTGAAATTAATGAATCTTGACAGACACATTGTGCTTCATTGGCCTGCTTGTCCTATAAACAACTATAAGTATCAGATATACTGTATGGGTATGACATGGTGAGACAGTGTGTGTGTGTGTGTATTGACATTATGTATTGATTGATTTAAATCATTCCTTACTTCTCTCCTTTTTTTAGGATGTCAAAGCTTAAGATATTAACAATAAATAATGGTATTTACAGTCAGTCATTGTAGGGATTACATCAACTTTTGTTTTTAATATTGGCATTCACCATCACACACATTACGAACCTAACATGCTATGCTGATATAGTCATCTGTTATCTTCAGTAAGCATACTATTTTGTATATTCAACTTCATTTCATCATGTCAACTAAATACAAATACAACTAAATTGGATTAATTTGTGGGGAGATTATAGCTGCTCCATACAGTATGATAAATTTAGCTGATGAGTATAATCTAGAACATATGTTAATGGAAAAAGACAATGTCACAGTATCACCAAGGTGAAGTTCTGGTTGAGCAGTTATATAAGTGAGAAAGACACATTCTAACCAGAGTCAGTATAGAAGGTTTGAGTCTTCCATGTATCATTATTTTACAGAAAACCATGATTTTCCCAACACAGGTTTGAACAACATTTTTGCCACTGCCCCTTCAGATTTGACTACTGAGAAAGTGCAATATGTAATTGTTGTATAGTTGACCAATAAACTTCAGTACAATAGCAATCATTATAATTAATAATGAGAAACAAAAACATACAAAAACATTATCATTGGCTATAATATCCTGCCCAATATTACTGCAGTTAATTAGAAGAATCGGGCCCAGAACATTTTCCACCCACTGTAACTTTATTACCATTTCCATAAAAGTTACATTAATTAATGCAAATGTCTCTGATGTTGGTACAAAACACAATCTGCACTGCGTGCCACAGTGTATTACAAGTAACAGAAAGATAATCGTGTGTAAAAGTCTAATATTGGCCAATGTTATTGATCTGCTAATTTATCATTCAGGCTCTTGTTGCGATAGTGTTGACACTCCACTTAAGAAAAAAAGCAGTCGTGCTTTACGAGTTGTAATTCTAACTGGGGACCTGTGCAGCAGACTTTATCATTTTCTCATTAGTCAGTCATTGTTATGAGTGTATACTGAGACTTTCCAGTCAGCCAACATTTATTTATAGCTTTTATATGAAAGCAGCAATACACTTGAGGATGTTCTTTGCTATGATTATGGGCACTTCAGTGCTGCTGACACTGCTCAGCTGCACCTCAGCATCACTGGCAGCCATCATCTAGTGAAGTGCCTCTTGGGTGCTATTTCTATATTATATCATTTGTTAAAAGCTAGATTTCATCCTAAGATGTCAGCGCAGGAACTAAAAGTTAGGAAAACAATAATTTAGAACTCTACAATTCTATGGCCCGTTCAGACCTTGTTTTCTGGCGTTTTATATTATTGGAGTTTTGCAGTTTGTCAGAAGTGACACTGTCTCTGTCACTTTGTCTTTACATGGTTTGCATGATGGAGCAATTAAGTAAAGTCACTTCTGAGCCTACTGGTCAATAAGGAGCTGACAGATTTGAGGGGACAGTATGTCTGCAGTGGAGCTGTAGCTCGCAGGGCAGCAGTGCCATCTAATTCACAGACATGACCTGAGCGCACAAAGACCATGGGGGCTGGAGGACTGTCATGGCCACCCAAGCACACGGTCATCTCCACATAATGAGCACTGGTGGGTTTCTTGTGTCCAGACTGACAAATTTTTCTGGCCCCTGCTCAAAAGTCAGTTGGAATGGTAGCAGGGCTTCAGGGTGCTGGATGAATGCCTGAGCAGCTGTCATGACCCCACATATTTAACAGTTTTTTTTTTTTCTTTTTTCCTAGAGACTGGAATGAGGACATGTGAAGCTGGACACAGAAGTTCTTGTTTTAAAACAGATTTGATATATATTCATTACTGACTTTATTAGAGCAGAGCCAACTTTCCTTTAAAGAAAGATATACACAGTAGCCTACAGTGGGAAAGGTTATAAAACATCACAATCAAAAAAATATTATAATTTTTTTGAGTAACCTTCTGAGTAAGATGAGGAGCCAATGCACCCCAACACCACTGGAAATGTGATTTTCAACCACAGGTAATTCTATAACATTCATTATTATCTGTTACAGAAGACTAGACAACAGACCAAATTGGAATAATAATAATAATAATAATAATAATGACACAAAAATACTCTAGTATAAGTATAATTTATTAAGAGTTTGACACTCATAATATTCAGCAAAACCTCTTCATCAGGAATGTGTGTGAACTGACTTGATTGACCGTGGCCTGGCAACACAAGCAAACGACCACACAACCGTCATTTGAGTTTGATTAAAATATTGCAAAATTTTGATTGCTACAAAGAAATATGAGGCGATTCAACTTTTCAACTCAGCCCCAGCCACTTCAAACCAGCGTGAAAAGCGAAGACAATTGCAGAATGTTTTCCTGATATGATAAAACTGTGTTACATTTCAATTATTTAATTTTTCATCTTAGTGCCCATCATTTATAATAAAAAGCTGATCATGAAAATAGGTTTTATGGACCATTAAAGATAAAAATTTCATGCATCATATACCACAGTGGCTATATGCCATTGTGGATACAATATATTAATGAGACACATTCAATTTGTGTGTTAATATCACAAATGTAACATTTTTTGCCTGTACTTGCTCAGTAATACTAAGGTGCTAATTAGCACCAGTGCCACTCAAGTAGTTTTAGCAAATAAACTCGGTAAAAGTATGGTTAATGTTAGACAACAGAGGGTTAAGCTTAAAGGAAGTTTGAGGTTAGAACACACTGCAAAAGGAAGTAAAAGCAAGGGATATTGCCTCCTAGTAAACCCAAAGGGATGTTTGCCACCTGTTCTGAGAAATGACATTTGCTATGATTGGGCACAATAATAATAAAATAATGACTTTGCATGTAGAAATCCAATGAGTGTTGTTGTGATTGTTGTACAGCTGAACTGCCATTATGTGATATTTTGAAGCCAATGAAATGTGTTATTTCAAAATGTGGGCTGCAGAAGCAGTAAACCTCTTGGGGGAATATCCCTTTTGATGTTTTAACCTTTCAAAGAGAGCCACTTTAGCTCAGAAATTGGCACCACATCCGCAGTAAGCCACCTGTAAGTCAAATCCTCTGCAGAATATGCGAGAAAACAAGGGGTTGAGTGGAGGAATTAAGGGTTTTGGGTGATGAAAATAGGAATGTTAATATCCAGTTGCTTAAATTGGCTGACATGAGCATCCATCTGCTTGTAATTAAAATACTTGAAAGATAATTTGGGGAATTGAAAATTATTTAATGTTCATTTATGTCATTCCAGTGCATTAGGAAACACAGGACGAGAACATGCTTTGTATTATTAATGGATGCTGTTCATGGAGGAATGACAGCAACAGAGGAAGTCAGGGGTGAAGGGAGGGTTGGTGGAAAATGCACAATATTTATGAAGCACTGTCAAGTTAATGTCATGCAACATTTATTGATGCAGTAATGTTTAATTTAGCATACACTCTTGTAATAAGCCATTAGGTGTTGTGCTATGATTCAGAGTTTGATGATGCTGTAATAACAATCAGATGCCCTTGAGTATCTCACGAACAGTGTGTCTGCAGTGTTTAGAGGCAGAAAATAAATATAAATCAAATTCAAAATATATTTATGCTGGTTGAAGATGCTGTGCAGCTGCACTGGCTATCGATAACATGAGGATCTGTCTTTTAGCGTCTGGCTGTAAGATATTCAAAATTTCAGACAGGGACATGATTGTATTAGCTTTGATAATGGATGTCATAAAAGCAGGCGGTGCAATTTTCATAAATCTGTCATATTACAAAAGGATAGAGATTATAGAGGCATCTCAGAGAGCGAGAATAGAACCCTCCTCTTAAAACACACTCGTACACACAACAAAAATAGGTCTTGGTTGTGGAGAACCACCTAGTTTACCACCTAGAACAGTGTGACAGAAACAATGAAATAACCTAAGTCAGCTCAAGGAGGGATGACCTTAGACACAATCCAACAGACTCTCCAGTATTGCCCGTGATTGCATGACACTGCGTAAATAAACAGGTGTCCTTATGTCCTTTGTGATTAATGCCCTTAATTTGCCCGTAGCCTTCCCAATAGATTGTGTTGTGTGCCAGTCGTCTCTGGCGAAGCACACCAATGCATTTCTTTTGACATTCTAAACGAGTGACAGTGATTTACATGAGAATTAAAGGACAGCTTATCATACGCAGAGACGGATCACTAAAATAACTTGAGAAAAACAACCATCAACTGGATATCATACCATGCTCTGCATATGGATGAAGATTTTGAAATGTGTCCCTCTTTTATCTGCTGTGCAGGGCGTGCAAGAATGCTTTTTATTTGACCTAAAGCTATTTCTAGAAAGACTTTTAAGTTTTTCTCCATCATCATTTCCAACAGCTGTCATCACAACGGTTCAATCACTGCATAAGGAAAGGACTTTGCAGGGTCACATTGGTATCATTGATTTCCTCGCCAATGACATGACGATTAATGGCCAGGGTCAAAGACACCAGGAGCACATTTCTGGGCAGAGAAGTAATCATCATTGTTTATTATTTTCCTTTTCCTGTGGTTTGACTACAACAGCTTGTTTTTATATCTCAGCAAAATCTAGTCCTGCAGATGCTACTGTGCTAGTAGTGTCTCTCTGTGATGAAAATAGAGAATTTATCTTTATAATGGGTAATTATACATCTGCCAAAGTGTAATGGCAGCAAGATAAAAATAATGTTGCTTGATTTACCTCGCTGGCATACCCCATTAGAGTTTCGCCTGGTAAATTAGCACAGAGTAGGAATCAGGGTTGTAGAGCAGGCGAGCTGTGAGATCGAGAACGTACACACTGTAAAATCGCTCCATTATGAAAGCTGAATCAGAGGGACATATAAACAACCCCTGTCAGGGGATTTATGAGTGCTGAGCAAAACCATAGAGAGCAGGGACAATGTCCTTTTTCACTCTTCCAAAAAGCCATTAGTGCAGTGCTCTGAGTAGCTGTGAGAAAGTGGAAGAACCAGGCAAAAGAATAGGAAGAAGGAGAAAAAAAGGAAAGAGACTGACACATAAATGATTGCAGGGGAAATTGAATAAAAGAAAATTATGCTCTGAACTTTCAAAATGAACTTTAAAAAATGTCTCATATGTTACACAAGGGCTTACTTTCAATTTATGTAACAATTCATACTTGTGGATGTGATGGGCTGGTTCAGAGATCAGTCTCTTTTCAAGAATGATTTTCTCTGGCACTAAGCTTTTTTTAGCCCCTCATCATCATGTCATCTCATGATGCCGGTAATTCTGTTACTTGAGAGATGATTCAGTATCTGGTCCATTTCTGCAGTAGCCTGGTCTTACAAGACCCTTATACTATCGTACAGAGGTTCTGGCATTCCTCCGTTGAGAACTGATTTCAGATGGGAGGCGTGAACTCTGTTGAAGTTTGAAATGATTGGATCTGATTTTACCCAATCGCTAATGTTTGTTTGTGACGTATGTAATGTGCCACTAGCATTCACTCCTTCGCCACTAATGGAGGTAACTGAAAAATTGCCACCATTGCCAAACTACAACCAGCTAGACTACAACACAAATGCTGCACATTCAATGTCATCATTAACACCCGCCTCCTTCCGTCCCCCACCATTTGCTGATTGGCCAGGATGGAAATCATCCTGAGAAATCTTGGTCAATGGGATCAAACCCAGACGTAATCTGCAGGGAAATGATAATTGAGCGGAAGATTACGGAAGGCTACAGTCAGGCTATTTCAGCAGCACATTTGTTGGGACATACCAGGTATATATTATATTAGTGGCAGTAGAACATGTTACACTAGCCATGCCAGTTAAAGTGGGATTTCTCATATTAACAAGACTGACACAATATGACCTAACATGATGAAAACTCATTTAATGTACCATAACGATGGTTACTTATTATTCAATAACATCATCTGCTTTATGAATAAATTTTCAAACCCAACACATGAAAGTGGCCTGTTTTTTGTGTGTGTCAAGTCAAGTCAAGTCAAGTTTATTTGTATAGCCCAGTATCACAAATTATGAATTTGCCCCATTGGGCTTTACAATCTGTACAGGATATGACACCCTCTGTCCTTTACAAATGACCCTCGCATCGACTAAGGAAAAACTCCCCAAAAAAAACCTTTTAACAGGGAAAAAGAAACGGAAGAAACCTCAGGAAGAGCAACAGAGGAGGGATCCCTCTTCCAGGATGGACAGACGTGCAATAGATGCCATGTGTACAGAATAACAACAATGAAAACACATTAACACTACATATAAAATTGTATGGAGATATCCAACTCAATATAACAACAGCTAATATACAGTGTGTGTATATATAGAATTGTATGAGAATATAGAATTGTATGAGAATTGTGTGTGTGTTGGTTTTGCTTTACTCCAACTAAAGATGTGGAAATTTCACTCTTAAATGTGACATAAATACTGATAAAACTTTTTTGTTGTTGTTTGTCTAAAGCTTCACTTTACAAACAGACATTTAGGGATCAGTGTTAGCCACCAAATCAAAAGAACTCTCTAGTCAAACTTTGTCAATATATTATATCCCTCCTTGTCTTTTTTAAAGTTACAGTTCACTGGATATATCTTGAAAACTTCAAAAGTAAGTAAATTAATAACCTGAAAAGTTATTTTCATTATATACTGTGAATGGAATAAAATACAAGTGATAGAACATCATTGTCTCTTCAGAATTTCAAACTTTTAATCATAGACTTATTTGGTAATTTGAAAACATTCTGAAGTGTGTTAAATGTAAATGTAAACACCCATCATGTTAATGTTTTTCCAAGGAAGACAAGTGTATTTTAATGAGATAACTAACATGGTTGCCTGGTTCATGGTATCTTAATGAATGATTCATAATGACCTAAAGTGACTTGGAATCTCGATCTTGTCTGACAGCTAAGAAGGCATTTGTGGCATATCCCTGGGAAAGACAATGACCCCAGTAACTTCAACACAGCTTGGCAGCACACACTTCTCAAGGTTGACAAAGCACTAGAGCAACAGCAAAGGTTATTTCATTGCATTTAGCCACTGACTACACTGTGCCTCACACAAGCCCTAGGCTGCTTTCAACAAGCCCATCCTGGTGAATTCTTTTGAAAGGTTTTCCAAGCACAGTCTGACATTTGTTATTTTCTCTGGAAATTTCATGTCATTGCCTTTTTCTCTATACCACAAGTGTCTTGTGTAGATTAGAAAGAGCACAGGCTAACAAAACCTAAAAGCTCCTCAAGTCCAAAATGTAAGGGCAAATTCCCCATCACTGCAAACCATTGCACTGTCACTTTGACAGGTCATAATACTTATTAAGCTGACAATGCCATGATGACTTGAGCCTCAAAGAGAAGGCAAATGTTTCATAAGGATATGGGCCAGAACTGTGGCATTGGTCAAAGCAGTCATGAAGATAACGAGAGAGAGAGACGACCATTTCCTGACCTTGTAGGGGGTTTTATGGGTGGAAGAGGTGATCATTTTTGTCAGCATAAAGTTATTGTGCTTGCTGCTGTAACAGGATGATATCCTGACTCTGCACTGTCTGGAATTTACACTCTTCCCCTGATAAATTTCATCTCTTTATCCCTTGGAGTGGGAGCGCAGCAGCCCAGAACACACTCCCTGTGGGTGAAAGAGAGGAGGATTAGGAGCTCCCCATGTGCACAGCTGTATGCTTGGAAGTTGTTTTCTTATGTTGATAGAGTGAGACAATTTGTCTAGAAGTATGACCTTATCCTTTTTGGCACTCGCTTTCCATCAGAGTGGCTAGCACTGATGGAGCGATGGATTCCAAAACGCGCTTTGTGAGTGTGAGGATGCCACTGGCTGACACTGAGCAGCAAAACCAGAATGTTGCATCATCTCTTCTATCACTCAAAATCATTTGAAGCTCATAAATCATGTGGCGGTGCACCAAATTGGACTGACAACCACAAGAAACTTCTGCTCAGTTCTAAATGGATTAACAGGTGTAAGAATTGCTCATTTCCTGCCAGTTGGCAAAGGCTTCACAATTTACTTTGTTAAAAGGAATCCCATTAACAATTTGTAACTTTTACGTTAACTCTTTGAGTGCCAATGACCTATTTAAAATCCAACGTGTGAGTGCCATAGACATGTGTATACACACACACACACACACACACATATATATATATATATATATATATATATATATATATATATATATATATATAATCGCGATCATCTCCACTTCCTGTATTGATCTCTGTGGCGTGTGCCGCCTCTTTATGTCCGAAATACTCTCCCAGAAGCTCAAAAATTACTCACAGGCTGCTGGAGACTGCGATCGGCACTCAAAGAGTTAATTGTTCTGTTCACATGTACACGTGTACATGGTGTAACAGTGACATATGATCCAGCCTTCTCCAAAGCCTCCACTTGTATGTCACATCTTCTTTATTCAACATATAGCCTACGTAAGATTTGTATGTCCTGCTCGTCGCTAACTTGCTAAGACTCATCGACTGCTCCTATCCCTGGGGATTCCTGAATGTAGGCCAACCAGTGGCTACTGTTGGCAAGCCAGCAAAGATCACACAACATGTAAATAAGACACATTTGGATTTACTGGAAGGCATATTCTTGATCTTCTTAAAGAAATTGGCCTCCTCTCTAATGCCTATGTTAAGCTGACGTGGACAAGACTTGTCTGTCCACTACATATATAAAATCAACATGAAAACCATCTGCAACTCGTAGTAGGGCAGCAAAGGAGATCGACAAAATGTCACTGCAATTCCCAAAATTTACATAATGGACAGAACATACACCGATCAGGCTTAACATAATGACCACATGCCAAAAATTGTGTTGGTCCCCTTGTGTTGTGGCATCCTGGCACCTTTCCATCAGAACCAGTATAAATATCTTTGGCAGTTTGAACTCCAATAACTCATCTGTTGGATCAGACCACCAGGACCAGCCTTCACTCCATACCTGCATCAATGGCATCAATGATCCTTGTCCTCTCATGACCCTGTTTCTGGTCCACCATTGGTCCTTCCTTGGACCACTTTTGATAGATACTGACTACTACAGACCAGGAACACCCCACAGGAGCTGCAGTTCTGGAGATGCTCTCACCCAGTAGTCAAGTCATCACAGTTTGGTTCTTGTTGTCAAACTTGCTCAAATCCTCAGGCTTTCTCATTTTTCCTGCTTCTAACACTTCAACTTTATTCCACAATTTGGAAAAAAATCTATAGAGAGCCATACAATATTCTTGAGAAAGGGCAACACTGGTAATTGTTTTCTCAATATCATACCATGTTTTTTGTGTTATCCACTCACTTCACCCCCCAAATTCAATCTGATAATGTGTCAGCTTGGCTCCCTGCTCTTAAACTCTTTCTGGACAGGTCCAAAGGTTGCGTACACACATTCATCTACACTATTCACATTCATCACTTCAGTAGACTGGACTCCTCATGTCAGCTGCCACAAGTCAAAGCACTACCTGACTCCTCGACATACTGTCTATTACTTCCCCCTCATCTCTCACTGCATTAGAGTCCAAAATGAGATGCATGCTTCTAAACATAACTGCCACTAGTGACATGCTGTGTGGAATGAAATGAGCATATTTATCTCATGAGCATAGTTTACCTAATGCATGTGTTATACTCAATTTCGATGTGTCTATTTTCCGTCAGAGTGACAAATGAAGGAAAATTTTCATGTCAAAAATGAGTTTGCTGAAAATTGTCACACTGCTGTCCTCCACACTGGTGACAGAACTGAGAGGTACGGCATGAAAAGACACTATATCAAAAAGCGGGAGGTTTAGGTTGTCACAGAATGGTGACATTTTGCATAGAGCATCATTATGATAATGAACATACATTTTCTATCACCAGCACCTCGTGGGTAGCTTTCCCTTTAATGTACTTTTTCTGAAGGTAACAGTTGCTGACAGTCTTGCATTACATAGAAGGGTTATTTCTGGAAGTCAGGGGGAAAAAAATCTGTGATGGAATAGCTGTGAAAAATTTATATCAAAGCAGATTCCCACAATGCATTTTTGTTATTAGATGTTATGGGAAATAAACTTGGTGCTGAAAGTAATAACGTTCACTGATGTCCCACTGCTAAGGACTGTTTGTTGGCTCTGAATATGTACAACTCCTTTTTGACTGAATGAGCACATGAATCTTAAGAATAGAACAAAAATTAAAACGCAAAAAAAAAAAAAAAGATTCAATTGTGCATAGCTTTTTAAAATGAGCTCAACAGCCTTCTTAAATCTAGCATGAAATAAAGTATTCATTCTCTGATTGCATATCTCCTCATACATACAGTAGAGTGAACGGGCACGACTGCACCTTAACAACCCTGTAATGATCCAAAACCACTGCAATCGTACGGCGCTTGTGCATGACCGTATTATCATTCAAAGAGCCTGTTGAGCCCCTGTGCTCTCGTCTTAGCCAAGAACAAATCATATCGACCCTCATCTCTGGAGGTATAAGAATTCATGGAATTCACACTCAGAGATTTTTAACAAAAGCAGCTATGCTATAGTCAAGAAATTACTAATTCTTTCAGGGGAAATGACTAAATGACTTTCATTTAACAAGGTTTTAAAACTTAAGTGTATGTGCAAATGTGCCCTCCGCTGAGACTGGCTCGGTAAAAGCTTTCCTCTTACGCTCTGCTTTTTGCAAGCTGATCCCAGAACACAGTCACACCTGCAGCCACACACAAATGCTGAATGCAGTGTGTGCACATGTGCACTTTACCTGCCATTCACTTGCCTTCTCCTGGGATCTAGTTTGCCATAGTTGCCATAGTAACACCAACAAAAAAGACACAACGGACATTACAGTGTGTTTCTTGCCTTCATCACATTATTGAGGGAGCCAGGGCCAACAGTTTTTTTTTGTATCTTAGCAACACCTTACACAGACTTGAACAAACCGATGTGTGTTTTCATTGAAAGTCGGAGTGAATCTGCTAAGCATTTTTTCTGCCTTAAAAATCGAAACTAATCACTTACCCAGCTCACCCACATGGTTGCTCAGTTTTGACTGTTATTTTATGGGACTGTCTTGCAAAATATCCCACATGCTGGCAGAGATGAGATTGAGAATGTGTGAAAAAAATTAAAAACAGCATCGCAGAGCACTACACTGAATAGCAAGGTTTTAATTTGTTCAAGTTTTAGAGCATCAGTGTTGTTAAAATGCAGCTGAAAAATGAGAGTACTGAGAGATGGTGTCAGAGGCTGCACCTGCCTACTGAGCGTGAATAATGCACTCAGACCACAAGGACACCTGCTGTAGCCTGTACATCTGCAGCACACACACACACTCATGGGCGTTCATTAAGACACAGTCAATGCTGACATGCTGTACAGATGCATGCAAACACAAACCAGCTGAGCCAAGACACATGCTTTTAATTGGGATGCAAAACTGGTAATCATCTGTTAAAGTGAGAGACTCCATCTCTTCATTGTTTTTTCAGCTTAATATTTAGAGACGCATATGAGTAAGATCCTTCATTCAGTATTCACACAGAACCCACACTCCTAAAAAAAATGCCTGCTGCCATTCTCATGAGAGCCAGCAAGCTCAGGGAGCGAGCAGTGTTTATTTGATTAGAACATACCCTGGATACTTTAGAGGGTTCCACAATGATACATCTGGCATTCATGTTGTCTTTACTGTAATGGTGTTGGATGAAAGTAGGACAATAAACAAGCTAATTTTACTCATTTTGACTTGTGCTGGTGAAGAAGAAAGAAAAAAAAAACATCATGTAATCTCAACTGCAGAAAACAACATCCCCAAAGTGATCACAGCTTCAATTATTGATAGTTTCTGCTGCTGAGCAGTCATCAAATGGTTGTCAGGCTTAAAGCAAAGGTTGGGAAAGTGGAAGGAGGGAGGATCTTTCATGCTTTCTGAGCTGACAATTTGAAAGCAATTACATGAGGGGGAGCTTTTGTGAGAAACTGACTGAAGGGGAATGTGAAAAAAAAAAGCTGCTTCTTGCTCTGTTTCTTGGGAGGATACTTGGGATATTTCAAGGTTAGAAACAGGAGAGAGGGAGAGAGTGAGGAAGAAATTGATTGTGATGTGGAGAAAGAGAAAAGAGCCGACACAGGATGGAAACATGCTGTGTCCCACTTTTGCATATTTCTTCACTTCAGGATTCCGGCGTCCTGCATTGGAACAGTGCAGAGCCCGACTCATCAATACTGGATGAGTTTTATCTCTCTATGGTGTGAAAGCTGTCAGTCTCAGCTCAAACATGCTTCTACTGCCAACAGACAAGGGACACACACCTTACTGTATCACCTGTGTTTCGCTGCTCTGCCATTAACTCAATATCCCTCAGTTAAATTGAATATGACGTGTCGCATTATTGGGAAGGAAGAGGAAACTCAGGCCTGATTCAATTATAGACCAAAAGATACTGAGTTTCCTGGGGTTTTCACTACAGAATTCATAACAATTGGATTACAGTGTTATCATTGTGATGAATGTTGAAGCAGGTTGCAAACCCATGAATTGAAAAAAAAAAACCTGATATTGAATGTATCAAATAAATCAAATTTATATGAATAAAGAAATTAAATAATTTCTACTGATATTGTTATGTTTTCCCAAACACAAAACTGGAAAACAGACTCCCTAAATTGCAAAGTGAACTACAAGTTGAACAATAAAGTTTTAAGTAGGGCCACCTATGGGTTCTAAAAGGAGACTGTAGGAAATGAACACTCCCACAGCCCCACACTGAGTCTGCCAAAATGAGAGAGTAACTGAAAATCTGCTCCTTAAGGAAAGGATTGAATATGGGAGTCATTGGGAAGGGCTTCTGTTTTGTAATGGTGGCCAATATCAGAAAGATTCAAAATTCAACACAAAACATACTTTCACATTAAAAAGATACTGACCCTTGGGAAAACCCAAACTTTTTACATGGCTTCTCAGCCAAGTTGATTGCCACCAGCTGAGGCACACCAACACAGGTGCAACCAGTGGCACCTGATTTAGGTGGATGAGCCCTAAATGAGCATGTTGAGATCATGCTGACCAAGGAGAGACAGGAGTTCTAGATGAGAGTTAGATGAGAACAATGATGCCATAATTTTCATTTCTGTCCTGAAAATATAAGACAGCAGCTGGTTAGCTTAGCCGAGCAAATAAACAACGAAAACAAAGAAAAAAAAACAATAGAATGAAAACATCTGTTGAGCAGACTCGAGTGGCCGGGTCTCAGGCCAATCACTTGCATTCTCCACATTCAATTTGAAACCCATGCTGAAACCTCAAGCTGACCAATTGAATCCGTGAATACAGCCAATCCTCTGAAGGTCCCACCATTCATAGCTGCCCTGAGAGGCCAGCATTTCTGGTTGGCTGAGCTGATGAGTTTCAGCCTGACACCCTGTTCTCCTGCAGGTCAACTCCCCTGGGAAAGCAGGTGTGTCTCTCTCGATGGGGAGCGACACTGTTTGAGCACTTTTGAGAGACAGAGAAAGCATATGTGCACATGTATGAGTATTGGGCCTGTGCATGTGTATGTGTGCATTTCCACCCCCAGGAGGGCTTGAGGAACGCAACCCGTGATTTTGTGCGACACCTGCAGCTACACTTTCTCAACCTCATTTGTGGTGCAAACTCTCTGATTGGTCAGTCTATCTTTGCATTGTCAATGTGTTGATATTTTTTATTTTTAATGTCACTTTCAAGACCAAAAAAATGTCTGTATGTCTTCATAAAGTATACAACTAAAAAAGAGCAACATAAATGTGGACATGGCTTGAGGGGGTAGAGTGACAGGTGTGGGTCAGCATTATAAGAACAGAGATGTCTTTGGAGAGAAAAAGAGGAGAGCCAGTGATGAGAGACACAAGAATCCCTTTGGCGTTATCTTTCTATTTCAGCACACAACTAGACAGGCTGATGTTTGAATGAGCACGAGCCAAAGCCAACATGGCAACACGCAATTAAGGCCCTAATAAATTAGGACACAATTAACAGCAACAACATGTCAACATGGCCCAGGGTGGGAGCTGCAAGCAACATAATGGGGATACTGCAGCTACGTGCTGGAAACAGACGAATGGGAAGCGATTTGGGGTTGGCCCAAGATATAATTACCGTCCCCACCTCTTCTGTTCAATGAGGCCTGCGGCCTCCTGGGAGAGGCCTATTTCAGTCAGGTAATGGAGAGCCCATGCCCAGGAGCGGATGATCAAATTGTCTGCAGCAATCTGCTTTTTTTGCTGTCCTGAAAGTCCCCAAAGACATAAAGAGCTGACCCAAGGATTTTTTTCTACCTTTCTATTAGAGCCACGCCAGCTTTAGAAGCAAAGCTCTCCCCCATGGTAACAGTTGTTGTATGGTGGTGGTGATGGTGTGTGTGTGTGTTGTGGTTTATGCGCATGTGTGTTTGTGTTGGCAATGCTAGCCAAACTTCACTATGATTTATGTGTTGCCATGTTAATAGGAGCATAATGAACTTGTTCTTGCCAACACATGTTTGGGCTCTAGGGGGCCATCTGTATTGTGGGGACAGAGGGGAACACAGTGGTAGTGCAGAGGGCATGTGAAAACCCTCTCTTAGCTTTGGTGTGTCAAAATGATGGAGTATTGACACCACTTAAACAGCAAATATAACAAGCATTGCCCCATCAGTGAATTGGTTACATAGCAACACACAGTCCAAAGAAGAGATTTGGTTTTTTTTTTTTTGCATATTAAACAAATTATCACAATGATGACTTTCCTTCCCCCCTTCCCCCCACTTTATCATCTCTTTTCAGCATCTAGGAATTGAAAAATTGGCCAGTTATTGTGGACAATGTATGCCATTCATATTGAAATGAAACTCAATGTAGTACATTTTTTAGTTAATGGTATCCATCCATGTAAAAAACAACTGTGAGATCCAAACTTTTTTTTTTAATCTTGAGAAACAAAATCCTTTTGTGCCAGGTATTGAGGAAAAGTGACCCTTCTTTTGAGAAACACACACACATCACAAAGATCAAGAATAATTGACAATACAGTATCTCTGCTTCACACTGATTAGGAGGAGAGAATGAAAACAAGAATGGCTCTCTTGCCTTCCCACAGTGCTACATTTCTTAAAGTATTTTACAAGAAAAAAAAAAGAACGGTCTAGATAAATCCATGCCACACAACTATCTCATTGTTTGCTATAATTAAATTCTGCCATCCCTTGTGGATGGTGAAAGAGACTTCACTTGGTGAAAACATGTCACAAGCTCCCAGTAGGTTGTTTGTATTGTCAGTGATAGTTTATCAATACCCCGGATCTTAATCTTCCATTCTCTGGCACTGGGGGTCCCTGAGCCTTTTTACATCGACCTTTACCAACTGGTATTCCAACATGAGTGAATGACTTCTGGTGTGGAGAGAGATTGTCTTTAAATCCCCATGGAAATTAACCACAACGCCAATGTTTTGCTTCCTATAGCCGCTTTGATGGCTTTTAAATGAAACCGTAGGAGGAACCCTTTAAATTTTGCAATGATCTGTAAAACTTTAATGTTAAGACAATGAGTCATTTCACACATTTTGGGGCTTTGTGGTCTAGTAAGTGGCCTTTCAGAGACACGGGGTCAGCACTGATTTAAGACTATGTCATGATTTATTGCAAAAGAGCACATGGATGATTCAGTCTGTAATTTTGATGGAAAATGTCCACTGAAGGTTTATAAATGTTGGTCAATCTCAAACAACTACACAGCCATTTGTGCCCTCAAAACATAATAATGGCAGCCATATTGGAAAAGAGCAGCCGTTTGGAGGCATTTCATCAAAATCATAAACTCTTTCCCTTGGGGTGAGCCTGCACTTCTTCATGGGGCCTTGACACCAGAGGTTAGTGAGAGGTGAATGTCTCTCCATCTTCAGTGAATAGAAGAATGGACTTCCACGTGTCCTCACTGGCCCTGAAGGCTATCGGGTTCAGGCATCTATACGGTAAAAATGCTCCCTGTCCAGTGCCCCCTTTCATTCATCATCGCCCTTATAATGTCTGGAAGAAATATGCTGCTGTAACTATCATCTTTCATGGTTGTCAGTGGTGGAGTCCCCCATTTGTTCTGGAGCCATAAAGTTGCTGTAAGTATTTTGGGTACCCCTCGCAGGACTAAGAGTCCAGTAGTTAAGTCTCTCCAAACAATAAAACAACAGGGCATTGACAGTTTGGGAAATAGGATGAAGAGGCCATTGTTTGTGTAATTTTTTTGTTCAATAAAGCTAGATTATATTATAATTAGTTGCCATATACTAGACATTATTTTAAAAAAATAAGAATGTTTGATTTTAATATGAACAAATACATTTCTAATGGTATGTTTTTTTTTCCATTTTTTTCCATTTTGCAACATTGACCACGTGAAAAAAAATGTTTAATACTATGACCATGATCTGGGTGAAAATAAGTTTTCCTAATTCACGGGAGGTGGAATTGTTATAAACACAAAAATACACAAAATTGTTCCCAATCAAGTATCTCTGTACTTTTCATACAACAGTAAAGTACAAAACATAATTACATTTCATCCTTAGTGTAACTAAGCTGTTATGTTGTAGAAAACAACTTTGAAAAGAATGGTCAATTCATGTGGTGATAGAAAATAAGCAACAGCAAGATGCTAATTTCTTCTGTCATGAATTAATTGCCTACTTACCGTTCTTACATACATTATTCAGTGTTTTACTGGTTTGAAGGTTTAGATTTATGCTTCCACTTAAAAATACTTTCTCAGTTGCTGATCCCTTCTGCACTTTGCTGGCAAAGCTAACAAACTCACCTCCTCTTATGCAGTAAACTTATATCTACCTGATGTATTCTATCAACTGTCATTAGGATTATAGTGTGATTTTCAGTAATCTCCAAAAAACAGACAGCAATACAAACCAGTGGTGAATATTGTCACCCTATTAAAATAATGGCCTAAGTCATTTTTTCAAGTTTTTGGGAAAACACAAAAAACTGGTGGCCAGCATCATCAAGGGATGATTTAAGCCAAAAATTCATTTTTGTCAAAAAATGACTTAGGCCATTATTTTAAGGGTGACGATATGCAAAGTGAAACAATGATTCTGCAATAACTTGGAGGATATATTTGAGGATATTCGCTTCAAGAAGAGCCACTTTGTTCAAGTAAGAGAGGATCTTGCAGACACGTCAGTAGAGGCCAAACAGTTCGCCTGAAATTATGTCTTTCTCCCGTTAATCTATCCGTGATACTACAATGAAAATTGAATTCAATTAAAATTATATGCCATACTCAAAATTAAGAAATGTATCCTTGTATGCCCCTAAAGTCCAGACAGAATGCAGCACACACATCTCTGTATACACCATCTGAGTGTCAGTGGTTGTCTGAGCTGTTATATACTGTATCCTTTAAATGGCTAATCATCTGGAAGATTGAACCTGTGAAGTCTCATGATGATATATACATCACATGATGAAGTTGAGCTTCATCACCACCAGCTGTGCTGTGTCTCATGTAATGAGTGTTATCTTAGTAGAAGTTGACAAATGTGATAATTTGCTCAGAATCTTTAAACTGCTGCCGCAATTGATCCATCAAAGTGTCACCCAGTTGACTGGCCAAAGGTTCTCCAAGAATAGGACTAAATATCACCTCAGATGTGTTGGATAATAAATTAGCAACCACATGTAAATCTGTTGCTATGGAAACAGTTTCAGCGAGTTGCTCATCTCCTTAATTTGTTTTCTGTGCAGTACATTTGTGTTCACATCTTACTTTTATCCATCATTTGTCTGACAGATAAAACATATATTAACTTAACATTACAAACCATGGAACCATGCACAACTGGCATCATCAAATGCAATTTCTACCTGATTTGTATTTAGAGTAAATGACTTAACTTTCAAATTTAGATTTTCTATTTGCGATAAAAAGCTCTTCTCAATCCCTATTATCTTTTTAAATTCATACACTAAAGGTCCTTGGTCCTCTTTGCCCTTACTTGTGGTTTATTTTCATTTATTCTTGCTCATTTTTTTAATTGGTTAAGTATCTATCCAGAATTCATTGAATTAGAATAGGACAGATAGAAATTATGTTTTTTTCATCAGCACCACCACTTTGGATTCTGTGTAAAATTAAATGAAAACCTGCAGGCTCACCACACATTCCTTCAGCTCAGACTCCATTGGGGCTCTTCAGCGGGGGTCTCCACTAGCATCTAGCTTGCCTTGGACAGACCCAGGTTCTACCTTTGACCTCTTGTCAGAGTTCTTCACCCAGCAGTAACAGCTCCCACTCTCGCCAGGAGCACTGCTACAGCACACTGCTGGAGGTCAAGGCTGTATTGCTGGACCTGCTTGAGGGAAGGGATTCACAGGAGAACCAGGATTACACAAGATAGACTGTCAGACCCTGCTGTGATAAAAGAGGTTTTCTTGTGCTTGGAAATATTAGCACTTTTGGCAACAGGAACCTAACCCAAAATCAATGTAAGTCCCTTGTAGTAGCTTAAATCAACCTTTAATAATTATGTGTAGATGTAGTCTGAGTCAAGCATGTTGTCCACATTGGCTCAATGACTGCAGGTAACTGTTGCCGCTGCATACAGAGATAGTAATCCATCCATCCATTTTCTACTGCTTATAGAGATACTAATGCCAAACTGAAATCTTCTTCTCTGCCCCTGGAGTCTGCAAGCAGTGAGCGTTCTCAATAAAGCTGCAAGCAGCAATGCCACCTCCCAGGGGCTACATGATCCTCAAAAATAGCGCAGCAATGCCGGGAACCACGTTCAGAGCAGACACACTCTCTGAACTTGTGCCCCATACAAATAAACTTGACATGATTTAACTTGACTTTTATGTCTGTATATAAAATCAACCTGATGTTCTGAAATGTGCCAAACAAATCAAGCTTGACTTGATGTTATTTCAAATTGCTTTTTCTGTAATCTTTAAAAATTGCATCACCATAGCTGCAGCCAGTTTTTGGAATTCACTTATACAAAGGAGGTACTGTCACCTCACAGCAAGGACCTGGATTATGTTCCATTTCTTCATATTTGCGTACTGTGCCCTTCTCCTTCCACAGCACAGTGCAGCATATATGCACTTGCTCTGGTTGGTTTCAGCAGGCTGAACAGATACTTGCTTAGAAATGTGTATTCCACTAACAGTGCTCTACAATAACCATTTCAGGAGACTAGAGCCCCCTGAGAAAACTCACATAGTTAGAACGTACCAAACAAGACACTCTTGCTATTTATATTGGTGCTAACTAAGCTGCTAAATCTGGCTATCACAAAGCTATTATTAAAGTAAATTCATACAGCGACAGCAATATTTGCTCATTATACGTAACAAGTCTCTGTATAAACCAAACCCTCAAGAAAGCACCAGGCTCTGAAGCAAATTTTACATGGTGGTCAAACCATGGAATTACAACTTCTGTGTCCAGCATGTGTCATCATCGGGCCCAGAAAGACATTTCCCCTTTGACTTAAATTAGGAAAGAGAAAAGGAAAATAAACTTCCCAGTATAAACATTAGAATAACCATAATTTAAAAAGTCACTGAAATGCACTAAGAGACAAATCCAGACTTAATTTCCTGCCTCCGTTTATGTAAATGCACCAGAGCCTGCGGCTGGACTGAGATTGAAGGAATATCTTGATAAGTTTTGTCAACCATTTTTTTTGCCTCATATGTCTTTCATTAACTTTCATAGAAATAAACAGGGCACCACCTCAAACATAGTATCCAGTTTTCTTTGTACATCCATGTCATAAACCTGCAATAACAGATTTTGAACTTGTTGTTTCAAACATTTTGAACATTATGACACTGTTGCTGGACAGCTAAAAAGTAGCTCAAACTCACTTTCACTAACTGTGAAATTCCCCTCTGTGATTATTGAATTATTTCTGCCTAGCTCCAATAAGAGGCTGCAACCTAAAAATCAATGGGGCTAGCATCAAGTGGTGGTATGTCGCTGTATAACTACGGGGTATACAAACAAATCTCTGCACACATTTGCAGATCTGCTGCGGCAGAAGTGTGAAAGTCATGTGTGACATTCACGGATTTGTGTGGACATTCAAAAACCTCACTACACATTTTCAGATTACACACATGCGGATTGAGATGCACATTTACAAAAAGTTTTGCTATTAAACCTACTGTATTTTCCTTAAATATTAGACTTGAAATTTATGAGACATTTTAATATTTTCTTGGGCTTCTGTTGTCCAAAGGTAGCAGTTAATATTATTACCTGTCACTTTATCAGTTTCCTTAATGTTAACCTTTTGATAGTTATAACCTCTGAATGCTTTCAGCATTTTTTAAGGTTATGTGCCAAGAAAAAATTGGTTTGCATAGTCATTTTGGAGAATTCATTAATAATTCCTTGCCTTTCATATCAAAAGTAAAATTTACAAGACTAATTTTGACACATCATGATAACATTACAATGGCAGCATTTTTTCCGATAGCATTGATTTTGTCTCTTTTATTCAGAAGTTGTCTGAATGAAATCTCAGGTTTACACATTTCTGCTCCAAGTGACATTCCTATATCGCAATAAATAATTAATCCACTATATGCACATAAATTCCAAGTACTGCTTCTGTGAAATGGTGCATTTGGCTTCTATGTAATGCTGCTTTCAAAATGGGTCCATAGTGGATGGTTAAATTACAGGTCAGTACAGCAAGACGTAATGGAGTGCTTGATTTGTGGGGGACAATGTGTTTACTTGTGCCTTGTTTATATTTATGAAAGAAAAAAAATAGTCCATGTTGACATAATTTAATGAACAACCACTTTAAGAATGTCAGTCACTAGTGCGATATCTTTGGCACAGAAAGCCTCTGCTAATTTCCCACACAAAATATTAATCACACTGTCAAGTCTGCTACAGCAAGTATTATCAATTATAAATTGAAATTGCTGAAGAGATTGAGTCTTATTATTTTTCACATGGGTGGGTCTACTAACCTTTTTCATTATATCAACAGTAAATCTTTTTTTATTGTTACGGCTGACATTGTCATCAGTTTTGCCAGAGTCTACAGTACAGATGCTTGTGATGTTTTTGTCCTCACCTGTGTCTGACTTCTTCTTTATTGAGTGACTGGAACAGCTCTAATTATGAGCTGATGCAGCTTCTCAGACAGCATAGATGCAGTGATGTTTTGATGTTCACTGTTCATTTTTGTGAACTCGTTTGCATATGCCTCGCTAAACTTGGATGTCAATCATCTGTCTGTCAAATTAGAGATCCCTGATGTGAAAATTATGCTAATCTGAGTCTGGTGTCTTTTACAAAATCTTAACTTTGGTGTGCACTTTATTAAAGTGTATTTATTTTCATGGCAAAACATCCAAGTGCTTTATGTTTCACAACATCATCTGCAACCTATGTGCACCATGTCAACAGTTCAACGCATGAGCCCCTTAGGGAAGAATGATTGATGACTTCCTTTAATATCTTTGCATGTTGGATATGTGTGACCACTCAACAGATCAATGATCATCAAGAATCTTTAAATGTCAAGACATAATGAATTACAATCAAATAACAATTGTCATCTATGCAAATTACATTGAGAAGTGATTGGAACACTTGGCACATGACTGGATGAACCATCAATCAATCAAACACCTGCCAAAGAAATTAGAAGAGCAAAGTTATCTTTTTTCATCAAGAAAACCCTTCAGTGCTACTGTAGCATCCATGTCAACATCTTTAAGAGCTGCCATTGTTGTAGAATGATCAGTGGCCTCTCCATGTCGCTTCACATGCCACATCCATGGTTGTAGCTGCCAGTAACTCCTCACATGATGCTGGCTTGTCATGCATAAACACATTACTTAAAGTTAGATTTTTGTTTAACATTATTCTTGCTGATCTAGTGACTTTACAATAACAGATAAATGAAAGACAATAGATAACGCACAAAACCTGTCATATGCATATTCCTTTACTTCATGGCATACGTGAAGAAATACCTGTTCCTTTAAAGCAAAATGACAGAGTGTGACTGCAACCATTTCATGCAAAACCCCACGATGCCATGACCTTTTTCTTAGAAATGGTTGGTAATTACTGTTGCTGACTTGGTGAACGAAATACATACAATTCCATCATTCTGTTAGCAGTGCCACCAGCCCATTCCCTGAAGTATGCAATCCATCATGCTGACATGATCTGGCATGTGCTTGTTACATTTAGCTGACAGCTGAGTGACCATAAATGTAAAAGTACAAGGCCTTTTCATAGCTGTTGAAAAGGTCACAGGCTGAAAAACCTCTTAGATACTGAGAGGTATTGTGAATTGTGATGATGGGTAATTGTACTCAGTTAAAGAGCTTAAGTTAAGGTATCTTGGCACTTGATGTTTGTTCAGTCATCTTCCAGAAGATTTCTATTACAAGCAGTGTTGGTAATAACAGCATTAGAGTATAATGGTGTTACTAATGGCATTATTTTTTTCAGTAACAAGTAATCTCAGTAATTATTTTTCCCATCGTTGCAACGGCAGTTCTGTTACTGGGGTGACAGGTGGTAGAGCAAGTCGTCCAATAATCGGAAGATCGGCGGTTCGAATTCCGCTCCCCCTTCCTTGCGCAAGACACTTAACCCTCCTTGCCTCCTTGCCTTACTTCCAGTGACATTACTGGTGTGTGAATGCTTCTGTGGTGGTCGGAGAGGCTGTAGGTGCGGATTGGCTGCCATGTTTCTGCCAGTCTGCCCCATGGCAGCTGTGGCTACACATGGAGCTTACCATCACCAAGTGTGAATGAGGAGTGAATGAATAATCTATCTATACTGCAAAGAGACATTGGGTGTCATGAAAAGCGCTATATAAGTATGATGCGTTATTATTATTATTTTTTACTGCATTACTGCAGTTTGGTTGAATGAAGTGCAAGATGTCCGGTTTTGGCCACACATCAGCTGCCTGGAGAGAGCAGGGGTGGGGGTGATGACACCACTGCAAATGCGAAGATGATTGGCTGAATCGGATCATGCCCTGCTCACACTGTTTCACTGCACGCTCTGACTGCCAAACACAATCCAACTCATGGTGCATTCATTTGTACATGAATGTCGGAATTTCTGTCTTCAAGTCAAAATTTAAATAAGAACCCCTGTGAAGTCCAATCTCCAACTCAGAAAGTTGGATTAACCAACCTGACATAATTCATGCTGTCTGCTACTGATTTAAACAGTAGCTACCTGATTTTTTTGTACATCTGTAAGGAAGAGCTGAGAGCACTAAACTTTGAGGTTACATTGATCTGAACTGCAAGTTCTGACTTCCAGTAAACACATCATAAAGCCGGCTGTATACTCGCCATGTCTGCCAACGCGTGCGCGTAATCGTGACGTCAAAGTAACGTGGAAACCCATCACACATGGCACGAAAAGGAGGCGTGTCTGCTTGTCACGTACACAACAAAATTTCTGTCTTGCGCGAGACAAACAGCAAACGGACGAGCTCGAAGAGGATGGACGCGCTGGAAACCAAGCTGAGCGATCAGATTTGTCTCTACTGACATCTGTATGATACTTCTTCAAAAGAACATAGAGGCCTATTGCCCTTAATAACCATGCTTGTTTAATGTCTTGTTTCACACTACACAACTGTTGGAGTGGTTGACTCTCCGTGCTGTTTATACTATGTGACTCTCTTCTCCCCCGTCGGAGTTTGAAGGTGTTCACACTACATGACTCTCTATTGAGCAGGGGTGTCCAACTGCCGCATTGCTGTCCAGTCAGCCTCCTCTCGCTTGGTTAATAAATGAGAGGCTTGTTGTTTTCCAGAGCGCAAATGATTAGCAAATCCTTAGCAACCAGGGAGTCCATAGCTACCTTCCACTTCCTCTGCTTCTTCTTCTTCTGCTTCGCCGGTGGGTTGTGGATGTGTTTTCACAACAGTGACACCTCTGTTTGGAAGAGGACTGCAACTACTGCTGCGTCTGTCATGGGGCAGAATATATGGTTTGAGCGTACTGGTGACATCAGCAACAGTGTGTGCACCAGCAAACAGGGCAAGTATACGGCCAGCTGGAGGCACTGTCACTCCCCAGGGTCCTATGAGTAACTAAATAGTTACTTTTAACAGTAACACATTACTTTTTGATGTAAGTAATCAGTAAAGTAATTGAGTTACTTTTTGAATAAAGTAACTAGTAACTGTAACTAGTTACTATTGTTTCAGTAACTTGCACAACACTGAGTACAATTGCAATTTCTGATTCAAGTAGTTTTGAAAGGATATACAAGTTAAAGAAAAAAAAAAAAAAACACCACTCACTACTTGACCATTTGCAGTAAACAGCATTTTTTGGGGGAGGTCCCTGCTCAATATGATTAAATGTTCTGCATTGTATGAATTCTGCATAGCAATGACAATATTAATGACAATTTTCTCGCCAATTAAAATTTTCTGTGCTTGTGTGTTAACAATTAGATAGATGCATAAACGATTACAGACACCTAGTGCATCACAAAACTGGTATTTATCACAGCGTTTACCTCGGAATCCATATTTTATTTTAGAATGTGCCTAAATATTAACAAAAACCTCTAACAAAAACATTGACAGTATATACAGTTAAGCCCTGGTAAATTTTCTTTTATTTTAAGTTACTTTTATTCAAAAAGCATTTTTTTTTCTTGATTGGAAATGACAGGTGTCTCCCAGAAAATAATAAGATGATGTACAAGAAGCATCATTCTGGGGGAAAAAAAATATATATTTCTCAGCTTTTATTTACATTTGAACAAAAAGCGGCATGTCCAAAATTATTCATACCCTTTGCAAACTGTGACAGTCTATGTGAAAATCCAAAGTTATATACCATTTCACACATATACCTGTGAAATGCTCATAAAAAATACTCCCTGCTGTCATTATAAAACACCTTTTCTAATTATTCCGTGTATTGTTTTGCATTGCTTCTAGCTGTTATTACCATTTATGTGAATAAGTAAAGACATGCAACAAGCCATTAATGAAAACTGATCTTGCTACTGACTATGTTATTTCTAATTTGGGCCTGGTTGTTTTTTTTATTTTTATTTTCTTATATAGAATCTGATATACTCATTATTTTACTGCCTTCTGGGTAGACCTTTACTTTAGTGCAGTGCTGAGCTAAACTTTTTTTGTGCAGAAAACACAATAACAAATTATGTTTAAGGAGACTGATTTCTTCACCAAGTAGCCTTTTTAATAGCACCTCTACAGTCTGAAAGATTGCCTGAAGCTACAAGCCATTCACACAGTAGTGGAGTGTTAAAAACAGTGTGTGTGGCGGAGTTGTTAAATCCCTACTCCACCCAGCAGTAGTGGTGCTGAACATGGATTTACACACTCACACCTGCAAGTTCCCTCCTGCCTTTTTTGTTAAAACATCAGATAGGTTTTAGACATACTGTATTTTAGCCAACAGGGGACTCACAAAATGTAATCTACTGTTGAACAGTAAAGTAAGCGTCAACACACATGCAAGCAGCACCAAGGGTTGTGATCAGGGGTTGACAAGGGTTGACTGTGATCAGGAATAACCATATTTATATCCAATGATGATTACAGATTTTATTCTCTAGCTATGTGCAAAATCATCCATGTTCAAAGTATAAAACCTAAATGTAATGGCTATTGTGCTTTATTGCTAAATAATGTAGACTGTCACATAACCAACTTGTAATTTATCCTATTGAGCTGTCTTGATGGCATGTAATTTTACAACTCATAGTAAACCTTCCCCTTCTCCATAACATATCTATCACATATGACATAAATATGGCCTAAAAGTACATACAGTAGAACTGAAATGAGCCAATATTTGTCTTTGAAAAATTTTAAAAAATAGGAGAAAAATGAAAAACAAAGCACGTGACAAGAACTACAATATATCTTAAGATGACAAAGAAAAATGTTGTCTTGTATTCTATCCAATGGATGTTTTTCATATCATAGACTTGCAGACATTTTGACTTATAAAAGTGCAGGTGCTCATTAATATTCATTCATGATTATATTTTTGCAATTGTTAAATTCAAGTATATAGAACATTCTTTGTTCCACATACTGGATGTTTGAAACACAAGTGGGTGATACTTTGCAAACACACTCATTCTAGATAAAGATCTTGACTGTGTATTATTTGTGGTGATTTGCATCAAGAGTGCTCAAACACAAGAGGAAGCATACTGCATTAGTTTCATGCTTCAGTTTCCATCATGAATACATCCATTGGGCTCAGAGATGAGTCCGCTCAGACATTGACATCAGTGGAGAAGAGAACACAGAGTGAATGTCTGCACTCACTCATAAATTCCCATACATTTTAATATACAGCACAAGACAGGCGAAAACACATTCCGGCACTTCACCTTTGTCAGCACTTTCTTTTGTTCTTAATGCATTCAGTCATTCTCTCTATAACAAAATAAAAAAAAAAAAAACTTTTAGAGCAAGGTTGGCTTTGCTTTCTTCTTACTCACATGCTGACAGGGTTTTTGCATGTGTATCCTCTGGAGGCAGATCTGTCTCGCTGGGAGGTGTTTTACGGGCTTTACAACAGTACCGCTCTCCCCTCTTGGGATGCTCAAACTGACACAAATCACTTTGACATGTCTTTCTGCTTTCCTTTTGTCATACAGGATAGACATTTGGAGAAATGGCCAGTATGTCAATAAAATCCTGGATTCCAATAACAAGCAATGACTTTGAGAATATAGCTTCTGTATTGTCACGTAAACACTATGTTCTCAGTCCAAAAAGAATTAGCTGCACATATTTTTACTGTTTCAGACAATTCTTGTTAAGTTTGAATTACACTACTTCCAAATTGCCTGAACATGAAATGCTGCATTGAGTTATAGGTTCATTTTGGTTACAGTGGTTCAGCTTTGTGTCACAAAAACTTCCAACTCTAATACTGCAAATCTAGTGCAAAATAGCTCTTGATCACAACAGTGAAGGCAGTAATAAGGAAATGACCATTTGAATGGAAACTTGAGCGATCAATGGAAAGGATTGCAGCTATGAGAAGGGCCAAATACACATGAGGGCTCTTTATGTGCTAAAGGGTTGCTTAGTCCAAAGGTATTTTTCTGTTACTTCTCTTTTCCTGACTGATTTTAACTTAGATGTGTGCTGGACTGTCAACACATGCTTTCAGAAAATGTTACATTTGCAAATAATTCAAGTTCACTTACACTGTAGGCAGATAAATACTTACTCTGTCATTGCTATAAAACACAGAAGTGAGCCACTTACACTGTGTGACTGTGGCTTATTTTCACTCCCATCTACACCTTCTTGCACCATCCTTTATTTTTTTTTGCTTGAGAAAAAAATCTTCTTCACTTCACTCTTGTTATAATCAAATAAACCCTAACCCTAACCCTATGAGAACATTAAGTACTAAATTACAGTAACTGAACTGAGTGACTGCGGTAGGTGAGCAGAGCAGTTAACATGTTCAGATATTGTTGCTACAGGCATGTGTGGCTGCTTTTAATTGAGAAGGTCATCTATGCCAATAAGCTTCCACACCAAATTTGTATAATAACCAGTACATTGCATTTTTTTTTAAATCGAGAGGCACGAGAGTAAGCCTAAATTTGTATATTCCTTTCGCTAATTAGCAAGGACAAATGAGTGTTTGCTGCTTCCCACCCAGTAGTTAACATGATTATAGGCCTCTGAGAAAAATGTTCTAAAGTGACAAACTCAATCTAAAAAAACATTCTTTCAATGTCTTATTGTTTTTAACTTCCAAAGAACGAAGCAGATAACTGCCACTGAAAGCCTCTTGACTAATTTCACATGAGGAGACTTTATTCTGCTTGATCTTTCACAGCTTCCACCCCAGTTAATAATTATGCAAATTTGACCCATTCTATAAATCTGTGTAGCATAGCAAATGTGCATTCTATCATGGCAAAGGGGGAACTTCTGAATTGTTGACCTGACAAGTATAAACACATCTCTAACATTAAAGGGGAAGGGCTGTTTTTTACAAATTGGACCTTATTTTTGGGATAAAATACTGTCATTTACTCACCCACATCACTCTGGAGACATTTGGAGTATTTCTGACGATTTTGGATTTGATGATATCCATTTAACAGGAATGAAGGGGGCACTGAAATGTAGATAGTAAATGACACAAACTTAACCATTTCTCAAATGAAAATAGCAATAGCATAAGTAAATAAGTGAATCTTATCAAACATCTGTTATTTCAGAAATTATCAAGTTTGTGTCATTTACTGGATGCTTTTCGGTGCCCCCTTTACTCCTGTTAAATGGATATCATCAAATCCAAAATCGTCGGAAATACTCCAAATGATTCCAAAGTGATATGGGTGAGTAAATGGCAGTATTTTATCCCAGAAATAAGGTCCATTTTTTAAGAAACAGCCCTTCCCCTTTAACATTTTTCAATGAAGATGTAAGTTTTATTGTAATGCAACTGTTGACATTCTCTGCCTCTGCTCCAATGAATTACCATCTAACTGTCTGCCATTTGCATGTGAGCTTGATTTTGATTGAATTGTTTCTTGTCATGAGCTAAAATGTTTTTGCCTTCAGATCAATTTCATCAGCCGTGAAGTGGATGACCTTGATGAAGTATGATGCTTCATCAACTAGGAAAGCAAAATGAATTACTTTTCTTCAATTTAGGCCCTTTCCAGGATTTTTTCATCATAAGATGCACAACAACACGGCAAATAAGCTCAGACACGCTGTCAGAGCTTTCATTTCCTTGTCATCTCCGATCCCCTGCAGGGAGCTCAGGATGAGCCGCAGCAATAAATTACTTTTTTGGTCATTTAGATGAGGATGACGTTGAATTTACGTTCCTCAGTGAGTTGACAAATGTGTCTCCACTTGCCTCAGCTGCTTTAGCCTACTAATTGTGATAGAGGAAATAAAGTGTGATATAACAGTGATGGTGTAGCAGCGTTATTATCTGTCACAGTTTAGATTTAGCTGTGGTGTGGGCAGCTGCTTGAGGAGAGTTTTGTAGTGGACTGTTATAGTTGTAGGTGGTACTTGTTGCAACACAGTACATTTAAAAATATTCTGCTTAAATGCAATATATTGGTACTTGCTGTTTTACATTTGAAAATTGAGTATTGCTTTTAACAATGCAACCGTTATTTGACAGCTATACCTGACATTTAGTTTTACAGATTAAAGGAACACTGTCATCAAACACTCGTCTTTAAAGGTGTCTTTGAAATTTGTATATCTTTATATTCAGGAATCATTGTAGGTATAATGATGGATTTCAATGGCGACCCAGTTTCATCATAAAAAGAGTATCAAAAGAAAATTTTGTCTGCCTGTCTGTAGCTTCAGTATATTCCAGACTCTCCAAAACAGCTTGCAGGTGCAGTCATGGTTTGCCATTTTTTCATCAAGCACAGCTTTCAAAACCTAAAGTTGTATTAATGGATTGCTTTGGTAACTTTGGGCCAGTAGATCAATCTGTAAATATGACATTGACATAACTATGACCTTGACAAAAGTTGTTACTAGCCAGTGTGTTTCTGGTCAACTGTTTTATATTCACTCCATCACTAACCTCTGATGTACGCTCCACTAACTCTTGAGAGAAATGTTGGCTCTGAAAAAATGTAAAACTGCAGGCCATAAAACCAAACCAGCAAGTTTAAAGACACAAAAATGCTCCAGTGAACTGAAAGAAAGAGACTATTCTTTATGGTTTTGTCCTAACATGTAATCATTTGAGCCGGTGTTCTTTAAAAATCAAAACATTGCTTCTGATTTTTTCTTTTGCCAAAATCAACTGAGAACCTAACACTCTCATTAAAACGTTGCAGTGGTGTTGACAGAAGACTGTCGTCATAATATACTTTGACTGAAGGAAATGTATTTATTGACATGTGTGATGCTTCTTGATTCTCAGCCTTGGCAAATTTGTACATCTGTGCTTGAAAGAGCTGTTAATCCTGAGTAAGGCTGATGTCTTCAAATGTTTGGCAGCCATTACACTTTACTCATTTATTTAAGGTATTGCGTGCGAACAAACGGATGCTCTATAAATGTACCCAATGATAAAAACTGAAAGTTATTTCAGAAAATGTTTTGACTTAAAAAATAGGAAATAGGAAACAGCACTTAACCCTTTTTGTAGCTGTCAGCTTGAGTCAGTCAAGTTGAATAGCTTTGAATGTTTTTCTTGCTCAACTCCCAATTTATCTGCTAAATAAACATCCTCTCAGTTTATTTCCCATCTGATATGAGAAACTGACTAATTTTTGGTGAACACTAAAAAGAAATATTTTTTTTTCATTGCTCTCCTTCCTACTCAGTGTTAAACACATAAACACTTGCTTAAAAGCAGCAGATAAATAAAAGTGGTCTCCTCTGCTCCAGTTAAACATATCTATTACTCCAGTTCATAAATAAAGGATCCAATCAGATGGGGATTCATATAGATTCTGTAAATAATGTAAGAATGCAAATTAGAAAATAAAAAGAAATGTCTGCAAAAAAAATTTCCAAACAGAGGTTCACAAAGTAAAGTGAAGTTGCATGTTTCAGAACAGTACTGCTCTGTACAATAATTAGACCCCACAGGAACAATTTTGAGGTTACTGAGAGAACTTCTTAATGTCTTCATGTAAGGAAAACCGTGAACACTGTTCAGAGCTTTTAAGAGTGATTGAACATGTATTACTGTTGTTTATCTATCAGGCTTCTGTTTCTTTTCATACCTTTACTTTATTTGAAGAGTATGGCTGAAAAGCAATAGTAATGTTATTCAAGTTCTCTATTTGAAATGTAAAATCTGTGGATCCATTTGTGGAAGGCTAATGCAGCTGCAGCATCTGTGTTTCTCCACCCGTATACTCCAGCTTGAATGATAATGGTTGAGTGTCTGACTTACAATATTGTAACCCTAGGTTTCAAGGTTTCACAAGTGGGGCATTTTAGAGTCTATGTAATCCAACATTGAACTGCAGTATCTTTTTGCAGACTTTGCAGAATAAATTTATAACAATAAATCTAACATTTTTTTTCTTCCTGCAGTTATTTATCAATTTCCACCATGAAAACAGGTAATATTGTTGTCATTGTCCATCCACTAACGATTCCTCATGCATTGGGTTGAGCTGACCAATCAGGGGTGGTGTTGTTGGCTGTGTGCCAGCTCTGATCTCAATTGCATTGTTGTATGGAATAACACTTCCTTATAGGGTAATAATATGTAACATGACAACTATGATTGATTCGTCTATGGTTGGAGGAAAACATTCATTAAAATCATTTTTGTGTTTTATTAGTACCTTCTAGGCTTTAGGCAATATCAAAAACACATATTTAGGGAAGGTTGTGGCCTGAAATAATTGTGATTTGTATATAAACAGAAGTATTTCCATATAAAAACCAAAACTGTGAATACATCCATATAAAGCTCTATCTTCACTGTACTGTATTCACCAGCTAGTCACTAATTTTGTCAAACTGCCATTTGGTGATTGGTAAGTAGCATCCAGCTTTTTAATGAAAACAGCTTTGTGTTGCTTATGAGGCAGTGAGAATGAATCAGGAGTTGAGGGACTTAAAATGACAATAATGAGATTAAAGATGCACATTTTCCTCTACACTAAATGTAGAGCAGAGAGAAATGAGTCTGTTGGTCATTCTCTGTGGGTTCATCAGCATGAGTGACTTCTTTAACATTGCACATAGTCATTTAATCCGTTGCTTATAAAATAATATTGAATGGTACAGCTTTAAGTAAAAGTCTGAGTCGTTGATGAAATATCTTATTATGTCTTTCCTTCTTTCTCATAGAAAGTTCCCACCCCTAAAAACTTGCCCTCTGATGTCTGAACATTTGTAAAATCTTAACAGCAGACACTGACAATGTGAGGAAAATGTGAAGCAAATTAAACACATGAAAAATGGAACTTATGGAGTGTCCAAGAAACAAATTGGAACATAACAAGACCAAATGAAAGAGGGGATCTGAGCAGAATATTTGTGAAATACATTTAAAGGAGGAATACATTCCAATAGTATCTTTATATTCCTGAGGCAAAGGTACCAGAGCACTGCAGAGTACTGAACTGCGGCCCTGTATGAATGTGTTAAGACATAGTGAGCATGTTTTATTCATGTAGTACACCACATTTCCTCAATTTACTGCTGGGGAAAAAGTACATACTGTAGACAAAATAATTTCATACCCTCAAGCTTGATGATGATGATGCCAGTAATGTTAATTTACCAGCTTAAGATCTTCTTGACTGAGGCTGATTTTATTTATTTCTTAACTCTAAATAAATGTTTACCTCAGTGGCTGGCCATCTCCCAAAAGCAACACTCTGCACTGAATTACCAACTCTATCTCCACTATGCTGCTATCTTTTGGCATATGTTGCAAGAAACAAAACTGCTCCATATATGGAGATCATGTTCAAGAGCAAATATGTTTGTTTTTTTTCCAACATGTTAAATTGCTTCCTATGCTGCATAGAATTGGACATGGAAAACCGCGATTTGTGGCCTGCATCCTACAAAATCACCAGGACTGTCAGCCATAGAAATCTCACAGCTTGTTCTGGCAATAATGTCTGCCATGCATGCATTGCAATTTAATTTTTGCTAATGTTTTTTTTAACTAAAATTATTTGTTTAAGTAAAAGGAAAACATTGGTAGGACAACTTGAAAACAAGAAAATGTGTGGATATGTGCAATTGCAAATGGAAAGTTGCCAGAGGGAGCAAAAAAGATGCAAATTTGCCCTTCGTGGCACAGATTAAGGCAAGATAAGTCCATGCAATTTGAAAATTTTTCAAATTGAACAATTCATATTTATTCTGGAGCTTTGTGGATCCACTTAAGAGAAAAATATGAGGGAGTCCGGAGGAAAATAACAAAATGAAAAGGAGGTGCTGGTAAATTCTGAACCTGTAGAGTCCAGCATATTGGCCAGCGACATCTTGTTTTATGACACACCCTAAATCACACTGTGCTTTATCATCACTTTATTTTATTCCAAATGGAACCATTTTTACAAATTGAAGATGCTTTGAATCTTGCAACTGAAATCATGTTTACAAAGTTTTCTAGGATGAGAAATCAAGTGAGAAGTCACATAATTTATTCATAGAATTCCAAGTAGTCTGATATAATTTCCAGGGTTGACATCAAATGTGAAATGCATGGCAGGATCCGACAATATCAGTAGGCTAACTTATTTTACACTTGGACTCTCCTTCCTCTCTATCTTGTATCTTTCCTTATCTCAGCCAGTATCTCCATGATGCTGCTGCTTGTAATGTGAACTGTCAATGAAACATCTAAAATTGTTGGAGGCCATTACTTCCAAGTCATTAGTTAAGGTGGGTGGACGGTGCAGTCTTATGAAATCATCTGTACTGCTCTTCAAGTCATTCTCCTTGCCGGGGAATGGGTCACTGCAGCACAGTTGTGCATGATTGCCTTGCTCTGTGCTCTAATGTGAATGAGTATGAATAGGTAAAAGAGGCCAAACTTGAACAGTAGTAAGAAGTGGGAAAAGATGTGAAATGGGATATTTCAAGGGAACAATAAAAATACTTTATCTTCATTTAGTGCAAGTATGAAATGCATTTAAGTGCATATTGTACTCAAGGTGCATTTAAGGTGACCCTGTTCATCATTAATAACAAAATTATCATCTGCATTCTTGTAGTCCTAACAAAGGGACATCCGTCATAATGGCTGAATCATTTATCACTTAAGGCAATATTTCAAACATATTTCAGTATTATATAGTTTGTCCACAACGTGTGGATTGATATATACCCTGTATATTATGCCAGCAGTAAGTTTACTGTTGGTCATTTTCCAAATATTGATATGATGGAGTGGCTGTTTAGTTTTCCCTCTTGTGAAGTGGTGGAATATTATGTACAAAACGTTGTACAATCAAGTAGATGGAGATTTTCCATTGAGTGCCTCAGTCAGTGGGATTCATCCTCTGGGCACAGTGGATATCTGAACTAAATGGCACGACAAGTCATCAGATTGTTGCTTAGACAAGTCTCTACAAATCATCAAAATCATCAAATTCATCCTCTTGGGATAGTGAATGTATACATTGTATAAATTTTAACCACAATCAATCTAGAGATTGTACTAATGAGAGTGACCAACCTGTCATTTAATTTTTTTTCCAATAAATCAAAAATCTTTGTTATTTGTTGTTACGTTGCCGTTAGAAAGAGTGAAATCAACCAGTGCATTCTTGCAGCAAATGGGGAGAAGTACATACAGATAGTCCAGGCAGACAGTTACATATGCAGACTTGCAGGAAGCAAGGTATAGACTACAAGTTATTGTACAGAAGACAGGACTCTTTGGTCAGAGGCTTGAACAGAAAGGCACAAGGCAACAATGAAACCTGACAGGGAATGAGTGGTAATGAGCTGGTTATACAAAGCAGAGGTAATAAAGGTAAGTGCGAACAGGTGAACAGGTGGGTGTGGCAGTCAGGGATGAAGAATGATAGGAGCAGGGGTTATTCCAGGTCAAGAGAGAATGGTTAGATGAGAAAGAAAATGTTTTTATTACAGCCTGTGATTCCAGTATGACATTGTAAAACCAACCAAAAAGTGATATTTATTGCTAACATTTTTACATTAAACTATTCAACTCCAGTTTCTCTTTCGCAATACCAGAACTCAAACATCTTCAGAAGTACATTACAAATTTTAAACACTGTTAAATCTGACTAAATAATAAAAATGAATAATATCAGCTTTCAGCATCCCCTTGTTTCTTATTTTTGATAAACATTTCAACACTCACAAAAAAGAAAAAATACAGATTTGAATGACAACAGAAATGTATATTTCACCTTACAATGAATTTTAAGGACAAATCCTTCGCAGGCACGTAGATTACATGATATGTTGTCATTTTCTCAAAATGTTTGTTCTCATGATAACTTGGTCACTGTTCACAAGACCAACTTGAAGTTCAAAGGTCTGATTACCACTAAATGAGGGGCACATGAACCTTATTAACTCTTTACCCTATGGTGTCCTTGGTGTGTGACCCCAAAAGGGTTTCTTTTGATTGCATATCCCTTGTCAGTCACTCATGCTGAAGGATCATGAGGTCACATGACTTACAGACTATAAGGCATGAGTCCTGAAAGTCAATTAAGCCAAATACACCAAAAAGAGCAAGGCACACTTTATATATAGTATGGGTAATAAAAGTAGCTTAAAGGTATAGTAGGTGATGATTTTTAGAGACACATTTTGTTATGTTGGATAAAATGGTCCTTCCACCTTGATAGTCGTCAATATAATATGTATTCAGAAAGAGAAGTGAATAGAATCCGAGATCTGTGGCAGCCACAGGACTATAAAAACTTTGACCAAGTAATAGCCTCGGTCCAAGTGTGAAGTACGAATCAGATGCGTTCTTGTCTCGTCCTGCACTCGCCCCCCGCGCGCCCCCACGCATCGCTTCGCCGTGGCCGCAGGTATCAAGCACGCTCTTCTCTCGAAATACTTCGGCAGCTGGAGAATACCAGACCAGTTTACAATGGCAGAGAAAAAGCAGCCTAAAATACCGATTCCAGCGTTACCTGTGGCGGCTCGGCCGGCTACACAGCCAAAGAAGAGAAAGACGGAGGCAGAAAAGGCTGCATTGGTCGTAGCGCTGACTGGAGGAGGAGGAGCTTAGAGGGGGATTCATAGCAGTGCATCTTTCAAATCTTGCTAGCTCTTCGACATCGCCAACTCTACCTTTAAATGAGTAGGCTATACCAACACAAAGAAAATGCACTGTGTGTGTGTGTATATATATATATATATATATATATACACACACTGCATGAAATCAATCTGTATGTAATCTCGGGGTGGATGGGTGGTTCTAACTTTCACCCAAAAGTGTGGTGTTCATGTGCTGTGTGAAACCAGAAGTTGAATTATTTGTCACATTTGTTTTTTTTTCTTCTTTTTTCAAAACCATGACAATTTCCTAAACCTATGTTGCTTTTGCCACATAATTTCTGATATGGTGTACCTACATTACACCATACCGGAAGTATGTTCCACAAACTTTTCCTTGACCTAGTGTTAGTTTTGTTGCTTAAACATAACCAAGTAGTTTGCTGTGAAGACAAAAGTTCATTTGACATCACATATTTGTTGTGTTAGAATACACTGAGATGAGACAGTAAAGCTTAAAAGAACAGAATAAATAAAAGAGAAATAAGAGAAAAGATATAAAAAGAGACTAAAGAGCTAGTCAAGTAAATAAAATGAAAAAGGCCACCTCAAAGTTTTGTTAAGCACAGCAAACCAAACCTGTTTAGACAAGATGGTAGATCATTTGTAAATTCAATATGTGTTGTATCTGTGCAGCTTTTCACTAAAAACAGGATATAATTTTGGAAATAAAGCAATCAGAGCATGCAGAACTTTTTTCCATTAATGATTATACTTAATTAGCTTTATTTCAGAATATATATTCTGATAGACTGGAGACCACGGGAGATATAACTTAACTGATGTGCTCAACCTGAAGTCAGACAGGAGGTCAGACAACTCAGTGCAAGACAATGGCCATGAGGTGTTCAGGTATAACAATTTGTTCTGAGTCGCATGTGGCATTTTTCTGGATATTTTGATTCTTTCTCTCAAGTTTGCTAACTACTATAACCATCTCCATAATGCTGTGTACACCATGGCCATTACATTCCTAATCCAGGAAGTCATTTTCGGCCCCTTTGCCCAGTCACTTTTGCATGTAATTAAAATTAGCTTTGAGGAGCTACACATGGATATCCACATGGATTTGTGTATGTGTTCTGATCATAAGATCTTTGACATGAAAAGTACAACTTCTGCTTAAAGGTCTTCACACACCAGAGGGATTAATTTGAGGTGGTGAAATAGCCACGCTTCCGCACTGTGAATAGAGTTATTTACAAGTCATCCTGTGTGTGGAATATGTTGAGTTGCACCTATATTTATGGAACAGCAACTATTGTACTCCTTTTAACCTCAACAAAAGAAGATCAGATCCCCTCCTTCTGTTGTCAAAATAAAAGCCCATAACAAATTACCTTGCATGTATTTTTCATTTTTATGTCATTTATTCCATTTTACTTTTTAAAAGGGCATATTACTTCCTGCGCTGGCAATAAACATTGGTATTGGACATGCAGTTGTGACATTCAGAATTGTCTAATAGACATAGATTCTGTTGGTGGGAATACCGAAAAAAATAGCTAAAATGTATATTCTGACTTCTCCAAATTGTGGCAGCACTAGACCTAATTGGACATTGTAATTATCTGGAAAGACATAAGAATTTCTAGCATTTATTATTATTTATCTATTTATTATTTTTGACATCTGGAGCTGAGTTCTCTGAATGATCTGAAGCGTTGGAAGATTCTCTCAAGGAAAAGTAAAAAGAGTCTCACTACAGGTCAATGGACATGTTTATTGCAGTTAGCAAGGACAAACATGTTTTTGGACAATCTAATTTAAATTGGCGTCTGTTGGGTAGGTTTACAGTGTGTTCCATAAAGCTGGAATGGCTCTCTGCAAATTAAGACAAATCATAAATATTCAGCGTCATCTTGTCAGAACAAATGCTAAACAAAAACACTTTAAGTCAGCACAGCAGGATGTAAATCCTCCCTCCTTAAAGTATTCATTTAAAAACTCATAAATTCAGCATTTAGTCAGATGAGAGCAGCCAGCCAGCGGATCATGCTGTGCATTGTGGTAGGGATATGAAGGCAGCACAGCGACAGCTTGTCATTGTTTTTTTTTTCCTCCCTAATTGTGGTTCGCTGACTGATATGAAGAATAGGCATCTCTTGCATGGCCTTGCTTTTGTTTTTCAAGGAGGTGAAGCAATGCCATGGCTGTAGCTCCATTAATCAGTTGATGTCAGTGAAGTGCTTCTCCAAGTCTCTTAATGGGAAAAAGAAGGAAGTAATTTCAAGTAACACAGTGGTTAAGAACTTCACTGAAAAAGTGTTTTTACTAAAAGCAACCATGCTTTCCGAAGACATAAGGCTTAAGGTTTGTTGTATAGTCCATGTGTCAGTATGGTAAAGAGCATATTTTTATGAATATTTACAAGAATAAAAAGCATTTAAGAAGGTGGAGGTGTATAGAGATGAGTGATCCCAGATCTTCCTGGGCCCCCTCAGGCTAAACAGAAACAGTAACCACAGTCAAAACCAGTGTATGATCATCACTTTCCAAGAAGCAAAGCACCACAGTGACGGATGCCTGCTTCCCTTTTCCCATCAGACAGTATTTTAAATTGTTTACAATGAAAAGTGCTGAAGGTTGATTTGGTTGTGTTTACGTGGTTATAAATTCATGCTTCAGTGAGGTTTATGTGAACCCTATTACTGCATGTGATGCATGAACAGGAGTGGGATTGGGCTCTAAGCTTGATTTCCTTTTGTCATATTTCATCTCTGATCCCTGAACTCTGCTTCAGAGCAGTCTCCTTTTTGTTTCTCCTCAGGGCTTTTCAGCAACAGCATAAATACAGGTGAAAGGATAAATATAATAAACACAGTTTTTAAGGTATCTGTGATAAATCCTCTGGAGAACTCAACGCAAGATTGATTGAAATAAGTTGATTCCAAAAGACACACACTTGAAGATGCTGCTCTTGTGTTCAGGTGAGTCAGCACAGCAGCACTCTCTCGGAGAGGGAAATAATTGGCTGTGCTGTGCAAAGGAATGCATGTCACTCTTTTTCGGTCCAGACATGGATGTGAAAATGTTTATGAATTGTGCTTCTTTCAACATTGGCTCTGTTTAAATGTGCAGTAAATATCCAATGCAAATCCACAATCAGAGACTGTCTTTTCTACTCTTTTAGGCTGCAACTACACAACTTTTAATCAATGCCCGTCCTTGTTTATGTGTGCCTACTAATGGCTCCTCAAATGTTGTGATTTGCACTGCTCCATTAGCATTTCTATTATATTAATTAATCATGATTTAATGCCTCTGAGAGGACTTCAAAAAGACAATTCAGTAAATGACAGGTTGCAGGATTTTGATCCCAGTTGGTGGATCACATTTTGCAGCACACATTTCCTCTGAAGTTTTTTTTTTTGTTTTTTTTTTGTTTTTGTTTTTTAAAAAAAACACCTTCATGGTGGTTCTCACTTTAGTGGCGAAAAGAAGAAAAATGTCTGATAACGTTTTTTTTTTGTAAAAGCAGAACAAGAAGGGTACAGCATGTGTGTATCTTTAATGGAGACAAAAGATAAATTAATTTCAGAGAGAACAGTTTTCAAAAACGATATGAAAACTTTCATTTCCCTTGTTACAGCAACTTCACCAACCTTCCCATCCTTACTGGCAAATTGTCAGTGGATGCCGTCTTTAATATCAACCCTATATTAATAATAAAAATTACAATAACCAGGGATATTGAAGTGTAAATGAAGATACGGCCTCATAGGCTTTGCTAAGTGAAAAATTGACTATTTTTCAGCATTATTCTCATCGCTCCTCAGTGACATTTCCTCACCTGAAAGTGCCCAGTGGCTTTCCACAGCTTGTCAGATTGTCACATATGGAAAGTACCCAGAGCAGGAGCAGGACAGGAAGACACTAATAAGGTGACAAAATACAGAGCCAAGCATTTTCTAGGGGGAGAATGCTGCCACCATGATTTCATATGGGAAAGAAAATTAATGTGCCTTGCGACTCCAATCCTGAATCTTATCTGTCCCTTCAGAATTTTTCATAGTTGTTGCCACCAAAATTGTTGGATTTCTCCAGGCTTTTTAGAAGGAAAGAGAAGCCAGTGTGATATGCTTTCTGTTTGCAGCTAATGCATAATGATTCAGAAAAATGCTGGCACAGTAATAGTCATCTGTTCATAACCAATGGCTTTTTACATTAGTTTATTTCAGGAAAGTGATGGAAAATTAGACCGCTCAGCTATACAGAAAACCAAACCAACCTGCTTATCAATATTACATGTAAACAAATATCCTAGAAAGGTTGTGAATGAAAATTATATCCATATGATTGACTTAACCATGCAAACATATCATGAGAAAAGTGTAAAAGTAGTTTTAATGTCAAAATTGTCCCAATGTTAAAGCTGCAGTTATAAATGGAAATGATTAATTGCTGCATCTTGATAGCTGATGTCAATTAAGAACCCCCGAGAGACATGGTTGTTTTGTAAGGTGTTCATCAGAGCAGAGATGATGCATGCAATGTTTCAGATCCCTTTTTCTCTTGTCAGTCGTAAACCGCTCCATTGTGCTAATGAACTGGTTTTCAGTCTCCGTCTTCACAGGAGAATCATATATAACAACTGAGCCCTCTAATCAGCGCTGCATGGACTTGAACCTGCAACTGTCAGTTTGAATAGTCACCAGCTTGGCAAAGACATTATAAACGCTGCCCATAAATGTGTGTGACTCAGAGGAACTCGATACCAATAGATGTGCTATACACAGGGAGGCTTTAGGGAGAACTCAGCTAAAGGCTATCTGAAACACCTGCGCAGTCTACTGCACCATCCATTACATATAAGCTAGTCTCAGATGGCCTATTCTCAATTGGATGTGATCATTAGTTTTGCTTGAGCTCCGATCACTACATAGACTTAACTGTTATCTCACAAGGGACTCCCACCTGCAGTCCTGTGCATCCTTTCTGTGATGCACCATCACCCTTTACTTCAATGCAGCCGCTCTCTTCCTCTCTACTTTTTCTCTTTCCTCAGCTTTGCTTTCCTATAGTTTCATCCTCTGTTCTCTACCAGCTTTCCACTTCTCTATTCGCTTCTTTTCTCCACTCACCTACATTCACTCTGTCCATTAAGTTCTCTCCATTATTTCTGCCTACCCCATTTCCCCACCTCCTCGCTGCTCCTTTTCCCAACCCATCCACTATTTTCTCCCCTCCTTTCCACCTTGCAAAAGAGAGCCCCACATTATCCCCCTCCTGTTTCTATCAGGGTAGCTAACCTGTCAGCCCCAAGCCTTAGTTAATCACTCAAGCAGCCAGGCAGCTCGCTGCTAGCTCCCTGGACACTAATAGCATGACAAGCACAGAGCGAGAGCAGAAAGGGGTGGAGGTACGACTCATTAGGAGTACAGGTATTTAAGGAAATGGTCCATTTCAAATCAAAAGATAATTTGTCTCCTGCTCAAGTAAAGGCTTTTTGTGAGATAGGCTGGAGCTCCATATTAGGTCAGCTACAAATGTGAAGTGGTTGGGTTGTGCTGTTGACATTATCAATTTGAGGCTTGATAAATACATCCTGTGTTCGGATGGCATACTTTATCCCCAAAAGACATGCTGGGTTTGCTACCCGAAGGCATTTTTTATGCTGACTCCATGTTGATGCCGTGCCGATGGGGCAAGACTCGATAAAGTTGAAATATGACCTCCATTTGCACAATGACATTACTTCAAACAAAAAAGGGTTACTGTCAAGTCTCTGAGCTGATCAATGCCTTTCAACAAATACCTCATTGCCTATTTCGTGTTCACATGGCCAAATCAATACCAGTGTGAATAAAAGCTAGGTAACAGGCAAATGAAACTAAGGTGAATGACAAATTTCATCCAGTAAGAAGTTGTCCTCACAAAAATGTCTTGTTTTTCTTTTTATGGATCCATTCTTTGTGTCCAAGGAGTGAAAATTAACTGGGTCATATTGTAAGGTATTAAATGAGACCATGTACCCTGGCACAGCATGCTCTTATAAATGCAAAGTTTAATTCATAGGTAATTCAGACAGACATTAGCTTAGCATGAAGAAATAAAAAAAGCTGTCTCATCATTTGTTTGAATGAGGCTATTCTATATACCCAGCAGAGGTGAAAAGATGAGGCTAAAATGTTTTGTCAAACTGTCACCTAACATAGCTTGCATGTGTCTGGGGAGTCAGCCAGAGGATTTTCATGCTCTATAGGCAGTGATGCCTGAAAAAGTTTTTCATCAAGGGTGATCCCTTTGTGGTCCCTCCTTCCACACAATGTCAGTCAAGCAAGTGACTTAATGATGACACATACACACATACATACATACATACACATATATATATATATATACATACACATATATATATATATATATATATATATATATATATATATATATACACACATATATATATATACATGCACTAAATGCTAAATATATGAAGATATATAAAGTCTATTAAATATGCTAAGTAATGTACATACACTTTCAAGTTTCATTATCTATATTCTAGAGGTTTTTACAGAAGAGTTTGTTCATATATAATTCATAGCCTGATTTATAGAACATTTTATTCCTGAGAATGGTGAAGTGGTGTTTTGGCTGTTGGCAGTATTTTCTGATTCATGATCTATTTCTAAAAAGAGATGTATGGATGCTGTTATGCTGCAGAGGTGTTCCTGTTATTCTGTCCACCCCACACATTCTAAAAGAGTCTCTATTATCAATTAACTGAATGCAGAAGGCTTGCTGTACTAAAAAAAAAGATGCAGTAGTACAGTGGGTGCAGAGGAGGTGGACCTGTCACCATGTTGACATCCCTGCTATTAGAGGAACATTCTCAGGTGCAGTGGCTGGCAGTCTCCAGTGTTTACAGAGGAGCATCATTAGCCTGGCGTCTCACAGCCTTAAAATGTCATATATCCACAGTAATGAACTGTGAGAGTGCACACTATTCCCAAACTTCCCTGCTGCAGCACCCACATTAATCCAAATGCTCAAACTCTGCAACTGGAGTCCCTCCACTCATTAACAGTGGCAGATATCAAGATAGGAATAATGAGAAAGTGCCCGCAAGTCAGGACATATATTAAAGAAATAGAAATAGAGAGAGAGAGAAAATAAATTCTGTCATAAATGGGAAAATACCCTGGAGAAATGGCCCTAGCTTGGATGACAAACACCATGCATTCATATTGTTTGGAGATGGTGACAGCTTCTTCATTGAGTGCCAGAAACATAAGAAGGTGCAACTCGTCGAGTCTAATAAAGTATATAATAAAGACTGCTTTCATACAGAGCAAGCGCTTGTAAAGACTGTCCATAACATTCAGCTATAGACACAGAGAGGCAGAGATTCATGCAGCTGTTTTACAGAAAAAAAGAAGGTATAAAAATATGATCTCCTGATACAATATTAAGCTTAGTGCTGCATATCAAAATCCTGCAACTGAAGGGCCTAACTCAAAAATTGTGGAATATTAAAACAGAAAAAAGTGAAATGCATTTATGAATAGGGGCTATTTTACATTTATAGTTATAATTAGTAGGGGAAGCTGTGGGATAAGACAGTTGCCTAAATAGATGGTTTTGTAATTTTAACAGCATTTTATTTTTATTATTACTTATGACGACAAGTCACCTCTAACAAGTGAGGATGTTCCAGATAGAGCATTTCTATTCCAAATACTAAATAAATAAATCTCATACCTTGAAAATCAATGTTCTAATGTAACCCTTTAGAGTTTTAGGTATGCAATGACCATTGACTGTTCCAGTGTTAAAACCAAGTGGCAGCTTCAGTCAACCCTTTACAATGAAGAAAGACCATTTCTGGAATATGAATTAAAAAAAAAAGTGTAAGTCTACTTTATCTGTGAGAATCCAACAGAATAACTAACCAATTAGTCCATCTACCTATGTGAAGGCTTTCAACAACTTCACATCATGAATAATCATCTCTGAACTTGGGCAATTAGCTGCACAGACTGATTCTTATTGCATCCATTCATCAAGGGATGAGATTAAATCAACATAAAAGCATTACTCTGCAGATATTGACAAATTTCATTTTGCATTTTTAGGGCAACGCAATATATTGCAACTCATTAAACTTCCCCACTGTCAAGATTATGACGTGCTGCTCAGGTTTTCAGAAATATGGAAGCCAAATGACCAAGGTCCATCTGTGAATTGAATATTTATCACAGGGCTACCTTGTGCAATGGATTTAAACAGACTATGTCACCTTTCAGATGACCTTCAAATCAAGTGGAATTGTATATGAATAAAAGTTTCACTTAAATCAATATAGGAAAGTTAATATTATTCTACCCTCTGGCAAAGGAGTAAAATTCAGCTAAGCTATAGGCCCTCTTTATTATTTTTTTAGTGAAGAAAAGGGCAGCACAGTGGTGCAGTGGTTTGCACTGCTGCCTCACAGCAAGAAGGTATAGGGTTCGATTCGATTTCTGTTGAATTTACTTGTTCTCTCTGTGTCTGCGTGGGTACTCTATAGATACTCCAGCTTCCTCCCACCATCTAAAGACATGCATGAGGAAGGTCATTTGGCTAATTTAAATTGCCCGTAGGTGTGAATGGTTGTCTGTCTCTATGTGCCTTGCAATGAACTGGGGAACTTACGTTGGATAAGCGATTGATAATAGACTGATAGATAAAGATTATGAAATGTAATTAAAATAATAGAACATTGACATGAAAAGTTATTTTTCCTACCACAAATATGTATTTTTAACTGTTTTGCAGAAGAAGTTTTAACTATAATTAATGAATACTGCTGTTGTTCAATTACAATAGAGAAATCTCCAACCTGCTTAATATGAGTAAGGAGATGCTGTTCAAATGTTTTTAAACAGCTGAATGATTTCCTCAGTGACACTGTGTTTGGAAAAGAAAATCCAGTCTAGGGGCTGGACAATGAAACTTAAACACTGGCCAATTTAGTGTTGGAGGTCTCATGGCTAAATGTGACCAGCCTGGTGGCGAAACTTCATTGATTGTACATTGCACCAGTAAGAGCAGAGTGTGAAGGTTCAATTTGCTGAGTAATAGCACAGTTTTGCTTAAAATATCGCAATGCACACAACATTATGGGTGACATATCAGAGTTCAAAAGAGGACAAATTGTTGGTGCACATCTTGCACATCTATGACTAAGACAAGTGGTGTCCCACAGACGTCTATCTTAGGTCCAGTTCTTTTTAGTTTGTATATGTTACCATGGCGCTATTATTAGAAATTGCAATATCAATGTCGATGATTATGCAGACAATACTCATGTCTCTGTAAACTCAAATCGTATGCCTGAGAAAGATATTGGTCAGCTCGAGCTCCTTACAGAACACAGAAACCAAATATTACTAACCGATATCCGCAGTAATAGGTCCATAATAAGTTCACACATGCATTTTAAACCAGCTCTTAATGGGTGTTCATACAACAACAACAAAAAAAATCATCATGAATTTGACCACCAGACTGTTTGGGTTTATTCATTGAAAACAAAAACTTAAAGACAGGCATTCAATGTTTATAGACTTTTCAAAATTAAATGCATTACTTTAGCTGTAATCTCGCAATGGACAATCATGTGTGTGTTCACTTCAGCTTCTGACTGATCCAGAACTCACCAATTAAGAAAGGAATAAAAAAAAAAGGAAAAAAAAATCCCTCTTCTTTTAAGTTCAAGAAAAATTACATTTTCTTGATTTTCATCTTGTGTCAAACTGTCACGCTAATGGCGTGGTGCTTCTACATTGCTGTTTAGGGGAGTGAGGTAAAGTGCCACTTAGCTACCTGTATGATGCCAGCCCATTCTAAATTCCAGGATGTCAAATACTGAGACTTTCTGCGCTTGATACTGTCACACAAGGTACCCTTTAGTACCAGTATGACGCACCAGCACCAGTAAAGGGTCACATGTGACAAGTTGGAATGTTTTTTTAACTGCATGAGTGGGCTCATGTTTGCTGCCTGGTTGTGCATGAGAGCTTTCCAAAAAGTGATTTATGTGACAGCAGTTTAGTAACAATGTATGGTCTTCTAATGTGGCTAGATTTAGAAACCTAGATCGTGCTCAGAATTTGTTTTTGGACAATGTGTATTTCTATTGTTAAAATCAATGCCTGGCCAATTATGTTGTATCACATCTAGCTGTCTGACTGAAAATCTGTGTTCTCTGTTCGAAGAAAGATTTTATCTAAATACACAATCAATGGTAAGTCCAAAATAGTAAAATCATATTGTATGGTATACATCATATTATATAATTTAATGACCAAAACCAATGACCTGCCATTACAGTTTAGGTGATGTCATTTGAAAGACCTTGTATCTATCTTGACTTGGTAAAACTGATACACATACAAAGAACGTGACAAGAAGACTGGAGTGTGAAGAATCAAACTATGTTTGGGGTTTCTGCTGTCCAACTGGTGACTGTGAATGCCAGCAACTATGAAGACCATTTTTACATCCAGTCGAGACTCCAGTCTCCTCACACTGACATCTTGTTTCTTTTCTCTCTTGTGTCTATATGACTGGAGAAAAAAGTCTGACACTGATTGACATACAGGACAGCACTCATTCAGTTGCCTTTTAATGATCACCATGCTGGATTTTTGTGATTTTTAGAGGAAATGCATCCATGAAAGTGACTTCCAGTAACAGTGAAAATTATAGTTTTTTGGCATTCGCTACATTTCAGAATTGCATTTATAATTTTTAACACATATAATATTTGAGTGCCATTTATACATCATTAAAAATCCAACACTTGAGACTTTTGGGATTTGTAGTCGGGACATAGAGAGACGGTATATGCCACAGCGTTCAAAGCAGGAGGTGGAGACAATTACAATTAGAGAGCAAAACAAACGAGAGGTGATTTTGGTGAAACTGGCCTCTGCTCTACTTAAGATAAAATAAGAATGGAACAAGGTAAAAACAAACATTTCTTTAATGATGAAATATTACCAAAAAAAAAATGGCCAAAAAAAGGCTGGCACAAGCACTTTCGGCTTTATAAAAGGGCTGGCACTCATTGAGTTAATGATGCCTTCATGTGTGGCCCTGACACAGTGTGAGTCTCCTGTTCGGTGATTTTTGAAGCAGACTTGATTACTCCAAGATTAACTTAATATTATACCATAATATGTAATTATACTGCAAATATGTTTTTTTTTTACTGTTACTTATTACTGTATTGTTTTTAAGTTACTTATTGAAGGCAGAGCCTAAAACAACTGTTAAAAGTGGACTCATATACAAGCAGAAACTAAATTACTTTTGATTAAGCATTCCTATTTAATCTAAAATTAAGACGTGAGGTTTGTTAATTTCTTCAATTTGAAAATGAGAAGGATTTTTTTTTTCTGCATGTCAGCTGATAAATTAATCTCCCCAAAATAAACTTGCATTTCACCAGTTCTCCCTCGCATCCTCTACGCTTGCATCCAAGACACAGGGAAAATTGAAATGATCCTCTTTGAGAACTTTTAAAAAGTTGCATTCTGGGCTCATAAGCTTGTACACTGATTGAAACTGGCAAGTCCTGAACAACAAAACCACAGAACACAATGCATGCTTTCACCATGCCTTAAAACACTTGAACTTTTCTCATTAAATGCCACCACAGCTCCTTTAGCCTCTCAGAGCTGAGCTGTAGTGGGGCATCGGCTTTGATTGCTCTCTGGCCTGGAGTGGAGCTGCAGACCATCACAGTGCAGCAGTGGGCAGGTGCAGGAAAAGGCCCTGATAATTGGCTGGCTAGTGTGGCCGAGCCTCCGGTGGGGCTGGGCTGCGACTCCCGAGGAAGACACACAAAATGAGATACTGCATCAAAAATTGAGGTTGGCAACCTCCATGCACGTCCGGGCGATTTTTCAAATGAGCATTTCTCAGCCCCAGAGAAAACCACGGCACTCCTGCTATCATAAGCAATTGAAATAGAAATGGACACAAAATACATTTTTTTTTGCTGGCATGCATAAGTAGGTTGGGCAAGAGGGCAAGCTGTGATGTTAAAAGCGTGGCTGATAAGAGTGCAGGAACAAAAGAGATGTGTTTTATTTTCTAAAGAAATGAGGTTAGTATATTTTTGTTACTGTCGTTTTTTCTGTTGAAGTCTTTCCTTTTCCTGTTCTTTCAAGAACAAAAACAGATCAGAGAATGGACTTTGAGTCCAAATAAGAACTATACAGGCTGTGAGGTGTGTTTTGTTTGCAGTGATAGAGCTTTGAACGCTTAGAGCACAAATAGCTCAATTTTCACATCAGAGGTTCTAAACCTCTTTTAAAAGAAGTTTGATGAATGTTACTCTAGACAAGAGTGCTATCAGCTTTCTTTAATCCAAAGCAGCTATAATAACACAAAAAAAAACACAAAAATGCAGTGTAAATGTTTAATCTTTAAATTTATGTTGTTGGGTTAGTTTCTGCCCAACAAATGCAAGTGACGGAACATTTTTCAGACTTTTGGGGTTTTGGAATAATGGAAACAAGAAACAATCTTCAGTCTTCAAAGTTGTTTCCACAGGGTTTTTGCAGAATGTTTTTCTCCATTATCTCTAATATTTTATTCATGTCAGGGCTGAAATCTGAAGATTTGAGGCAAAACTGTTTGCTATGAATTCAGTTTGTACATCATGCTTGAACACGACTTAGCATTTGATTGAGGGACAAATTTGCATTTGGCCGACCAAATCAGTATTTTTATAGACTGCTTTCACCATTACATATTCTCAGCGTTAATGTTACTTTCAGATGGAATTAGTTCTTTATGTGCTCCGATGCTTGTAGTCCATTAATTAAGTTTTATTGCTGCTAAATTACATTCATTTACCCCCGCTGGCGTAAAAGCATAATATACCCCTAAACATTTGTTCTCAAGCTATTCAGCTCAAGTGCACTGAAGGTAATGCACATGAATGCCAATAACCTTCAAAACTCCTTCATGTTTCAGGCATTTATTGTGATATGAACTGATTTGCTTACTTCTCATTTGAATTCTTCTAAAAGTCACAGGCTGACTCTGCCAGGTGAGGACACAGTGTCTCACCGCCTCCTTCCAGATTCTGAGGGAATGTTTTCTCTGAGGATCTGGCATTGAGTTGATGATTATATTATCACCTTCACCCACCACATCCTGTGCAGATGACATTCTTTCACTTTCATCTTTTAACATTATGTTTTAGTGCCACTATTAAGGCATTATGAGTTTGCATGAGTGTTTGCTCTCTGTTGGAGAAAGGGCTGCAACTCTCGGGGTCACTTTGGGAATTGTGTCTGATTGCAGCTTGTGTGGTGAACTATGAAGCGTATTTTCAAAGAGCCGTACAGATTGCTCTGTGGGGAACTGCAGCTAGGACTACGTTAAGGAGAAACAACACAATGGCAAACAATAAAAGCAAAGCAGCACATGCTGATTGCCGAAATATTTTGACCCTCAAATCACAGAACAGCCGTCTCACGATGAGGTAAATGCTGGTACTTGAGAGTAGGAAGCTTGTCATTTAAAGGCAAAAAATGTGCTAAGATGTTGACGGAATCATTTGTGTTGCATGACAAAGTAGCCATATAAATTGAACCTTCTGAAGACAAAAAATGGTAAGACTTAAAATTGTTCATAGAAATAATGAGAATAATAATGCTACTTAGATTCAGAGTTAAATTCTACATCTAGGCCAAAAGATTTTTTTTTCCCCATGATAAACACACTTTAAGCATTGACTCAAAGTATATTTGTTCGAGAACGTTTACATGTATTTAGCTCTTTGCTCAGTGGTACTTGTTACAGTTACACTTTGTGCCAAGGTTATTTTTCTCTTTGTGTGTGATATTAGATGAACTGTGCAACACTGGAGTGTGAATCTTAATGTTCAGTAGCGCTTTGACCCAGTAGATGGTTGTTAACTGGAAGAGCCAAGTACATCCCAAAAAAGGACAGCTTTAATATCATTCCTTTTTGTCTTGTTTTCAATAACAGTATGTATGTACATTAGCCTTTTGCTGTAAATCATTCTGTTTTTACTCAAAATCATCTTAAGTGAGGTAGAGCTTAAAGTCTATGTGTATATATATATATATATATATATATATATATATATATATATATATATATAAATATATAAATAAATAAAAGCAATAAAACGTTCACAACCAATCTCACGAACTTGCATCTTCCTCCTCCCTGTCTTTTCTGGCACATTGCTGCATATGAAACACATCTGTAGCTGAATGGACCACTCTGAAGACACTGCCAGGACAAAGTCAAGTTGAGGATTTTTTTAAAAGCAGCCTTTCATTTAAACTGGCAAATTCAGTCCTGAGCTGGAGTGGGGTATTACCTTTGATTGGCATCATTTTCAGAGAGAAACTCCCAGCCAATTTTCATTCCCAAGGCATCATATTTTCACAGTACAAACCTCAAAGAAGTTTTGTAGGTTCTTTTTTCCTAACATATTAATTTTGTTGCTTAATCCTAAGCGTTTCTGTTAAATTCCCAAAATCAACACTCTTTCTTCTAACAGATTTCTTCATTCCTCACATTTTAAATCTTTTCTTGAATTTGTTCCCAATTACTTTAGATCATAGTTTTCTGTCTAATCTACGTCCATCCCTGCTGACCGGCAACGAATTTGAATGAATTTGGAATTCATAGAACTGTAGTTACTTTTGGAACTCTCGTTTTTAGGAGTGTTTTTTTGTTGTTTTTTTTTTAGTCGAATGTTTTTTGGGTCCTATGGGACCATAGTCATATCAAATTGCAACCTATACAGATAAATATAAATAGATAAATACATATAAACAGATAGATAAAATGTTGCCATGACCATTAAAATGTGACACAAATGTGACAGGCGCTCCCATACACATAGTGAAAGAGACGTTCCCATGGAGCCCAAATAGTAGTCAATCTATGTTAAATTGGTAGGATGAGAGTTAAGCACATATACAGTCATGGAAAAAATTATTAGACCACCCTTGTTTTCTTCAATTTCTTGTTCATTCTAATATCTGGTACCACTAAACGTATAATACAATGAACACAACAAAAAATGCAGCTGGTCACATAATACTTTATGTCCTATTTGACATTCTTAAGCTTAATTGATTCCCAGGGTATATAAGAGGCCATTTCATGTCACAAGCAGCACTGCACATGCAAAGGCCTAGAGTGGTTTCCTGCTTACATTCAAGCCGTAGCACAACTCAGAAGTTGTCAGCTCTCACATAATGCCTAAAACAAAAGAATTATGTGAAGCAACAAAGGCAGCCATCTTGGCACTGCTGGAAATTGGCATGAGTGAGAGACAGGTAGCGAAAAAACTGAAGATCTCCAAGACAGCCATTCATTACAACAAAAAAACAAGCTGAACATGGCACTACCAAATTGCTACCTGGCCGTGGCAGGAAACGTCTTTCTACCCCACGAGATGACCGCACTCATCCGTTCCTGTGTCAGGAATCGTCGTCAGACCTCCAGGGACCTTAAAAATGAGTGGGCACTGTCGAGAAATGTGACTTGCTCGGCAAGGACAGTTCGAAACCGACTTGTTGAAGCTGGTTTGAAGTCACACAGAGCACGCAAGAAGCCCTTCATCAATGAAAGGCAGAGGAAGGCCCGGTTACTCTTTGCTCGAGACCACAAGGATTGGACTGTTGATGATTGGGCTAAGGTTCTCTTCAGTGATGAATCCAATTTTGAATTGATGCCCACTCCAGCCAACTTACTGGTTAGGAGGAAGCCTGGAGAAGCTTACAACCCAGACTGTCTTGCCCCTACAGTAAAACATGGGGGTGGATCAGTCATGATCTGGGGTTGTTTCAGTCTGAGTGGAACAGGGCAAATGCAATTGTGTGAAGGCCGAATGAACCAGGTCAAGTACAGGACTACCCTTGAAAACAGTCTTCTTCCATCAGTTAGAAAACTCTTTCCTGCCTCGAATGACTGGATTTTCCAACAAGACAATGCCCCTTGCCACACGGCAAGGTCAGTTAAAGCGTGTGGTGGAGAACCACAACATTCGCACCATGCCTTGGCCTGCTCAATCACCAGATCTTAATCCAATTGAAAACCTGTGGAAAATCATCAAACTCAAAATGGAGAACCACAAGCCCAAAAACAAAGAAAATTTGTTTGAATTTGTCCAACAGGAATGGGCTGCTGTGACAGCAGAACAATGTCAGAAGCTGGTGGAGAGCATGCCAAGACGCATGGCTGCAGTCATCAAAAACAATGGTTATGCAATCAAGTATTAACTCTTGTGTGTATCATGTGTTTAAAGCAAACAGAAAAGAAAACATGGAATGCTTAAAAGTAGTGTTTTTGGCGGTGCAATGCCATAGCTATTGATGTAAGAATTTAAGTAATTTTGGTTATTATCAAGAAAACCATGGAAAATGAATAATCCTTAGTTCTTAAATTAAACTCTCATGAGCTATTTTTGTTGTTATCATTATAATTGTCCAAACAAATGTACCTTTAGTTGAGCCAGGCATTAAAACTAACAAGAAATTGAAGAAAACAAGGGTGGTCTAATAATTTTTTCCATGACTGTACACTGCAAGCAAAACGTATAATAGGATAAAATTATGTTGTGGTGACATTTTGGACAGACATGAATTCAAACTGCAACCTCACATCTTGGCAGAGGCATATATCCATTGTCTACACTGGTTTAATTTATTTCTTTTTTCTTTAGATCGACGGATTACGATATCTGCCTCAGAATGAAGAATCCGATTTAATTTTTCCTCATCCTTCTAACTTGGATTTGTGCTTTCATGAAAATATCACATTTTTGGTGTGAATTCATATCAAAGTGTTGGCTTGCTCTGAGTTACATGGAGTCATGGAGCAAAGCATTCAGCACAGACCTTTCTTTTGATTGTTGTAATGCATGGATAACTTCAAAAGCAAATCACTATGCAGAAAAATAATGACAAAAAAGAAAACCATCCCACAGCTAATGTTTCATTTAATGTTGGAAGGGGGAAATTTGCTGCTGGTAAAGTGTAATTACAGTATTTGTATGCTACAGGGGTTTTGTTCAGATGAAAACAAATGAAACATTGATGTATCTCAGATTTGATTTAACAGCAAAAATTATGTTTTTCCACACAATCGCAAATGTTACAGTATGCCAATGCTGGCCAATAATAATAATAATAAAAAAAAAAAAAACTCCATGCAACTCCCAACTTATATTATACCCCTTTCACACTGAAATTAGTAGGTCAGGATTTTCTAACCTGGGTCGACCCACCGTGGCTCAACATTTTCTGCATTTTTCTTGTTCTCCGCAAATTCTGAGCAGCTCACGGCCCTCGCAATCTTGCCAGAGAGCAGAAAACATCGCTGCGATTTTTAATGTGTAGGGAATACTCTGGGCGGTTTACGTCTCTGAACCTGCATTTCCACACTGCTTTCATCACATGAAATGGTCAAAGATCAGAGAGGAGTAGAAGAATTGCTGCATACTCTACCTGTGCAGCACAAAGCAGTTAGAGCACACAGGATGTGATGCTTTTCCTTCACATCATGGAGTGAAACATAAACCCCCTTCAAATTACAACAGACTGCAAACCAGTGGGAGAACTACCTGAAAAAGCATGGTTTGATGTTGTATCTTTCAGAGTGCCTCCAGCAGTCATCCATCAGCATGAATCTAAAAGAGATCTGAAACACATAAATTCTCACCTTGCTACCACAGAGCATCGTAAGCCATGCTGCATACCTTAAAAAAAAAAAAAAAAAAAAAGCTCAATGTGGTTCATTGCAGGCACTCTGTAAAGAGATATCAGAGGAGAGAAGAGTTTTTGGTTTAGGGTTGATGTCCAAAGTAACAAATAGTCATCATAGTAAATCACAGATGTTTTGTTAGATTACTTTACTAAGCTATCCCCAAAAAAATTTTTTTTTATATTAAAAATTAAAAAAAAAAGAAAAAAAATTAAGTTTGCTTGAAAAAAAAAAAAAAAAAAAAAACTTGCTTGAAGTTTGATGAATTACATTTTATTTGTGTTATAAAATATTGTTTTTGGGGTTTATTTGAGTCTCGAATGAGAAAAAAATGAGATGACATGCAAGTGTCATTCAGATATGAAATCTTGCAAAAAAATTGCCAATGATATAGCCACCAACCACTATATATGACAAGAAGAAAATGGGTCCTGAAAGCAGCTGTCTAAACTGTTGCATTTTGGTTGATATATTTAGATAATTAAATAAGAGAGCGACATAAATGAGTTGTGCTGTGATGCAGTCCTGTCTATCTCCTATAAATTTTATGCTACTATTTTGTAGAAATATCCCAGTTGGTCAATGGAACAGTACTGGGGACAATCAGAATATGTTTTAATGGTATTTATATTGTCTCAAATAAAGCTGATGAAAAAACATGTCTGTTTACAAGAGCTGCCCTCTACAGTGTGAATATTTCACTACATGTTTGAAAAAGTTCATGGGCACACTCATGAGAGACTATGCTCTGACATGGAGGTTGGCAAAGTGCATGATTTGGGTAGCTTTTACAGGAAATATCAACAGCAAACAGTAATGTTCAAAGCATTCAAGTGGCAGCCACTTAAAATGACAAATGTTTCAGGTGAGGGGTCCTATCAGCTGCTGCTCATTAATGTTAATTCTGTGAGTAACTTGATAACTGGCCAAAATTTAATTTACTTGATGAAATTGCTCTCTGAAAGCCAATTTCAGCCAAAATAATTTGTGAGAGAAAGGAATTTCCCCTTTGGAACATAACTGTTCAATAGACCCTTCAAAGCTGGCATTTTGAAAAGCACAGGTGAAATTCATAACATTAGAAATGGCTCACTTCCATTAAGGACTAAGTGGAGTAGAGGACATTACTAAAATAACACATACATACACACACATATATATATATATATATATATATATATATACACATATATATATATATATATATATATATATATATATATATGTTGTGTTATTCATCACAGTCTGAGAGTCACTTAGGTGTTTTTTTTTTTTTTTTTAAGTGAGAGGAGGCTTCCATCGGGACACTAAAGCCACCAAAAAGCCCAGATCACAGGAGTGCTGCACTGATGCTTGTCCATCAAAAAATGTCTCTGTGCCTCTCAGGCATCTCCTCCAACCTCATGCTTTGGTTTTTGCTCTGATCTTTGCTCTAATCTGACATGTCAGCTGTGGGACCATATATAGACAGGTGTGTGTCTTTCCAAATCACATCCAATCAACTGAATTTGACACAGGTGGATGCCAATCAGTGAAGAAACATCTCAAAGGTGATCAAGGGAAATAGGTTACACCTGAGCAGAATTTCAAGCATCACACCAAATGTTCTGAATACTTATGTCATTGTGAGATTTCATTTTTTTGCAGATAATAAATATGTATGTTTGTGTATGCTTTTCATTATCATGAGAGTTTGGCTTAAAATGAGGATGAAATTTAAAACAAAATAAAAATGTTACAAAACTATTGGGTAGGTTTTCCTTTTGGCTGCAGATGGAAATTAAAATAAATACATGCTGACTATTGGGTTTACACAGAACCTGTACAGCATTCTCCTGGGTGATATTTTATTTATAAAACTCTTTTATGTAAACTAAAAGACAGTTCACAGATTAAAACACCATCTGACCAATCCATCACCCCAACCTCTTCTCTCCATGTGCCTATCATTAGAAGGCCTATCATTACAAACATATTCATATATGTCATATATTTGTACATAAAGAAATTCACAATGCAGTTTTGGAATTTTTAGGGGACAGGGCTGTTCAATATGGCTGATATGTTCCAATCTAAAAGAAGTATATTTATATTTATCATTATAACTCCAAGGGTTGGGTCATTATTTGAAAAAAAAAAAAACATTTTGTGAGATACTTGAAGATATTTTAAGTATTTGCACCTTGAACTTTTGCAAGTTTGGCCTTGATGGGTTGATGCTCTGACAACATACAGGGCCCATTCAATTTTCACAAATATGCTATAACAGGAAAAGCAAGGTTATTAATAACCTTTAAAATGCACTAAAATCAAGTTCTGTGTCCTCTGGATTATGTGTGCTGACTCCTTGTAATACCCATATATAATGGATTCTTTATGAATGGTATTGATTTCACTGTGATGTGTGTGAAATAACATGTCAGAATGTCTTTTACATGAAAAGTACAGAATCTATAGACCACACATAAAAATGTTTTATTTAGTGTATTAACAAATTGTATTATACATTTTATAGACAGTGTTTTTCTTTTATACTTTTGTTTCACAAACAACAGCATTATAAAAATAAAAGCACATGTAACATATATCGTGATCATGGAGTCATTTTTTTTTCTCAGCAAATCTGGAGTAATATTGCATCTATTTATTAATGTTGTTGATATTTTTTCTTACAAATTGTGTAGTACAATTAAAAAAAGAAATGAGTTTATTGTCAAATGCAAAGCTTAAAACAATGAACATGATAGTAAAACAAAAAATTATGTTTATTCTTGCACTTAGGAAAGAAATATAATGAGAGTACAAACAACAAAAAAGGAAACATACTGGTGATGAAATATGTATATCTGTGAGATGATTACTACATTGTTTGGGTAATACTTCATCAGCAAAAGCTTTTGTATATGCAGGTGAGCGATTTCAGATTTGTGCAACCTACAAATGTCAGCACACTGGTAACATATCGGTGGTAGAGTTTCAAATTCACATTATTAACTGTCCAACTCATTATTTTCACAAGGAGAGAACAAAAGAAAAAGCTATGAGGCAAGTCTGGTGAAATCCTCCTTAATTTTACAATGTTGTACAAATTTATACGAAAAGCTAACATGAGAATCTCAAATGCACTCTTGAGATCCATGACGACAGTGAAAACGTCCCCCTTGCTCGGCTGCAGAACTGCTCTTAACCATTATCAGGCCTGTGTGGTAACTGCTCTGCCATCTGTGTACCTGGCCACCTGCCCGCTTATTAGCTACATAATTTGGTTGTTTCATATTCCATCGAGTTGGGCTGCTTGGCACTGAAAGTCTGCAGTGCTGCCTGGATCCTGGCAACGTCCGTGGTGGACAGTTTGAGCCTGTGCCGCAGCAGACAGGAGAAGAGGTCCAGAGGCTGAGCTCCAGGCGGAGAAAGCCTGTTGACCCGATCTCGAATCTCCAGCAGCTGTAGCAACGCAGAGTCCTGCGATCCCTGAGTATATGGGTAGTCAAGTTGTAAAATCAAGTCCTGGATCGCTTCCGGGTCAAAGTGCATACTATAGCCGTACACCTGGATGCTGTTTATCTTCATATAGCCTAGATTTTGTCCGGGTTCAAGGTACTCCAAGGGTTCATAATATACAGTTCCATTCCCGGTGCTGGAGGGCCCTCTAATACGGCTCCGAAGATAAAAGTGGACTGTCTCAAAAAATGTTTTCCACTTGTTGCCCAAAGTCAAAGTCCAGTTGTAGCAGTCATAAGGAATGTCTAATTTAGTCCTCTCCCAGTCTGGGTAGTTGTTCTGTTCAATGGGCATGATCCAACTCTCTGAGTGGCTCCCCCCAAACGGATTGATGTAGACAGACAGCATGGGGTCCAGAGTGCTGTTCTTGGTAAGGCAGATCTGCAGAGACATCCCCAGGAGCATGTGGACATGGTTTGACTTGTACTTATTACTTTTCAGCGTCAGCAGCATCCTCTTTCTCCATGACGGGTCGAACCAATTATTCAGCCTGACATCGTTGCTGACAAAGATCCCGTGGATGCTGATGCGGTTATCGCGTTTCTGCAGAAGGTAGCGTAGCTCCAGGTCCTGCAGGTCCGTCTCAAAACCGATGTAGTGATCGGTGGAGTCGGGCACCTCGTTGCGGCACACGCCCTGGCTTAGCATGTAACCTTGGTTACAAGTTGCACAGCGGGAGCGGTTCTCATAGGAACAGGAGGTGCATGAGGTGCCTTCACCCACTGTGCAGGGGATCAAACCTTGGCAGGGGGGGTGCTCATAGGGGCAGGAACAGCTCTTGGTCTCCTCCAGGTAGGAACCAATGTGGTTGTTCTCACTGCAGTACATGATTGAGAGGATGTAGTTCAGCCAGTAGCTGAAGGGCCTGCAACAGAAAAAAAACAGCATTTAAGATTTATTGCTATAAATTCATACATTTAATCAAATAAAGGTTATATATTTATATATTCCTAAATAAGGAAAAATCTCCCTTGTCAGCTTCCTGAACAAACAACGTGGGTGAGTGCAGCACAGTGAAGGTCAACAGTCCTCCAGTTATCCTTTTAAATTCTCCAGAGACTCATGCCTGCTGAGCAAGGCCTACATTTAAGCATTTCATTCAAATCCCTTCATATTTTGTTAAAATCCTTCTAGAAATGATACCATACCCACATTATTTTTCTGTCTGAAATACTTTGCCATACAGAAAGAGGGGTGAAAGAGGGTGATTTTAGAGAAAAATAGTTTCCTCTATCAGATGATAATAACAAGTAGACAGCAAAACAACTTTAATCAGAGTCCATTAGCTTACTTGTTACTTTTTGATTGGTGCTGGGAATACCTGACATCTTTAATTTCCCTGACACAAACCTCACTTTATACCAGTGAGAAGAGCTCAGAAAAAACACAGAAATTACTTATGTATAATAGTGTTTCAGTCATTCTAACTCTAAATTAAAATTCCTGAGTTGTTTATGAAAAAAGGAGCAGATGGATCGCGAGGCAAGAATATAATGTCGTAAATCAGTCTTTCATTTTCTTTGTTCCACATCTGTCACATTTCCGAATCCCCTTTGTTTTCTAGCAAAGTTTGCAGTTTTGTTATTCGGTCATGTTCAGCTGCTTCAATTAATTTAGGACAAACTATAGTGCATGTATAAGCAATTTGCATTCAAAAAATATATTTTTGAGTAAAAAAAAGAAATTTGTTCCATCAGTTGTTTGACCAAATAAAAACTGGGCAGCATAGTGTAAAAAACAAAAAAAAACAGTCTTTCCAACTGTGAGGAGTGAAAGCTTTGATATTTTTTAACTGCAACATGTCAGTAGTCAATGCATAGACAGCATTTTTTTGATAAATTAGAGCCATAGTGTGTAAATGCTATTTGGTTTGATTAAACATTGTGGAGTGACACATTTTTTGGACACCTGGGAATCATTGATTGCTGCAGGAGTCATAGAAATGGCAAAGTGAGACTGACAATATACTGCTGAAAGTTGTATAAGTAACATTTTCAAGGTAGTTGCACCCACTTCGGTATCACAGAAAATGTGATAAATTGCTCAAAATACTTTTCATTCCACTTTCAAATAAGAAATAGGAAAAAAATGTATAAGGCTAACCTCCTTTTAAATGTAAATAAATCCATGACAGGTTGTAATTTTTTTTTAAGTTTACTGTATCATCATAGTCTAAATAGTCTATAACATTCCACCATCACAGTGAGTGAACTTATGTATAGTGTTTCAAAGAGGATAAGGACAAATAGCAGAAGGCAGTTTCTGAAATCAAAGTCAAAATTAAATCTGGTGGCATTTTGTCAAACGATACAAGAGTTTTTTCCAGGATTGTGCCAATCTGAAACTCACCAGCTGGAGTAAGTTGTGTGCATATCTCACCTCCAGAGTGGAGGCTGTGCACAGCGAGAGACAGGAAGCTGTCTCGCCATCATGAAGCGCATTGTGTCAGCAGGACATGTTAACTGTCATGGAGACGCAGTGTGCGGCCTGGGCCACAGAGAGGCTGGGTGTTCACTCTGCAATCTGTTCATTGTCTGTCAGTTCATTTCACCCTGATCATTGCAAAGTCTCTCCTTCTACAACAGATTCACTTTTCACTGGTGAGGGAAACTTTTTATTTCCCCAGCAGAAGAGGCTCTTTATGTTTTCCCCATTTATTTACTTTGTGAACTGACAAAAAAAAAAAATAAACAAAAAAAAAAAACAGTTGTTTGTGCAGCTCCATCACTGATGCTCGGACATTGTATTCCTAGACTGTGTAGCCAAGAACTGAAAAAAAACAAAAACAAAAAAACATACTGTCCTTATCTTCAAAGACTGTACTCAAGAGTTATAATAGAAACTTCTAAATGGATGTGTGGTGTTAAGTTACAAAGCATATCATATTTTTCTGTTTGCTTTTTCTCCAACTGACAAAGACCACAATGCTTCAGCACACATAATGGCTGCAGAGCTATATGGTTGGATGTGTGATTTATTAATGTGTTTTTGTGCAAAGTTTATTAATGATATCCCACAGTTAAAAGATTTGGGTAGAGAAAAAAGTACAATATTTCAACTAAGGAGAGGACTGCATCTTTTTATGAACAGTTAATGTGAAATAACAGACTGTTCCTTAGATCTTTCAAGAGCACCAGGTTATAGCACAGCAGGATCCAAACTATCCACTTTAAGTATTTAGTTTCATCTTATTACTGCATTTACTGCTTTCCCCAAATTTGCCCCAGATGCTGTGTGACTGAAGTTTTGAGAAATATTGAATATATAAGTCAGTGCAGTTGCTGCTGCACACACTCTATGGCTGCACCTCACTTCATCTCCACACTAATTACTTCATCACCTTATTGTGTTTTCTTTAGTTAATTAGTACTATACCGTAGGTAAGGATATTTACTGACATTTCTCTTTCTATGCCTCTGATTGTAGATTCATCCCTTGAAAATAAAAGTATGTAAGTAAGTTTAAATTTAAGTTCTCTAACAATTTTGGGCTATAGTCTCACACACAGACTTTAACCTTGCTTTCTCTTGACATTACATATGCTCAGTATGCTGTGATATATAACGTGCAATGTTTAATTGTATTACCTTTCCATTCTTCCATATTTTGCACCTTTTAACTGCAGCTAAAACTGAAACCTGAGACCAAAAACACACAATTTTCAGCGGTGCTGTTTTTTAGTGGTGGTTAAAATCTCTGTGCATTCTAGTAGTAAATAAGTACAAAAAGGAATGCAAACAAATGCAATTTGGCTGTTTAGTGGGCTGTAAATCCTTCGTAAATGTATGTACAGTATGTAGTTCATTGGTTATGCTAAAATGTTAGCATCTGCTGTGTTGAATATGCAATAAATAAAGTGGAAAATTAGAAATCCTAGTAGTTTACAATGCACCTTATGTATGTATGTATATATATATATATATATATATATATATATATATATATATATATATATACATACACACACACACACACACACATATACATATATTGTGTAGGTGAGTGGTTTACAGAATGAGCAGGGAGTATATTCCTTATAAAACCACATTGCAGAGAATGAATGTCTCACCCGAAATAGCTCTTAAAATAAATCTGGCTGCATTAGCTGCGCACGCTAAAACACATTTCTTTTTTTATAAACTTAGAGTCTGCAGTCTCCATGAATTTTTTTTCTTTGTGAAAAAACAAAAAATAGACTGAATGATCCACTGAGGAGAAACTTTTTTGTCTATGATTTCATAACTAGCTAAGCAACAGGAAAAGCTCCCAAACTTTGCACACTTTAATTTCACAGGAGGGTGGCTTTGATTTCCTGAATGTAAAGGAAACCTGGACTGGGAGTGCAGCCAAGTCATCAGGTGTGACACTATAGCTCACTTCAGTAGAACCTCAGTTGAATATCAAAGCGCTAACATATTGTACAGTATGTATTATTAGCATAATGCTAGTTGAGGGGATAACAAAGCTCTGCATGCAGAGTGGGATGAAGAAAGAAGAAAATAAACGAGCACTGCCTTTCACAGCTTGCCTGAAAGGACTCGTGATGTGGCTGCAGGCTTTGGAATTTTTACTTATTTTCACCCAGGGGCACGGGCACGCACACACACAAAGTCAGCAGGAATACTTATCAGCTTCTCACCTCTCCCTCAGCATAATGATTTTTGGCTGAGTTCGACACCTCTTGCTGAGGGTGAAGAGCTTGTTGACGATGCGCCGTGCTTTGCTCAGAAGCTGCTGGGTGTTGAGCTCCAGCTGCCTGTAGCGCTGGTGAATGGTCGGCTCCATCTTCCAGAAGTATTGGATGGCGGACGTGTTCAGGGCGTAGAACGTTGGTAGCCTTCGAACGAAGTTCTGAAACTCATCTGGAAGGCGGGAGGAGTGGCAAAATGAGAGTTGAACACTTATCCATCACAGCCCAAACTAATTCTCTCACTTCCTTCCAAAAGGATTTGGCTAATTTAGTGAGATGAAATAAGAGAATCACATTGCACAGGCCACAAGGACTCCAGAGCTGCAGGGTAAACTGGAAGTGATGCTTTTTGACACTTTAGCTAATGAAAAAAGGCAAAGCTAAATATTTTCCCCCATTAATGAACAGTCAACAACTTTTCAAGGGCTAATTCAGATGTGAGAAAATATGGACAAGGAGCACAGAGGATAAATTATTATATCAACCCTCCTGAGCTGCAAAAACAATGCCCAGCAAATATATAACATTTCCAAGGCATTCAATAACAACATCATCATCATAATCAGGATTGGTTGCGTAGAAAATCAATACAAAGTGCAACGCTGATGAGAAAAAGACAACACTGTTTGTAATTAGTTAACATTATCTTGATAATACACCGTCTGATTAGAAAACCAATTAAGTGTCAACAGCTTCCTTGATGATTTTGCAAAATGTATTACATGTTCCTACGAAATTAATAAGTTGATTAAGCAGCTTGTAATAAATACCATGTCTACCATGGCCTACGTTTTCAAATGATACATTCTCCTGAAGACAAAATAAAGTATGTGGCGCAGCTCCTGAGTTCTTTCATTTGATTCCACAGCCAAAGTTAACATAAATAACATTCAACACAAGTCCATTTATTTCTATTAAAGTTAAAAAAAAATGGTCATGAAAACTGGTAGTAATTTAAAAAAAAAAAAAAAAAAAAATCGCAATTATCTAACAAATGCATAAAATAACTATAGTGCTAAGTAGCATAATTAAAAACAGAATAAAAGATAAAGGCAAACAATATATATATATACACACAGCATATATATATATATATATATATATATATATATATATATATACACACATACATACATAATGTATATATATATATATATATATATATATATATATATATATATATATATATATACATACATACACTTGTTAGAAGCATATCACCGCATTCATTGTAGATGGTGTCTCATCAGAGTGGCATCCAGAGAAGGCTATGGTTTCCTCCAAATTTTTAACCAGTGTTAATTGAATACTTCGTGTGAAGATATTGAAAAATTAAGTAAAATACATGTTTGAAGACAAGATTCCTGCAGAAGTGGGAATTTTTTTTTTCACCAAGACAACAAAATCTCATCCTTAGAAACCCACTCTCTGCCCACCATTATCATATTGTCAGCCCACTGAACCCAGAATGGTAACATCGTTCCCCCTTGGTATGGTTTTTAAAATACTGTCAAAACCACTGCCCAATTTGGAGAAGTACAAGTAAAGCCACATTCTGGGCATTGTTAAACATGAATTGGGGTTGGAGGTTAATGATGTGTCTCAATAGGCTTGTTTGGCAGATTCTTCTTAAATTGCTAAATTATGAGGTTAAAATTAATAAATGATGTGTCATTGCTGGGTTAATTTTAAGCAGACATTATAATTAATTTTATAGCAAGTACAAAAATATTGAAATGAATTTGGATCTCTTGGATCTCTTCCTATTGTACCCTCTGGGATAAATACTGCACCCTCCAGTCAATGAATCTTAGTCCTCTATCCATTTCAATATATCATTATGAATATGACCCTATTATTTGTCTCACTGAAAACAGAAGATCACCAGGCAACTGTATATAGTAGCGGAGAAGGACAAGAAGAATATAGACTCCTAATTAAAGCATCACTCAGTGGAAGGTCAAAGCAAATCATGTCTGCCATCAACTGACTGTGGAAACCTCATTTAACAATCCGAGTCCCAATTATTAATCTGTCCGCTACTGATGTTATTCTATTCGATCAAATACACAAGTGGGTCCCCAGGGCTTTAAAAGGAACTTACTTATTTTTCTTTATTTAACATGGCACTGCATCTGCAGTTCTTAGGGCACCTTGCTGCTTAAGTTATTGCCAGCTGTGTGCTAATCAAGTTGCCCTCAGTTCAGAAACCATGTAGCTAGTAATAACACACTTAGCTAGCAAGGCGCACAAAGAACAGTTTAAGGGAGGGCTGGGAATGACTAAAGCAACTAGAAGCCCTCGGGGAGTGTGTATGCAGCTCACAGTTTCAATTAAGAAGGGGGCACAGAAACAGAGCTATATGTTGGATCATTCAATAAAATAAACTAGGCTGTTCAGGGTGCAGCATTTGAGCTAAAGCCAGGGTTGGTAATATTCTTAAAAATACACATTTTACACAAAAACCTGAGGCTATCGCAGCACTGTAATAAATACATCCAATCATTTCACTTGGCCCCAGTAAAATGATTGGGTGAGCTACCTGCCTGTCTACCTACCAACCTTGGCCTAATAGTGCCTTCCACTGGCTGCTAGCTCAACACAACTATACTAAAAGCTACCTCCATTATTTAGTTATTTTCATTATGATATGTTTATGTTCAGAATTATAATTTTGGGGGAGTGACATAGGACGGAGGCTGACTTGCATACTTGTGACTTTCTCGCTAGATTCAGGGACTTTTGGAGCTAGTGCTGCGAGCTAATTTCTTTGCAAGAGTTGGATACTTTTAAAAATCCAGTGATTCTTAACTTTACTAACACTAGCTTTAATAGTCAAAGTGTGCACCAGACATTGAATATTAAAACCTTGTACAAGCTTGTACAAATGCTTTTCTCACACTCACCCCTGTGAACACTGTGAGCACAAGTTGTATTAAATGAATAAATAACTGATAAAATACCAAAAGCTGAGCATTGCAGGTTAGGCTGCTAACAGATTACAGCAACTGCAGGTTGTTTCAGGGGTGTGACAGCTTTCCCTTCGGTACTGAAAAACCTTCAGTTGACTGAATCATTAAAATTAAAATTTGCACCATGCGATTTCTGCACACAGGCTAAAATGCCAGCACAATGCAGCTGTTTGAATGCAAAAGAAGAGGGTTAGGTGTTTTGACAACATGCACAGTGAGATGACAGATTTATCAACTATTAAAGATTTTCTGACACTTCTTCTACTGAGTCAGCAATAACTTAAAATCTTAGGCCGTATCAGGGCCACTGAGGGAAATGTTGCCAATCAATGGTGCAAGACTGCTTTATGGCAGTATTGGATTTACAGGATTATTTAATCAATGTGATGAAGAACCTTAATTTGAAAAACATTTAATTTTGCAGATTGTCCAACATAAAAATGTATCAATAAACAGTTACAGTACTCAAGAGTGAGTTTGCAGAAATTACAGTAACACAATAAATGACATAAAATGTATATTTTGCTTATCCTTTCTACCATGTTGCGTAACATCAGCAGCGACATGGTAAACCTAATGTTTAATGGTGGTTTTGCAATGGTGTTTCAATCAAAACTTACCAAAGAGAGAAACAATTTGTACAAGTGTTTTTAGATTCATATTTTGTCCTCAAATAAATATGTTAGAGTTCATAGGGCATAACCACACCTAACAGTGGGACATCGAAAACCCATTAAATCTTAGTCATTTAAGTTAATAGGCTTGAAATGCTCTTCTCTGTTGTTTTGGTATAAATTTGCAAGATGCTGTTTTAAAAATTGCTCCTCTGTGTGTTGCTGAATTCCCATTACATTGATTGGATGTGATTGCCTGTCTTGTCCCTTCGGCCTTTGTTTTCTTTGCCCATCGGCCCCTCAAACAATAGGGTCTAATTTGTTGTCAGTGGGAGGGTCATATCCATTGAATGAGTGCAAAAAGGAAAACACTGACCTGACTCCTCAAAGTCTTGGTTCGCCATATTCCAGGAATCTCGGATTTTCAGCACACTGGCTTCCATAGCCCTCAGATCCACCTCAGGGCAATTACACTGTGGGTAGTCCACCGCACAATGGCACCAGCAGTCATTGTCCCGGCACACAAACTGGCCCTCCTCATTACAGCCGATGTAGCTGAGAGCTGCCTGCACGAACCTGGCCCTTAGGTATTTTGGCAGTATGGCCTGAAGGCCTAAGGCAAGGGCAAAAACATGGAAATGTCACATGGATGAATGGAGATGGGGGTTATTTAGGTATTGCAGAAAATGTGTTTAGATGGCTGCTGTACACTATCTCTATAAATCACAGAAGACCGAACCTCATTTTCCAAGCTTTTTAGCCATGCTTGACATATGCTTGCCATCACATGCAATATGCTGAGATTCACTTAAAGTTTTATTTTTACTGCACAGTTCTGCGACTTTTGTTCTGAATCATTACTGTCTCAGATTCACTTCAGAACTCTGCAAGCATGCATGGTAAAACAAGTAAAAGAGTGATTGAAGCTAAATTCATTCTGACACTCTCATGCTGCAGTTATAAGCTTGCCAGAGAACAGACACTGCGACAATTCCATCAAAAAATGGGGGAGTTCAATTATGGATGGCCAACCTTGCAAATGAATCTTGTTTTCAGGGCTCTGAACCAAAACGGAGCTGACAGAGTCAAGGTTGTCATAGTTACTGCATCCGAGAGGGCCCGTTCTTGTTTCGGTCACCTAAAGGAAGGAAAACAGAGGCACATGATGCTACATACTGAGAAAAAAAAAAGAATGTCATTAAAAATAAAAAGAGGAATACAAAGGCATAACATACAGCACTTGACAAGGAAATTCACAATACCAGAAATTTAGAAGTCAATGACGGTAAAATCCATGGATGGATTTGATATCACGGTAAAAGAGACCAAAACAAAAAAAATAAAGAAACAAAATTTTACAATATTACAATTATAACATATAATTCGCCCTAGTGAGTAGTGCTTGAACACGTCGTAATATAACTCAATACCAACCTGGCATATTAGCCCCCCGACTGTGCTAACAGCTAACATTACCTACTGACTTCAACACAGATTTGTTGTTTACAAAGTACCGTGCCATTAAGTTTTTTTTTTGTTTTTGTTTTTTTTTTTGGTCGTGAAACATTGGTTCACCAGACATCCCTACACATAACTGTCATGTGAAATAACAACATCCTCCCTCACCATCTGTTTTTCTAAAACTATGACTATGACTGACTTGATTGTGTGATACTCTTTTCGACCACTAAAACCTAGACCAAGTCGTGACCAAGAATAAAATGTACTGAGATGATGCCTGAGGGGTAAAGACACAGTCTAGACCAAAGGGGAGTGAGTCTGACTCAAGACAGAGACCAGAGGGTGTGAAAGTCCTACACTAAGTGACGTGTAATTTAATCAGTGTAATGATGTTAACAAATAAATCAGACAATGCACAGGCAGTTTAATGGTATCCTGCAGTTGTGGTCCTAGAATAAATAAAAACCAGAGGCCACTGTCTGAGACTAGAAAGAGTAAAAAAAAGCAGTCAATTCCTGAGCAGTGACAGAGACCTTCAAATAATGGTCTTGAGACCTGTGTACAACACTGCATTGTGGGCTAACAGAATGGAAATTGAGTTGTGATATATATCCCTGGAGGAAAGCATAATGAGTAAGCTGTGGTGTCAAATCCATTTCTACAATGTGTGACCCCATTACAATGTCCCCATGATACCTATAACATGCTAAAATCTATTGTGATGCAAGTGTAAGCATGTCCTATTCAGTTATATATGCACCTGAGGATTCATGTAATAGCTCAGTGCAAACTTTTACCTGAGGTGTGAAATGTGTTCGAAGGATTGGCAATGAGATCATCGATCAATTGTGGAACTGTTTTTTGAATTATTCATAGCTAGTACCTCGTCAATTAAGCACTCCTGTTGCTTGCTAATGAACACACACACACACACACAATAGACAACAAGTACGTATATAAAAAATAGATGAAGCAGAAAGAGATCCAGTCTTTATTTATATTCCACATTTCTTGTCAGAATCTTGCACATCCATTACCCAAAATCACAAGCGACATCACAATTTAGCAGCACACAGCTCCCTCCAGAGCAACACAAGAATATACTATTTTTCAACATATATAGCAGTAACCTACCTGTGAAGAGACTCTGGTGTGTGAAATTGGTAAAGTTCCCCTTTGTCTAGACTTTGCTGCATGTAACATGATGTTAGCCAGCTAATGAATTCACAACAAGCCATTGTGGTTCTTTTTATTGTTCTGTAAAGGACTTGAAGTGCAATTTTATTTACACTGCATTAAATACATAACTCACAGTACCGTACCAAACTGTTGGTGTATCTGTATTGCCATTATCAGAAGTTCATTCATCTTTACTCCTTTGTGGTTAAAAAAAAGAATGAGAATGTTAGAACGCTCATTCATAACACAGACTGTGTTTCTTGTTAGGCATCTATCTTAAAGTACATTTGTTTAATTGTTGGATTAAATTGCTTACTTCAAATTTAACAAAGTGTTGGCTGAAATTGGTTAGTGTTAGTGTTATTGTTAATGAGCATCAGCATGGGACCTTCAAAAAGATTGCCTCACTTTCTTTTCGCTTTATTTTGTAAACAGCAGCATGCGTATGATTGGAGCTCACATGAGCTAGCATGTGATTTTTGGCAATTTTGGTGTGCCTGCAGTGAAGCTGAGAACTGTGTTACAATGGGACTATTGTCAGATGTGATTACCTCAATAATGTTGAAGTTACCCTTCTTTTTCCCCATTCTGCAGTTTGCACAATGATAGGCTGCCAATATGGTGACAGACAGAACAGCATAGAGCAGGTTTCACCACAAAAAGTGATATGACTGCATGGGAGTAAAGTCTCCATGTGGAAATAATGACACCTAAAGTCAGCTACTGATAGCTGGATGATATAAAAGAAAAGGTATTTACCTAGAGTTTCTCTTGTCCCAGGAGGACTCTATAAATCTAGTATGAATCTGGGAAACTTTTCAGTCACAAACAAGTTGGCACAAATTATTGGAATGATGCTGATGATTGGGCCACCTTATTTACTCACACGGCGTGTCATTATGCCATTTTTTGAATATCTGAAAATATGTCACAAAACACACACCAGTAGAGAATTAGCAGTGGTAAGATTTCTTGCAGGTTTCAGCATTTATATCACATCAGGCAGCTTAAATACAGAAGAAAAAAAGCCACTGAAAAGAAGTCTTGTTATGAGTGCTAACTGTCATGAGTGGGTGTGTTGGAAGCACCAGCTGGAGGTGGTGAGGGGACATTTCACACACCTATTCTGGTCAGGTTAATTAACTCAGAACAGGTTCAACCATGTAGGAGTAGGACAAGAAAAAAAAATCACAGCAATTGACGCACAAGCAGACAACTCTGTTTCCCAGCTCATATTTGGGAAGTGAGTGTTTATTTGAGCAGGGATGTGCACACACAGAAGCCTGTGGACAGTCACAGTGATATGTGTGTGCAGGGAATGTCCGAATTGTCAAAAAGCCTGAATAAACAGTCACAGAACTCAAAAATCACTGTGTTCTTTTGTCTACGCTGCAGAGCTGTGTGAAATAACATTGCAAATTACTTGGTAAAGTCACCTGTGATTTGCAATCAGAGCCTCTCACTGGTTTGTGACAGAAGCCCAAACCATAATTCTATACAACAGCATAGGGGGAAAAAAAAACAACAAAAAACAAATTGTGGAACTTAAGCACTACGTGCCAAATGCTTATGTACTGTTTGGTGAACAAGAGTTGAGTGTAGAAACCCATATAATGGTTCTTGAACAGCATCTGTTGCTTGCTTGTATTTACTCACGAACAAGCAGAATGAACCTTTCCTTTTCCTTTTTTCTAAACAAAAGCACCTCCTGTGTGCCGAGAGAAAATTATTCTCTGGGAGAAATGAAGCTTTCAAAGCTGCTCAGGCAGATAACTGATTCACAGCTCCACTTGAGCCGAATATGTGCATTTCTATTACCAGTTGGGCGTTCATTCTATTAATGCTCACGGTTCATTCTCTACTGGCTTAACTCCAAAACAAATTCTTTATTTACATTTATTCTAAATGAAAATGTTGTGACTGAATATATGGGTCGAATGAGTACAGTAACAGAAAGAAAGCGTGACAAAAAACATTTTTATGGGGACTGTTTCAATTTTCTACAGCCATTAGTCTACGCTCAAAATTAATCAGACTAATGCACTGAGCTACATTGTTGAAAAAGAGGACTTTAACACATGATAGGCATGTGCAAGCCTAGCAGACAGATTATATTAATGGTATTCCTCTTGAAAAGTGAATTTACTGACCATAGTTAAACTCTCACTCTCTCATGTGTAGTCTTTTAAAACACAGTCATTACAAGTTATTCCAGATAAAAAAGCAGGATATTCTCCCATCATGTTCATGTGAAAGGCCTTGCGGTTTGATAACTGTGCTGCACATTAAGAAACTATTCAAGGGTTAAAGGCTTAAAGTTTCTGAGCACCCATAGTGGTGTTTCCAGTTACATTGGCTGATTAGACACCTGCTTTGACGGGAATTTATTAGCTCACAAATCTTCATCTACCAATAATAATGTTAAAGGTGCAATTTGTCCCACCTTACCAGGTGTGACAAAGTCAACACGCCCACTCAGTATTGAGGAGAGGTCTAATCAGCCACGTTAACTGAAAACACCTGTGTGGGTGTTCAAAGGCTGTAAAGATGAGGGAAAAAAAGAGTAACACTGAGAGCAAACATGCACACAAGCAAAGCAAACTTACAAGAGTGCAAGAGCAATGGAACTGTCAGATACCAACCTCATAATTGCCTCAAGTGTGAAAAGTAAGCTAAATGAAGCTGAAAATATGCTGTCTTAGGATAAAGGTCAAAGAGATGTGCTGCATGAATACACTAGAAATTAATTGGTAAAAACTTGTAGGTAACAAAAAAATGTTCTGTCACAACAGAATACCTTACGAGACAGGCATAAAAATACCTCCCAAGTTAACTTTTGCCGTCTTGAAAGACACAACTATATCCAAGACTCATAAGACATAACACTAGATTTGTGCTGACAAAACACACACACACACACACACACACACACACAAACACACACTAGAACAGTGGAATACCTCCTCTCCTGTTGAGCTCATGCTTTGATTGTTCACAATCTCAGCTCAATCATCCTTGACAAAAGCATGATTTGGAGCTCGCGTATATATCCAGGCACCACGGGCAGCAAAGATAAACCGCCAACTGCAAGGGAAATCTGTCTCCTTCGCTGTCACTTACGAATTATTGCCAAAAACCATGACAGCGTCTTCTTTTAATATTTTCCCAAAGGTCCAATAAAAGTAGCAACATTTCCTTGCTGGATTAATGACAGCAACTGCAGTATCCAGCCAGGAGAAAAAGGAAGACTTTTGTCGCTGTGGGCAGAAAAGTTGTCTTTCTTTTGACATCTACTTTTGACAGCTACAAGGTCAATGAGCAAACTAAACACAGGGAGACCTGAGGATGAATAAAAGCTGGGAGCTCTGTATGTACTTTTTACACATGATGGCTGTCAGTCTCAAAAAAATAAATAAAACAGAGCTGCTGTTTTTTTTTTTTTAAGATTCACAATTACAATGTTGCCGTTTGGATATAAATCTATCATCACCTAGGTAGTACAGGCAGACAGAACTGCATGTGAAAAGGAAAATAACTGACTTTCATTATTCTTTTTTATTATTGACGCCTTAACACAATTAATTAAAAACTGAGCGGTCTCCATAGGGATCTGCAGATTAATTTCTCACACAGACAGATGTCCAACTTAAAGGGGAAAATTGACCAAATGCAAATCTAAAGATGGCTTTTCTATGCATAGCAATGAGACCATCTGCAAAAAGAACCCAGTGGAGCAGAGCATGTGTGCACAGTCAGCCTTCTTTATTAGAAATCAACCACAAAAAACACCTCCTCTTTGTAAATTTCACTTCTTCCAAGACCCCACGGGGCACTGTTTCTTTTTTTTTTGCTAAAAGCTGGAAAACATACAAGTGATTCTGACAAAGTGATATGCAAATGACGTTGATCAGTTGGTGGGGGAATTATTAATGTGCCATAATGGAGGACAAGATAATTGTGCTGACTGCGCTAGAATAACCAACAGCTGCATTTAATGGAACATTTAATTGCACTTAAAGGCTTTGAGAATAAGCAGTTTGCAATGCTTACACATGCTGTGGACGTGACTTGTTTATGTTATCATGCTTCACTTTGCCCTCTAGGCTCACCTTTTAATGTCTTCTCACTGTCTGAATGTTCCTTTAAAATCCTGAAAATAGACCCTGTGTAAGCTAACCTTTAAATCTTTGGCATTTTCAACCACTTGAGGGCTCAATTTTGCAGATGCAATTTAATATCATCAAAAGAGTGTGTTTTTGTCAATAAATGTATCTATCTATATATATATATATATATATATATATATATATATATATATATCCATCCATTATCTACTGCTTATCCTCATAGGGTGTATATATATATATATATATATATATATATATATATATATATATATCTATAGTCAATTCACAAAAACCTTCACTAACCTGCAAATCAGCTTATAATAATATTACCCCACAGCAAGGAATAAAGGGGAGTTGCATGCAACTAAAATCAGGTGCTCAACTGAGGTCAGATCTGGTGATTGCACATGCCATAGCACATGGTTCATTTTCAGCAAACTGTTCTCTAAGCTCTTATGCCCTGTATGGAGGCATCAGGGCTTCCCTTAATTTGTCACCAGACTGTATATTCAAGCAACAACCAAACATTCCCCAGTGAGCCCTGAAGGCCTCCTTTTTAGCTTCATATTACACTCTGTGAAAATGTTGCTCTTCCTGCTGCCAGACACATTGTTCAGAGAAACACTTCTGCTTGGAAAGTCGACATATTTCTGCTCTCAAAAAAGCATGGTGGCCCAGTGCACAGGTGCTCAAGACATGTCGTTTGAAATGCTTGAGCAGGTGAAAGCCAGAGTCACTATTTGCCATCGTAACTGGATTGAACACTGTGGAGGGAGAGATATGTTGAGTCTAGTGTTCCCACCAGAACACTCTCAATTACAAAAATGCTTTAATGCAAGTGTACAACACAGAATATAAAGAGAGAAAAACAAGAATGTACGTAAAATAAATGTTTATGAATTATCATGACATGTAAAATATATAATAGAATAACTAAATAAATGATAATATTTACCATTTTTCCCTGAGATGCTGGAACTGAATATTTATAGCTCATAAATTGAATAAAATAAACTCGATAAAAAGATACAATGCTACAAGCTGGCATTTAAAACATCTGTATTATCTTAATCAGATTATGCCTTGTCTAGCACAGTGCATAGACGGATGATAGCCTCTGTGTTGTCGGTGTGGGACCTCGGCAGGACAACGTAGCACTTAGCCTGTTAACATGGTCCACTGATATACATGGCTCTGAGGCACATCCATTATTTATAAATGTATGACTTTAATATTATTATAAGACCATTTAGGTTAGAGCATTTAGTGATGAAGATTCATTGCTGCTACAAATCCCTCATATGAATAATTCCACAGAAACGACAGAAAATGTCACTTAGTGAGCTTGTGTTGTCAGACTGGGCAACAATGGGCTTTAAATGGCAGCACTTCTGCTTGCTGGAGGAAAAAAAGTATAAGATAGCATTAATGTTTCATGAAAATCATTGTTCATTTGAAAATTGCCTCATTCGCCGCACCTTCAAGGATTGTCGTTGGCTTAATCACCACAGCGCAGTAGATGTGCAAATCCACATTTGCATCTCAGATACGTTATATGGCTGTTTATTCAGTCTTTGAGGATTTCAGTGCATGTTTTAAAACCAGTTTGTTGCACTGGCTTACACTCTAATGTCAGCTAGAGAGGGATAAGCCTATAAACTATAAGCAAAAAAAAGTGGGAGAGGAAGAAAACAGCATCAAAATGAGATTATTGTGTGCTCGTGAAGAAAAAAAAGGACTTGAAGCTACAGGGTACCAGAGGGGAGCCTCTGGTAAAAGAAAGTGGAATATAATACTATCAGAATGCTCATTGAGTCTCTTTCAGGGAAGCTATGCCTATTTTATGGGAGTATACCAATCACTTGAAAATAAACCAAGAGTGTAAATGTTATTCTGTGTGATTATTGGCTTTACTTCTTTGAACCAGAAGCAGGTTGAAGAAAAATAACTGAAATAAGTGAGATAAAAAATGACACAGACAATGATATGACATACCTTACACATATCAAGGATGGAAACTATATATATATATATATATATATATATATATATATATATATATATATATTAAAGGTTAAATGGGTGAAGACAAGGTGACAAGACAATAAAATGGACATTCATGTTCCTTTCTGAATAATGACAATACAAAATATAAATAATCTGTCTCTAATGAATTATTCATCTAGGGTTTTGTTTTGTTTATCCTGCCATCAAAACTGCACCCTACTCAGGGAGTCATGTTCTCTGCAATGGCTCTCAGCAGCCATTATTGGATTTCTGAGGCTCGGCTCTTACTTGTGTTCTCTTCCACGCCAACAAATGAAGTGTAACACGGCACGACTGACTGAACACTCAAGGCTCGTGCGTTAAATTAGGTCAAACATTCCTCATCACTTCTCCTCCCCGTCAATGATATTCTCCTCCCAACTTTAGTGTAACGAATCTTCAATACAGAGGAGTCTGGGCTGCAAATCAAAGGTAAACACGCTGATTGATGCAGCATTCCCTGTCTAACTGCTGCTCCTCGATCCTGGGCTAAAGGGCCTGCTAAATAAGTCCCGTCTGTCCTCTTTTCATGTCTTCTGTTCAGTAGCACATGACACCTTGACTCATACCACAAAATGTTTGACAAATGATGGAGGCTCTCAAAGGAAATTACAGAAATAGAGGGGATGATTCATCACACTATGCAACAGCAGAGACATTTTTCCCGACTTTGATTATTTTCTAGTGCTGCTCCACTCAGTCCTCCAGGCCTTAAGGCCATGCCTTTCTACTATTTTAACTGTGTTATCTCTTAAAACCAGGGGACCAGTGCACTTCTTGAAGGCAGCTTTGTTTTGGCATCCATCATCATTGGGGTGAGGTAAAAACTCCTGTTTGGAATTAAAGGCTGCTGACGTGAATATTTTACATCAGTCACCTGGAAATGCCTCACAAACAAATGTACCCCAGAGGACTCATTCTCTATTTATCTCAATCAGAGGGGGTTTTAGCTGCACTTTGGTTCAGCGGAGGCTGCCAAATCAGCTCAACATCCTCTTGCCAATTCACTTTAGAGAATGTACAGTTTTATCTCTGATGGACTGTATAGCGGGACATTGCTATGGATGAGTCAATGCAAAATGGGCTGCAGCTCAAGAAAAGTCCAGCGACTTAGTGTTTTAGCTTCAGCTAAACAGTCAGAATGAAGGATATAGACCGTAAATTTTCTGCTTTTCCAGTGGAGGTCTGTCTTAGAGCTTGCTACTCACTAATGACTGCTTAAAATACTGTGTGCAATTGAGACATGTAAACAAATAAAAAATGTGAGCTTGCATAAACAAAGTATTACATTGGTGTGAAGTTTTTTTTCCCCCCAATTCAATTCAATTTCTTTATGACATAAAATACTACACACAAAACTAACCACGATAAAATTTGACCAAATGACCCACATGCAGTACTCATAATAATGAGCACATGACAAGCTTAACAGCATCCATGTAGGACCAAGTAGAAATCCTGCACACTGTCCACCATGCATACCAAATCATCTTATCAACTCTTTTGCATCTCTTTGTTGTTCATTGGGTAACAAATTATATTATAAAATATTTACTTAATTGAATTCACTAATTAAGACTATCGTTATACTATTGTTAAGATAGTCAGAGCATTATTACTGCAACAAACAACTATGTGCAAATAAAGACTGTTTTATAGTGGAGTAATATCTACCTAAGCAGATTAAGTCCCTCTGCTTAGCATGGTTATGAAAGCATGGGACCACCCAAACAAAATAAATAAATAAATAAATTGGTGCCTTAATATCTGTTTTCTAAAGGTATTTTAAAATATGTGACCTGTCTTCAGTAATATGATGAGTCAGACACTGACAACTGGGATTCAGTTGAAAGGTCCAAAAAAAGATGTGGAATTTAAGATTATTTTGCCATACCCACCAAGGTAGAGCTAATAAAGGGGATCTATTAGTCAAGTCAGATGTGGTTTGGGTGTGGTACATCCAATCACAAAACCACAGCAGAGGCAGATTTAATCACAGCCCACAGCACAAACACACTGAAGAAGCACTGTCTCAGATGGGTGTTTGTGGAGGTTCATGTTATTACCTACATTCTGTGACATTAATCTGTTGTTTGCCACAAGTGCGTGTAAACACATTAAAGCCATATGAGGCACCAGATTTCTGAGAAAGAAAAGAGTACACAGTCTACGATGCGAAGGGCAAACTCCACCAATTCAATTCATTCTGCTTGATAAGAACTGACAGAGTGATGAATGAACACACCCTCAAGGTATTAAAGATGCAAGACAATATTTACATTTTAAGCATATCTCGATATGCATAGCATGCTGTTCCATATAACAGCCTGTACATGCATGAAAGAGCGAGGAGAGGAGTAATTTGTGATGCTTGCTTCTCCTCTCTTGTTGAACTCTCGTTTGCTCACTGACTGTACTCATGTATGTTTGCTAGTATTTCAAAGAATGTAGGGCTTCCACAGTATGCAACAAGATGGAAAAGGGTTATTTTAAAAGGTATCAAAACCCAAAAAGAAACAATGACTTTCACATTAAATTGTATTTAAATATGCTAAAATAATGCTGCTGGTTGCTGGTTCTCACCACTTGCAGGTTTTCCAGGCACGCAGAGATGGAAATAGCAACTTTCAGGCCAGCAACAGAAAAAAATGTCACTGTAAATAAACAGGTAGCTCAAAGAAATGCTGATACATACAGCTCCCAACACAGTGTCAGATGAATAGACCTGAGCTGACCAAAGCAACTAAAATCAAAGCACACAGCGAAAGCTACAAGACAAGCAAAAAACTGTTTTTGCCATATTAACTTAGAGGATTTGTTGGCTAATGATAATAACCAAGTGAACTAAAGACTTCTTTAGACAAAACCCTCTTACCAACAAAGATAATGAGTGCTTCAGGCAACTCGATAAACAGGTAAACGAAAAACATAATCTGCGCATATGCGCTGCCACGACACATACAGCATCAAATTGGCTCGAGGAAGGAGAGAAGAGACCTGTAATCAGCTGCAATGATTGACAGCACTCTACATCTGACCAATCAGAGAGGAGCGCCGACACGCACTAGTAGAGTGAGTGAGGAGTTGTCATGTTGTCCGAAAGAGTTAAGCAGGCGGATATGTTGTTGAAATAAAACTTTATGGCACAATTTACCTGAGCTGCTACTCATTAGATTGGAATCTCTGTCAGCAGCCCTGATGAACATTTATTGAATGCCTTGTTTATGTCCTTTGCGTTCACCTCTGATGAAAATGGGTTGTAAAATGACCGGTTAGACATTAGTAGTAGATATTGGTAGAATATAAACTTTAGCCAAAATATTTAGCCTACAGCCTATCAATTTATGCTGTAGGGCCTCCAAATAAGATTTTGCTTCGGGCCCCAATTTGGTCAGGGGCGGCCCTGCTTAATTCAATGTCCAGCTTACAGGAATAGTTTGACACAAAAACGTGCTTAGCAATTTTCTGAGGGTTATCAACCCACCTGTCCACCAGAAATTAGCAAGTCAGTCTCACATTTTAAATTTTAGTGCCAACAGGAACAACAAAACTACTCATTCAGATTAAATCAATGCAATTTAAGCAAAATACGAATGGAATCCACAAAACATCTCAATAGAAATCACACACCATACGTCACTACAAAACACGTGACAAAAGTTCCAAATAAGTCCATTAGCATTCCTTCTCTCATTTTATTCCACATCATGACATTGCAGTCATTACAGACTATATGGTGTGAAGTGACACGCTACAAGTAGGAAGCATTGTTATAACATGCTTTTGTCTTACACATTACCTTCTCATGCACACACCGTGCTGGAGTATGATAAGAAGCTTGATACTGTCTCTTGTCTGCTTGAAAATTATAAAGCTATCAGTTTGCAGATTTACACTGTGAAGAAATTTTCTAGTAGAAGAGGTTCCCTCCTGCATAACGAACAGTGGAAATAATCAATGGGTGGAGTTTACAACCTGAAGTAACCTATGAAACTATTAGTTCTGCTGCTGGGTTTTTGACTAGACCATTAGGTGAGGTCTTGAAGTGCATTCACCATGACGGGTTCATTAATTAAAAATGGTAAGAAAAGCATGAAGTTCCTCATTCCGTATAGAGGGTTCAGTCTGCTTTATGTCCTAAAAATTATGTTTTAATAGTCTGCAGCATGATGACATCCTGCATATGAAGCAGGCCAGAGTAGCCCACTAAGGAGCTATTGATGAGTCGCCAACTGCATGCAGAAATTGATAGCAAGTGGTGAGTACTTGGCAACTACCACTGCAGATTTCCGTCTTACGTTCCAAATATTTTTTTCCAGGAGAGAAGCACAATCACTGTTATTATCTCAAAAACATATACACTTAAACAACAGCAAAATCCTGTATTTCTATTTACTGTACAAAAGTCTCCAAGTCAATCTAAGTCTTCTCTAAGGCGTCAATGGCTACTTTCAGAGCAATTAGCATTGCTTTAAAATTACAAATCAACTACATGGATGTTATAGAATTCATAAGGGGAGAAGGTTAGAATGCACCGTCAAACATTGAGTCTTTGTGGTAAAATCCCATAATAATAAGACAAAAGAAAAAGCAAGCAAAAGGCAATACATCTCATTAAATTGATCTGAACCTGCTGATTGTAGAGTTTCCAATCAAATAACCATACCTGCCATGACTTCATTAATTATTTAGTGAGTGAGCTAATCAAAACCACTTGCTGTGCTTTAAAAATACAATAATTGTATTTATTGACTGAAACAAATCTAATTCAAACAGCATCACCATGAAAAGGTTGTGATAATACAGAAATCCTTGCTTTGAAACCTAGATGTCAGAAAATGAATCAGAAAATGTTTTTGCCGAGCAGGATGGTCTAGTGATGCACCATAGGGGCTAATCCTGGCTGCGGCAAGGGGTCTGTTGGACCAATCACAATGTTCTATCTGTGTAGCAAGTCCTTGGGGCGGGCATAGCACGATGGAGATAGCAGAACAACCAAGATGGCTGTGGCTAACGAACAGCGCCCATTTGAATCGGCTCTGTCATTGATTTTAAGAGTCAGACTTGGGCTTTTATTTGAAAGTTGAGCAGAAAGAAACACTCAAGTCATTTGTTTTGAAGAAGGATGTGTTTGCTGTTTTGCTGACCGTTAAAAGGATGGGGCTTGCTCTGATTGGTCATAGCGCTGGCCTGTTACGTGCAGAGGCAGTTTGAACGACAACGGTTGGTCCCACCCACAGGCTTCAACTCTGCCTATGGACTGCCCCCCAGATTATACATTTGATGTCATCATCTGGTTTATAAGGCTACACAAATCCAACGGTAGTGGCAAATTAAAGCTGTGGCAGATCTCTGGAGAACAAGATTTTTGTTTTTAGTATTGGTATTTGGATTAAGCTTTTTTTTTACCTTGATAGCAGTGGAGGCGATCTGGATGTGGTGTAGCTTATGCAGGGTGCTTTCCCTGTCAATAAAGTAGGAAGCAGCCAGCTGGTGGAGAGCTTCCAGAGTCACAGCTGTGCCATTGGATTCACTCACTTCAGGCGTCCGACTCAACTTCCGCTTGTCCACAAAGATCATTAATGACTCTTCCCCTGTGAATACACACAGACACATACACACACACACACACAAACACACAATTCATTAATGACTCATCCCCTGTGAACATACACACACACACACACACACACACACACATACACATTCTCAACCCATTTACACCTGCCAGCACTCATTATACTATCACATAGGCAGATGAACAGCACTTCTTAAAGTAGAAACTAATAAGAAACTTAGCCACGTTTGTCAGTTTTCATACTGTATAATATGTTGTGTCATTTTGTTGATAAGTCTGCAGCAACAGTAAAGTGCACAAATTGTCATGTTGTTGGAACAAGACTTTCAATATAAACAGAGTCAAAGTCTTCAGAGGACAGGACACTGACAAGCAAAGTAAGGAGTGAAGGATCGATAGAAAAATCTTTTTTAACTGCATTAGGTTTTATGGGGACTGTGGTTTTAATTTACACATTACACTATAGTGTATTATCACTGGGGATAGATAAAGGTTAGCACTTGTTTCCACCATATTTTTGAAAAAAAAATTATATATTTTAATAACCCACTTAGCTCAAACATTTTGACAACCTTGTGTTGCCAATACAAATGAAGTTACAGGAATAAGATGATGTATTTGTCTTTATTGTATGAAGATAAGCATTGATATTTTGTCTTCTTTCAAGACATTGATATATTATTTTCTAAAAATAATATTGTGAATGAAAACCCACATTAGATCATAAGATCAGCAAGATCTTTTTCTTGTTTTTTTTGGGTGGATGTATTTTCAGTTATAATGAGGAATCACTGTGGAGTTCAGCATATATTGTAACACATTGCTCAGTTAAATTACTTTGACATTGGCTAAAGGTGATACTGCAGCTTTCAGTATGTCAGGCTACACTTTCTGTTGTACTTTCTTTTGTTTGTGCAGCACATAGGGTACCAGATTCCTTTCAGTCAATTTTAAATCAAGTTGTATTCATCATGGCTTTGAGAGTTTAAACGCCAGAGACAAAAGATGAAAAGAGCCAGCAGAGATGCTGGGAGGAGATTCTGCAACAGATAGCAAGCCACGAAAGCTTTAAATTTATTGTTATGGACACAGAGGATTTTCTCAAAAAAAACAAACAAAAAAAAAAAAACTTTACATGTTGAAACAGAGTATGAGCTTAAAAAAACACAAACAATCCCACAGCTGAGACAATATTTAGTCAAATATTAGTTGTTTGAGCACACAGGGGCTTCACAGACAGTATGTTTAACTACTATATTTACCCTTTTATAAGATTATTATTGACAACTTGCCTTCATTTGACAGCGGGTGATTCACCTGTGTTAGAGCTGGATGACAAGATCCCACAGTGGTCACTTCAGTTTGCCCAAATATTTCCAAGAACTGCTGCTGCAGGAAGTACTGTACAGTCAGAACATGGAATAAAACTCTCTTAAGCCCTTTTCTAAAGTTTGGATTTATCATAGTTAATTGGACATATTGGGAAGCATGACCTGTTCTCATGCGGATCCACAGTTCTGATTCATTAAGAACTTCATGATTGTGATATTTGAATGGATTTTGGAAAGGAGATGTTCAGAGGCCTCCAAGTAAATATTTACTATTTATAAAAAAACACAGTACAGTGAATACAGAGCCAGGTTCCTCAATTCAAGGACTATGTACCCACTTTTAACACTTTTTTTTTCTTTCTTTCTTTCTCCCTTGTTAAAGGTGCAAATTCAGAATTCTGTGCATAACTGCAGCAACCAACAACTATTTTCTATGTAGCGCTATAGAGATGTGCATGTTGGTGCATGTGAGTCACATTGTGTGTACCCCAAATGGTCGGCACTTTGCACTACGCTCATGTAGTGGTTAGTGCTGTTAATCAAGCCTTGACCCACAGGGCTGTTGCAGAAGTGAACATTTTCAGCTCTTTCCACACTGTTGCAGTTGTTAGCTGCTCTCCACCAGCTCAGCTGTCAACCTGCTGAGAGCTGTGTGGAGGCAATCCTTCAATCAAAGATATGATCTGCATTTAAAATTTAGCACATTTCAGGTAGGTTATTAAGAGCAAAGAGAACCACAGGCTGTTTACTTTATTTACCTCCGAGGGTAGCGGAGAGCAGGAAGTGGGTTCCGTATTTCCTGATAATGCTGTCAGTGATGGCGTTGAGACTGGGCCTTCTGCCCAGCTGCCTAATAGTCTGGAGGAACTCGGGGTCCAGTGGCAATGAAAAGCCATTGTTCTCTTGTCTCTCCAGGGCCAAGCTGTTCACCTTCCAGCGGCCAAACTCCCTGCAAAGTCAAAGAAAAACATGCTAAGAGTAAGGACACACAACACATGCTGCATGTTGGCACATTTGAGAAAGGACACAGGTCCAACAGAAGCAGCACATCACACTTTATATGAACAATGCAAAGACTAAATGCAGATAGTCAATCGAACAGTGTTCCGCATCTTGAAAAAGGAGGATAATGAGGCCAATTGTTGTGATTTTAAAGTGGACAAAACACAGCCGGAGGAGCTCATATTCAGATCTTTTCCTTGCCAGATGTAAAACATGATGTCTACACAACTTCTAAGTGAATCTGGCGGACCACTCTTTGGAAAATGATTGTGTAACTGCTGAAACATAGCACCTAAAAAAAGGATCATGCTATTATTAACTGTTTAACTACTATTTGTGGAGAATCACACCAAATTTTTTTCACTACAAAATTTCTCTGAGATGGAAATAGAACAAGCATAAGAACTTAAATTGTTGTGCACATTAATAAACCTTACAAGTATCCTTTATTTCTTTTTCGTGTCTCAAAACAATTTACTATATTCATTCTGCTTTTACATACTAAGTAGAAGCAATTGTGTTACCAATGGCAAAGGGTTTCATGCTATTTTCAGACAATTGTTTTGCACCAAAGTGAAAATCACTGTGTTTCTCCACCGATTTTAAATAATGACGCAATCTTTTCTGATCTCAAGTGCTTGGACAGGCTATAGTCATGGATGCAGTCTTGCTGCTTCCAGAGCCTATTTGGAGGTAACAAGCTTCATCAAGTCGTTTGATATTCAGCCTGGCCTTGGAGGTTGCCAGCTGCCTTTATCTCCCAAATGCACACTGAGTGTTGCTGCTTGATGCATAGATTAGCGCCATTCAAATGTAGCTGGTAATAAATATGGCTCTACTCCTACTTAGGAGGGGAGACATTGAAGACCTTTCTGTTTTTTGGGAAAAAAGGACCACAAATGTTTGAATGTGTTTTTACTGCAATAGGTGACATTTACATGTGAAAATACCACAGTATGCCAAATTGTGGCTGTGACACAGCTCTGATTTCCATACATATATCTAAATAGTAAGGCAACTAACCTATATTAAAGTATTGTAAGTATAAAAAATAATTACAATGACACAAGTGAAAATTCTGACAGCTGAACTTCTTCAGCGCCTCTATTCCCACTTGCCACAAAGATAAAGGCATTTATGGCAGTATGGGAAGAAGTAGAGGATACAGAGTTATCATATTTTTTCAGGTCTTGACCAAAAAAATGTTTATTTTTTTTAATTTTGAAAACTAGATACGGAGTAGAATTACCACTGTCAATGTAACGAGACAAGTCCACACTACCAATGAGGCAATGAAATAATTAGTGCTGACATTAGTTACTTTGGAGAGAATCAACCATAAATTTATACACCTCTCCACATTCAGTCATTTTCATTATGTTGATTTAATTATGCAAAAATGCAGTCTGGAAGATGCTGTAACAAGACAGATGGGTAGAGAACTCCCATCTGAATCTTCTCAATATTTGGATACCAGTTTCACAGTGGCCAACATGACAATGGCCTATGAATTGAGAATTGAGATCTTGTGCACATATCCTTTCAAAATATTCACTTGCATTTAAGCTCTGGTTTGGTCTTCACCAACTCCAGAGGAAGAAAAAAATAATAGACTATTTGTCCAAGTAGAGTTACTGTGCACTTTCAGGCCTTAATATATACTATATGGCTTTTTGGTTGGTATCTGCCATTTGGAGATGGGCAAATAAAGACAGGGCAGGGTTTATCAAAGCTTGTCTGCTGAAAACAGCTGCTGCTGCTATCGGATTGATAAAGGAGACCATACAGTAAATGTAATATCAGTGTCGCAAGGATGAGCTAAAACTGTGAATTGCAGGTGGGTAATGGTTATCTGTGGGTTGATTGATTAGTAGGGGTTAAATAAGCCATCACTTGTTACATCAGGTTATTTTGCTTAATTTCATTCACTGAATTATCCAAATACAGACATCCTAATCATTTATTTTATATATGTGGAGTACCAATTTTTAAGAAAATATGCTACATGGCAAAGAAATGATCTTCAGCATTAATCTATATCTAATCTAATCCTTCGTATGCAATATGCTCTTGCAAAAGGTGGACAGACATACTCTAATGTGAGATGGCTTTCAAGAACACAGGACTGCAGCAGCTTCAGTGCTGTTTTACAGCATAATACTGACAACCACTGCATGCCTGAAATACCATCATGATATGGTATCTGTGAAGTGATATTCCACCTTCAAAAACATAGTTTTTTTCACATTGCTTGCCCTCCTACTTTGTCATGTAAAGCTAATTCCCTAAGGTATTTCTCTCTGTACCATACATGCAATCCCCATGACCCTACAGATGCGCACAACTCCCTTGTGCAAAGGCATTTGCCCACACACATGCATCCAGACACCCTGCAGCTGCATACATCTGAACAAAGCTGCCCTTGCTGCAATAACTTTGCTTTCGCCCAGAATATTGTACAGCCCCCATGGGTGCGGGCCAGCTGCCAATCAATTTCTCACCAATAACCATGACCCCCTGAGAAAAATACAAAACAGAAAACAGCTCATTAAGGCCTTTTTCATGTCTGTGTTTCTCTATAACGAGCGGCCATTAGTGTTTCTCTCTGTCCGTTGGGGCTGGCTAAAGAAGGGAGTAGCGGAGAGAGAAAGACGGAGGACAACACAATGCCTTGCTGTGCTGCTCTCTGATGGACATTTGTGTCATTTATGAAGGAGACAGCACAAACACACACACATATACACATAAATCTGTTGTGGAAGTTTTCAGTCTGCCCTCACCTTCTGCATGACAAGCACATACACACCAAAGATCTTGCATTTCATGGAAGACTGCAGGTTTATTTCACCCTTTACACCTCTCAGTGAGATGCTGAGTGACTGAAATAGCAGACACACAGGTTTATTTCACCTGAAGCAGTGTGCAGCAGGGGGGCTCGCTGCACATCTACCTGTCTGCACAACCTCTGAGTGAGCTGGAGCATTGTGCACCAGGAGGTGAGGAGTTGCAGGAGCTACAGAGACTGTGATCAGAGGAGCGGATTGGTAGAGGATTTCTGCTACCTGTCCATCACAGCCCAGGTGTTTCAAATCCATCACAGCGAACAGGAAGCCTGAAGGCGCTGCTTGATGCCCAACATAACATTCCTGGGATTCAATCTGCAGATACAGTCAAAACATGCTACCCAGCACATCAATTCAGATTGTGGCAGTTATGTGCAGGATGCGAGAGAGCAGCATAATGTTATCTGCTGAGCCATGTTAACAGGGAAATTATCGAACAAAATTTGGCACATCATGGTGTATTTCAATAACAAGAGGGCACAAAAAAATCAATTTCCCGGCAGCAATCTGAAAACATGAAACTGCCTTTCGGCTCAAAATAGTTCAAACTTTTTGCATCAAAATGGCTTTTTCCTTTTGTTCATGCAACAAGTACAATGTTATGCTGAAACTGTGTGTGATATTGTATATCACATAAACAAAACGGTGGCAATGGCCCACATACACTAGAGCAGCCTTGATGTCATTACTCTTTGTGAAAAATACCGAAGGGAGTGTCTATATAAAGGCTTTCTGCAGGGTGAAAGCCTGACCCTCTGGTTAATAAAAAGCCCACAAGCTATGTCACCACAGCTTCATAATTCTGTTAAATGACTGGGAACCACACAGGGCCACGGATATGTTTCAGGCCAAAGCATAATAAATTAGGTTAAAGTAATACATTGTCAATTTCGAATCGTGCATGAATATAGTTGTTTTTCACTATTAAGCCAAACAACTTTATGGCCCATTTATGAATGAAACATTGATGTTTATCACATATTTGCATATTCGTGCAAGCTATCCATGTGTAGCACATCCATTGGGAAGAATCTTTTACCTGTTTTCCACCAAAAGGAACCTAGTGCTTAGTTGGTTCACTTGCATTCCTCCTTAGCATGAGTCACTTTCCCACTGGCAAGGAGAGCCAGTCAGAGCCATGTCATTACATCACTGAAAAATGTCAATACGTCACAGCAAAATCAAAACAATTGTATTGACACTGGTGCTGTTTCCATGGCCGAAAAAAAAAAAAAAAATAGTTACTGGCTACCTGCCTTCGTCATAATCACTTCGAGCGGTGACTCTGTTTGAGAACAAGTTCTATCATGGCCGCGAGCGAGACGGAGGTCGCCTATCGTCTCGGCACATTCATGATCATGGTACTGGCAGTTCAGGATTTCAGAGTGCAACAGTTTGTGCAAAACTTCTGTGTGTCCCAGGAGTCCTTTCAGTTTTAAGCACCAGGGACCGATGCTTAGGCTGTGGAAACACAAAGAACTGGTGCTAAGTCAGGCTCTGGCTCTGAACCAGCACTGGAACCACTCTGGTGGAAAAGGGGCATTTGTGTTCACAAGTTCATTATGGTTCTTGTGTTAATCATTTCTCCTGCTTGCGTGTGTGTGTGTGTAGCATGATTCGCTGCAATATGTTCTCACCAGCTCATCACATACATGTCTTGTTTATGCCTCTGGACAGCACTTTATTTCAGCCACTATACTTACTCTTAGCATAACAAAGTTTAAAAAGCGAAATCAATTATTGTAGAAAGTAAAGTAAAAACGAATTTGAAACTTATGACATGGGACACGTCTCTCACAGCTGTCTCATCATGTGTCTTTTACCTTTTTAAACACCACAGTCACTCCCGCATATTTTCTCTGAGCATTTACAACTGCGGCGGATGGGTTTGAATTATAGACAATGTAAAGCCTGTGCCTCATACTTGTGCAAAAGGGTGCTTTTTGTTGTGGCATCACACACTGACAGCTGACAAAGCCATCCCAGGGATGGGAATGTGCTGCATTGTATGTCAAACTTAGGGACAGGATGTAAAGGTTAAAAGTCAGGGAGAGGGCATAAGCATGATCTGTATTTCACTGTTAGATCTTACATGTTGAATAAGCGGCATGGGGAATAATCATGTGGCTTCTTTACCCTGGTATTACTATAAAAATGTACTGTACACAACTGTATTATTTAATGTTTGTGCTTAGAGTTAAATCCATGGTAACACAGAAATTAATTTGACAGAATAACAACACTTGTTAAATTGCCAGCATATGAGATGAAATTGTGCGAGGTTAAAATGTTTTAGTGTGTCCGACAGAGTTTGCATGTATGCACACGTTAATTTTTAAAACAATATAATTTAGGCTTAAATCCCTCTATGGCTGCAAGTTAATTATGTTGATTTCTCTGTTGCTGCTCTCTCAATCATGCTAATGTTAATGTGGTGAGCGACAAAGCATTCACATTTGAACCCATCATTAGGCCATTTGAATGTCTCAGACAAAGATGAAGTTAAAAAAAGAGGGCAAGAATTGTCTTTGCAGGTGTTCAGAATATGCACACACACTGTTTCAAACAGGAAGCTGATTAGATCTAAAGATATATTTTTCCATTTTTCTTTTCCTCACCTTTTTACTGTGATAGTATAATGACTTTACAGCAGTTGGGTCCAAATCGTTAAGTCCCGAATATACTTGTCCAACTGCATAATATGGTATTCAACTCCGTAACCATGGAGACCCCCTGAGCCCTCACAGTTCTCCATCGTGGTACAGGTGTTGTGCTACAGTAAGCACCCCTGCCATGAAATGCATCCCCTTGTGGGTCTATAGGCATATAAGCCATATTACATTTCATAGATCAGAAGGCTATTGTTTCAACCTACATGAGTAGCTTATATACAGGTTAATCCAATGAAAAGCACATACTTCTGAACCTAGGAATCGCAAGGAAAGCTGGATTATATTTAGCCTTGTGAAACACAAGTCAAATACATTCAACTTGCTAAAAAATCCATTTTATTCATTTAGTAATTATGGCTGGGGCATATTTCCACAGAACATACTGAAAGACTGTAAGCAACCGATGTTCTTCTCTTCTATTTCCCTCACAAATAATGAAATCATTAAATAGTATTTTCTCCTGCGAATTGCTTCACTTTCCGAGGAGGTGCATTTCACGACAGAGCTGCTTTCTGTTAACCTGACTCTTGCCAGCTGAATGTAGTTCATCCTAGCTCCACACATTCATCTGGGTTTGCTCCACTGGAGATGGATTTCAGAAGGCGGGGCCTTATCAAACATCCTTGGATGTGATTAGATAAACCAGTTGTTCATCATCTTTAATGACGTGCTATGTAAACCACTCGCCTCGTCGAAACCAGCCTACGCTGATGAGAGTGACCATCCTCATCATCATCAAAGAATGAATATGCGATAGATTCAACAACACATTTGAAATAGCAGAATCAGTGTCGACGCATGATTGCTCGCTGCAAGCCGCCATTGTTGTCTGAATCAAACAGTCATTTCTCCGCTACGTCACATCTATGACAATTCCGCCCAGTGATCCTGATTGGCTCAATCATTTTTTGCTCCCTTGGAGTCCTTCCTATCAGATGTGAGTCCAGATGGATGTGTGGAGCTAGGCGGAGTGACTTTCAGCTGGCGAGATTCAGGTTAGATTTCTGTGGCACAACCCCGAACGTGTTGTTTTTAGAGGACCAATCAGAGCCCTTGCATCCCCGTTTTTTAAATTATTTGACTGGATCAGTGAAGTCACCTCTGACTTCATGCTGTATTGATCCTTTATTTAGATTTAAATCTTCGCCTTTTATTGCACATTACAATTTTGTTATTTGAGGTCTAAAACCAGACAATACTGTCACCTAAAAAGTTAGTTTTTCATAGGCATTATAATTACTGGCCATTATGCTTTTCCCAGTGAAGAAAGTACATTTAAGGCTTGAGTCTGTCTTTCTCCTCCCACATATATTTAACAATGACCACAATCTTTCCTCAAATGAAACAAATAATCCAAAAATTGAGTAAAAGCAAACCCTTTACCTAACCATGATAGACAAACATTTGCTTACTATCAAAAAGGCCTGAGCCAGAACATATGTGTGTTTGTAGCTGGGTTACCCCAGATACCAAAGTAGTGTGTTGTGCAAAACAGTTGGTTGATGTAGACTCAATGTTATTTCAAGGATCTCCCCAAAGAGAATTGTGTAAAATGGGAGAAAAGTCCTTCATGCTTCATTCAGGAAGATAAACCAAATTACATTTATTTGGAAGACCTTGACCGCAAACTGAAACTGCTCTGCTGTTTTCAATGTTCAGATTTTTTTTTTTATGCTGCAGTTTATTTTTTTTCTGCTCTTGGTATAATGTGACACTGATGCGTCACACCATGCATGTGAAATTAGCAACAGATAGTTGATTTTAGAAATTAAGAATTACAAACAAAGAGGATTTTCATTTGAGTGACATCTAAAGCATTTTTACATATGCCAGTTGCATATTGATTATTTTCCTGAAAGGCACCTTCATATAATGGAATAGCAACTTTGATAAATGAGCTTCTCTTATAGAGGAGCGCATGAGAGTCAGATGAGAATGAAGTAAAATGAGGCTGAGAAAAGCTTGAGAGATTTGCTTGTTTTAGTAATCCCACCACCATGGAGACAAACAGGGAATGGAAGTGAGATCAAGACGAGAGTGTATTGATGTAGTTAATGGCTGTTGGTCTTGAATGCTTCACAAAATTGCCAGCGACAGTTTTTCTAACAACATCAAACAAACACTAGACCATTAATTTGTGAAAGCCAATACCTATAAACAAGAGAACATACTGTTTCATGCCTTTGATGCTACTAAGTGTTACCTAATATGTATTTCAAACACTTGATGACTACCTAAGACTGTGACCATTTGAAATCTCCTCTGCCGAGGGAATGCAAAGTGGGGGAAAAAAACTGGCTTCAATGGATATCTCATTCATTTACAGAATAACAAATACACTTGACATTGTAAGTGGAGCTCATTATTTTTCTTATTTTCCTGCTTTAGTGTCACAGATAAACAACCTAAAGATAACTTTTTTTTACCTTGAGACAGAACCTTGTTAGCCATTTGCCACTGTTTCCAATCTTTATGCTAATTTGACTGAGAGGTTGGATTAATTTGATGTTTACAAAAACACTTAATACTGCACTGCACTCATTAATAAATTATTCTATCAACACAGACAGTGTGTGTGTGTGTGTGTGCTGACTGACATCATTGATGTTGTCCTCATTCTTTAAGAACTCCCTGAAAGAGCAAGGCCTTTGCTCCCATGCAGTATAACTATTTGCTATGAATGGTCACTTCTACAGAAGAAAATGTCTAAACTGATTACTTGCTTTTACTGCTTTACACCATTTTAAATGAATCCTTTATGTCACTCTGTGGTTCTTTCTTGTCAGTTTGGCCTTCAAGCAAAGCCTTTCTTGAAAGAAAGTAAAAGCAACAAAATGCAATTTTACCATACTTGCCATATTTCAGCCTACTGAGGCATTTCAAACTCAGGCCAGTTCTGTGAGACTGTGAAATACTGCAGTGTGAAGGAAATGCAGCTAAATGTTCTAGAGAAGTTAGTTTTGTTAAAAAAGCAATTGCTTTATTGATTTGTAGCTGCCATGAATATCACTACACCTCTGATAACAGCAAGGGCAAGTCAGAAAGAGAGAGAGAGAGCATGATTTGCAGCAGGGTTTGCTGACATGAAGACTGCTGATCCCTTTTGTACTGCTATTTGTCATAACACTGTTGACAAGGGACTCCTCTTCACACGGAAAACAAGAAATGCCTGGAATCACATTGTGTACATAATGAGGCATGCACATACTGTTAATACAAGCTGTGCACACATACACACACACACACACACACACACACAAGTGGAACTGAAGATAGAAGGGCCACCAGCTACGCTAAATCCTGCTCCTCATGACTCAGTCGCTTTTTGTCAATGGCATGCCTGCATGGGCTTTTTAAATTATAATCACTGTAGCTGCAAACAGTGTGTCACCACATAGCGATGTGAATAAGTTTCATTTTGTTTTTAATAATACACTTAGTTGTTTAACACAACAACAACAGTTTATGTGCTTTGATAATCATGGGAATATGGGTTTTAAAGTAATTAAATTAAATGATTTTGGAGTTACAAGAGGCAACTTCATACTGTGGTGACAGAAAACAGTGGTGGTAAAAACGTGTTTTGAATTATATTATTTACAAAAAATTATAATGATCAAACTGTGCTACAAGGAGTCCTTATTGGTGACACTTCACTCTTATTATTTTTTATTTACGACTCGCTGTGCACTGAAGGAGCAATTTGTAAATTATCTCTGTTTCAGTAAGGGGTTGGCCCAATCTACAATGTAATGTGTGTTTTTAATATTAAAATATATGAGTAGACTTTCAGGGCACAAAACAATATCCACTGCATTTGGTATGCAGGCCCTACACCAATGATCAAAGCTCAGACCATCCATATAAAAATATGGTCAAACACTCATGCCAAGTCTCTGTTTCATAAAAGCTGCTTCCGTGGACCTCTGGCCCTGATAACTCCCCCATCACACACTTGTCAGAAACCATAAGCTCTGCGCTGGATGAAGTCCTCATCACTGCCATCGCTGCTGGTGATGAAGAGGAGAAGGCTGCTCTGCTTCTGTCCCGCAGATGCATTCAACCTCGAGTGGAGGACGATAGACTCGTCTCCACCATAACGCCATGACTGAACAATGCATTGATGTGTGAGAGAAAACTGCAGTTCAATGAAAACTGTGTCTTGTTCACTTCTGCTCTCTGAGTCGATTCTGCAAAAAATCTTTACAATAATAATTTTCAGACACTCATATTGATTATAAGCAAACAAGGCCATGCTAAAGATGATCAACAGTACCTGCAACAACACAGTACATTGTGTTCAACAAGTTCAGATTGGGTTTGGTTCCGTATGCCAGGAAGGTGGCGGAGCAGAGGGAAAGTGCTGGAATGTGTTCTGCATTTAAATAAACACAGCACCAACAATAAATGAAGTGTGAAATGAACCTGCATCCATCGGATAATTGTTTATTGTAATTATACCATGGCACAAGAGTAATTTATTTTATTTACTTTTTTTTTAGCTTGCCCAAATGTCATGTTATGCTTGAAATTATAAATTGTTTGTGATTGTGATTTTGTCACAATGAACACCTAAAAGTCCTGCAAAAATTGTCAGTCCTTTTAGTAGCCAAGGTGGAATTAAAGCAGCACTGTTGTACCACTGCAGACCAACTCATCTCAAACACGCTCTGCTGCATCATTTTGTTACACTGAACCCAGAGAATACAGTGGCCATGAAAACCATCTCCCCAACAAGTAGTCCAAAGTAAACAACAAAAAAGTTCAATCTGTCCCCCAAAGTGTTATATTGATCTGTTGTCTCTATACCTATTTGCGAGTCTTGCAGTACCATTACCATCACAAAGTGATTGATATGAAATTTTTCTTTAAGAGTTAAATGATAAACACTACGGTTAGAAAAATAATGTTGACCTTGAAGTTAAATTCATAGTCTTGCAAGGTGACACTGACAACAAACCACTGACATCCAAAAAAACTGAAAGATCGAACAAATATCTGAATAGTGAAATATTCAGTCCAAGTCCCATTTGAAACGTCATGCCTCTGCATTTGCTGCACAAACATGTTTGCATATTCTTGAAATACTAATCACTCCATAATTATAAGGGATGACTCCTTCTATCACACAAAGTCAATGTAATAGCCAGTGGGATGACAGGAGAAAAGAGAGGAGAAAACACGGGAGATGAGGCGTGATATAAAAGTTATGGCCCATGAAGAAGAAGAAAGGAGGAGCTGACATTTTGACTAATATGCTACTGTCTGTGGATATGGCTTCACTACAGAACGCATGGAGAAAGAGCTTCTCACATTCACAGGAACAATTTCACAACAACACAAGCTTCCAATTTATGAAACGAAACATGCTTGTTCATTTTACACCAATTTCCATCACAAGTGCGTGCATAACAGCAGAAACCAGACAAACATATCTCTAATTTGAGCTCATGGTATCAGTGTGAACAAGAAGAGCAATCACTACAGAAATGCTGTTAATTATTTTAGTTGGGTCTGTTTCAGGTGTAACTGGTGGACTAAATGGATGAACATGAAACCAGCTTACTGCCTTAAGCATAAAAAAGAAGTCGAAAAGCTTTTAGGAGATTTGTAACCCTGTCAAAGAGAGACAAATAATGAAATAAATTAATAAAATCATGATCACCTTGTTATACCTCCTATTTCTGTTTTCTCTGCTTTGAAAACCACTATTATGTCTGCTATACTGTAGCAGGTGCATTTCCCTGCAATTACAGCAGCAGTATTGCTAAGATAGTGACATAAGATGAGACAAATCTTTTTTTCATCCCGAAGGAAATTTTTTTCACGACAGTTGTCATACACAGCTAAACAAAGTAAGACAATTTAAAACATATATACAGTGCAGAATAGTGTAAAATCAACAATATAACAGTTTAACAATATACAGAAACACTCTGAGAACATAAGAACACAGTAAGCTGCCAAGTAAGAGGTTTAAAAAGTGCCTCATATTCTATAGTTTTAGAGACTCCATTGCTTGTGAATCTGCTGCACACATTCATTCATGAAGGTTAAAAATCTATTTTTTTTAATGCTACACGTCACGTTTCACTGTTTCGACAGAAAGCTGTAATTCTCCCAGCTTTTAAATCTGTCCTTTTAATGTAGACCAGACAGAAGACGAAAGGTTGTTAGTGTAAAAATCAAACACTTTATGACTTCTACTCCATTAAAATTTCCATTTTAAAATTATGATTAGAAATAGCTACAAGCTGTTCCGGTGCTGTGACCAGCCAGCAGGGGGGGGTAAAGCTTTCGTTGCCCCCCCACTCTGTGCTCCTCCAGTCCTCCCTCTTATCCCCGACTCCCTCCCCCCTGCCCCCTGACGGGAAAGGCCAACTGAGCTCTGGAGAATATTTATGAGCAAGGGAGAGCAATTGGTTTGAGATCATTCGACGAGGGAGGGAGAGAAGGGGGGATGGTGGGAGAGAAAAAAAGAGAAAACAGAGACCGGCATTGGAGATAAAAGCAGAGATCGAGGTGTGTTTTAATGTTTTTATTTAAGGTTCTTTTAACTTTATGGTTAATTAAAATTAATAACTTTCCGGTACTCATCTGTCGCCATCTTGGTTTCTGTACGTGATTACTTTCTGCAGCTACAAGAACCAAAAATCTGCACAAGCATTGAGGAAATCAGTTCAAACTGAGGTCATTTTGGCTATTTCTCTATTGAGGCCACTTTGCTTTTTGTACTCAAATTTAGGATCATAACAATAGACTGTATGCAATATGAATAGCCTCTGTGACGTCACCTACAGGTTTCTAAAGTGGGACCTGGAGCCTGTCACTTAAAGCAACCTCGTCCTCAGTTGTGCCCAACATTAACCTTTCACCTTACTATAAAGGATCCAGTAAAAAAAAAAAAAAAAAACACTGCCCATAAAGTTGTCATAAACTGAAATTAGTTGTAGATTGTTATTTTGTACCCGGCTGTTTGTTTCAGCTGTAAAGTTACCGATAAACATGGTGATTGACTCTTGTTGACAGCCTCAAGTGGCCATTTCATGAATTGCATTTTTTGGCAGTGCCACATTGGCTTCATTTCTCACCAACGGAGGTTACCGCTTGTTTACAACGTCAAAATTCAACAACCACTAATATGGCTATTATTGACCCGTAAAGGACCAGAATGTGCCTGCCATAAGCAGGATGCTGTCCGTGATCAAAATGAATGACATGAATATTGCTTTGCCATGATTTTCCTGGCTCTCAAAATTCATTCATTCTTTTCTGTTTTGGAACAAAGGGAGTGCGCAACCCGTTGCATTTTGAAGACACTTCTGATCTCTTCAGCTGGAATCCTCAACTGTTCAGTGATGGACGACGGTGCGTCGGGTGCAAGATATTAACAGCCTAAGAAGACTTTTTGTATTTTTAAGGAAAGGAAAGCAAGCACAGGAATATTATTCCCCTTTTTAACATGGTGATAGTCTTCCTTTTCACTCGAGCTTCTATTGGATTTTTTGCTCTAATTGGTCAGCTTACTTTTCTTTAGAGAGAACTGAAAAGGCCACTCCAGCTCAAGGGGAAAGGAGGGATATAGACTTGTCAAGTTTGCATTTTCTTTGAGGTCAATAGATGGCACACTGTAGGTTACAGAAAGCTAAACAATGGTTTAGTGCTAGAATTTTGGAAATGAAAGTAGTCAAGCAACGTCGGTGTGAGTATTGGTCACGTACTATAAACCTTGTGTATGTAAATATCTGTTAGATTTTTGTGCCAAAGGTGGGGTAGGCAGACCAAAACACAAGTCAGGAGAAAGGAAGGCACAGAGACATCCTGAGAGGCACACAGAAGAGGCTAGCAGAGAGGCAGCGATGGGAGGAAGTGATGGATGTGAGGTTGCTAACAGCGCTACAGTCTCTATCTTTGCTTGGCATTGTCACTCCTGTCAGCTGCAAAATGCCAGTGTCAGTCAAACCTCTGTTCAGCTGGCATCAGCCCCTCCACTTCACGGTTTTCGTGCGCTCCGCCAGCATCGCTCTCATCAACGGGCATCACGACACTACCTGGCACAACAAACAGTCACCAATCCAGACACTCATGTATGCACGCCCAGTCACAGTCAGTTTATTGTTGTTGTCAGCTGGAAAAAGGCTACATCAACATTTCAAAAAATTAGAAAAACTTCTAAATGAAAAATTAATCTTGAAAAGGTTTAACTACATTGGAGAAATTTATTTTGTAATTTGCAAAATTAAGATTTACTACATGTAAAAGATATCCATCACACACACACACAATGTTACACGTACTGTGTGTGGGTCACCTTTCCTTAAACAGACAATGAACCACCTCCTAAAATAAGTGTATCAGTTTCATTGTTGAGTGTAAATGATTCAGAAGAGCATTCTAAACACTTGCCCATGCTTGCACACTCACTGATGACTTAACAAATGAAGAAAGCATGCTGGGTACAGCTGAGGTTTACAGTTGTTACACACTATATGGTTTCATCATGTGAGTGTAGCCTAAATCATTTACTCAACATGGCAAGTGAACTTTGGAGTGTGTAGATTGACAAAAACATGCAGGATACTGGGGTGTGTCAATTTCAAAACAGTGCACGTTGTGTACTATTTCATGATTGACAACAGAAATGGACAACTAGGATACTAATATCCTTTGTGCACATGCGGTGTGTTGAAATACTGCTGTTTCAAACAATACCCTGCTGCTTCTGAAGCACACACACACTGCACTTCACACCACACACTTCTGAAGCCTTCCTGTCTACCCACTGTCACACATCAACTGGCTCAGTCAGATATCGGTTACATCCCGCTGCTTTGCCCAAACCCCGCCTGTGGTATCTCCGCTTTGAGTTTCCACTGATATGCAGCATTCTCAGGGTTTGTATCATACGCAAAACTGTCTCTGCTACCCACAAAAAGGAGGAAGCAGCCAGTCACACCCAAAGGAATCTATCACATGCAGAGCCTTCATTTGAATGCAAAACTCAGCTAAGTAATCATCTCAATGCTTCATCCCACATTTTGCCACCTACTAAATCTGCATCCATGATAGCCCAAAGAAAAGCATTATGTGATGCCTTATGTATACTTTTCTGCAGAAATGAGTCTTGTCCCTCAAGCAAGGCTACAAAATGACTATAGGTAATTACACAACATCTCTCTATCTTGTCCATTCCACACAGCAACCTTCCTCATAGGAATCTGAGCTTTGCAGACCGTGCAGTCAGCCCACTCTCTCTCACCTGTATATCTTGTACTTGGTGGTGAATCCTTGCTGGTAGCGCTCTGTGAAATCAACAAACTCCTGGGAGTGGTGAAAGGGGCCCTTGTCCGATAGGAGCCAGCCCAGTGGCCCGTTGGAGCCGCTGAAGCCAGCCCCAACAGGGTCCGCCGCCCTGGCCCCTGACACCCAGCTCTGGAGCAGGCTTAGTGTTAACCACTTCCATAGAAACATGAGGGCCGTCAGTCTAATGGAGATGCACGGGCCACTCATGCTGCTTCCCCCGGCCCCGGTGACTCCTCATTCTCCCTGCACTCTGAGTCCTGCTGAGAGGTGGAGAAAGGAGAGCAAGAGGGAGAGGAGTTGAAGCACACAGAGAACAATAAGGTTGTAATTTTGGTTTGGGCATGAGTAGCATAAGGATGAACTGGGGGAGCTGTTTTTCTCCAGGATTACTGGGTCAGAACTGATGGCTACGGGTCACTAGTTTTAGATGTTAAAGTGTCAAACGATGTTTTAAAATAATGCATCCTGTATTTAAACTCAGAAAAGATTAAAAATCTAAAACCACATTATTGTTGAACATGATGATAGTTACCTTATTCTGTAAGTCCGTCACTGGTCGGAATTAGTCCCTGACAGTAAGTTGGATTCGGTTCGGCGCATAGACGCGACGACATTGGCAAATGGACTATTTTGACTGGGATGATTATCGCCCCAAATTCAAACAGACGCACAATTAGTGGCAGCGCAACTTGAGCGAAACATATGATGACATCCAGCCTCCTCGGGACGCTCTCTTCTGCTCTGTTTCCACAGTGGAATAATATTTCCAGCGGAGAGTCTCAGGCGATGCGTAGCTCTAATCCAGCGGAATGAGTTGCAGCGGACGCAATGCTTCCAGTGCGCACAGGGGTCAAACCTTGCAGACAGACCAATTATATAAACACACCAGTAGGTTTTGGATTCAGGTGAATGTAGCAGGGAAATGAACCACCCGTGAGCGTCTCCAGCTTGCTGCCCTCTAACTCATTCCTGTTCTATGTTGGAGAGACGCACTCGGGACGCACGCCGGGCGCACGGAGAGCCGCTGACATTGTTGCTGACGGTGCCTGGACTCCCAGCGCACTGAACGTGTGAATGACATTCGCGGCGCTCTCTCTCTCCCTCCCTCTGTAACAGAGCGCTCAATTTAATTTATTCCAGCAGAGAGCACACTCCCGGTTGGCTGAGACGTAACTGGAGGAAGTGAGAGGAGGTGTTCAGATGAAGAGAGGGGTGGGCAGGTTGGATGAGGCGATGGTCAGAGTCAAAAACCCGACACAAGTTATCGGCTGTTGAAATTAATTGAAAAATGGAGTACAGAAAAAAGGAAAGAGTGAATCAAGATGCAAATCAACACATAACTTTATTAGGTCTACTGTCAGTGCATTCAAATGTTCGTTAATTAACCTGAACATATTGATTTTTTGTAATAACAGATCATTCATGGTATTAAACCGGAGCTAGGCTCCGCCATGTAAAACTATTTTATTAATTCATGTTCTAAAATTCAATCTGCTAATTGTAGATTATTAAAAAGGATATTATTTTAGTGCAAAGTAATCTTCATAAAAATAAAGCCAGATTTTGAATAATGACTTTAATGATGGTTGTGGTGATGATGACGATCATGAGGCGGGGAGGGGTGTATTCATCCCCCCGTAGTTATTCTCGTTATCTTCTTTGCCCTCTTCCCCTTCTCCTTTCTTCTTCCGGAATAATCATCACTTTCACCATCAGCAAACTTAATTAGAGCTGCTCTATCCCGCTCCATCTGAGCGCCCGTGCGTCGGACACTGAGCGTGGATCAGAGAGAAGCAGAGAGCAGGAGGGATATGTGCTGCCTTTCAGCTTTCCTGCAGACGTTCAAAGGGAGGTTTTATACAGGGATTGGATTAGAGAAATGAACACTATTGAGTCGCGAGATTCACTAGCTCCCAAACTCAAAGAGAAACTCAAATCCCGTGGCATAGCGACTTCCAGATTCTGAAGTGAAAGAATAAGTTGATTTGTCACAGTTTCATCATCTTGTCTTGGGATTGGGTGTCTTTTCTTGTGACCCTGCCTTGCAGCCATGATGATTTAGTGAAGGGCAACAAGGAACAGACACTCTTTGGCCTGTAATGTTTTTTTTTTTTGGATGAGGATTTTTCAAAGTTGCAATGTATCTGGCCTTTTAAAGCTAATTTGCAAACACAGGTAATTTTATTTTTTTTAAAGTATTGATGCTTTTTTAATGGAGCGCTTGTCACGGCTCATTATCGTCATGGATTCACAATACATTTTAGGCAATTTTTAAAGCACTATTTTCTGGTTTCAGAGCCCCAAACCTAACATGAGCAGAGTGGAAACAAGCCCCTGCAGCTCATATTTACCATTTGAAATAAATCATTTATCAATTTATGTGTGTGTGCAAGATGACACATGTCTGCATGTGTACTGTTCTAGATTATTTCTCTTTATGAAAGATGGTGCAACAGAATTGATTGCCAATTGATGGAGAGTAAGGATTTCCATGCAGACCAGCTGTGAACCATCACAGCACATAAAAAAATCAAAGAGAATGTCAAAGCAAATACCTCATTATGGCGCCAGAGAGGTGCAAGGAATGTGTAGGTCTCAGCAGCTGAGCAGTGACCTATAATAAGGACTTCTGCTCTTTGAGGCCATGGTAACAAAAGATTGCAGAGGCAGAACCTTGGCAACCACATTCAGTAGATGTTATAACATTTTCAAGTCCAGTATCTACACATTTAGCTCAGTTTCTGGTCTCGCCACCAAATTCTGAGGGGACTTGTTAGCCACTGTACATAATGTTCCGCTATGATCACCAGCTTGTCACTAAATGTGTCTGTCTGTTATTTGGTGCTGAGAGGGTATAAGCAATCGGGTTTAAGAGCTTTTATGTTGAATACAGCTGCCTGCTGCTGCCAAATGGTGCTGAGAGCAGTGAGAGTAAACCAGAACAGTGAAGCCGTGGACCAGACAGATAAACAATGAGCTGGAACTCATTAGAAAGCTCTGTAAAGCCGATGGGAGCTGTAGACTCAGGTGATAATTGTCTGTAGGTTCATCACCACCTATAGCCTGTTTCACATTGTTATTGATACTGCAAAAATAATGACCATAACTATTTTAATACAATACAATAAAACTTGATTGTCCACCAGGGGTGGAAATTTGTCTTCAACTCACCAAAGACATAAGATAACAACAACAATACAAAGACCATTTACAGATAGTGTACATGAGACAAGTACACAGATAAGTTATGCTACATGTGAACAATTCATATCAAATATAATCAGTACAATACACACCGAGCAAAAATGAAACCCATATACATGCAAAATGATTGTATATTCTGTTTCAAATGTGAAAGATGAAGCATATGCAAGAATGCCTTGAACTTGCCTTCCTTCTAATAAGCAGCAGGAGGTGACTCCTCCAGCTGCAACATCAGATTGGACAGAAATATAAGGGAAAAATACCCTACACTCCTCACTTGATATGTTACCTCAGTAAACATTGTAAATAAGAGTGTCATGTCTTCTTAAATACAGCATGATGCTGATGATAGTCCCATTTCGAGCAGGGGATGCTTTAGGGCATGTGATTGACAGGTCACTGCCACGGTCCAGACTGGTCTGTGTTTTCGATGTACGGCTTTATACGTTTCGTAGCGTATTTTCAGCTCATGGAAGGTAATTATAACCTTTTATGGTCGACTAAAAATGTTTTAGTCAGCAATTTTTGGGTGCAAACAACCAAGATGGCAAGGGACAAAATAGCCTGAGGTTTCACAATGCCAGTCCACAAACTGATGAGTAATGTCATGGTGACTGCATCCACTTATTATATACAGTCTATGACTGACACAGATATAATGATGTATGAGGAATGTTACAGAAGAACTTTTTAGTCACCCAGGCCAGAGGCCGGGATGCATACTTGGAGAAGCTAAGTAATAACAGCCTAAAGCTACAGTTTCAAAATCAAATAATGCATTTCTTAACCAAGGCACTCATATAAGAACTGTCAGATCACCAAATATATTTGAAGTTAGGAATGATTCTCTGTCAAAAATCAGCAAGGGAGGTGCGTAGAAACAACTGTTTGCAACTTGCAGCACTACAACCACATAAATCAAGCAGGCTGAGAAAGTGAACGTAGTGATGTGATCTGTCTGTCTATCTATTGATCTCCTCCGCCCTGTCTCGGCAAACAGACAGTGCCGCACCTACACAAACACCCGGGGCCCCAAAACATAACGAACAGCGCTGATCATGGTTCTGAAACAACAGCGAGTCACATGTATTTTTTAAGCCAATTGTTTTTTTTTTTTGTTTTTGCCATTTTTCTATAGCTATGTAAAGAACAGATGGGGGTACACAACATACATACACTCTGATCCAACACTGAAATTCATTTACATCAGACCAAGCTTATTTGCACTTAAACATACAGATGAAACAGTAGGAAAATAAATAAATAAATAACCAAAACGAGGAAAAATATTCAGCCGCAAGTCTAAATCAACACTGTAGTCATTATTATGAATCATCGCTCAGAAGATACATTCTGTACAGACAGACAGGAGGGGCATGCAGAGCTATGCATGCACCTACACATTTGAGACAACAAGAGTGAAAGTAAAAGTTATATAGGTCTATAGATCAGATGTCAATGTTGTGTCAACAACTTATTATACTGCCCCCAAGGCCCATAAATGGAAATTTGGGTTTTAGTACAATCATGATACTTCAATTCAATTTTTCCATGATGAATAATCAATCTCAATCTCAATCTTTGTTTATTTATGTTTTTAAAAACATTTAAAAGCAACCACAGTTGACCAAAGTGCTATACAAGCGGAAGAATATATAAAACAACAAATTAAAAAAGTTAAATACATAAAACGAGTAAATGAATTAAAAAAAAAAAACACACACAATAAAGGGAGCATAATAAAATGTCAAACTTAACTTGTAATTGCTTTACATTTGTCAATTACATGGGTAGTTACTATTACTTTTCGAATTATAGTTACATAAAACAATAGTACAATGTAACTCATTAAACTCTATTCAACTACAGCTATTAGCTTCACCATTGACAGCAACTCTTAGATTTGCACAACTGTAATTTTGTATGAAGGACTTTGTCTTTCTAAATTGTAGTTCTCTGACCTTTAGTAAAATAATAATAAAAAAGTTAATCTAGCCACCATATGTCCACTTCTGTCTTATTCTATCACAGGGCAGACACAGACAAATTCACACATACCGATAGTTCTTCCATTTTCCATTTTGTAAGGAAGCAGAACAAACATGCCGCACCAAGCAAATGGAACAGAGATATGGAATCAGCTTTCATTCTCTTAGTATTATGCAACACTGTGCACCACCGAGCCACGGTGTGGTCCAGTGATCATCATACACAGCGTCCTGAAAATGGTCTTGTGTTGACAAACAGCTAGTACACAAACCTCGGGCTGAAGTCATGTCTCTGCATGAGTGTGTGTAACCTTAACGAATGGCAGAGAGGGCCGAGGCAGTTGCATTTACTCAGCACTGAGACAGATAGTCATTAGAGGAGGTAAACATTCACTTAAGCCTGAGCGTGCTCATTGATGCCACTCAAGGGTCTTTGTGAGGAGTGATCAGGGAACAGAGTGAAGCTGAGGTTTTAATTAGCCTGAAAACCTGACATCCTTTGTCAGTGCTTTGTCACAGCAGCGTTGGATTTACTTGTTGTTTTTTTTTTTCCTTGTGAGCTATGAGACAGGAAAAAAAAAACATGCATTTGCTTGACACGTCTCCCCATACTCCATGTAGATGTGCGGATGCTCAGATCTTCAAAGTTACAGTATCTCTGTCTAAGAGCTTTAAGACATTGTAGCTTCTTAATCTGGATAAGTAGCAGTAAGTGGTCCAGGGTTACAGCTATGTCTCGATAAATGCTAAAATGCTATCAGTTAATCGTGGAAAAAAAAAAAAAAAAATCATCCTCACTTAATTTTGTCCACGGAGCATCTCTCAACAGGGTCATAGCCATATATAATGTGATGATTAAGAAGCCAATAGCTTGACAATGCTATAATCAGAATCTGCATTATTTATTGCTCATCTGGGTCACCAAACCCACCATTTATCAACTGAAGGAACTGCTGAGCTACTTTAGTACTCAGGCAAGATTGCACATGTATTCAAGGCTTTTTGTATTTGTTTGGGTATAATACATATCCTGTTTGTGAAAAAGTCTGACTGTACAAAATCCTGAGAAGACTACTCAACTTCTTATTTGATTTTAAATGAGTCTATGATCTCAATTGCTAGTTTCCAAACAAATATGTTTGAGAAGAAAATTGTGGGAATAAAGCAGGGATGTTCCTGGTTCCAAAAAACAAAATGCCAACAGCCAAAAACTGTAGTCCATAAACCCATGAGTGACATCAACTTCTTGTGTCCAGTGGGGTTCGATGTTAACGGTTGCCCCTTTGCAAATGGTGGCAACCTGTTGTCAAGAAAGTCCCAACCTTGGAGCACATAGCAAGTGCAGATTTTGATAACAATAAGATCATCATCAGTGACTTCTACATCAGACCTCTGCAACGACTGGAATGCAGGGGAAACGGAAAACAACTTGCTTACAAAATAAAGGTATATATTTGAAAGAAGCGTCAAGAGTGCAGTGGATAGCCTCTGTTGAACTGGAGTCCCAGTAGTCTGATTAGACACAGAATGTGACTCCTCACTCAAGAGCTGAGTCTAGCAGTTTTGAGTCACCAGTAAAAGCATTGTCCCACAGCACAAGCATGACAATAAGGAAAAAAATAGGCTAGGGTCAGGGAAGGGGGACTGTTTCCAATCTTGATTTCACATTGTGACTTATGAAAAATGTTGCCAATTTTACAACTTTGAAGATAACAGCGGCTCCAAATATTAAACACGATGTATCACGACTATGCTCGATGCATTCAAGTGTCAATTTCATCATCTGTTTAAGACGGGGAGAGAGGAGCATGCCCACATTTTTGTGGCTCATCATGTCGGCCTTTTCAAGTTTGATATTTTTAAGCCAGATCAAACAGAATGGATTAAGAGTATATGTTTCTCAGAGTGCCTCAAATCAATTTTCATATACACAATAATTTGCCACCTACACCAAGGAACGCATGTATGTTTATACCCCCTTCAAACTCGCCACAGAATAGATGGCAAGTGAAATATTTTTGGGCACTTAGATTTCAAGTCAACGGTATGGCAAGTGTCAAAAAATAATTAATGGAGGGCCTCATATAGTCTTTTAACTCCAGACTCACAATTGTATTGTGCATGTAGAGGAGAGTAGGAACAGGAAATGAATCAGTGCTGCAAGGTAGTTTCAGAGCTCCGTGGTACTGTACCTTCTTTCCTTCATTCATTTTTTTTTTTTTTTTAATGGTAATACATTTGATTTTAAGTTCATTATATACAAATCAAATTCTGGATTGTTTTTCTATTTTATTTAATATTTATATTATTTTTATTGATTTATCCTCCTTTATTTCTATACAAAATATTTTTTATCAGGTTAGTGAAAACATGCAGAAATATATAAACAACACACATATCTGCAGATTCCATCCTCACCTGTCATCAGCTGAGAAAATAACAGATGTTTGATGAGAGCTTGTAAAGCCATTATACAGTATAAACACGTACAAAATGTGTGTGTGATTTTATTCACAACATGCATATATGTGCGATGATCTGCAATAATATCCAATTTCTGTTGTTGTGGATTTTTATGATTATGTTTCTTTAACATTTGTTTTATTTATGATCTTCAACTCTGTCTCCTACAAAATGACAAATATAATTTAAAGGAGATGTAACTGTCACCTTGATGATCAATTTTCACCACATCACACCACAAGCAGCATTTGTTACACAAGATATTTTCTAATGTATTTTAGCTGAAAAGACCTAAGAAAATGGCTGTACAATACAAATATACACAGTGTGTGGTTTTTTTTTTTTTTTTTTTTTGTCATGTATACTGTACATACGTTTTGCATATACATACATTTATGCATGATACATTTTCAACTGCAACTAAATCATGGACATGTTTATTGCAGATCCTTCATGGGTTTTTCATATTTCTATACATTTTCTTAGTTCAAATTTGTTATGTCATATGCTTACTTTACAATTCCCATTACCCATTCATGCAAAGGCAGTATATTGGAAGCAAGAGTGAACAAGTGCAAGGTAGAAAATAATAGAATGTGTCAGTCTTTGCTCAGGGGGAGAGCCTCATAGCTCTCCTTACAGCCTCCCCAGATGCTCGCCCTCTCCCTGTTGTTCCTTCTCTTACTGAATGATCCTGACATTCACATATTCAGTCAAAAAAGCAGTAGCAGCCAGTGGGTTTGTGTGCACTTGTGCATGTGTGCCTGCATGAGTGTGTGTATGTGATATGATAAGGAACCTGTGTGAAATTGTTTCCCACTATTTAGGCTTGCAGACATTTCACCTCATCAGGGAGTTGAGTTCATTTGCAGGAGCAAAATTGTTATTTGCAAATGTGGCCACTCCAATTGAAAAAAACATTAACTTCAGAGATTGAAATATATACGGTGTTGCATAGTAAAATGTAAACATTTTTTAGAGTGGGGGAAAAAGTGGCTAACAAGCAAACGACCAAACTCCAGAATGTCAAACTTTCAAGATGTGCTGAAAGCAATTATACCACAATTCTTGCTTTCCTGTTGTTGAGCCTGGATATGAGGCAAGTATTGACACAATCACCCAAATTGCTGAATTGATGCTGCTTCATCCACTAACAATGTGCATAATGACAGCATAAGAGCTGAGAAGATGTTGCTTTAAACATACCATGGGCGTCAGTATTATCACTGAAATTGACCAAAACAACAAGTTAGAAAACACATAACATAAGAACTCATGCCTTAAGATGTGTGGAGCAGCTCTACCTTTAACAGCAGAAATTGTTGTTAGAAATTATTATTGCATTGTTCAAATTATTATCACTGAGAAGAACCCCAAGCACAATATTTCTCATTCATGTTCACCTGATTAAATGGCAATTCACAGTTGTTTAATTTATGGTTGTTGGCTGAAATATTCCCTTTATAAATTGTATACATACATAAACAAAAAGGGACAGATACAAATGTTTACTTATCTCTCTGGCTAATACCCCACTACAATAACTCCTGTTTTTAGCTTAGCAACCAGTTTCATTTTTGTCCAGTTGGGCTGAGTGTTGTTAAGGGTCTCATAAAACATGGTAAGAATGCTTATCTGACCATGCAGAATGCTTGGCTGGCACTACCCATTGTACAAACCTTGTTAGTGTTTTCCTCTCTCTTCTGTTTTTACCTTTTTTTAGAGTTATTCCCCCTTGATGCTGGTCTGCATTTGCAGGGGGGCCAAGGACGATTCATTCCCTCCGGATAAAGAAAAACAAACAATTCAACAGTGATGGAGAATTTTTTTTTTTTCACAAAAAAAAAAAAACAGTCTTAGTAGGACATTGTCTCGGTTTATAGAGAACATAGGTCAGGGATAGAATGTGCCCAGCCTCTGCCTGTGGCGACTGGCTGCTGATAAATGACCTCAGTCAACAGCCTCCAGTCTTGTGCAGTGTCCAGCTGAAATACCCCAGAGCTCTGCTCCAATCCTCTCCATGCAGAGAACATATTGTACACAAGCCTGATTGGATTCCGTATTGCTCACCCATTGTGAGTGTTAACTGCCATCAGAGTATGCAAAGGGGCCAAATGGCTTAGTACAATCAGTCTGTTTTGCACTCTCGTGACAGCTGATAAAGCATGTAAGATGGACTTCTTGCCCATATGTTTCTATAAAAGAAACCCCCAAAATTGACAAAAGCATGTTTTGAACAGGCACTTTCAGTATGAGTGCTGAATATGATTGTATCCTAATATAATAAGGTTCCAAAAAGGACATAAAAAACAATAAATGGGACAGTAAAGTTAAATATTTGCTTTCTTTCAACTCGTTTACTTCATATTTTACAAGAAATAGCCACAAAACTACCATTGCAACTAACGGTAATTATATGCAGAAAACAGTTTCCAATGTGCTTCTTTTGTTGATCTACCCCCCAAAATAAATAAATAAATAAATAAATAAATAAAACATAACAATTGCTTTTCATGTGCCAGAGGCTGGAACCAGAGTACTTTGGGAAGCTTGCTGAAGTGTATATTTTTTTCTGTAAAAAAAATGACTGAATGAAAAAAATGAACTTTCTCTCAACCAAGTAAATATTTCAGCGAACCTGCTGAAATTATTAAAGCAGCACAAAGTGAGATTTTTTTTGCATCAATAAGGGATTAAATGACTACAACCCTTTTTGCCCTTCTTGGTAACCCTAAAAATAAATGTCAAAAGGAGTTACTCTTATCACATGATCATGTCTTACCAACAAGTACATCATGAAATATTCATAGGTTTAAAATGTGGGTGATTGTGCTCATAAACTGGGCATGAAGCAGCAGAGAAACCAGAGTGATGTGAGAAGGGAAGATAATGAGGTAAATATTGGCCTTTTGAATACTTCGTTTGTGCTGCACAAGATGTTTGCAGTAATTTTGTGGTCATTGTTTGCTCCCATTCCATCTCTAACGACCTCGTTATGGGTCATGACTGCTTTGGGGGAGAATCTGCAGCAGCTAACTCGTTAAGTTATAATGACACACAAACTTAATCTGTGGAAAGAAGATTTCCATTGTTGGGTAAACTAATAATTGCCCTTTATAGTATTCAATTTAACTTTTTCATTTCTTCTCACACTTATCACATACTGAAGTCATGCATGATGAATTAAATATACATTTTATTTTAAAATTCTTGGGATTATTACCTTGACAAATTGTGGTATTGCTCAATCTTATGCTGCAGGCTGTAATCAGTCTTATTAGAATGAAGACATGGATTATTGAGTTTCCAATGGTACTTTATCCTAAAGCTGTGAACATGGCATGGTTACATCTTGTGTCCTGCTCTAATTTGTGCCATACAATGGTCATCGTTTGTATATTTTGCTTTATTCATGTTGTCCGTGTCTGAAAAAAATCCTCCCAGGTTGTATTTATGAATTCCTTTTGATTATGCTTTTCATATGGAACAACATAATACCATAATTTTATCAGAGACCATATGTCCCTGCAATACTGCAATTACTCAGCAGTAAGATTATAACCAGCACACAACAGACTGCAGTGAGATTTAATGGAATGACTGCAGATGGATGAGTGGTTAGAGCTAATGCTGCAGTGGGATGGACTGAACAGGTTAAATATAGTATATTCAACGTGTGTGTGGCAGTTTGTGTGACAGACTGTGTGTTTGGCTGTGAGGCATGGCCAGATGCTGTTTTGGGACAAGCTCTCAGGAGAATAAAAGGCTTGGCTCTCGAAGACCTCATCAGCTGCCATCAACACTGGGACAGTGCAGAGAAAACCAAATTACATGTGATCACAAACACTTACAGAATAAATGGAATGTTGTGATTTGAGGGTGTTGCTGGGAAATGACTGACACCGGTGGAGACTGCAGGGACCTGAGCGGTCTCAAATCAGGCTAGGAAGACATAAGATGAGAGAAATTCATAACACGTGTGAGGCGAAAAATGGTTTGCACTTAAATAGAGCGTTTCTTTTTTAATGGACAAATCACTTTCCTACTTGAAAGGGGCATTTCATTCACACACTGATTCCATGAAAGGTGCTGGCCTGACTCAATCGAGGGTTCAGTGTCTTTCTCATGGACTCCTTGACAAGAGGAGCCAGGGATCAAACTGCCAACCCTGAGATTATTGGATGACCTGTCCTAACTCCTGAGCCAAAATGGTATTTGCAGGGCCACACACAGTATGCTGGAATGCAGTGGAATATGATTGCACTTGTGTTATTTTGTGCAGTAGAGTATAATTACATTTAATTTAAAGTATTCATCATTGCAAATGGTATCAAATTGAAAAACATAAGTGGTAAAGGGGTTATATTAAGAGAAAAAAGTATGGTTGTTTACCTCATGATGTTCAGTGACTGAAGGTCCTAATTTCCACACCTGTTTTATTTGATGCTACATCATTACACAGGGGACACACTGACCATCGCTGTATACTACATATAAATATACGCACAGTATGTGCACCTTTTTTATAAAACCACACTCAGCTACTCTGCATTACATTTTATTCACCAAGGGTCCATTTATCTCTTTTATTGAAAAAAAATCCCCTTTGGCTTTCATGGGGATATCTGAAAAAGCTGGATTTGAAAATTCTACTGATTTCATCTATAGTTATGATCCAAAAGAGTAAATCAGGCAAACGCCAATATTCAGGATTTAAGATATCATTCTTTTTTCCCCAAGGAAGAAAAATGTCTTTTCCACAGTGTTCCCAAATAAACTGATTAGCAATACAGAATATTTCACCACCACTAAGAGCCAATAAAGATCTAAGCTTTTGATTGGTAGAGGATGCAGCTCTGCAGTGTGACCAGCAGATGTTTTGACAACCTTCCAGCTTCTTCTCCTGCCTCAATATTCTCACAGGGGTCCTCCCCTGGTTTTATTTTTAACTGGCATGAATAAATTAATTACTTGAGAAGGAGCAACAAATGAAGCTCCTTTGTGGAAATAACAGCATCATACACACCTTACGGCTTTGCCCCTATGTAGCACTTTCAAGATCACTCACACAAACACACAAACAGATTCAACTATACACAAAAAGCATGCACCTGCTCATAAATCTCTCCCCCAGAGGGACTTACTGTAGCTAATTGCGGTCATGTAACTTGTGTGTAGCTATATAGTGTAGCCTGAAAATGATCAGTACATAGTGTGCAGCAATGTCACCAACATTGTTTCCAGATATATAGCCAAAGGAATCAACTACTTTCTAAAGTACAAGCTAGTTTACGGGCCAAGGCTTTTGAAACAGTTGAAAATGTTACTTAGGTTAATACAGCTTAGCTAGACAGGCTGTACACCGGTTTACCAGCTACCTATCAACTAAAACTCAAGGGAACCAGTTCGCTGGGTTTTTCAAGTTATGTCATCCTGCACCAAGGCATACCCCAGGGTTCTAAACTAGGACCATTATTAATATTTTCAAAATCGTTGTTGCAACATATCAGATGCATTGTACAGTTTTTATGCTTATGCATCACAGTCACCAAGATGAATGGCAAAGCTTTTTATATTCAGTCACATCGAGTGATTTAGTTTAATGAAGGTAAAGAGGTACACTTCAAAACTCCAAAACATAACACTGATATACAAGCCTCTGGTAGACAGGGGAATCTATTATATGCTTTGGCCTACTTTATTAGGTACATCTGTTCAATTGCTTGTTAACACAAATGACTATTCAGCCAATCACATGACTGCAACTCAGTGCACAATGAAGCATGCAGACATGGTCAAGACAACTTGCGTAAGTTCAAACCTAGCAACAGAATGGGGACGGAAGTGGATTTAAGTGACTTTGAACGTGGCATGGTATTTGGTGCCAGACGGGCTGTTCTGAAATACTCAGACCCTGCCAAGTGTTTTTTTTCCATGCATAACCATCTCTAGGGTTTATAGAGAGTGGTCCAAAAAACACAAAATACCCAGTGAGAGGTAGCTGTATGGATGCAAATACTTTGTTGATGCGACAGATCACAGGAGAATGGGAAGACTGGTTTGAGATGATAGAAAGTCAACAGTAACTCAAATAACCTCTGGTTACAACCAAGGAGTGCAGAATAACATCTGTGAACCACAACACTGGAGCCTTGAAGAAGATAAGCTACACAGCAACAGAAGAGCACACCTGGTACCACTCCTGTCAATATGAACAAGAAACTGAGGCAACAGTTCACACAGGCTCATCACTACTGGACAATAGAAGATAGAGAAACATTGCCTGGTCTGACGAGTCTTGATTTCGGGTCAGAATTTCCTTTAAACAACATGAAAGCATGGAGCCATCCTGTCTTTTATCAATGGTTCAGGCTGGTAGTGGTGGTGTAATGGTGGGGGGAGAGTTTCTTCACACACATTGGGCCCCTTAGTACTAATTGAGCATTAGTTAAACACTACAGCCTACCTGAGCATTGTTGCTGACCATGTCTGTCCCTTTATGACCAGTGGATCATCTTCTGATGGCTACTTCCAGCAAGACAATGTACCATGTCACAAAGATCAATGAATTCACTGGGCTCCAATGGCCTCCACAGTCACCAAATCTCAACCCAGTAGAACTTTTGGGATGTGGTGGAATGGAAAATTGCATCATAGTTGTGCAGCCAACAAATTGCAGCAACTGTGTGATGCTATCATGTCAATATGGACCAAAATCTCTGGAGGAAGTTTCCAACACCTTGTTTAACGTATGCCATGAAAAATTAAGGCAGTTCTGAAGACAAAAGGGGGTCCAGCCATTTACTAGCAAGTGTACCTAATAAAGTGGCCAGTGAGTGTATTACCAGACTGGAAAATTACATTTTAATTACACTCAGAATTGTGTTTGGTTATAAAGTCAGAATGATGACATGTCAGGATCTCAGGAAGTTATGAAGTGTGAGGCTGAGAGTACTTTTAGAGAGTGCGGCTTTGGCCCTCACAATTATGGTTTATGTTTCAAAACAGGATGAGGCATGCTTCCGTCAGCACTAAATTTTTTACACCGCATAACACATTTAAAGCAAATTTGATTGAATCTGTGTTTCATTATTAAGGAGTGTATTATGAATTCATCCTCTACTCATAGACACTCAGTCACCCTTGACATAAAAATTTTCTAAGACTCAGTCCATTCACTAAAGGATTGTTCAGTAAATTAACCAAATCCCCAACTGCAGAAGTGTCAGGTAATGATTTCCCTAATTACACTTTAATTCAATTTTGTACTATACTGACACCCTTCAGTGCATCTCTGACTCTTAGCCTGTCTCCCGACATTACTCTCTCCTCCCTAAAGAGGCAGGAAACAGCTCAGCACTGATGTCTTTCCTTCATGGTCTGTTTGTGGCTGCTGCAGTCTGAAGCTGCTCTGTGAGTTTCTGTTTTGAATCAGGGCTCCCTTTAAAAAGGAAGACACCAAGCATTTGAATGTGAATGTGTGTACATCAGCCATGTTCCAGCTTGATTTGTTTCTTCGGTGCATGACACTATTAAAACTTTTATGACCAAGACTTCGTCCTTTGGATCATACCAATAGAGCTTGTATGTTTTTTATTGCTTGTAAATGCTACATAAAAAAAAAAAAAAATCAGATGCTACTCATCCTAAACTTAGTCCCTTAATACCAAGAATGTATTGACTTCAAGATCTGCATTATGGAAAAAGCTGTGTCATGGCTTCCTGTAGTGTTTTTGTGGTTTATATTTACATTTGAAAACATGACAAGTTGAACATCTGAACCCTTCTGAACATCCCATCTTTTTGACATAACCACATATATATTTGCATGTCATACAGTGTGACATGTAACAAATGTGGCCAAAGATTTTTCCTGTTGCAATAGTGGCAGAATAATTTGACAAATCTCGGTGCCAAGAGAAAGCAGCACCAGTCTGAAACTGTTGTGTCAGGGAAGGTTGAGGCTCACAGTCAGGTTGATAACTTTACAAGCTTCTGGCTGCTTTTGAGGTTGGAATGCTGGTTTTGCAAAGGCACAGGTCTTTGGGGGTCTACTTGTGGGTATGTCAGGGTTGTTATGAGTAAACGCAGGTCAGAGAGGCTAGCAGAGGTGCTGATAAAAACATACTTCTCAAATCTCTACAACCTATTGAATGTATACAGCTCCTGTTGGGAAGTGAGGAGTTCAAAATAAAAAAAAAAATCCCAATTCAAAATCTGTATTATATACATGTAAAAGAAACTATACAAAATTGCCCTGCGATGAGGTGGTGACTTGTCCAGGGTGTACCCTGCCTTCTCCCCTAAGACAAGATAGGCTCCAGCCCCCCCGAAACCCTATGAGGATAAGCGGTAGAAAATGGATGGATGGATGGAACTATGCAAAATTCTATTATTGAGTGGAACGCATTTTTGCTTAAGTGCAGTCCACAGAGGGGAGTTACAGTTAAGGTTAGTTTCTGTTCCATTCATTCACAAAAAAGACAAAAATATCAATCTCAGCATGAAGGCTGTTCATGTTACAAAGTAGGCACTCTACCAGGAACCGAACAGGTGAATTATTGGGTGACACTGGATAATACCAGCAAAAGTTAAGCCAGGTTCAGGTCTGACAACCCTCCTTTCTTTCAAGAATTGTCTTTTGTTAGTCCCCCTGTGATGTCAATACAGTGATCTCATTGAAGTTCATAATTCTTTTTATCTGACACACCAGATGGTTTGTTACACAGAGTCACCCGAAAAGCAGTCATTGGAAACGGTTTGGAAAAGGGCAGACACTTTCAAGTGATTGGATTAACCATCTATCAAAGTCCTACTGAAACCAGTTGGAACAAGAGTGGAAACATCAACAAAAGCCTTTAGCTTCATTCTTTGCCGTTCTTTCAGTGAAGAAACACATAAACCACTCCATAACTAGCTCCTCACAATCGGCTGAACGGTTTGATAACAGTCCGGCACGACACAAACATGTAACTTGAAGCCTGACAAGATGGATTTTGATGTGATCCCGCACACATTTTCACATGCTATGGCAACAATCCAACTGCTCTGGTGCATTTTCTGACACAGTGCTAATGCAGGTTTGAACATGGTTTTTTTTTATACAACCAGAGCATGGCTGGTTTAAATCAACCTATATTTTCTATTTGGCTTTAAATAACAATTATCAATCACTTAAAAATATGTTGGTCTGCTCTGATACCAGTTCTGATTGGTTTGGGTGGCTATTCATGTTCATTCACACAATGCTCTGCACAGTGAAATTCAGCAATATACAGTTTTCTTCTGACCGTCACTTATCTTGATGCAAAGAAAGCAGTCCCACTAATTTAAAACCTTTAATTAATGTTTTATTTTGCATTAATGTTGTTGGTCTATTGCAGACGAGCGCTGCATATCATTTCAGATTCTTTTAGTGTCAGAATTTCCTTTTTTTGGCCTCATAAAATCTGGGTACATTTCTTTACCTGCCTCCTTCCCACCTTGTCTGCAAGTGTGTCGCCCAGCTTGCCCTGCGCAGTAGATCACAATTCATATTCTAACAAATCTCAGGAAAAGGGCCACAAAGAGTATGATGTCTGGCACCGCAGGCACTCTGGGCTTATGCTCCAGTATTTGAGCCATAATAAACTCAACCTTAGCTGATGTGGAAAGAGAAGGGACACACTGACATATGGATGTCCACCAAAAAGCATGATGTTATGCAGGTATATTTACTCCAGGCAATGTTTCCCTCACCCACACTATTGTAAATTAGCATAGCTTTCATGGTAAGGTTTCAGTGGATTTGTCTCTGAGACATACAGAGACTAAACAAATGCTGTGGCAAAAAAAAAAAAAAAAACATACTGGAAACATACTGGGTGAAGGGACAGATGGAACAGGTGCAAATATTGCACACAAAGAGGCCAAACAGAGAAGCCAAAGTCAAGCACATGGGGGCGTTTGTGTGAGAACAGAAATATTTAGAAGGCTAAAAACAGTGGTGGCACTTAGACTCCACATCCATCACAGAGGAGACTGCTGTGTTTGTCCAGAGGAAGAGAGCTGTGCGGGTGTGAGCAGACTGCAAAGTTAGCAAGCTAGGTGGCTGGCCAAGAGACAAAAATCTTGTGGATTACACACACACACACACACACACACACACAGAGCAGTCTAGTTTATGAGGCTTTCTGATATGGTGGTTAAACCTGTTGGCAGTTTGGCAGCGAGAAATCATAACCCCCTGAGTTTTAGACATTTTAATCTGATTAGAACAAAAGCAAAATACATTACGACAGTAAACACGAGAATTATAATTTTAATAGGTCCTGAATCAAATTGTTCCAGATCCACGATTTTCTTCTAAAACTGATTGTATCTATTTTTCAATTCTCATTAATTTATTATCCATTTTTAACAGCATATGCTTTGAAAGACATATAATGCTGCCAAATTTTAAATCAACATGTTTGAGGACACAATTTTGTCCTCAGAGAAGTTGTTTATTTCAATTGATTTTGTAGGCAAATTTTGAAAATATAAATAATGGTCCTAGTTATGATCCCTGCAGCACGTTTTTTAACGCAACGCAATGTCATTTAAAATCCAAAGCGTGTGTGCCATTGATGAATATATACATCAAAGTGGTTTGTAGTGCTTGTAGTCGGGACATAAAGAAATGGTATACGCCACAAAGATCAAAGCCGGAAGTGGAGACAATCGCGATTAGAGAGCAAAGCAAATGGAATCAAAACAAAAAGTGGTGATTTTGGTGAAAGTGGCCTCTCCTCTTCTCCACATAAAACAATAATGGAACAAGGTAAAAACAAACATTTTTTTCATGACGAAATAGAGTCTCTTCTTTCATTTGAGCTATATTCTTCAGAGTCGTAGTACAAATATTCTGTGGGTCTTGACTCAAAATGGCCAAAAAATGCTGACACAAGGCACTTTTTGGTTTTATAAAATGGCTGGCACTCAATGAGTTAATACAGGACCCAGCAAACTGGTTGCATTGAGTTTCAGTTGGAAGGAAGCTGGCAAACCAGTTTACAGCCTGCTAAGATAAGCCAATACTATTAATGATATTAATATTATATAATATTATAAATATTAACCCAAGTGAAAAGTTTTCAGCTGTTTCAAAAGCCTCAGGCTGTGAACTAGCTTGTATATTAGCAAGTGGATATTTCACCATCAATGTGATTTATTTATCCTCTTAAAATGTACACTTGTGGCACCTAGAGCATAATTCATTGTATAATGGTTCTCCTCCAGCAACTCAATGCATTTAGGAAAAGACAGGAAACTAAAAAAAATACTAGAAACAGAGTAATGGTAACAGTACTGACTTCACTCGTGTCACAAAAAATAATCAATCGGATGGCTGAGGAAGGTTGTCTGTTTTGTCCCAGTACGGACTGATTCCAACAGGGCTTTTGTATCATGCATCCATGGCTACTGGGGGAATACCATGTTTCAATGTCCTTCCAATGGATAGACATTTGGCAGAACTAAATAATGAAAACCACCCACTACAGCATCAGTTGAGTTATAAATGTCAATTTTGTAATATCACCTCATTGGTTGCAATGCCTTTGATGGAACCTATTTTTTCATCAATGGCATTGCAAACAACAATAAGATATGACAATGCACAAAGTAGAGATGTTGAGTGAGGTGAGAGAGAGAGAGAGAGAGAGAGAGAAAGAGAATGTAAAGCAAGACTAAAACTCAGTCTGAGTGGTTATTGTTGCATGTGCATAAATACATTTATTGAACACAATATATTTCTGCATTCAAAATCTTCATTTGCTCAGTCAATATGTGAATATTGATACAATTTTGTTTTTCAAAGGGTAAATGGCAACAGATATGGATTAAAGCATAACACTTTGTTCAGTAAAAATGTTGTAAATTTTGAAAATGATTATATCTATTGTTTTTCTGCATTTTGATTTTGAACTTTACAGTGCTCTGCAGTTATTGGAAATACTTGGATCACACAAGTTGGAAACAATCCTATACAGTGTGATCAAGGTTTACCTGCGACTGTGCCAAGATACTGTCTTTAAACAGAATGGATGGACAAGCAAAAAAAAAATGATGTGAATGTTAAGATTATCAATTAAACTTGGAAGAGAAGAGCAGCCTTATATTGATGAGTTTCATATCGGGTTTAGTGATTACTCATTCTGTATTTAACAATTCTAACAACCCCAAAAGTAGGCATAGATTGCATTATTGACCTTGGACAAGTTTTTGTTGGGCAATGGCACATTTGTTGTTTAATGCTGCCTAAAGATGACAAAGCATCAATGATGCATCTGACCACACCTCATTTGAAAACCAACTTGACCATGGGTGCAACAATGACTGGACAAGCTAGCTGTCTGAGCTAGTGTGTGCCACATGTAACAGAGGGCCCAACGTGACTAGATCCTACATGTTCTCTTTTATTTAGGTTGTCCTTTGGCAGATGATAAATTCTCTTTCAATTCCAGGCTCAAGCTGTTGCTTCAGTTTCCAGAAGGTCTCTGAAATGTCACTGCCTTCAGTGCTCTGACTGGTGCCATTACAAGACCATTTGTTAGGCCACAGTAGCTCAGCACTTGTAAAGGTATTTGATTCCCAGGATCACTTCCAAAGTTGTCAGTGCTAACATACAAAGCCAAAAAAGCAAATGTTTTGCAAAACAGTCAAAACAGTAGTTTGTTTGTTCATGATGGTGAGCTTTCTTGAGCTAACAACTAACTGCTATAGCGAAATAGTTGTTTTAGGTAGTGTAGCTGTGTCTTTTGCAGATGTGATTTATTCAAGAAACAAAATAATTGATTTTCAAGAGATGGGCCTATTGAAACATTCATGCAAGTAACAACTGGAGCATTTTGCTTTTTTGGTTGTCGACGCATAGCTTTTCTTTTCTAATTCTTCTCATCACTTTCTGTCTACGATTGATATTCAAATTTAATCCATTTTCACCTGCATGGACATTTGTATCTGACTGTGATGTCATTAACGTCAAGTGTTATTTTGCAAAAAAAAGAACTTGGACTGAGAGAATGAATCATTGTCACTGAGCTTTCAGGATCCCTTAAGGAAGGTTGGGAAACAATATCCGTTCTTGACATTCAGTGAATAATCCATTCCCAAAGAGGATGTCCTTGCTAAATAATAAAATGCCATGCATGTCAAATTGGTGAGAAAATGACTGTCCAGCAGAGCACAACAGGCTAACAGCCAACACCACCGCAAGGTTTCTATCTCCATTCCTATCAAAAGATGCTTTCCCGCCTGGCCAGAGAGCTGTGTGCCAACATTTCTGTCGCCTCCGAAGGCTCTTGGAGAGTGAGGGGAGGAGGAGAAACTGTGCAGCTCTCATTGTGATGGACGGCGTAACTGCCTCAGCATAATGTTCAAGTCATTTTCACAGCATATGTCATAGAAAATCACAGCTGCCTGGTGTGAAGACTGGAACACTGTGGACCACTCTGTACAAGATGGGTGAATATGTTTGTGTGTGTGTGTGTGTGTGTGTGTGTGTTTGTTGGAATATTTATCACATGGCAGGTCTTTTTCCTATGTGTGTTTTACTTTGTACTTCATAGTTTATTTAAATATATTAAAATATTTATATTATATACATGAAAACTACTCCTCAGGCAAATAAAAGAAATGTCGTGGAATCAATGACTGGTTAATGACTTGAGTCCCATCTACCACTTCCAACTCGAGGCCAATGCCTGCACTCGGTTAGAGGTAAAAATTAAAAGCACCTTTGAGAGAAACAAAAAGAGAAAGGAACCTTTCCTGTGACAAGAAATAAATAGGCTCCTGCTGTTGTCACATTGATATGTTTTTGCTCAGGTATTTTTGCCATTAGTTCCGACAGTGCATCGGCGGAACAACCATCGAGGGAAGGTGCTTAATGAGCTCTTTGTCTTACTCAGTTTTCAATGTCCTACATAATGCATTTTTCCTCCAAGTTTCTTATTTGTTGCATTGCAAAATGGTTCAGCTTTTTTGGCTTGCTGTTTCTACAAATAATCAAATAAGTACTGCACAATACCCCAAGGAAAAGAGCTGTGTTTGTTTTCTAAATAGAGACTCATTATTTACTCTGTTATTAATTTGTTCTATGCTCTTATCGCTTGATACTGGTGGTGTTCTATTAAATAAGTATGGGAAAATGATGATCATCACAAGGCAAAATTCTTAGCAACTATTACTTCTGTTATCCACAAAACTATGTTTCTAAAAGTCAAGACCCCAATACTCAACAAGTCTCCATAAGTAAACAACAATGTGGACAATTTGTTTGTTTCAACCCAAATTAACTTCAGAAGAAAACAGTTCCTTAGTGGTTCTGCCAATTTTAGGATTTAGGTCTGGCCCAGCAGCCTGGTCTCTTAAACAACACACTGTGCTAGAACAGCACTGCATTGTGAATTCTGTAGTTCTGCACATGGGAAAACTAAAAAAACTAAAAGCCTTAACCAACCCCAACAAGTGTATTTTTTTTTTTAAGTTTTGTTTGAATTTGCTGACCACGTTTAAAGCTATTAAAAAGTATGACCATACTTTTCCAGAGGAAAATATACTTCTAGTGAAATGTAACTGGGAATGACGTTTAGTTCTATAGGAATGTAATTTTGTGGGAGACATGGTTGAGCTGGGTTAAACACATTGTTAAAAGAAAACAGCATCAAGGGTTTGTGTGAGGCAAAATCTCAAATATTGAGATCATTTCTATGCTCAATCCAAAAAAAAAGTAAAGTCAGCAAAAGTAAATTAAGCAGAAATCAAACAACAGCAAACAAAACAAAAAAAAAATGATAGCTGCAGCCTCACAGCAAGCTGCCACCTCGTCTTTCCATTATTACTGTGAATGGCAATTTAACTTCTCAGCCTCACCTAACTGGAACATGCCAAACATCAAACTCCTACAAAGTAATTGTATGATTGTTTGACACATCCACCTGAACACACCAAAAGTCGTAAAATGTAATTTACTGCAGAATTAATTTGACCACCCGCCTGAATCTTAACAGTACCCAGCCCCTCCCTACTCAGAGAACGTACTGTAATGATGCAAACCTGTTTTCACTGTCCTTGATTGAGCAACTGATCTCACTCACCTCACTTTGAATACTGTATATTAGATCCAACATGATTAATCAAAATAAAATTATGCCATTTGTGGATGTAAGGAAACAGGAAGTCCGTGGATGAGCCCAAAAATGTGGAATACTGAGGAGGCAAAAGAACTTTATCAGTGCATGCACCCATGGAGAAACTTCTATTGGATTCATCTGTGGTTCATCCCAGAACATTTAATACACTCATGTTGATATACACCAATATTAAGAGAAAAAAAAACAGTATATTCTGATTCCGGTCCAGATGGAACTTGGCCGGTTGGGGCCATTTGGGTTGGGGCAGAGAACTAATTTTGAATTCTGTTTGGAAACACTCTACAAATTCAGATATTTATCCAAAATGTGTAGAAAAAGAATAATTCCATATGTTAGTGTGACTGAGCTGTGGTAGTTTTTAACACTTTCTGCCACTGATGACCCACTCTCTGTCTCTGAACATTTGAAGAAGACAAAATCTATGTTGAGACTGCCTGTAAGAAGTAGATTAAACTAAAATATCAAAAGACTTCATGAATCACAGCCCAGTTTTGCTGGCAACTTTTAACATCACTAACAGCATGAGTTTCTCCAACAGAAATGCTGTTCCTGACCTTGTATGCTTCCACCCCACAGGCAAGATTCTGCCTAATGCATACCGCCTCTGACACACTGTCCTCCAGGGGTTTGACTCCTTCCACAATAGACCTATATAAAACTGCAGAAGTAGATGGGTCGGCAAACTTTGTCCTGTGTCTCGGCACGCACAGTCTTCATGCTCTGCGTGATACCTCGGTTTTATGAAATACAGGCACCGTTTTCCATTCTATACACCTCATGAAATACAGCATGATGACACAGTAATCTTCTTTACTGAACATTCAATGAAATTATATGCTGTTGTAGATGGAGCAGGGTAGGTTCTTTCCTTCTTTTTTTATTGTATTGTTCTCTGCCATCAAACAATACATTTTATATGGCTTCCTCGAGTGTTTCCCTTTGCTGTCGTTTCTCTTCATATTAAATTATATCAAAATGTCATGTCTTTTGCCACAGTCATTACTTTGTAAACTTTTGTACCACAGTAAATAAAAGTATATCTCAGCAGCATTCATGCCCGTCGTATTTTCTTTTTCATTTTCAAAAGCAACTTTCTTAGATTCGTGCCCTCGTGGAGGAAAAAAAAAACAGCCTTTACTCAGCGACACATGCTGTATTTTCCATTTGTTTGTAAGTGGTAATTTTCAACATTCGAAGGTGCATGATTTCAGAGAGAATAACTCAAGGAACTTACATTTCCCTTTAAAGACAAGACTGTTTGAAGTCAAAATTGAAATTAAGCTTCTCAGAATACACAGACCACAGTGAATAATGGAGAATTTCATGCTCAGACGTGTCTGCAGAAAATTTCTGTCCGAGGGGAATGGTAGCCTTTGACAAAGACTTGATCAAGTGTTGGAGAAGAGAGATGATATCAAATATAGAAATATTGGGGGCGGGAAATTATGTTGCATTTGCTATGAAAGACTGAGGAACTGGTGGTTGAAAATGCTATCTTGCTGTACAACATCAATCCATTCGGCCACACCGTGACCTTTGAGATGTTTCTGTCAACTGCACGAGGTCTGTTGTCTTCATTCAGAGCAAGGATCATGATTGCTTTGGACATCTGTTATGAATGGACATGCTCTGTCTATGCTCCCTGTCTTGAGTCTATGTTTAAATGTTTCACCAGCCGCACCCAGCCAGATTCCTGCCAAATCCATTTCATCCTTTCCGCGAGCTCGGTTACAAACAGATAGATCCTTTCATCCCCCAAAGAGGTGTCCTGCGCTTCAGCGAAACAGCGTGACAGAGAAAAGCTTGGGGGGACGCCCGTAGCCAGCCCACAGTCTCATCTCCTACCCATAATCTAGCCTGTCTCTGCCATTGCAGATTACCTCCATGGAAACCAGTGGTGTTTGGCTGGTTGGCGAGCTGCTGGCAGCGATGGCAGCAGCATATGTAATGACACCGTCTGTCTCATACTGACAGAACAAGATAAAGATTCTCTTCTTCGCAGGCCCATGAGAACATGTCTGCATGGTTCCCAGAATGTTTGTTTCTTGGTGATTCTGAAGGTGAGAAAGAAAGGTTATTAAGTTCCTGTATGGATGAAGACTCCAGTCTGCTATACGTGGACGTAATACACACTTCCACAGAGAAAGGGATTACTGGAGATGAAAGGATTCTGAACAAGAGATTTTGAAAGGCCTAGTAATGCCACCATATGCACGAAAATTTACAGTCACACGCGCATGCACACAAACACACAAATGGGTTAGATTGTTTAAGTGTTGCCACCTTCATATTGATATGGAATTTTCCTCCTTTTCCTCCAATGCTTTGTCCCACTTCCTCTTCTCTCTTCTTTCCTGCTACTTCTTTTCTCTCATTCACTTCTCCTTTTGCTTTGCCTCCTTGCCTCCCACTTCTGTCATCTCTCCCATCTTCTTTCCCTGCTTCTTCAGTCTTTCCACTCCTCCCCACACATCAGTGTCATTGCTGTTCTTTTTCTCTTTTGTTTTCTTTTACCTTTTTCCCTTCTTGTCTTCCTTCTCATTTGTCTCTGTATCTTTTGCCTTCTCCAACCTCTCCTTAAATGATTTTCTCCTCCTCCTTTTCTTTCATCCCCTTATCCTCTCCATATGCATTCTCTCTCTGCCTTTATTACCTTTCTCTACCTTCCTTATCTTTATTTTCCCTTTGCTTCCTTCTCTGTCCACTCCTTGTCCTCTTTTTGTTAATTTTCTTTAATTTTTCTTATTTGCCATCTTCTTTTCCCTTTCCTTCTCCTCTTCATATTTACCTTTATCTTCCTTCCCTTCTCTCTTTTTTTCCTTCCTCTTCCTTCCAATTTTCACTTATTTATATTTATATTTTTCTCTCCTCTGCTTATTCCTTCCTGTTTTACCTGCTTCTTTCATTTTGGTCTGTTTCTTCCTGTCAAACTTTCCCCATTTTTTATTTTAAGTAGCATCATTTGTAACATTAATAATATCTAAGTATCTTGTGTTCCACTATCAATGGCTTTTTTCTTTTAATTCAACCAGCTACACTGTGGAAAAAAGAAAATACTTGTTTTTTTTTTATTTTAATAGTATGCAACTACAGAAAAGTGATGATCAAATGGCAGCGCATTAAATATTGACACAGAACATCAGCTTCTCTGCATGTATCCATCCCGACCGAAACAATTAGAAGTGAACATTGTGAATAATAAAGACCAGCAGCTACCGAGTGTGTGTTTACCTTAAAATACATCAAAGTGCCAATCATGTTTATATAGCAATAAAAGAGAAACTGACTCTGAAATATACAGTATTATACTACAGGCATGCTGATTAAATAACCACCCAACGACACTTCCTACAGCCTGGTTGCTCATTTATTTTTAGAGGTCCCTGCAGTGTTGAAAACACTGAAGCAATAATTCTGGCAGAGCCTATGCTTTATCCATTGGAGCACTGAAAAGCCATAATAGATATTGCAGTTTTTCATGTGCTTGCCTGTGTGTGCTTGAAAATTAATAATTCACAAAATTAATATGTGGTGGTGTTGGTGCTGGTGTCTGTTTACTGCATACCCCCCTGTGCTGTGAGAGGATAAATCCTGCTGATGCGTTGCTGTGATGCATGTATCCGTTGTGCTTTCCGCACAAGGTTGATTTACTCTGGAGTTATGGGTCATCCAGGAGGGCACGTAGGGTTTGGAATGATGGCGTATGGAAGAAGAGTGGTGCAACAGAGCTGACAAAGTAAGTCCTGTTTGATATTAATGAACAGCTAAAGAAATAAATGCACAGTGAAGGAGAAAACGCTTCAAAAATCTGGACTTTCCTCCGTGCATTCTCGCTCTCTAAATCTTCCTAACATCCTTCATTTACCTGCTAATTTATTGACAGTGTCATATATTTATTCTGCAAGCTGTAAACCGAGGCCAGCAATGAAAATGCACCATGGCCTATTATGAAAAAAAAAAAACCTTTTGCAACACCAATCTTTTAATAAAATGATTTCTGTAAGGCCTCAGAGAAGAGGCTGTGGAACTGAAAAACACAGAAGAAGAAGAATCCTTCAGTGAGAAGTAAATAGAGCAGCAATGTGTGGCAGAAACTGTGTGTGACCGCAATAAAATATCTCCTGCATATCTTTCTTCAGTTGTGCATGTACCCAAATGCTTATTGCTTATAGCACAAAACAAAACAGACATTTTCTTTGAGACATTTTACTTCCAAAGAATACCATGAACATTCTGCGATCATTCTTAAAATGCTTCAGAGACGTTCTCTTGGGATTGGGAGAACATTTCTGCAGGCTGTTTGAGTGAAAAGTCTCATTAAATCCAACTGTTACACTTCTGGTAAACAAGCTGTAGATCCTAAAGCAGACATAAGGCAGGTAGTTTGAAAGGCTCTTTGATGGCAGATCTGAAAGAGTTGGCAACAAGGAGGCAGGTCACATTAAGTGAAAATTTGAAATATTTTATATTTCAACTGCAAATGCAAATTTTTTTGTGGTTTTATGTGTGAAACTTTCTTAGTGCTGCCTTGACAGTGATTCCCTTAGAATTAAATCACATAAATTCAAAAGCATTTGCTTGTTTGACATGCGATCCACTCCAGACAGAAATGCAGAGTCAAGCTGTTTGATGATCAGCAATCTGATTTGAACTGTAAGTGCTGAGAGCTCAGCTCAATTTACAAACAAAAACTGATGAAAATGGATTCTTATCAAATCATACTTGATACACAATCTTTGGTGAGTCAACAACTCCCTTCATTTTTGCGGTTCCTCTTCAGCAGTAGGTCAATCTGAACAGGGTTACATTTACACTCAAAGTACCACTGCAACAAGGTCTTGAATTACCCTTTCTGTGGGAAAGCAGTCTTGCATGCAAACTGGTTCTGCCGGTTATCACATAGACAGCTTGAGGCCGTTTGTGTCCAAGGAGTAGGAGAACGAACAAGGCCACCATGACACCAAGTTCACAAATATTTTAGCAACTGCACAAACTGCAAAAGGAGCCAGACTGGAATGTATGGGGAAGAATCCATTTATATTACAGCCTGAGTAACTTCATCAAGGTCAAGCACTGAACAGATGATAAGTTAACCCGCAAAAATGTTTTTACAAAGACTTCATGTTGAACATCTCTCAGATGCTCCTGGAGCATCTCATCACCGGTCACATTTAACTTTTATTCTCTCCACCTGTGGAAAGCTCTTCAGTTGTGTATTGCATTGAGGAACAGTTCTCTTTTATTTTTTTACAATCTAAATAGAGTGTAGCGCAAAATAAATTACTTCATAGTGTACAACAATGACATGCCTATTTCCTCCTACCCTTGGGAGGCAATGGGACACTACCAAGGACAAGAAAAAATGATGCTTTAATAACAAGACTTACTCCCAGCCTTACAAATGAAGTGCTTTCATTCACCTAACATATACAGCATCCGACATACGCCTGGGGCAAAAATCCACCCACAAATTTCATTCACACCTGACCATTATCTTGTGTCCTGGTGGGGATAAAGAGCTAATTAGAACGAGTACAGGGGTCTGTACGAAGTCCAGAAAGGTTGCAGCAGTTTACTTTGTAATCATCCACATCCACTGTACACACACTTGGGGATATGCATTAATATCAAACCAATTTTGAAATGATTTACCTGCAAGGGAAGTAAACAATTTTGCAGCAGCTTCTATCGACTGGGTAAAAATTGCTCATTGTGCAAGGAGAAATGTAACTTGAGCAAACTCCATTATAAAGAATGTGCAGGCAGCATTTCCCTTCATTTACCTCCCCCCATTGTTATCATTACTCCTCATTCTCCAGATCTTCTGTGCCTGATATTACCGAATATAATTCATTCCTGTATTGCTATTATTAAAAAGTTGCATGACTCTGGGGCTGTTTTATCAGTTTCTGTCACTGAAATCAATCATCAGCAATCATAACAACAAAGAAAGATGTCCGTCTCATCTCTCTGACCCTCCTGGTGTCTGAAACACCTGCAGATAAACTTTAATATCTTTCTGCAGTGAATGGAGAAATCGTGGTGGGAGAGAATGACCTTTAAATCCAGGTGGTTCTGTGTGCAGTGTGACACTGGCTCACAGCAACAAACCTCTTTTACACGATCTAACAGAAAATGTTGTGGTCATCTGGAGGAACAAGCTCAACTGTGGGATGCTGTGGAAAAAATGCCAACTTTACCTTTTAAAGAAATATGACTGATAAGGTATTGACGCTGAGTCTGATGATCTATCAAAGAGACAAGAGCAGCGATAGCAATCACACCGGTATTGGTTTCCTTTTGATAAATGTAGAAAAATACAGAATGCAGACCTTCAATTTTCATCAAAGTATCATAAGTAGGGCAGTTTTCAGAAGTGAAACTCAAATGTGTGGTCCTTTCTGAAAGCAACAGGAAGATTTGTCCTCCTTAATGAAAGTTAACATGCCAGTAAGCATCACCACTGAGCAAACATTTCATAAATTAAAGTAATCAACACTGATATTTAAACCTTTCCTGAGGTCTGACATATCAAAACATATCTCTCCTGAGCAAATCAAAAATCAAGCTCTTCTACCCATTCAGATATGTTATCAAAACTATCACCAGTATTAACTATTAATGTTTGTTTATACCTTGTTCCATTCTTGTTTTGTGTGGAGGAGAGCAGAGGCCACTTTCACCAAAATCGCCACTTTGTACAGAATCCGTTTGTTTTGCTCTCTAAATGCGATCGTTTCCACTTCCTGCTTCGATCACTGTGGTGCATATTAACCCTTTGTGTCCTGGCTGTAAATCACAGAAGCGCCAACATTACTCACAGGCTGCAGCAGACTGTGATCAGTGACCAGCTGCAAAAAACAAAACAAAAAAAAAAAAAAACACTTGCGTCAATGGCATTCATTCTGATTTTGGATGACATAGTATTACGTCAATGGCACTCAAAGAGTTAAAATTAATATTGGCAAATCGTTGCAGTTTGTTTTGCACACAAATTGTGCATATTCCCTGCAGTAAATTAAACGGTTGCAAATACCACCAACTTAAATATATAAAATGTTCCAATAAAAATAAAAATAATGATGTTATTATCTCATTCTAAAAATGTCCTCTTCTTGAGCATTTCTTTGTTGCAGCTACCTCTCAGTGCTGTTAGTTGTCCAGGAAATTGGCTGTCTTTTTGTAACGTTTTCTTGCACCTTGTGTAAGCTGTTTTTTTTTCTTTTTATTTGTAAATATGCAATACATAACCATCCAACCATCAAATTATTATTATAAATCCTGTGGCAATCAGTTTAATTTGCATCAACTCTTTGGATACAAATATCCTAAATATAGAGGGACTCAGAGAAAGTGTCACAGATTTTTTTTTTTTTTTTTTTTTTTTTTTTTTTTTTATGGCTGGCAGCCACAACATTTGTATGTATTAACTGGTCTTCACTTTGTCCTAAACTGAACTCCCTATTGACATTTGCAGAGAGGTATTCACACTGTAAAAACATGTTTTATTTCCTCAGTTCCATTGATTGTTTGTCCCCAAAACTTGAGCAAAGATGCCACAGAAATTGATTTGGAAATGGTATGAATTCAAACTTTGGCCATTAGTGTCCTGCCTGCCAATCACAGACAGCCACTCAACTCAAAATTGGTTGGTTCAGAACAGGGGTGTCCCTCAGTGGGGTGCAGACAATAGCTCATCACACATAGGTAATATTTACACACAGGTGGAATAAGGGAGCAAGATTCATTGTATAGATTCAACACTATGCTAATAATTTTCCCATTTAAATTCAGTTAGTTTTTTAACTCATCGGGACATACAGTCATGGAAAAAACATAATGGCTGGCACCACTAAAGATACATTACCTGAATAATACAATGAACACAACTGAAAATGCAGCTGTTTATACAATACTTCATATCCTATTTGACATGCTTAAGCTTAATCCCAGGGTATATAAGATGCCTTTGTGGCTTCGCAAAGGCAGAGCTGACGACTTCTGAGTTGTGCTGCAGCTTGAATGGTCATTTCATGTCATAAGCAGCACTGCAAATGCAAAGGCCTTGAGTGGTTCCCTGCTTACATTCAAGCTGCAGCACACCTCAGAAGTTGTCAGCTCTGCCTTTGCGAAGCCACAAAGGCAGCCATCTTGGCGTGCTGGAAATTGGCATGTGTGAGAGAGAGCCTTTGTCTTAAGTGTGAACACCTCAAAGATGCCAGTCAGAAGCTCACTGACGCCCTTACTCCCGCTAAATATCCAGTCGAATTGTTCTGATGTAGAAAGAGCTGAAGCCAATGAGAGCAGACATGGTTGGACAAAGCGGGCTGCAGCAGAGCAGTAGCATTTTTCTCTTTTTGTTCTTTCACTACATAATAAAACACAAATATCCTGGAGGGCTGCTTTCCGCTTCATGTCCATGTTTGCAATGAAAAGCTTGCTTGTTGACTGAGGTCCATCGAGCAGCCTCTCACTAATTCCTGGTCAAATGAGCCGCTAGTTGTTTTCTAGAGAGCAAATGATCGCTGTTTACAGTGATCACTGAAATGGCTCTGAGGCTTACAGGAGTTTTTTTTCTTTTTCCACAAAGTGTATTGAAGAATATAATTTATTAAACTTGTGGGATAAAGAAAATGCCCCTGACATTTTTTTCTATACTATAAATATGAGTGACAATATTAATGAAGACTAGCACAAAAGCCTCTTCTGCTCACACGCCTGCTGATGAAAGTAGTGTGAACACTCCAAGACCAGACACTCTGACCAGGGAGGAGAGAAGTGCGTAGCGTGAACAGCATGGAGAGTCGACGACTCCGACAGTCGCGTCGTGTGAATAAGTCTTAAGATGCATGGCTGCAATCATCAGAAACAATGGTTGTGCAAATAAGTACTAAGTCTTGCATAAATCATGTGACCGACAGAAAAGCAAACATGGAATGCCTAAGTGATTTTGGTTATTGTCAAGAAAACCATGGAAAATAGCTAGATACCATCTTTTAAACTCTTAAACTCTTTTAAACTCTTATGAGCAATTTTTGTTATCATTATATTTGTCCAAACAAATTTTTCTTTATTCATACCAGGCATTAAAATGAACAAGAAATAGAAGATAACAAGGGTGGTCTGATAATTTTTTCCAAGACTGTATATAACTGCCACTTCCCAACTTCCTGTGCGTTTCACTGCATCCACAGGCACAGTTATGACTATCACATATAATCATGACTCACTGTGTCCTTGTGATTCACCATTAAAGACAGGTGATGGCATACCATTCCTCTGGAAGCACTTTTCATGTGTGAATTCAGTGACCCGTGCAAGGGTCAGAGCCATAATGTTCACACTGGTAGAAATCCTCCTGAATTAGCTCATAACTGCACAGATAAAGCTCCATATGTAGAGCCTACATGCAGGGCTTGTCATCCAGGTTACACTATCTCTGTGCTGCATAATGATATGTGAGCATCTCAGGCTCTTTGTCGACTCTTTATACTGCAGAATGGAGATTCGCCCAACGCAAAGGAAAGTCATAAATTACTCTGGCAAGATTTGAGTTCTGCATAAGTCAGGAGGAGCCACCACAGGGGAAACAGATTGTAGATTGTTTTGTGTGCGGAGAGGGAATGGGGGAGGTTGGTTGTGGCATTTAGATTAATGCATCTGCCCGCTTTACAAAATGCCTTTGAATCTGCAAGTGCAATGTAAGCTATAACATAAATGTGAGATACATTACATTCAATACTGAATGTGTGACTTTGGGATTAAGCAGTGGTTTTCCTATATTGTCAGTAGGTGGAAAAATGACTTACTGCATAATATTAAGGGAGTAGAGGGCTGAGTTCTTTGACACTCATTCAGATGTGGCACACGCAGGCAGCTGTTTATGATAAATGTCATTACCCTGCGCACTGGTGTAAGGAAGTGCCTTGTAGCTCCAACCAGCGGCAACAAAACAGAGAGAACTGACATTTGCAAGAAGATAAGTAAGTAAATAAATAAAGGTGTGACATCACTAAACAAGAAAGGACATGTGTTCTTAAAAATATGCTATAAATCCTCTACCGATACATAATACATAGAAATATTTTATAGAGTTATAACAGAGTAAAGACACAATGATTATTTTAAATATTATTATTTAAATTCAGCCCAGTCACCAGAAAATGAATATTGGCACGGCAAGATTCTGCAAATCACAGATGAATAGATTTTTTTTTTTTTTTTAATTTGGTCAGATGTAGTACAACAGGTGATAGGCAGAACAAGGAATGTATAACAAGCCTATGATAGTGAGTGTTATAAATTAGCAAGGCCACCAAGGGCAGATGGGTGGGGGGGTTGGTTTGAGGGTCAGTGGTGGATGAGGCCAACAAATACAAGATTTTCACCCAGGACAAAGCATTTGTGTCCCATATGAAATCAAACGTAAATGCTGACATGCCATTTGTAGTTGGAACATGAAAAAGACATTATAAACCGCAGAGATTGAAGCACAAGGTGGAGACATTGGGATCACTCAGAGATGGGAAGTAACAAAGTGCAAATACTTTGTTACTGTACTTAAGTAGATTTTTCAGGTATCTGTACTTTACTTCAGTATTTATTTTTCTGACGACTTTTTACTTTTACTCCCTACATTTCAACACAAATATTTGTACTTTCTACTCCCTACATTCTCAAAACTGGCTCGTTACTTCTTTGAACCTTTACGGACCGGTGCCACCGAGCCTCTCGCCCCGTGCTGCAGGGCTCGATGCTCCTGGGCACGGGGCCCTAAGCTTATTGCCGTACAGCCCGCGAAGCTCGCCAAGTCTGGTGCCGCGGATCAGTCCAATCCAGTTGAGGGTGGATCTGAGTTGGTTAAGGCTGCAGACAGTGGTGAGGAGGAGAGGAGAGGTGATAGGTGGAGGATGGGATAACAGCTGCCAGCTGCTGCTGAAGCTCAATATTTACCTGTTTTTAGTGATTAAAACAATATAATTTCTGTCTTGTCTGTATTTCTGTCAGTCTCTCTCTATCCAGTTCAGATTTTATTATTCTAAACAAAATTTGGTCTGCAGCAAAACCAGATTGTGTCCAGTGTTTTTTTTTTTTTTTTTTTTTTCCTTTTCCCTGTCCCAGCACTGTGCAGGTTGTTAATAAATGAGGAAACCTCAGCAAAATTTTAAAAACAAAATAGCAGTTCAAAAGAATTAATATGTGTCATTGAAGTTTAAAAAAAAAAAAAAAAAAAAAAAAAGATTTTTACTTTTTACTTTTGTACTTAAGTAAATTTCAGAACCTGTACTTTTACTTAAGTAAAGGAGTTGAATCAGTACTTCTACTTTTACTTGAGTCTCTTTTTACACAAGTATCTGTACTTCTACTTAAGTAAAGAATGCGAGAACTTTTACCACCTCTGGGATCAGTGAGTCTTTTTGGTCAAACTATTCTACTCAACTCCAGATAAAACAAGAATGGAACAATGTGCAAACATTTGTTTTCCATGATGAAATAGAGAGTCTTTTCTTTCATTTGAGCTATTTTGGTGTTTTCAGAGTCATGGTACAAAATGTTCTATGGGTCTTGAAAGATGACTCAACATAGTCAAAAACGCTGACACAAGGCGCTTTTTTTTTACTTTTTTACTGTTTCACAAGAGAGCAGGCCCTCAATGAGTTAATTCTGAGGGAAATGTAACTAACCAGTGGTATAGACATGAATACAAACTAAACTAAACAAACTATACTAAAAATATTTCAAATACAATACAAACATGTTGAACTGGTTTGCTCTCACCACACCCTGGAGCTGGAGGTCTTCTTGTTGCATCCTGTATTGGTTTTCATCCTATCCCAGAACTCCCTTGTGTTGTTGTTGCTTAGCTTCTGCTCCAGCATTCTGCTGTATTACTCATTTGGCTTGTTGTTAGGGAAGCAGTACACAGTTTTTAGTGGGAACAACAATGTCCATGCAGAAGTTAGTCTGTAGTGCAGTGTGTGACCCCTTCTATGTTCTTACTGTGTGGTTTGTATCGGGGTTGGACAAGGATGAGGTTGTGAGCTGATTTCCCCAGTAGAGGCAGGGAAATAGCAAGTAGTCTTGCCTAAAAAAAATGTCACCCAAATGTGATTGTGTGATACAAGAATATGAAACACATTTTTGGTTTATAAACAATGTGTCCCCTGGTTTGCAGAAAGGTAAAAATACTAAACCCTAAATTGAAAGATTTTGATATTAGTAAATCAAATCTGATTCAACAGTTTCATATTTACATAGCTTTTTTAGTCAGAGAGAAAATCAAATTGAACCAACACATTTTGACATTTATCTTGCTAAACTCTGCTGAAAGCTTCATAGCTTTATAACAATGCTACTGAGCAGTATCACTGCCTTTTGTTCTTTCAGAGCTATTGCAGTGGGTAAACATAATACAGCCTTTCAAAATGTACTATTGTATTATATTGCATTGTCTTGCATTTTAACGCAAGGTTTTTTTTTTGTTTGTTTTTTTTTAATTTTTTTTCTCTGTGATACCCGAACTGAAAGTTAATTACTTCCCCTGAAGTCAACCCAAGCACAGGGTCCAGTACAGCTGACCTTATAATATTAATAACAATATTGTTACTCAGTATTTCTGCTTGGGGTAATATTCTATGGTTTCTGAGGAGAAAAGGGATTGCACTAGAAGATCTGAAACCTGAGAGTATACTGATTGCGGACCATTTACAGCAGCCATTGAGGGTAAAAGTAATTGACTTTGGCCTAGCCTGTGAAGTCTCCGAAGCACAAAGGGCTTCACACATTCAGACCAGGTGGTGCAGGTAAGTAGCTGGCAGCATGACAGAGCTTCCTCAGAATATCTATTGCATACCTGCGTGTACAAGACTAATAGATGCATCCAGTGACAAAAAAATCGCAAATGAACGCTATGAAAACCTTCTTGCACTTGCTGGTCTACAATGAATGTTTTCAAATGATTGCTTAGCTTTACCCAATCAAAATAAATAAATAAATACATACAAATTAAAAAAGAAAACTTTTTTTTGCACATGAATTAATAAAATGAGAATGTTCTCTGAAAAAAAGCTGTCTATGATATTTTTGTCACTGTCATTGACACAAATGCTGTGTGAGACTGAGCAGAATGTAACACTTGAGAATATTTCATTCTTGACCTTGGAAAAAGCCATTGAGAAAATTGGCTTATCCCAAGGTTCACTTACTCACTGGCTCCAGTGCTTTTTACTGCTTTTTTAAAAGACTATCTATGACATCTGAACAAACTTTTTATTATCCTTGGAACCTTACAACTGAGCAAACTCCATCTGCTCGTAAAGACTGTGTGAACCACAAAGCAACATGGGTTTCTTATAAACATAACAATTGTTCCCTAAAATTAATCAAATTGTATTTATTGTAATCATGACAATGGAGACCACCTAACCTTGCATAGGTGCTAATGTTGTGCTAATGAGAACATCAGTGTTTCTCAAATCATTCCTTTCTCCTTTAACTTGAAGTGATTGAATTTGAGTTCAGCCAAATACTAGTTCCAAGGTGAAATATCAAGCTCAACAGCATGGTCAGGGAGTTCAAAATCTATGGTTACATGATAACTGAGGGAACCACTGATGTTTCGATGGATAAAATCCATGTGATAAAGTAAAAAAAAAGTCCACAAGAAGTGTGTTAGTGGACTTTAAGGTGAGATTGTTGAGTAAACTTGAGACTATACCACTTATTTGGCTTTGTCACTACAGTTGCTGATATATGCTTTAAAGCACTTAGTTAATCATTACAACTGAATAAAGGGTGGCAGTAATTGTCTGTTTCACTTCTCATCACAGTATATGCATAATTAGTGCTACAGTAAAGTAAAGTAAAATGTCTATAAGTTGTCAAAACATTTTCTTCTCACTGTAGACAGTCAGTGGGGAATAGTATTTATAAATTACTCCTGAGTAACCTGCAGGCATGATTGATACATCATTTGGCATCCAATATTACTTATCATCAAAGCAGCGACCTAAGTTCACCTCAGGTCTATGTTTGCAGTACAGAAGCTCTCAAATGAAATGTGGGCCTAATTACATTTTATTTGATGCCCCGCAGCAGGCCCTGCCCTCTGAGAAATTAATATCTGAGTGTCCACTGCACCCATTCTCAATTACATTTCTTTTCAAATGCATCAGCTGCCATCCTTCTTGTTAATGTGTAATGCGGGAATGAAAGTGTATACAGTTCTGAGTTATTTGTCATTGAGCGAGGGGCTCGGCAGCGTGTGTATGCATTTCAAAAAGCAGTAACAGAAAAAAAGACAAGCTTCTTCACTTACATTTATGAGCTGCCAAATGTTTTTACTTTTACGTCATGCCTTCCTAAATCTTCAGTGTGGATGTGTTGTTTATGAGAATGGTATTCAGAGAGCAAGCTGTCACACCGTTTCAAGTCATCCAACATTTACTTTCTATTTCCTGTTGTGAGGGGTTGAATTGAAGTTTGTCGTCGCAGCCAGATTTATGAAATGAGAAGTGCCGTACTCGGTATTGTTGGCCTCCTGCTGTGGTCGTGTTGCATATGTGCCTCACTTGCTCCACATCTTCAAATCAAGCTGAAAACAGTTCACCTGCTGAGGATGTCTGTGGTGTTCACACAACATACAGTAACTGCTGTACACACAAAAACTGCTGCTGGTGGGGTACTTGTTGCTCAACACTGTCACTGTCCTGGCAATGATGACCCTTGCTCTCATGGAGATTAACATGTGGATAATGAGCATTACATCTCCATGGCCACCTGAAATGTTGTTTGTGTATTAAACTTAGATGTATATGGGGATGGGTCAGGAACTAGCATTTGCACTAATACACAGCAAATGGAATTACAAATGTATGATATGCATGTGTATGAGATATGGATCTCTATAACTGTGTGTGTGTGTGTGTGTGTGTGTGTAATACAAAAAAATGAATAGGAAGGAGTGGTGCACTCTCTGCAAACTCATGTTTAAAAAGTAGTTGAGGGCATCAGCAGAGAAAAAAAAAAAAATTATTTTATTACATGTATAAATTTGGCAAACAAGGATGTTGCCATATAGTAGCACACAGTTTCACTCCATGTGGTTGACAACGCATTAGTCAAGAAAGGCTCCCAAGCATACATATATACAGTATATTGTTTGACAGTGATATTTGTTATGTGTACAATTGTCTGGAACAACTAAACTACATCGCATGAATGTAATTTTCAAATACACACTATGTCTGGGATGCACTTTCTCTACTCTTCCATGCCTGAATGTGTCATGCTTTTTGAATTAATTGACTGATTGGAAATAGCCTGCACTGTATTATATGCACTGTGTTATTATGCAACAATAACTGTATAATAATAATAAAAAAATAATAATAACAATAACTGAAATGTGAATGCAGTCTTGATGCTTACTGTGATGGATCACAAATCTCAGGAATGTTTATAGTAACAGAGTTACTATACAGAGTTCATTCAGCAACACAATGAATATTGATGCCAGACACATCGAAAACTAGCAAACTGTAATGCATGTATAAATGTATAAAGTGGTCTGAACTTTTGAAGCAGCTTGATCCAACCAAATGGCACATGAATGACTCAGTATTCTGCGTGCAGTGACAAAGTCTTACACCGGCATGCTATGTGTACAGACCACAATGTAAATACATGCATGTGAATTGCTTCACTGTTTGTGTCTCAAAATGTTGAGCTCATTTTGAGTTCTTTTAGACATATGCAACATTTCCTGTAGCTATGTTGCTTATTTTAATTATTTTACCTTGATATTTTAAGCCCAACTATGATGTTTTTAGTTAAATTTAACTAACCCTCAATATAGCTGTGAGCGTTACAATAAAAACTGTATATACGAGACATGAAAGTAAATCATGATGAGAAGAAACACCATGCCATTCATACACCTTTCCCCTGGGAATGGCCTGCTCAGAGAAAACTTCAGCTTCATCAAAAATATGTCAGCTGTTGATATAAATAACAGTCTTATTTATGATATGATATGAAATGTATTTCAAGGATTAATGAGGCTGCACCCACATGCAGTGGGTCAGCAGAGTCTGACAACTTGTATGTTATGAAACCATGACACTGTTCTGCCAGAATCCACAGTGAGAACATCCTCATCTATGACACTGCTATTTTTTCCTGAGAACTTGCCAGGAAATAAATAATTAAACAGCATGACAGGTTAGGTGCTGTATGGTGCACCTGCATAACACACTGTATAGTTAAAGTGGACACATTTAAATTATTATGCAGTTCAGTCTACGGTTTAAAACATGTCTGGAGCTTGTTTTCCGAATGTCATCTCATCCTGGCCCCCAGGCACGTTAAAAGATCGATGATGTTTTCCCATTTTCACAAATATAAATACTGTGGACCAACTTCATGGAGAGTTACCTGCCATAACATGTGTGGTCATATCTTCTGCTATGAGAAACCACAGTACAAAAGGCATGTGGTCTAAACAGCTTGTGGTCATGTTTACACGGCATTGAAGGACAGTGACAGTGTAGCAGAATTGCACGGATTAAAGAAATAACCTGTACGATGTTTGAGCCACATGCTTAATCTGCTCAAGTAAATACCTGACACTCAATTTCAAGCGGGGCCATCCAGAGCTGCTATGACGGCTGTTGTCAGCATCAGGGGTTAACTCCATCTGCTGAAGGACATGTGAGGGTGATGAGGTGGCCCCGGCCTTGTGCGTCCCTCACCTTTTACGCCAGAGCTCAGTACTGCCTATGGAAGACTGTAGATTACAGATAGAGGCTATAAATTGTGCTGATCTCTACTGTGGCAAGAGTGACAATGGGCACAATGAGGGATATACTAGTGCATAAATAAGCTTATTAAAAACAGACTGTGAATTGCTATTCAAAAACAGAAAGGGACAAGTAGCACTGGCCCTAAATATTGTATTGTGATTGTTTATGAAACACTTGTGCCTGAATTTGTTTATTTGTAATATTTGGCCACCATCCTGTTTGTCTGCTGTGGCACAATTGCCCTTGATTACTCGTCAAAGCATGTGGCACCGCAAGTGTTTCTCTCATTTCAGCAATCAAAACTTCACACTGTCTGTGTGCCATTTCAAAGCACAATTCATATGCATTCAAAGATGAAAAAGAAGGAATCAAAAAGGGTAGAAAATATCTTGAGTGGAAGCTTATAGCATGACATAAAAGGAAACACCTCTTACTCACCCACTGTGCTTCTCCAGAGACTTTTAAATCCTGCATTCAAACAGAGAACCATAGCCACAAGCTAGGAGGAGGCTTTATAAACTCAGTGTGCAGGAGCAATGCAGGCTCTTATTACTCTTCACAGTTGCTGCATTTATCCTCTAATTCCTGAATTATATTGCAGTGAGCTGCTAGGTGTGATCAATTTACAACAGAATAGAAGACAGATTTCATCCCCGGGGGTGCAGCAACTGTACATATTTCTTCTTCCTCTCCTTTTCTATTTTAATTAGAGCGTAAAAGTTTAACAGTAACTGTTCAACCATTTGGGGCAGTGGTGGTGATTATCATGGGCAAAGTATTTTAATAACAGATCATTTAGAATTTTTAGTCGCAGGCTCCCAGTAAAGGGAGTTGTTGAGCGTTGGACCTTTAGGCTGTATAAAATCCTCCACATTTAGAAGAATCCCTTTATAGAAGTAGCTATTTGAACTGGAATTATTTAGAAGCCGCTGACAATCTATTGTAGTTTAGTAAAAGTTTAGTTCGAGCAATGCCTAAAAAGCAATGTATTTACAGCTTTAAGTAAATGATAGACCTTTTTACAGTGATCTTTTCAAACATCAGAGGCATTTTAGTTTAGTATGTTTCTTTGGTATTTTCTTTGGTATTTTAAGTTTAGGCTCAACCTGCAATTTTGACGACCCCCTCGACAGTTAATTTGAGCAGTTTGCAAGTTTAATGTACAGTTAATGTGATGCTCGTAGCTGGTGTAATCATGCTGCATTTTATCAACTCCAGAATGAGTCCATTATCTTCCATTTGTTATAATGAGAGTGTAAAATGACACATTAAGATCCAGTGTTACTAAAGAGGTTTGCATGTTGCTAAATGATTCCCTCCTACTTTGAATATCACAAAGCAGTGAAACAGAAGTTTCCTTTTTTAACAGTCTTGCCTCTCTGTGACCTATAAGACAAGTTATACTTACTGGAGGTACCATCCTGTGTACAGTTGAAACTGTCACTTATGTTCCACATTTTATACTCAGGAAGACAAATTTTACTTCTGAGGGTTTTTTTTTTATCTCCAACAGCACAAAGCAGCTCACTCTTTAGCTCTCATTAGAACAGTGTCTGGGTTTTGGGCCAGATAAACAGTGAAGAAGAGCAATGGGTGGACAAGTGGGTTGGGCACCAGTGAAGACAATAAGTTATGTTTTATTGACAAGGACTAATTCTTCATTCCTCTAATTGAAGAAGTAAAGGTAGATCAATATGCTTCACCAGGCTGCCCTGTTCTGACATGCACTGACATTATAGCAAAAGACAGGACAGCAAAATAGATGTTTTATCAGCAAATAGGGCTTAGTGTGTTTACAACACATTCCTTATCTTTCAAACTCCTATCTGTCCTGGTGCAGGAATCCAATTACGTTCCCAATATTAACCCCTGTAGAGAATTAACCCCACACACTACTACTCTTTGAACAAATAAAAGTGGGTGAGAAACCTGCTGCCAGTGTTAAATGAGGAAATAAATAATGGATGCTGGCTTTGCCTCTCTCCCTCTGTGCGCCACTGATCCTACCCACCTGGAGGGCTTCTAAATAAGATCCTACGCTGGCTGAGCACAACACAGCAGTTCATTGATCCCCACCCTGTTGTAAGGCCTCTTCCCTCAGGTGGGCATATGAAGGTTGAGGAGAAAGGGCATTAAAAAAAATACACAGGAGCCAGACACAGAAATACACATATATGGACGGCTGAATGACTCACCTGCCCTCTGGGAAGAGTAGCACAGATGAAAAGCACTTGGATGTACATATATGTGAGTGTTTGGCTGGCTATGTACTATATTCCAAAAGAAATCAAATGCTGTGTGTTCTCATGAGCAGTCAAATTGTGATTGAAACCATGCAGTCAAAATGGTATTTTTTTTAATGGAACCAAAGCAGATGGAGCAGCTTGTGAGTCACAGTGGAAAAAGATTGTGGTGGTAAAACTGGAAACACACAGCCCACAGAACACATGCATAGGATAGGAGACAGTGTGCAGGCAATTACATGACATCACTGGACCAGCTCCAACTGAAAGTATGCTCCAGAGAAGTAAATGTTGGGCATGTTTGGCTGCTCATAATGCAGCAACAAAATTACAGGTTAAGTCTAAAAGATGTATACCAAAAACAGGAGAAAACATCATTGGTTAAATGGTAAGTGATTCAGTGAGCATCAGAAACAGACATCGTCATCTGTCTTTGACTACCAGACCAGAGCCGGACACTGCATCGACCGTCAAAGTCATCACCCAGGATCCAAGATTGTCAAAAAAAAAAGGCTTGGGCCCATGCAATAACTGCTGTTTTGCTAGTAATAAGAACTGTAGCTGACTTAAAAAAAAACCCACATCTTCTACATTCATGAAGAAACTGAAAAATAACTATGTGCATGAAACTGAAAAAAGTATACTTAAAGGCCAGTCTGTCTAATGCAGAATTAGTTTTTATATTTTAACACTATTGGGTGAAGTTAGATTTATTAAGTTAGATTTTGGTGGACCTTTTTTAGCTCAAATCTGGTGCCTCATTTAAAACATATGCTGTACTTACATATGAAAATGAATCTCCAGCAGGCTTACATCAGCATATATATCTTATATTTCTGGAAGCATGTCTCACCTATATGACTGTGGAATAAAGGTCTGTCAGGAAAACTTTCATTTCATCCCCTCTTCAAGAACAAAGTGCTGGCCTTTGTCTAGCCAGGGAAGAGTAAATGATGGGGAGTTGGCAACTTCCTGGAGCACAGTGAGGCCTACAGCCACAGCTGGAGCGAGGTATACATTCATCAAAACACCCCCCTGCACACATTCACTTACTCATACCCACTATTATTTCTATACCCTCCAAGCAACGATTGGGTTGCATAGACTCAGACTCTAATTTAATGTAATTTCATTTATCACTCTGAATTAGATTTCTTGTTGCTGCTTAATAATTTAAATCCCCTGAAAAGCAATCTTGGTTTTCATCTCAGTATCAAGGAACACTGAAAGATGACCGGAGGTAATGGCTATGGCGGCCATGATTTACTTTCCACTATAGCACAGGCAGTATGTGGTAACAGCAATGTGTGCACCATGGACATGGCATACTCCAGGATGTGTGAATGAGTGAAACATCCGGAATCCAAGATCATTTTCATCTCACTGTTATAAATACATAATCCCTATATTCTGACAGTCATACTTGTAAAGACTTTTTTTTCTCTATTATGTTAGTTTTTACATAACTGCTCAATGTCCATAGTACAAATACTGAGATTACTCAAATGTAGTGATTTAGATTTAAAGAAGTTTAAATTGTGATTAAGTCATGATTCCATTTTCTTAGATTTTTAATCTTTCTATGTTTGGGAAATTTCTCTTAGAGCAATCCTCTCTTTTTGAGGGAAACACTGATTATGATCATTTACTGTACTGCCACACACTGAAACTTGAACACTGCCCAGTAAAAACACAGTCTAATCTATTGGCAAATGAGCAGTTGGGGATTAAGGGCCTTGCACTAGGGCTCTGCATGGGTGGGCAAACTTTCACTTTCCCTTTTCCTCCTGGTCATAAGGTTGAATCAGTGACAGCTTCTCCAACTTTGGGTCACCGCTGCTCAACTGACACTTCCTAAGTCCTACCCCCTTTTCATTCTGTGCTCCAATAACAGTTGAGCAAGCTTGGAACTAGGAAGATTCTTTCCCCTGTCCATATACTGCAAGTCACATTACAGTGGTGTCTCAATCTTCACATACACAATATATAGTCATATTTTATGTTAGTTCATGTTAGCAAATCACTAGCTAACACGTTAACCTATGCATTATAAAGTATACTTGTATATAGATATAACAAAGTATACCTCGTCTCACCTATACCTACAACAGGAAGTGTTAGCCTGTCAGCCAGGTTTGCTCCCTCCTTATTTCTGTTCTGTTGTTGTTCTCAAACATGTTTATTTCTGACATATATTTAAGATCACACGATTTACCTCTTCTTTCTTTTGTTTGTATCATCTCTGGAAGATTATGTGCTGCCCTGAGCTAACTTTGTCTTTTATTTGAATACGTCTAGTACTCCAATGGGAAAGGTTACCTTAATAGAAGTTATCATTGTGGATTTCTCATTATACCATGTACTGTAGCCCTTCCTGTCATCTTTCTTTTGCCCAGAGACTAAAATTCACACTGTAACTCCAAGCTAAACAGAACCTCCTTCACCATGTTTCCTTTTGTCAAATAGGGATTTATGATTGACAAATCAACTCAAATAATGCTGTTCTTATATGACTGAGATGCTGAATGTGAAATATTGTGCATGCATAATTTATTTAATGTTTATCCCATTTTCTGTTTATTTAGTTTATTTGACAGATTGATATGAATCAACATATTGAATGTCATCATAGTTCAGTGAACCTCGATCGTTCAACAGATTTATGGTCTAATGTAGGCCACTGATTGATGGTCTGTTGTGGACTTCATCAAAACACATTCATATATATGCCAAGAATTTGCTCGTTCAAGGACAACATTAGACAGAGAATGTAGTTTCTGAGCCCATGTTTAGCTAGTACTTAGTTAGTTGAGTAGTCAGATGAATATATTTTTGAGTGATGCCACTCTGGTAACTTTGCAATAGTAAAGCTTGTGATTGTGAAAGAGTACAGTGTACCGTATGTAGTATGCTTACTTGAACAAATGTCCTTCAGCATAATAAATCCTTATTTGACAGATGTAGTCTGTTTTTGGTTATAAAGGTGGAGTAGTGAGTGAAAAGGTTGGATGGATGGTTCATGTGGTGCTCTTTATTATTAAGCACAGGAACCACTCAGTCATGCTAAGATGAATGCTTTGAAATAATAAATTACAAAATGCAAATAGGGAGAAGATTAGTCTGTGTTTATGGGTGGCATTTAATTTTAATTGGTTCATTATTTCCGTAAATTGCATTTTTAAACTCTCCTGACTGCCACAGCTGTGCTTGATGCTGTGTAGACCTGAAGGCTACAGGTCTAGAGCATCCCTCTCTGCAAACAGACTCCATGTGAATTTGTAAAGAAATTGACATTGGGAAACAAAAGAAAAGAACTGTGAAAGATATATCTTTCAATCAACCGGTCAAGATACTGTCTCACCACTTGTTACTCATGTTGATGTGCCTTGAAACAGACCCATTGTTGTGGAACAAACCCTTGTGTGCTATCAATTTATTCTTGCAAGAAATAAGCCTGACCTACCTTCAAAATTGGCCATGCCCAGAAAAAAAAAATGGGTAACAAATATACATAAATGCTTATAGAATACTTGGATTTTGACACAGAATAGTGCGATTTTGGGAATTCTGCAAACACTATCTCAATTTAGAATCTAAAAAAACTGTTTAGCTAGATAAAATGATCTCAAAAAGAATAAACCTGACAACGGTCTCAACCTGGCATCATGTTCAGTATCACAAATTCAAGCCAGGTTTGTAACCTTTGCTTTAATCTTGTTTGACTTTGTTTTTTTTGTATCTTCAGAAATGCCACTATGTGTGTGTGTGTGTGTATGTATATGTGTGTTATGAAATGACCATAAAGCTAAGCAACCTTTGATTTACATTTTTGACATTTCTGCTTTATTAGGGGGCTTGACATACAGAGTTTACATCATCAATGGTCAGAAGAAGAGGTTAGTGTTGAATAACCTCAGTCTGTAGGAGATGGGGAAAAAAAAGAAAGACATTGTTTGAAATGTACATATCAAACAGCACTCCTGAGATCATTCCCTGTCATCAGCAACAAGGGCAATATGAACTCTGGAACAGCATCCGTCCCATGGTGTGTAGTATAGAGCTACTGCTGCTTATAAAATGTCAGTGTGTCCTCGTAGATGACTGGTTTTAATCAGGATAAGGCTTGATCCAGAGATAAAGTGCCCCTCCTTATCGGCCATGACAGTTCTCGCTTGTTCTATCACACACAAAGTGTAGGCGCACGCTGCGCCGTTCACAGAGCTCCCTGCTGGCATCAATAGCAGCAGGATTTTTGAACGGGATTTCACTGGTCTCAAGCTTGTGAGCAGTGATCCCTGATGCAAAGCTGTCTTATCTGACAAGTGTGTGAGAGTGTGTATGTGGGTGTGTGTTTTTTACTGAGTGTGTCTGTTTTTTCGTGTGTGTGTGTGTGTGTGTACAGGGTGTGTGTTCACCACTCTGGATAAATACACACTAGTTATCTAAAATCAAAAGCATGAGAGCATTAGAGTTCCCTCCACCCCTCTGTCTCCCCTCCCCTCTATCCATCCATCCTTCCAGCCATCCATCTATCCACCGCAAGCACTCCATCACTCCCTCTACTTCCCCTTATCCTTCATCCACAGCTCAGAGCTCAGACTCCTGGGGAGATTATGTCTGCCTGCCAGCCTCTCTGTTCTGATAGGTTGGAACACAGATTTTTTTTTCCCCATCCCCTTTGCACATGTGAAAGCTGACATGATTGGCACTCATCTCAAGTTCTGCTGTGTGCACATCTTGTGGGGGAGTCACTTCTTAGTTTTTGATGCAGAGGCATAGCTCTGCTGACAGCCAAAATGACAAAAGGTGAGGCAAGCAGTTAACGCAACTTTATCGGTAAATACAGGCATTCTCTTGTCTCCAAAATGTTTACTCCAGGGAGAGGACTTGTATCACTGAGTCAAAATGGGAAACAGTTCACTGCTGCCACATCTGAACTCAAAAGGAAATCCCACTAAATGACTCAATGCAAAGAAAACACAACATCTATTTTAATTGATTCCTCTTACTGACTTAATTTGCACAGGAAGATCCATGTAATGAGTGGCCAAGGCAACATTTGAATCCAGGCCAAAGGTGGGCATGAGTAATTGCACACGTTAAAATTTCAACCATTACTGCGTACGCTTTGCAACTAAGGGACATCTCTTTCTTCATTACTGCAGTGCTGCAGAGACTTCAAAGCTATACCCGTTACTTGCTCCTTCCATTTTAATTTTTACCCAAACAGAATGACTTCATTATTGCAGTCTAATGTACAAAGTCAATACAAACCCAAATCCATAAACTCCCTGCAAAGTTAAACTGAGGACCATTTCCGATCTGTGTTGTTTACTACTCATTTACATGCTAAAAACATAATCACACTTTAAAAAGTTCCAACAGACCTATCTGAATTTTAGTTACCTTCTTTGCCATTTTCTCAGGCGATATTAAATTAACAAAACACCAAAATATTTTTTTTCTCCAATTACAGTACTTGCTTTACATTTTGCTTTGGTATAGTTAGTGAGCCTAAATATATTTTGATATGCAAATTTTGGAGCCATGATTTATATTTTTAAGTCTTTTGACACCAACCTGCAAATTTTCAAAAGAGGAGAGACTCGTCCCTCTGTATTGCACCCTGTGTTCTGACATCTGTCTCTTCCAACTGACTACATAGCTTCCTAGTTCTGTAGCAAGCAATCAACGAGGTCACTTTGTTCCAAAATGTTGCCACTCACTTTTAAGTCATCTCTACAGCAAAACCTAGGCATATAGCTGTCACAGCTGTCAACTTTCTGTCTCCCTCACATTAAACAACCTTCTCTCCTGTGGTCATGGACACACAAAATGATGTGGCACAAACAAGGAGTTCCCACATGCTAAAATATTTTCTGTTTGGATTCAGTCACGAGGGATATTGCAGCCCAAATATGAAACATACTTTTTTCACTCATATTGTGCCACAGAAGAACTTGAGAGGGGAGAGCAGCTTGCAGCACTTATTGCAAGTGTGTGTATGCAACTGACTAACGATGATGTTCGAGGACAGAAAGAAGATAGTTCGTAGAGCTGCACAGTGGCATGGTCAGTACCAAATAATGATTGCAATCAAAAAACATCAGTTTAACAACTCAGATGTTTGATGCTGATTAGAACTGAGTGTGCTCTCACTTACTATTATTCATCAGTTTCAAAATAAATCTTCATGTTTTGCACTACATGGGTAGGACATATTCGTGCTGAGTAAATATTTACAAACCTTCTCTGACATTAATGATAAATGACATATACATGACATGATGACATTATATAATGACAAATTAATAATAAATTACATATACTATATGTGCATTTATAGAAAATAGGATTTTAATATCGAGTTTCATTGTCTTGGATGGTTAAATATTTTGCATAAATTCTGCATTCCATCTCAACAATATTCTTAACTCTTCGAGTGCCATTGACGAGTTATGCTGTCAAAGTGTTTTTTTTATTTTATTTTATTTTTTTTTTTAACAATGGGTCGCTGATCACAGTATCCCGCAGTCTGTGAGTAATTTCAGGGCTTCTATGATTTGTAGTCAGGACATAAAAGGTTAACATGTGCCACAGAGATCAAAGCAGGAAGTGGAGACGATCGCATTTAGAGAGCAAACAAATGGATTCTGTACAAAAAGTGCCAATTTTGGTGAAAGTGACCTCTACTCTCCTCCAGATAAAACAAGAACAGAACAAGGTAAAACCAAACATTTTTTTCTATGATGAAATAGCACCTCTTCTTTCATTTGAGCTATTCGGCGTGTTTTCAGAGACATAGTACAAAATATTCTGTGCTTCTAGAAATATGACTGAAAATGGGCAAAAAACGTTGGCACAAGGCACTTTCAATTTTAAAAAATGGCTGGCACTCAAAGAGTTAAGGGGCAGGGCCCCCAAATTATAAGAGAATTAGTTTTTCTTTGCATTATGTGTACTGACTACAATGTATAGATGCATTTGCATAAGTAAACTATGCTCAGAGGTAGTCAAGGAATATACAAAGTGAGAAAGACTGCTTATAGAGGGAAAGAGGGGAGTTGGGTGGATCTTTTAACTTTCAACAAGGAGGTTTTTTTTTTTTTTGTTTGGCAAACTATAAGTGACATGTCCAGAATTATGTTACATTGTTTCTGTATGCATTGCATGTAGGTTTAGGAATAACATTGTTGTCGGTATTAAAATAAATATACACTTGAGTGGTTTCGTTGCCTAAACCTAGTGGGTGCTTTTGTTGTCCCTGCTGATGCATGTGATATTCATGCCGCTGCAGCGTAAAATGTATTACAGATCATCTTCTGGTGGACTATTACATGTTTTGGTTTGAAAAGCATCTTAGTGGTGTCTCAACATGTAAATAATTTCCTTGTAATATGCTATATCCTTAATTGCTGCTACCCCACTGCAATGAAAGTGAAAGTAATTTTTTGTTTGTGCTGCTCAAAACACTATGAATTTTTGAAAAATAATGTCTTTCCAGCAAAGTGCCTTGTTAATCGGACTATTCAAAATGCCTCTTTCATGGCATTTTCACAGGGACAACTTTGGTAGAAAGTAGTTGCAACCAAAAACTTTACGCGTGACTAGCTCCAACTGTGGACAAAGGCAGAGGAAATGTAATTTGATTGAACTGACCCTTTAAGCCAGTCCCGATAATTGCAAGGCATCAGCAATGAAAGAAATACTGGGGAAATGTTTGTTAAGTCATATCCAGCAGCAAAATTTCTATTTCCCAGACCCTTAATGGACCATGTCTTTGATGCAGATCTGCTAATTGGTGCTAACGTGCTGTTGGGCAGTGCTTCCTCATTGATCATCATCATCAGATGTTTCAAAACAGATGAAATTAGTAATGCGCTGAGTTCACTAGTTCATTATATTGTGCTGGTGTTAAAAACAGCTCTATTTCAATAGTCTCCATACAACCACTTATACTTAGAGGACATGAAATAATAATACAGTTGTTAACAGTGATCCATGAGTACTCTCCATGAGCTATACATCTTGTTTCATTTACAAGTGGAAAAAATGATGTATGAAGCTTGACTGTTGCTACTTTTATTTATGTTCTCATATAATGACCATTTGTGGATGCAATCCTTTGTGATTTTTGTTCTTTTTACTGTACCTTTCTTCTTGTACCCTCACTTCAGTACATCCAGACTGCCGTTCACTGTAATTTCTGGCATTAAATGTCCTTTCCCACAAGCATCCAGCTGCCCCTCTGAATTCCTGACTGTTGTAAATACCTGCAGTCTCAGCATGAGTCATCCCTTATATTCTTGGTGAACAAAGAAAAAATGCAGGAAATAAAACAACTCCAAGTCTCCAGGAGGATCTAAAACTGCCAGAACTTTCTTGGGAAAGAAATTACTCAAATGGCTAACATATAAAACACAAGACTGAAAAATTAAATAATGCTATAAAAATACATCCATCCATCCATTTTCTACCGCTTATCCTCTTAGGGTCACAGGGTGGCTGGAGCCTAGACCTGGCTGTCTTAGGGCGGAAGGCAGGGTACACCCTGGACAAGTCGCCACCTCATCGCAGTATAAAAATATAAATGGCAGCAAGTCTCAGTGTGCTCCCATGCATCAGACTTCACACTCTCTATCTCAGCATGAAGCAATGAATCAAGGCAGTTCATAGGAAAGTTCATAGTGGGGGACAGACCGACAGGAGAACAGAGCGAAACAGTACGAAAATCTTACTGGCAGTGATGGCGGCACCAGATGGGAGAGGGAAGAGCTGCCCAGGAGATGTGCCAGTATGAGAGAGACAAGTGGTGCCTGGCCAACTGTGTCTAACAGGAGGTCCAGCTATTTAATCAAACCCAACACTGAAACTGCACTAGTGCCAGATGCAATTTGAATCCTTATAAATATAACTTAGAGTCAAATTCATTACATAAAGGTTTCCCATCACATCCTCACTCAAAGCACGTGAATAGCAGATCCTCATTAGAATTTCTGAAAATTCTTCACAAGAATACATGGAAGATGTGATGGATTTCAGAATTATAGGATATTAGATGATAAAATCTAGAGAGAAATCTGAGCTGAAGATGCTCACAAAGAAATGCAAATTCAGTCTTTCAGTGGTGCTCTATTTATACAGTAGGCACTTGTTACATTATGTGGGGAATTTCAACATTTGTCCTTTGCTTAATCCAAAACAGGCTGTGCAATCTGCCCAGATTCAAACATCCTGTCATTTGGGTGATTGAGCTGACAATACCCTCACACCCACACACGCACCTTGTAAAGAGAACTAATGCTAACTATTAACAAGACTATCACTCAAAATGTCATGTTATTCCTTTGAGATGGCTGATGAAATCATCTTGTGCTGCTCTGTGGGGAGATGACGGAACAATCCAGCAGAGGAGAGGACAGCTAGTTTGTGCAAGAAATAACTGGAAATACCATGATTAAATTCAGAGGTGTGAGATTTTCATCAGCGTGATACGGCTCAGTGGGGGTGTTGGGGTGATAGCGGGGGCTGGAAGTCTCTCCTGTTGACAGAGAGGACACACCGCTTGTCAGCAAAGTCATCTTTTCTGCGCACAACATCTGCACTGATTCCGTGCAGCACTGTAAGCAGGCCATTAATCTAAACCAAGACCACTCCTTATCGCACAGAGCGACAGGCACCCTCACACTGTGTACAGACAATGAAAAATAGATATCCCATTTTTCCCTCCCCTTCACTGCATTTGTCTAAGCATCTTTTCATGCACCTCAATCTTATCAACCACCTCCTCTTTCTGCTCCTATTTGACTTTAACATGGCTTCGCATCCAATTCTCTTGAGCTGTGCAACACAGAAATACTTCTTCCCAAAATAACACTGTGCCTCTTGACCCCCTTTTGTTTCGGAGTTCCTCAGCATTGGATCGATGCACAGTGGTACTGATGTCGTGGCATTTCCACAAGGAGATGGATGTTGTGGGGGTCCATAAGGCAAGATAGTGGCATTTACATAGGGAATAATGGATACTGTTGGTTTAGGAGGGAAAGAAAAGGTGAGAAAGTAGAAGAGGAACAGCGATTATCACCCTGTCCTCACTGATGCTCCTTGACAGTCATTTTGGCCCTCCTGCTCTGGTACAGAGATGGTACATGAAATATTTTCTGTGTATTATCTGCGGTTCCATGCAACAAAAGAACCAAGGTGATGACATATGTCAGCACCCTGCAACCAGCACTGGGGGAAGGTTAATGAATAGATTTAAATAAAGATTAAACTCTTTTTTTTCTCCCAGCAAGATGATTCAGACCTAAGCCTGCCTGCCGTCTAATACACAGTGGGTATTTATAAAAGAGGACAGGATGTGCAGCGGCACTCTGAGAGCAGCTGAACTCAAAGCTGAGCCAGCCCGTCTTGAAGTTATTCAATCAAAAATGAGTACATTTCATATTATGAGTACCATATTGAAAGTGGGCCAAGGTGTGCTGCCCACTGAAAATGTTTCAAAGCACAGAAAATTATTACTATAATGTACTGTTATATGTCAGAGCGACCTGCTGCCGACTGGTCTAGATAGTGGCTTTTTTCCACTGAGATAAAGTTTTGCTTGAAGTAGAAATAAGAAAAGCACTAGCTTGCAATTCTTACCAACGATTAAGAATCATCATTACCCTCATCTCAACAGTTAAATTTCCCCCCAAAACACATTTAAATGTGTCAGTTACATCAGATTTTGATTTTACAGCTAAGTGTTTCATGGTTAATGGGGATTTCTAAATAGAATTTGGCTCAGTAAGAAACTTTTCTCTTAAAAAAATAAACTATAGGGATGTAATAACAATGAGATTGCCCAAATATTTTTTTTCAAATTGCACCATGGAAACCATTGTCTTAATTATGTGGGGCTGAAACATTAATCAAATATATTGGGGACATCTGTCTTATTTACTGATCGCAGATATGCTATTCTGTCATATGAGGGAGTTTATTGGAAGGAGTGACAGCTGTGAAATCACTCACACTGCCTCTCATTGGAGATTATATTGGATTTAAATGGAGCTTCAGGTGAGTTATTGACTGCTGGTGTTTTTGCCAAATACTGTTGTTGAATTTATCTGTGTTTTGCTTTGCTTATTGTATAATCAAGGTAGGCTTTGACGAGTTCAGACCGGTGAGATATAAATAATCCAGCATGTCTTTTTATGCAAGCAGAAAATTGATTTGTCCTGTAAACCACCTGGGGTGACTGAGTACCAATTTTACAGCATTTTATTAACTTATATCCATCCATCCATCCATTTTCTATTGCTTATCCTCATAGGGTCACGGCGGGGCTGGAGCCTATCCCAGCTGTCTTAGAGCGGAAGGCTGGGTACACCCTGGACAAGTTGCCATCTCATCACAGGACACATAGAGACAGAGAATCACTCACACTCACATTCACACTTATGGTCAATTTAAATTAGCCAAGTAATCTAATCCCCATACATGTTTTTGGATGGTGGGAGGAAGCCGGAGTACAAGGAGAGAACCCACACAGACACGGGGAGAACATGCAAAATCCACACAGAAAGGCCCCCGGGCCCGGGATTCAAACCCGGTACAACTTGTATTCTTACATCAAAAATATTATGACACTGGTGTGACAATTCAAGCAAATGCTATTTATACAAAAGACTACCAGAAGCAAAGATGAGCAAATAGCCTAATAGCATAGCTGCAACATCATTATCATTTTCTGATTGCAACACACTTATGTGTTCATAATTTCTTATGAGAAGTGCTTCCACTAAGGGAAGCTATATCCCAACAACAGAGCCGCCTGTGCAATCCACCATTAAATTCTAATTAGTTCAAAGGCATATAATGTAGTTGTCTTGCCTGGGAGTGGCTTAACACATCACTGAGTCCAGTTGGTTGTCTTTTTATCATTGAACGGTCTCATCAGCTCAATTTTCTCCTAAGCTTTTAAAGCAGCACAGCAGGGAGTTTTATATTTTTTCCCTATTTTTTTTCAAATTGAAAAAACCTTAATCTTTGCCAGAGAGAATTTCCATATCTGCTCGACTGTTTATTCAGAAACGGCTTGCCCTGTCTCTGAACTGGCAAGTGAATGTAGGATTGTAACAGAGTACTTCAGTACAGACAGGCGCGTTGCTATGACGTCGCACTTCTATCTGTCCGCCAAGTTCTGCATCGTTGGCACATTAGTGGTCTCTGTGTTCGCCATCTCTCACTGTTTGAAACGCATCTGGGTTGTGCTTTAAGACATTTAAATAATTTGTTGTCTTGTTCATTTCAATTCGTGTCTTCCACTGAAACATGTTGTGCTTGGTTAAACATGAGCACACTGACAACAACAAGTACTGTAGAAGTACCAAAAATGGTTACAAGTCCAGGTTTGATTTTTTTTTTTATCTCCTCAAAGACAAGATGCTGTAAACAAAACAGCCGTCTCGACAACTGGTACTCTGTGTTTTAAAGAAAGACATTATGCTCCTCTTAGCCTCTATGACTGGAAGTTACAGTTTCTGTTAAAGAAGTTGACATCCAAAATGCACAGATCAGATCTCTGCTTTCATGCCCCATAAATCACTGATCCAGTGTGACAATGTGGAGGTTTCCAGTATCTATGAACAAATCACTTCATTGCACTCAAACTGAACATCTGGATCTGGAAGCCTGCACACTTCCCTGCTCCTAGAAAACACACATATCACACCTTTACAACAGAGCTGAGACTGCAGCGAAAAGTCAACTGAAAAGCTGTTTCTCTGCACCATGTGACACATAACATCTGCAAGTCTTCTGACACATTGCAGAATTCTCTCTCTCTCTCTCTCTCTCTCTCTAGAGATGAGTTGTGCCCTGAAGACAAACTGTGTTGATGAATCTCCATAATTGTCTCCTTCCTCCACTGTTGCTGTGAATGTAGGGAGGATGTTGTCAAGGCAAGCAAATGTAGAAACATCTGTTTGGGTGGGGAAGAAGCTTTTCAATGGGTTCCCCAGCAAGCTTATAAAGCTTATAAGCATGGTTACCTGACAGGATCTTTTGGCAGCAGGAGTTATTTGATAAGTTTTGAGTGATTTGACACATTTCTCTTCTTTCTGCAAAAACTTGTCACGATTGGAAATCATTCCAACTGATTCATTCAAGTTGATGCTGTTGCCTTCATGCCTCTTGGGGCTGAGTGTTTGATACTAATAAGAAGTATCACTTCTTGTGATAGAAATCCACTACCAGTAAGCAAAGTAAGGAAACTGGCCTGAAATAGCAGCCATTAAAATGTACCCCGTGGAGTTTTTGACCTCTAGTCGCACCGTAGGGATTTATTTTTTTAATGAATCAGTTGCTGTTTTGGTCATGTACACACACAAGCATGTCATGCATTTATGTGCACACGTGTGATGCAATACTCAGTCCAGCCATTCCAAGGGCAGCATCAAAGGCAGTGAAGAAGACTACTGGGTAGACATGGCTGGAAACATTAAGGCAGAATTCATATATTTAAAATTGCAAGCAACTGAAATTGTTCCCATGTAGGACAACCATGCAAAAATGTGAAATCTACAGGCAAAACTTGATTTGTCTGTTCTGGGCCACTGTGAAAACATAAGGACCTGTTCCATATGTAAATATAGAGTCATATATCGTTTTCACAAAAATATACACTTCCAAAAACATATTCATATTTTATACTGCTGTGCATTTTTTTCTCCATTTGCTTCATACACCACCATCTAATAGCTGCTCGAAGGATGTGCTAGGAGGTGCTAGAATCTAGCACCTTCTCCAAGTAGTGAAACATCACTGGATTAAAAAGGAAAGAAAAAAATAACAAAAAAAAAAAAAAAACATTGCTGTGAACACCAACACCGCCCAGGCAGCAATTATGTTTCCTCCACTATTTAGTGGTGAATAAATATAATTTAGGAGACAGGGTGGTAAGAACCATATCAAGCCTGCAAGATTAAGCTCGATGTAATGCAGCAGACCATGGCAGACCTAACCAAGAGGTTTATCATTGGCTTATAAATCGTTGTGTTCTGTTGTCTGTGTAATAGCAGCCTTGTCTCCAACAAATTACACCTACAGTAATGCAGCTAATTTACAATAGCAATGTATGTTCACTGGCAGCTTTTTGTTGGATGTTCTTACGGTGTAGTGAAAAAGTTGTAATGGATGGTCAGGCATGAAACCAGGGTTTCTTTAAAAGCTACTGACTGACTGATTTTTCTGTCTTAACATGAGTGAACAAGGCCATTAAAAAAAGAACACAGTTAATTTTAATCTTGCTTTCTCACCCTAAAATTAAACAATTTACATGTCCAAATACTTCTTTTGAAAATAACCAGTAAAAGATAAAATAAGGCAAACTGTATGACTAAATTATGCAGCATTGTGCTGTTTGAATCCAGTTGACTTACTTTCTTACTTATATGGAGTCCTCATCATGATGTGTATCAAATCAATAACAGCAGAGTAACTACTGTGCACACCGACCCTACTATCAGTCAAAATACCATCCGGCCAATGTGCTAGCAGGTGGTAATAACCTACCAGGCTGCACATGAATGACATTGAAATCATATAGAATCCCTAATTATGGATTGTGTGTAGAGGGTCCTCTGCATCACTCCAGAGTTGCTCTATCAGCAGTCATCAGACCAGCGTGATGAGCTCCTGGAGTGTTCGGGTAATGTGTGCTGGGGCGACAATGTCCTTTCATTTCTCGTTTCACTTTAAAGCTCTCTACATGTTGGCTCAGCGTTAGTGGAAGTTTGGATTCCATTTCTCCCTCTACCCCACTCCAATCTGTCTCCATCCAGGAGAACCACATGTCCTGGCAGTTCACATTTTTGGATGAAACTATCTCTATTCCATTTTAATTGATCGACTGAAGTTCATCATAACAAACTGCTTTTCAACTATACTGTTACATTAAACATGATGTATAACTACATTCAATGAGCAAATATTTGTGCAGGTCATGGATATCCTTGATTTGATATTTAACTATAAAAAAGTATTTATATCATCTGAATGCACACTGCTCACGAGTCACACCAATAAAGAACTTTAAAATGTTGTTGTTTATTTGGTTGTTCTTTGTATTCTTTTAGCAATCCTGTCTACAGCTGCCATGGTTAAAGATGCATTTTGGGAAGTGCTGATCTTGTTTTCCCACTTGTATAACATTGCTGAAACAGCCCGCTCTACAAATTCATAAGCAAGGTTCAACAATGAATATATCCTCTGAGATGTTTAGCAATCCAACTAACAATTCAAGAACCACCTCAATCTCTACCTTGCTCATGGCATTACAGCTGTAACTAAACCACAATAGAATGTGTAGGTAACTGATGTTTTAGAGCAATTTGCATACTCCCCTGTATTCTTCTTTCCACTTTTGTTACTGTATCTACTAATCATTTAGATTTTTACCAGCTTTGAAAGGTAGGAGAGGTAGGGTGTATGTTGCCAGGTTAGCTTATTGTCTATAGGTATAGTTAGTGCATGGGATAATAGCGCAAAACTGTGCACTTCTGCACTGAAGTGAGAGTATTATGTGGCCTAATGGACCACATCTCCTTCTGCCTTTATGTTCCTGAATGAGAAATGCAGGCCAATTGTTGGAAGAGGCCATCTGACAAGTGGGGTTTGGCTTTGATAGATTCCGCTCTCTGACACTTCACAGCAACATGATTGTGTGCGTGCGGTTATTTTGCATTTTCACTTCCCACAAATTATACCCTTCTTCTTCCTCATTGTTGCAATATAGGTGAGTAGGTATGTGTGTGTGAGTTAGAGTGTGTGTGTTCCCACATGCATATAAACAAATAACTAGCTCTCATAGATTATTACATATTCATAAATTTTTTGCTTTCTCATAAATTAGGCCTTGCTGAGGCCCAGCCAAAGCCTCAGCAAAAAACAAAACAAAAAAATGTATGAATATGCATGGCTAGATATTACTATAGATACTTTGGACCTCTTATTAGAGTCACAATATTTTTCAAGAGTTTCCAACCATTATTTGTGCAGCTGCATAGTTATGACCTTAAAATGACCTCCATGTTTGTGGCAACTGCAGTTGCTTGGAGATTTGAGATGCAATTGCCAAGTCTCCATGGGAATATGATATTGAACCAACTTAGATAAGGTTTGCTAAAGAGACAAACATAAGTAAACACCTTCCCACATACATTTGGCATCAGCCAATATAGTTGATTGCTGGTGACAACTGCTGTGACGTACCAGCCTGCTAGCAGGTGCTTCAGGCTCCTTGCCCACTCTCTGAAATAGCCACAGTGGAATACCTGTCAAGCCTGGTTACTAGCTTCACTATCTCGGCCCAGCACACTCTGTGTATTTGAGAGCTCAGCAGAAGAAGAGTCTTTATGTGATTGCGTGCATGTGTATGAGAGAGAGATCTGAGAGTCAGAGTACAGAGATGTCAGACAATGAAACAGGATAAATGCAGTCACAAGGGTACAACCAACTTCTCCGAGCTTCTGCTGTGCATGTTGCAAATTATAGACTTGAAATGGATTCTATTCTAAGAAAAAAAATAATAATAATAATAAAAAAAAAAAAACAGATATCACACGTCTCCTATAACTCCCCCACGATTTGAGCTTATACAGGAAAGCCACAGTGTTGTTGATTTCTCACTGAAGAGTCCTTGACATAATGCTTTTTAAAAGTGCCATGTTGAGTATTCACGCAGGAATACTCTGACACTGCAGGTATGTATGCCAACAACTTCAATACGCTTATGCCTAAACCAACAAAAGCTTTGCTGAAAAATGTAAAAAAAAAACAAAAAAAAAAAAAAAAACCCACAACAACAACAAACAATAAAGATAATGTTTTTTCTCGCGAATTAGTGTGTTGGATTTGGGGTTTAGGGTTAGTTTTTTTCCTGCATGTTAGATGATTAGCATGTTCGATGATTATGGAGATTATCCATGTCATCTAGGATATTATCGTAAAACATATTGCATAGTGTGGCCAAACAATTATGGGTAGTACCTACAAAGACCATCAACCGTGGAATTATTGAGAGAACAGGAATGAACAGCTGGCAGTGATTGACACCACCCTCACCATTATCTCAATCAAGAAAAAAATCCATCTGCTGATTAAGACCGAGGCATGGGTTTTTAAAGTCTAAAATCTACATGAAAATGGAATGTGTTTCCATTTTTGTCACATAATGTACAATAAAAAAATAAATTAAAGCAATGCACAGAAAAGATGTTTTCAGTAATAAAATTTATTCTATCATCACCAGCTTCAAAAATTTTTATACCACCCACCTTGTGTACTGACTGAATGTGTCTATGGCTGTTTCTACAGTACATAGGCCTCATCAAAAGGAGACTGAAAGATAGGTTGGCCGAACATCTATATACCATTCAGACTGGAAACCGCTCATTTTGACTGCTCATCTTTTTTTGTAGAGACCTTTGTCACTCAAGTGACCTCAAGTTTTTCAGAATGACTTCTGTAAGAGGGCCATAGAGGTCAGCAACAGAGTAACAATATTATTTTCCTATGCCCCTAGACACCAAAAAGAAAAAAGGTGCATATTCCAATGCTACATACCTGTGGTGGTGCTTAAATTATTCTGATCGTGTCTCCACACAAGAAGGCACAAGCCGGCACACATTGGTGTGTTTTTAATGATTCCTCGCCTATTTTATTAAAGGCCTTTTAATTTTTCAAACTAACTTGAGTGCCTGGACCTGGATTTTTTATGATTTTTGCCTCATCTTTCCACGTTTCCTTCAAGTATTGTTCCCCTCCAAGTCCCCCTCAAGGTCCAAGTGCACCTTTGCTTTGAGGGCCACGAGTCACGCTTCAGCCATTTTTTATTTTTTTTTATTTTCAGTACATAGAATAGCTTTGTATTCAGCTTCTGAGAGCAATAAGCTTGGGCTTTGCAGAATTCACCATCACACAACATCCACATTACCTATTTAACACATCTTTTAAAGTATAATGATTGCAAAATGCATTTTTGAATGATTTTCTGTCATGAATATTAATTATCCTCTTGGCATTCCTTCCTTTCCTTTTCTAACTTTTGGATGATAATAGGGACTGGGCTGTGCGAATGTGAAAAACTCTTGGGTTAAATAGCACATTGTTTGAATTAATGGAGGTTGCACAATCTGGCTGGATGAATCAATGCATGAAACACCCACATGTGTCCAGGCTGCCTCACTACTGACACTGTGAATTAACAGTGTTTACACTGAAAAGCTCTTTTTTAAGCACACATCTTACATTGAGTTTGGCTGCTCCATATTGTGCTTCATTATTCTTGTCAAGCAGTGATGATCTCTCCTGAATGGCAATCTGGCACTGAGCTATCCAATAAGGAGTGATGAGTGATGTGTTGTGTGTAAATTGTCCCACATTGGATCAGACCTATTGATTTCTTAGTGTTGGCACCGGAATCTTTTGAGCTCTGTGCTTCTGTTCAAGATGATTACTTTTTCATCATCATATTGATATTTCATCATTATTGTGCTTCTCCTTCCTTCCCTCCAAACTACTACTGCCAACTGCCCTTCTGAAAAGCAATTATGCTGTGGATGTCTATCATTTCCCTCTTATGAAAGTGTCCATTTGCCAGGGCTCCTTTAGAACGCAGATACGTTACATCCATACTGTAGTTGGCAATTCCACCATTCCACTACTCCTGTGTGCTCTGTAAGTTTCTTTTGAGCTTTTATGTTTCACCCATTAGCCATGCAGAAACACTTCTTACTTGTTTGTGCTGCACCTTCCCTGCTCACTGATGGGTTTGCTGCCATAGGGCCCTGCTTACACAGAATAATGATAATGTTTGTCACACCCTACTTGCCTCCTCCTTGAGGTAAATATAAAGATGCATCACCGCCATTATTTAAATGCAAATGACGGTTTGGAAAGGCAAAATCTGCATTTTAAAAGAATACCTATGTTGATTACAGCTTTGCCCATGGATTTATCATGGTAGTATAGTGCCTGGCTGCCACAATATGCATAATTATAACAACTGCAGAAAACACATAGCATCATAATGTCATGAGGCAAAAAGAGGGGGAAAGAGCAATAGGAAAAAAGTGTGAGTTTGTGTAAAAAAATAGTCTCTCTTCAGAATGAAGCGCTAATAAATCGTCCCATCTGGAGGTGTTGTAGGAGGTGTGTTGACTTGACAAGAGTGTTTGATGTGTTATAGGGGGAACGGGAGCTTGCAGAACTGCACAGCAGCATCACGTCACATCACCGCATAAGATGAAATGAGAGAAAAGTGTTGAGTCAAAAGACTTCAAAAACAGGATTTGTATGTAAGAAAAACTAACAGCTCCTAGTTTAAATCTTCTTCAGGAAAGAACATCTAATTGCCATTAAGGGACCTATTAGCACAAGCAAACTTCTTGAGTGTGACAACTGAAGGGGAAACAACTGAGAGCAAATTACCAAATTTAACTTGAACGTGAGCAAACATGCAGATCGAGAGAAAACTGATCTTTGAAGTGTTTGAGCAAGACACTGAATGTTAAATTGTTCTCCCCTGTCACTATACTGGTGTGTCAGTGGGAGCCACAGTGAAATGATTTGTTCTGCTAAAGGTGGAAAAGTGCACTCAATTTACAATTGCAGCAGAGCAGCAATCAAGATTCAGATAGGCAAGACACATTCAGACAGCAAGACAACAAGATAAGATGGTCAGAGTATAAAACATGTACAAAGAAAAGAAAATAAGTCTGGACAATGCTCATAAAACAAAGAAGTCTTAAGTCAGGGCGTCATAACAAAGTCAGTCTTGCTCCCGGGTTCATTAACATGGCAGGGGAGCATGCACGTTTGCGTTCTTCAGTTTTTCCCCAGTAAGAAAGCTTTAACATGGCTCATTTTGATACTATACAACATTGATAATGGTTGATAAAAATAATTTGATGTCAGTGAGCACAGTAAATTCTATCATGCTTTGGAGAGGAGACGTGACAGGAAAAAACTTGGGAATGAGAACCGTTTTTGCATACATGAGCACACTGGTCAGGTTTATTGACGCTACATTGCAGGATTTCTTGTTATTCAAGTCCACGCAATTACAAAGTGTTGTTGCCATGGGTGAAATTAGCTTGTACAGCATTAATCAAAATATATCGCTGCCTACGCAGGTGCACGTACTCATGCAGAAGCCTGCATACAGACTCTTATTTATGTTCAGAAACCAGCTGAATAGACGAATATACCTTCAGCACACGTTTTTCAGTTATAGAAAGGTGGATTAACAGGGCTGTCCAATATGATTCTGATGTATGCTAAGGGAATGCTGTGTTTGAGTGTGTTTTCCTAACATAATTAAAAGCCACCCTTCCTGTCTCCCTCTTCGCCCTGTCGACCTGAATCAGCACAGGACTCTCACATTGTCCTAACAGCATCCGGTCTAAACGAGGTGAGCGGAGTGGCTACTATGCCAAATGGACACATAAAAAGGAGACATTAATGGACTGAGGAGTGGCATAAATCTCCCAGCCAAGCCTCCTACTCCAATGCCTGTGTGCAGCAGGCCGATGTAGAAGGAAAGGACAAAGACGCCCCAGGTGAGGCATATATCTCTGGCATCTAATTATACTGATTCTAAGTGCCAATGACATCACACATCCCACACAGAAAGATGGAAAATACAATTATTTCTCCATTTATATGAGAAGAAAGTATCATCTGTGTGTTTTTTAATTATATTATTTATTGGGCATGACATTTCTGCATTATTAAATAATGAAGGTGGGAACCTCATGGAGGTCTAGCTCTGATATCTGTTGCATTTTGTGATTATGGATTAAAAACTCTCTAGATAAACTAGTTTGGGGTTTCATTTAATTTTTACTAAATACAATGTGCATCAGTAACATTTTATGTTCTAAAACAACTCACAAAATATGATTAAAAATGATGAAAGCTTCCAAAATATGCATGGTAATATTTTGCACAGTATATAACCAAAATGTGAATGTTAGACGATACCCCGGTATAATATCATGACATGCAGAATGAAAGAAAGTCTTTATGCCTGTTCATCCACAAAGAGAAAATGCCCAACAGGTGCTCAATATGCCCATTCGTACAGCAGGAAAATCACTGCTTAGGGGGTTCCTGTCATCAAATATTCCAGTTGTTGAGCAGAACAGTAGACAGCAAAATTATTCACATTTTATGTAAATTATAAATTAGATCCATCTTTTTGAAAATGAATCATTCCGGCTCTGAATGACTGATGACACACATTAAGAACAAAATATGGTACTTCTTAAACCAAATTCAGGTAAGTAATTTGTTGACAAAATCAGTTTAGACTGGATATAGAAGGTTAAAAAATACAGCACTTCCAAACAAATGAATGACCCTCTGTTGGCAATTGTTACTGCACTGTGGATTCTAATCATGTGCTGTGGACTGAGAGGGTTTCCTTCCAAACAATCAAGACTCAAGCGATTCCACTGATTGGTTGCTCCTTTGTTCCTTGAAAACGCTGCAAGTTAATCAGAGAAAGGCAACAGCAGCTGATGTGCTTGGTTGGTTGGAAGAAAAAAAATGTTCAAAAAAAGCATTTAGCAAAAGGAGACACTGACCAAAAAAATGACTCATATGTGCTGCACAAAATTTTTTTTGTCCTTACTTATAGACGAATATATGTCATGGACAACAAAATTATTTTTGATGCAAATTAATCCAACAAGGCCATGTGAATAATGTCTGTGCTCCTTTTAGCTTGTAAGAACAAGGCCATGTCAGTTTACTGAAATGAAATGTGGGTGGTACATATGTGTAATGCTTTATCTATATTGAAATTCAATAGCACATGTGTTATTGTAATGGTTCTTGACGATGAGGAGGCTAAATTGTATTACTGTTTCAAAAAAAATGCAACCAGTTTCATGAGCATCTCTTCTTCTTCATCTTTGTCAGTCACAGCTTACATCTCCAGGTCACTGGCATATAATAACACAAGACCTGGAGTCAGAAATTACCTCAAGCAAAACCTCCTCTTATTTGATCACATTTTGACCCTTTCATCTCTCGAAGTAGATGTAAAGCAGCAAGAAGTGAATAATCTATTTTACATTGCTGCTATTTCAGGAGTAATAGAAGCCAGTAAAGCCTCAAATACAAATATGTGGCCGAGCTTTGCAAGTTCCAGAGTCACTACATTAGAACAACGATGAAAAACGCACAAGCTTCACAGCAGAATGTTGGCATTACTCATGAGTTGCACCTGGTGCTACAAGTGCAATCAACCCCATGGTGATTAGTGACTAAGTACTGTGTGAATGATAAGTGAAAGGGAAACAACAGCGCAGGGGAGTAAATGCATGTATGGCTCAAGGATTGAAAGAGGTATAATGTAGAGGAATCAATAAATGACTGTTTTTGTGCTTCTTGGCTGAACTTTCAGGCCTTGTATTGTTGATTACAAAGCAGGTCGAGATTTGAACACTTTGAAAGTATCACTCTATCCATGAGGAAATGCAAAGCCTGCGCTTGGAAACTGTGGTTTTTAAATGACACAATTATACAATATGGTAAATGGTAGAAGTGCCACGAAGCAAGTGTAGTTGATATGGAATGGTGCAACTGGAACGTCTAAGACTGAGGGCGAAAACAAAAATATTCAGGCAGAAAGAATGAGGAAAATAAAGTGTTTGAATTTGATTTTTTTTTTTTTTTTTTATTTGTAGGGACCCATTATTTTCTACATGCAAACCTGCTGAGTTTTAATTCAACAAGAGGTCTTGGTTTAGTCAAAACATCATGTTTTATCTTACAATGATTCTGTTTGTCATGCTTTATTTAAGCCATTAAAATGCTTATTATGTGAGATAATCAAAAATAATTAATAGCTAACCTTTGGTTTCACACAGGATACAGCAGTGTCCTTGGTCAAAGTCCTGTTTATTGGACCCATCCACCAATTGAAACTGTCATTAGAAACTAATTTGTTAAAAGTAAACATCAAGAGCAATAACATGTTTCTCCTGAAATAAAATGGACAATGTACTTAACTTGTATGGAAATATTTTTGGGAGACAGGCCTCACGTTAGTCTCAATATTCATTTTACACAAAGCCTCTTGTGAAATCTATAAGAACATTTAAAAAAAAAAAAAAAAAAATCAAAGCTGCCCTCATCTAATCAAAATCTGACAGCACATACAGTAGCTGCTGTTATGTGCACTTCAATGCCAGGTACTCTTGAAATACAGCTTTTCTCTAAATATCCCTTTACCTCTTACTCTAAAAACATGCTGAATTTCAAATCATGATAGCTGTATGTACTGTAGCTTTATCTACAGCTTTAACTTAATTTTCCATCCACATGTTTTTGACATGGAGAATTACTAAGTAACAATACTCATACAGGCTGGCAGTGATGTGCCAAAGTGAACCTGAAATGTAAGAGCAAGTCCCAATTTTAATGGGACCTGCATCCTCTCACAGGTGTTTCCAATAATCATGGGTGATTAGACCTCTGCTCGGGTGGCTGCAGATAACTTCACCCTAATAACTGCTATTATGGTTCCATTAAAATGTTGTGCAGGTTTTTAAGTTAATTTCAAAGTCGACTAAATTATATATGAAGCTGTTATGCGGATTTTCAAGAGGATGTGATTAGATTAATAACTGAGCACGAGTAACTGAGAAAGATTGGACTTGAAAGATCCGTCTTTCTTTGTGCCATTTTTGCCAACTGTGGGCACAAAGAGCATCTTTTATTGCACCCAAGATGAGGTATAATCAGGCAAGGTTAGAGACAACACCTGTGTGGACGGACCAGGTGTGAAGGAGCAAACAAATTAAATGCCTGACCATTGCTTTTCAGAAACACAACCATATACTCAGTAATTTTTTTCTTTAATCTACCCTTCCAAACAACAACATAAAAAAGTGAAAATACCACAAGAGGCGAATGGCTCTCAATGAGTTGTTGATCTTTCCAACACTGTTGAACCTTATTAAATGCTGCTTATGGCTGTGTTTTATTGTTCAGGTCTTTGTCTCCATTTCCTTCACTTAACCTTCATTAAATTGTTATTGTTCTTGTATAGTGTGTCATGACCTTTTGATACATTGTACTATAATTCAAAAGATGTGTGAGGAAATGAGAAGTGTGTGTGCGTGAGAGAGAGAGAGAGAGAGAGAGAAAATGGGAGACAGACACTTGCTGAGACATCTAAAAAGGTCCTTAACCAAGTCTTCTTTCATAAATGATATTTTCATGTCACAGCCCACAGAAATTTGCCTGCAAACTGTTTTTTAACTCAGTGAGTGCCAGCCCTTTTATAAAACAGGAAGTGCCTTGTGCCAGTGTTTTTGACCATTTTGGGTCATCTGTCAAGACCCACTGAATGCTTATATGCGTATATACTCTATGCATCAGTGGCACTCAATGAGTGCATAATTAATGTGTGTGTAATTAATTTAAGTACTGAACTATGCTCATTTCTACACTGTATGATATACAGTGATTGTTTGCTAAACCAACAATTTTAAAATCAGTTTAGTTAGAAATAATATGAAAATAATCCTTAACTCTTTGAGTGCCATTGACGAGTTATGCCATCAAAGTGTTTTTTTTTTGTTTTTGTTTTTTTTGTTTGTTTTTTTTTACAGCGAGTTTCTGATCACAGTGTCCTGCAGCCTGTGAGTAATTTTAGGCCTTCTGTGATTTGTAGTCAGGACACAAAGGGTTAATGTGCACCACAGATCAAAGCAGGAAGTGGAGACAATCACATTTAGAGAGCAAAACAAACTGATTCTGGACAAAAAGTGGTGAGTTTGGTGAAATTGTCCTCTCCTCCAAATAAAACAAGAACGGAACAAGGTAAAAACAAACTTTTTTTTTTCATGATGAAATAGCGAGTCTCTTCTTTCATTTGAGCTATTCAGTGTTTTCAGAGATATGGCACAAAATATTCTGTGGGTCTAGAAATATGACTGAAAATGGGCAAAAAATGCTGGCACAAGGCACTTTAAATTAAAAAAAAAAAAAAAAGAAACGGCTGGCACTCAAAGAGTTGAATAACACTTGAAAACCTACAAAATTGCATTATGCATGAATAAAATACTGGCAAGTTTCATAGTGATTATCTAAGGTAAAATGGTAAAATTGCATCACATAATTCCCATGTGCATATCAGCAGGAATGTTGCATGTCCCCAGACACAACATTCACATCCACTGATCCATATCAAACAAAACTATTTGTTTGCCCTTGTTTCATATGTCCTCTGTGTATTTGAAGACATCTGGATGTTCAGTTGCCTGTCAGTTTTTTACCTGATATTCTGTCATGGTAAGTTTCTGTTATTTGTTGTTCATCATTTTGGTACAACTGTGTAAACACAGCATTGCTGTAAAACAGCATGCTCTGAAAGCTAGTATTAATAAAATATGGCTGATGTCTCCTTGTCAGTATCTGGGTAAGGAGCAATGCATGTTAAGCAAAATACACACAGGATGCATTGTGTGCTTGGAATCGGATCGCCCAACTGCATGGCATGCATTGTGATCAGACCCATTTAAACCAGTCATTCCAGGCATCTTGGACTGATCGGACTGCTTTTAAATCTTAGAAAGCATTCAAGATAAATTCAACAAATGATTATGAACAGCTGATGATTTTGCCTTGTTTCTATTATTTACACCCCTATTCAAAACATCAGAATCAATGTCCTTTGTGTTTTAAAACCAAATGTTAAGCTTTAAAAACCCTGAACTGAAAATATTTGGACCGCTGCATAGAGGTGCTTTGTGACCCTCTGCCAGCATGGGGACATAACAGAATTGAGCTCTCTAACACAGTCCTGATATTCTTCACTGTTAGCTTGAAGTTTAATCATTAAGATTTTATTACCTGGTCCCATTTTGTGTCTGAAAAGATTTTTTTTTTTTTTTTTTTTTTTTTTTTCATGTAAGTGAAGCAACATTGTTAGAAAGAAATGAAGTGTCTTTAACCAATGAGAGTTGAGGGTTGGGGTAAATCTGAGGTGAAGTACATAACTAATATTCTTAACATGTGAAGAACCAACAGAAGCACTTAAAGCAGCGACAAAAGCTGACAAGCGTGTTTCACAAAATCAGAGATGGATGTGACTGTCAAAAGACGAGCTAGTGAGCTCAAATTTTGACACTCGTCACTTCCACTCAGTGATTTATTTTGTCTCAAATGATGCAGAAAAATAGTTCAAAATATCAGAGCCCACTTGTTAAGTGCCTGTGTAAAAAGTGTCATTCTTTTGAAATGGAGGTAAATATCCATGATAATCAACTTTGAATCATATTTCCCTTTTCATATAAACAATGAACTCTCCCAACTGACCTCTCCAAAGGTCAAATCAATCAATCAATTCAATTGGATTTGTAGTGCCTCATAAATGACCAACTAGCCAAAACTACCACTAAACTGATGTGGACTGTGGAAACAAGAGAGGATTTTTTTTTTTTTTTGTGAGAAAGCCTGTAGGGCAAGTATGCAAACATGCATTAAAGCACCCATGGCTGGCCCAGATACATCAACAAAGGACAAGCTTGTATGACAACACACACAGAGGAAGAGTGACTTCATTCTCGGCTGAAGTAGACATTAGTCCACTAAATCTTTACACAGCAAATACTGTACTTTTGCTATTTTATTAATGTCCTGCATCAAATCAGACAATGTGGAGAAAAATACATTTAAAAGGGGAATCAATCATTCCTGTGTCATCAGGACCTTCGGCAATTATATTGATATGACATATTGTCATGGGTCAAAAAACTGTCATGTTCAGGAGGATCTCAAGTTCCACATTTATGGTCACAGCTGTGTAGAAACACGGTCACGCAGTTCACATCGGGATTCTCCAAGTGATGTGATTTCCTGAGAATGAGCTAGGATTAATTCACGTATGCGCTTCCATTAAAGATTGTGTTGACCCGGCCTTTTTGTGCAATGTCAAAAGGGGTTTAGTTTCCCAGTTAGCAACCTTGTAAAATATATAGGTATTGTAGTGCTGTTGATAACATAAATAGATTCAAGATTCTCTCAATCGGAAAATAGAGAAGGGGAATTCAAGGTAATACCAGGTGGAAAAAGACACATTTCAGTAACCTTAAAACAGAATCTATTTCCCCTTTGGCCACACTGATGGTTATAGTCAGAAGTGTGCTTTCTTGCTCACTGTCTGACGGTGACGTCCCGTTATACAGATTGATCGTGAGAGAACACTTTTCTATTTTATCAATGCAGTCAAAACACTGAAGGTCAGTGAAAACATGAATTTCAGCTGATGTAAATTTGATCTTTAAAGAAAGGAAAAATAAAATCCACATGAACCCAATCCTGGCTTCATGACAAATTAAATTACTGCCAGATTTGCTGAACAAGTTTCACTTAGAAGAACTGAAGTAAACTCATCTCTTGGAAGTGAACGATAGTGTGATATTGTGGGGTAAGTCTATGAAGCTGTTCTTTTGTATTTTAAATATTTTGAGCATTCCATAAGAACTATGGTTAGTCAGATAAATGTCTCTCTTTCTGCACATTGTCTTAATCTTGTCTTGTTGCTTTGTTTGGCAATTTATTTTTTGCAAACTCTTTTTGTAATTTGTCTGGAGAGGACAGATGATTCTTAATTCCACCCTCATTTTTTCATTCTGATTTTGCATCCTCTGATGGAATATTTTTTCATACTTTATTCATGTTTATTTGCACCCGCTGAAGGCCTATTATTGTGGACAGTCAGCATGTTTTATGCCTCATTCGCCCTGTTCTGGCATGCACCTTGGACCCAGAGACACTTCTCCAAAAAAGATGCCCCAGCAATTTGCCAGCATGCACCTTTCCCAACATGCATTGGTTGGGTGAAAGGCATAGATACAGTGAACAAGTCACCAGAGCTTCTAAATTGAACCCAGGTTCAATTTGTCTTTCTTCCTTTCGTTGATTTGATTGCCAGACCTCTAGGTGACCTTGGGTCGTAATCCACCCTTGTTATCACTACCAGGCCAGTGAAACCTCTCATTCAGACTCCATTCAGCTGCCAGTCAATCCACCTTTTCCTGAAAAGATGAGACATATTTGAAGTGTTGCTCACAATTGTACAGTAGGTAGAGCCTTGCACATCTCCTTTAATGTCACACTTTCCCAGAGCCACAGCATCCTCTGTGAAAGATAATGGTGTGTAGGTTTATGTGTGGGGCATGTGTGCTCTCTCCCCCGTGCTTGTTCTGTTGCTACAAAGTGTTCATCTTCAAGGAGAATAATTCATGTTTTGGATGATTCATTTAATGAGCAGGATTGTGAGTGGTTTCAGACTTTCCGGTTGTAATTAAACAAAGCGTAGTACAGGAAGGAGCTGGAGGGGAATAATTGCCATAATTATTAAAAATCTGTTGTATCACCACATGCATCGCTAGTGTGAGGGGTATTTTATTTTGAAAAAGTTGATAATTTCTGATACATTTCAGGATATGGTGGATGCATCACATGTCCATGGTCTTTTTTTCTGTCATTCTAGATAAAATTAAAAATAATTCTGGCCAAAGGCAGCACTCATTGGAATTGCAAATGAGTTTTAGCCTTTCTGCTGGGTGCCAGCAGTGTTGACACCACAGATGGCTTTAACTTTTTGGCATTTTAATGGGCATGATATGAAAAATTGTGATGGCAGCTTTCCCATTTGAAGGAGTCCTTAGCAAACTCCCTCCTCTTGGTTCAAAGATGGCTGCTGATGTGAACCCCTGTTTTCAAATGCCAACACAATTAGCCTGCCAAGTGCCGCCTTAAAAGATCTACAATAGAACTGTGCGTAGCTCGATAGCCAGAGGCTTTATCCTTTTTTGCAAGGCACAGGAACTGGCCACCTGCAGCACTGAATCTGGTCCTTGTCCTTTTGATGGGGATTCCTGCCCTCCACACTGGAGTAGGTAGAACGCTTTCTGATGATCTTTCTGGAGGCTTCAGCATGAGTTTCAGTGGTCACACAGAGTCTGCTGCTGACAGCATTCCTGTCTGGTCAAAGGCAGAAATTAAAAAAAAGCCCTTCAGTAAGCAACTTTGGACTGTCACCAACATTGTGTGGTACTTAATTTTCTGCGACTTAACTTTATTAAAAAAATAAAACCCAATGCATGAGTATGTCACATATTTTGTGGGGTGTAATCATTTCAGAATGTATGTCCTTTACATGAAAGCAATTTCTTGACAAGTCATACCAATTTTAATACTGTAAAAATCCAAATAAACAATCAAAATGTTCCATTTCAGTGTGAAACTATTGAATATTCCATTTTCAGACATACTCATCAATCAAGATCTATAATCCATCACTGTCATGTCAACAGTGCATGCATTAATTTGGAGGAATATATTCCTTTTTTTCCCTGCACCTACAGGCAGTAATTTTAACAACTGTCAGCATGTTCTGAGATGCTGTAAGTAGAGTTTAGATCAAACCCCCTGTAGGAAGCTGCACACTGAACAGTCGTGTTTGCAGTATACAATTATGTCCATTCTTGAGATAAATTAAAGGTACATCACTGTCTTTGATCACGTTAAATGCCAATGACCTTGACAAGTCTCTGTATTTGAACCCTTGGTAATAAGAAACTGACATTGTGCCAATCTAGCTACTGTTTAAGGCAGGGGACCAACGTTTATAGGCAAAACAGAATCAATCACATCTCAGTCTAACTAGTGACACATATTGACTTGTCAATACCTTCTGGTGTCACGTTAGAACACAATGGCCATCCCAGAGCGTCACATGCTCTGCTACAAATGCAGTAAATATGGTTATCATTGTGAATTCAAACAAAAAGCACTTGGTTAGGTTTAAGAAAATAATAATAAAACAAAATCATCAGTACATTTATTTCCTCCTGGATGAAAGTGCTGTGTTTGTAGGACACATGCCTTTAACCCCTCATTTTTGTTCTCTCTTTAAACTTCATCGCCATACTTTAATAATACTTTTTCTGAGCATTTAATATTAACACATGAGTTTAAATTATAGTTGCTTGGAAGTCTGGTATCAGACATGAATCTGACATCTTAGCAATGAAAATGGACTTCCAAAACCTATTTTGTATGTAACATATGTAGGGAGTGACTGATGAGGGAATGAGGTGCAGATGTGGACATGGGCAGGGTAGTTTGGCCGCTTAATATGAAATAAATGGAGAGTTAATATCTTGAAAGCAAAACACATGAGGAAATAACGAACAATTTGGCAGGGATCATGACAGAAAGAGGTTATTCTTTTTAGACCACAAATTAAATGAATGATCACAAAAGACAAAATATAGTACGTTAGTAAGAACTAAAAAAATGCATGTTACACCTTTACAACTATAGTATGTTATTCTTCATGCTGAATAGGATGGGTTAAAAAAGTATTATCTAAATTATGAATCAAATATGTTCTGTTTGCTGAGTTGAACTTGTTTTTCATGTTGCTGCACTTTTCCTGAGGGAAATGGAAAAGAATTAATTTGTGTGGGCATGCTCTCATGCATGTCGGTGCATTTGTCTGTGTATTGTAGAGCGAATGCATCATGCATGATGGCAAAGTCGAACTCCATATTTCAAAACCTGCTGGTGTCACTTCTCCCCCAGCTTGACAGAGTCAAAGAATGGGGAGGAAAGCACATCAGCTCCCTGTTTTGTAAAGGAATCACCTTTTTAATTTACCGTAAGATGTCTCTCAGCACACAGAGAGATTTCTTGAGACGTTTTTCTGCTTCATTTGCACTGCATTTGCACTGTGCTGTTTTTTTTTCGTTGAGCTCATCAGTTTTTGCCCATGTCAAAAGCTCTTCCGTTTTAATGGATTTTCAGCTAACAGATTTTCTATTTACGATAAGAGGATGCTCATAGCATTAAAAAGCCCAACTGAATGTTGATGGGGGTGGAGTATTTTTTTTGCATCGTCTTTGCCCTCGTTTTAATTTTTGAATGGTTTGCTTTTTTGTAGAATGTGACAGAAAATAGAAGGAAAGGCCTAAAATGTTTTATTTACTTCAGCAAACAGACAAATTAAAAAGGTAACTTCATATCAGACATCTGGTAACAAACTGTAACTCAGTGTTTTAAAACAGTAAACTTAAAATATGCTATGCAGCTATATGAGGTGTCACCTTGTGAATATGGCTTTTATATGCTGCCCAATGTAGTGTATTATTTACACAAAATTCAATAATGCCATATGTGTGCTGTCACTGCAAAATGCAAAGGACTCACTCCAAGTAGTTCATATTCTATTGACACATAGGGGCTGCTCTGAATGTGACCATGGTATAAACATGATGAGACACCCAGTGGCTTCCTTCTGATGCAGGGAAAAAAAAACAAAAAAAAACAAAAAAAAAAAAAAACAATGGGATCTGCACTCAAACCATCTCATCCATTATTGTTGTAGGATATCAGGACACCTTAATGAGTCTCAATGTGATGTTAGAGGAATTTTTGAGTATCCCTGGCTCTGGAAGCAGATCTCATTTATTTTCTGCCTGAATTGACAATGTTCAGTGACACACACTTGGAGCACTTCCAGAACTTGGATGGGCATCTAACTCTTTGTTGAATTATCAATGCCAACACATTCTCATACTAGCTAATTACATACTGACACTTCCCCAACTTTGACAAAGTATTCTGAATAAAGTTCACCTCTGATCACATATCACTTCAAATTAAAAACAAACAAACATGTAATTCCTATGGAACTAGTGGTTACTACACAACTGATAATTTCAAAAATCCTATGCATGTAATATTATGTAGGATTTTGTTTCAACAAATTATACTGCCTTTGCATCCCAAATGGACTATTAAAATTAGTTTGAAGCAGTCCACTATTATTAGGGTGGAATGCTGCAACCACTGTATTTGAGTCAAAAATGAGAGCAATCAAAAAGAACTACCTCCTCATCAATAAACCACAGTGATCCCATCCATCTCTCCAGAGCTATGATGGATAGACATGGACCAGTCTAATTAAAGGATGAATTATGAAATGGATTCAATTCATCACTATACTGTCAATGCTATTAAATTCACAGTCAGTCCCATGTTTCCGTATCTGGGTTATGCTGCTTTTTTGCATCTATCAATCATAAATCAAGGAAAAATTAGTCCCAGCAGGGGATTTTATGTAATTTATCTGGGCCACACTTATCTGGTCCAACAATTCTCTGCTTTAGTAGGTAGCATGTGTGGAAAGAGGCCTTGAGTTTAATGATTCCTGGTATCGTGATGAACCTTCTCAACTACATATGCCTGCCGATGTGGTGTTAGCACTAACATTGTTCTACAGTCACACCTCAGTGGCACAAAGATGTACACAGCCATGCATTCATTCACGTAAACAAACTCTGGACTGGATTATCTGTTGCACACGCGACACATTTTTTTTCTATTTAAATGGTTCCTTCTTAGCTGTATGGAATTTGGTAAACACTCAGATTGAGGTCAGTCAACAATTTCTGTCCAAAGGAAACATAATGTTGGAGATGTGAGGAACATAATAAGCACCTTTCAAAGGATTCAAGTAAACAAGTCAATTTGATTACAGTCAGCGAATACAAAACTACCAACAAGATTGCTGCCTATCCATGTCTGCAGCAAAACACTTGAATTTTTGTATTCATGTGTATGTGCTTGCATTTCTGCAAATATGTGTCTTCATCTGCATGCTAAGTGGTAAATGTATTATACAAGAGACAAAGTTATTTTTCTGCACACAAGCAAGACAGAAGGAAAATGCTAGCATAATGCCCAATGCAGTTTTTAGCAGGACAGTTGAATGAGTTGGGGCACAGCAGAACGACCACTGCAATCTTTTTCCTCACAAAACAAAGATACATACAGCTTCACAGCATCTTGGAAAGAGGAAACTACTCTGACTGGAGACAGCCACACAGTTTAACGGGGTGAATAAATAACTTACAATTTCTAACAATATTTTGTGGTGAAGATGATGGACCTACTCTTCAAAAACATTTTGTTTTCTTAACTCAGCACCTTTCATCACAGTTACAGTGATGAAATGCAGTGTGTGAACTATAACCTGAAGACAGCGAGTGTCATCAAGCAAACAACCACAAATAGAAACACAAATCAATTATGCTTCCGGAAGGGCATTAATTATTAGCAATGTTTTCGTATAAAGAGTTTATCCTGATCTAACTTGCATCAAGAACAGCATGATGCATCAACAATTTACCTCACAGAGATTCATCAGAGCCTAAAAGAGAAAGCAAAATCTATCCCAGCAAATGAGAACAAGACGAGAAAGTTAGCTTGGTTGGCTGAGTATGCAATATGTTGATTGCAGCAAACAAAGCAGCGTAGAACAAATTGCTTATTGGAAACTACAGTACAACTATTAAGGAGAGACAGGTGAATAGTGTTAAACTTTTATCGATCTGAATTATATGCTATTTAGGTATTAAATATGTCATATATTAAACTTGTGACAATATGATCACTTTTTCAGAAGAACATTTTGTAAAAAAAATTATAAATTTGGGGATGTAAAATACATAATTTTTAAAAATCTTTGCATTACTTCAACACATATATTGTATTGTCACTGCTCATGTGCAACCTTTGAGTAGAGTTGTCATGGACTGCTGGTGCCTTAAGTGCATCGAAAAGGAAGCATGTAACCATGCTGGATAAGCATGTGGTGTTGAATGTGAAACACAGTGTGTGCTGTTTGTGGTTCATTTCAAATCATCCGCACTGTGTATATAACATATTAACTTTTGCAACCCTGATGATGTGTGGCAGATGAAGTGTGCCGTTAGCTCTATTTATTTGCTTCAATAATTTGGTATGTTGTAATCTTTGATTGCATTTGACATACTGTGTGGTCTTGAATTGCTAATTAGGATAAAGTGCAGGTAAAATGAATGTTTATAGTTAATTAAATGTGTTTGCATTATCCACTTCATTAAAAAATACACGTAAATATAAAATATAATATAATAATACACAATATATGCTGGCCAATTATCAAAGACAGGGATTGGACACTGGTTAAAACTAGAAGCGTTGCTTACTTTTTCCATTTGTGACTGCATCATGCAAATTTGAGTTAAACGAAATAAATGTGCTCGTCAACCAGCCTCTTCCTTTTGTAAGGTGCATACCCCATATGTAAAAGAAACAGAAATTGCTTTCTTTTCATACAAGATAATAAAAAGTATATTGTATGTATCACTTGCTGTTGTGTGCTTTACATAGAAGTTTCATACAAAGGAAAACTCTTTTGTTTGAAACTTGTATGTAAAGCATACAACGGTGAAGTCATATATAAGATCCTTAGTAAATTTAAACAAAATGGAACTTGTATGATTTGGGTATTTATCAGAATAGTATATGACAGTAATGATACAATATCCTTCTTTTTATTATCTTGTATGAAAAGAATGCAAAAGTGGCCACGTTCAAGAGTAAATCATATACTATTCATGAATTTCAGTACATTTCTTTTATTTCTTTTTTTTCCTGTTTCTTTTCTGTGTGGGACAGTTCATATGGACCTGCTTTATTGCACAATATAGGATCCTTCAGTATAAGTCGTCAAATGCATTTTTACATGGCAGCAAAAATAAGAATGTGTTAAATGTATTCATGGGGGAGGATCCAGCTATGGGTGGTGTTGGTAAATAGTGACAAAATTAAATAACTGGTGAGTGAGCGATGTTGCCAACAGCCATGTTTTTCATTTATTGCTTTTTTAAGACATTATCATAAGGTTATTCATCCTTAACCCTGAATGTCTTATGTTGAGCTATGTCAAGGATCAGTGCAAGAACACATGTAGAATGATGGAAATGACAAAAATGAGATGGTAATATATTAAAATATATACCAAAAGACCACTTTGCCACAAATTTGGGTGCAAATTCACACGTGCACAAAGGTGCAAAAACACCTAACTACCAACATGAATAAACCCCTGCATACCAAACTTTTTTTGTGTGTAGTTGAACAGTTCATGCATGTAATTGTTCTGTAATGGCAGTAAAACTCCCACAGGATCCATAAGTAGGCTTTCTACTGTATTTAGTCTAGGTTGCAGATAAATGGATCATTTGCGTGAAACTGAAAATACAGTAGTGTATGCAACGGATTTGCAGAGGTGAGTCAGAGGTCACATCACATGTAGGACTGTTCTGCTCACCAGTGAGTCTAACCTTTGAATAGCTGCAACTAGCAATTAGCAACAGTGGCTGTCTCTTGGGGTGGAATAGGGCGAAAGAAAATGAACAGCTGGGATATCTCTTTGCTATTTGATGTTAGGGGGCAAATTCGTTAAGTTTTATACACAAAGCAAGTTGGATAGTTTTGTTGACATTCCACATTTTGCTTGAATTTTTTTAGGCCTCTGTACTTATGTGTGACTGCTTTTTTGTCTATATGTCAGGCAAGCAAGTGATTGGATGGCAGCCAGTTGTAGTCCCTGGACTACCTGGGATGTAAGAGGGGAATGCAAATCAGTAACACTCACAGCTTTCCAGGCGGTTAGCGTTGAGGTGCCCTTGAGAGCAATACATTGAAATCCCAACTGCTTCAATGCTTTAATGTGGTTATACTGGTCAGCTTCCAATGCACAACTGCTGCCAGTTTTTTGCCAAGTTTGACCTCAGTTGCAAAATTAAAACGACAAAGTAATATTTAACCAATGTAGACTTTGAGGTCAAGTTTTTAACTGGCATTACAAAAAGGACCCCTTGATTTCATATTTGAGCCATATTTCTGATTGATAGTTAAGATAAATGCATGGCAAGACCACAGCAAACTGTTGCTTACTATGTATTCCTCAGATTGCCCTTAACTCATTCAGTGCTAGTCCTTTTATAAAACTGAAAGTGTCCAGTGCCAGCATTTTTTTGCCATTTTGAGTCATATTTCATGACCCACATATTTTGTACTATGACTCTGAAAACACAGAATAGCTCAGTTTGAAAGAAGAGACTCTTTATTTCATCATGGAAAAAATGTTTTTACCTTGTTCCATTCTTGTTTTATCAGAGGTAGAGTTTCACCAAAATCACTTTTTGTCCAGATTCTGTTTTGCTCTCTGATTACAATCATCTCCACTTCCTGCTTTGATCTGTGTGACGTATACTGTGTCTTTATGCTCCGACTACATATCCCAGAAGCCCCAATATCACTCACAGACTGTGAAAGAACGCCCTCCTGTGCCAGCTGCCGAATCCCACTTTGACGTATATATACACGTTAATGGCACTCAAACATTGGACTTTAAATGACATACAAACACGACAGTGGCACTCAAAGAGTTAAGATCCAATCAATTATCAGTTATTATTCAATCAACCTATCCAGTGATGATGCAAAAGGGAACATTTAGGGTGTTTCATTTGTGCATGTATGGAGCCCTATATTTTAGATTATGGGGCATCAGTAGCTCAGTCTGTAGTGACTTGGGCTGGGAATCGGAGGGTCGCCAATTCAAGTCCAGGTTGGACCAAAAATGTGGAGAGTGGACTGGTAGCTGGAGAGGTGCCAGTTCCTCCTCCTGGGCACTGCCGAGGTGCCCTTGAGCAAGGCACCGAACCCCCAACTGCTCGGGGCGCCTGGATAAGGGGCAGCCCCCTCACTCTGACACCTCTCCTCTAATGCATGTGTTTGTTTCATAACTTGTGTGTGTAATGTGCAACTGAAAAATATACTAACAGAGTGAAAAAATGTAATTTCCCTCATTGAGGGATCAATAAAGGAATTCTTCTTCTTCTTCAAATAAATCTAATAGCCAATTAGCTATTTGGTGTAAAAGTGAGATTTTGCACTCATGGAAGAATTTGCCTTGTAATTTCTACATGCAATGCCCAGCAAATCTTTCTAAATATCACTCTGATTTATTGACAGCTTCAGTGAGTTAAGGTTCTTGCTTGGAGGATCAGCTCCAAAGCTGCACTGCAGTCCAAACTGAGCTCCCCTCCATAACTTGCACAGCTCCTTAATCTTCCTCGCCCCATCTCCATTCCCTTACAGTATTATGAAGTATCGCTTCATTGTTGGATGAAATGAATAGAGAGAATTCAGAGTGAACAGGGTATAGTTACCCTGTGACGGCACACTTATTGACAGGGCCACACAAAGAGCAGCTAAGATTTAGGAGGTGGCCAGAAAGGAGCGACTCAGAGCTAATGAAGTGTATCCTTCACTATCTATCAACTGTCTTGACAACTATCAACGGACAAAATCGATACAGATGTGGTCAAAGATTCGACAGAGCTTGAATGGGAGTGCTCACCTCAATCTATCTGTGCTATTAACTCTTCGTTTTGTGCCCCCCTTTGGCTGATAGTAATATATATGAATTCCATATTAGAAGCTTTCCTCTATTTCCTGTCTGTGGCTTCCTCCTGTTTAACCAGTGTGGTCAAGTATAGTGCAGTCTGAAATAATGTCAATATGTCATTTTATGTATTATTTTTTTATTATTATAAAGGAAAATATATCTCAGCTGGCTAGAGGATTGTTTCAGTGTCTTGTTTAATTGGCTGGACAGCATGCTGTTGCTTAAAGTTTTTTTTTTTTTTTTTCTTTTGGGTTTTGTGTTGTGTAGTGTGGCTCAAAATACTAGAATGTTATTCCATCAAGTTATTGTGAAACTGGACGGAACCATTTAAAAATAAAAGAGAGAAAAAAAAATGAAATACTTTGTTTTTCCCCTATGGTTGGCATGTTCAGTCATACTGGTGTGCCATTATATTCATTGAATGCATGTTATGGATGTATTGCACTCAATTTTTAATCTTCACTGAGTTTGCATGTTTTCAAATGCTGGTGTTTACATTAACAGACAGTTCCCTTAATTTCCTGTAATGATGTATGATGATCTTCCCTCTTACAGACTGCAGCAAAACACAAATAAATAACTTGTATCTATTCACATCTTGGAGGGCACTGAGGGATAGTCCTCCCCCAGTTTTTGAATTTGAAAGCCACATCATCTCATAATTACTTTAAAACAAATCACTAAGGTATTAGATATAACAGTGGGTGGGAATTTACTTTTGGAGCGTCTCAGCTGGGTGGCTGGTGGCATTAACTGCAATATTCCAAAGGCACATAAAACTATCAAAGTGCTTTGCTGGCTCTTCAGTTCAAATGATGACAGCCCAGTTTGACATGGCTCTCAAATTTGACTGAAGTTTCCACAGCCACAGGAAATGAAATCATTAGGGGTTCCATCATGAAACCATTTGCTATCATCTCCTGGTACAAGAGATATGTATTCCTTAACATCACAATGTGCAACTTTAATTTGATAACATTTAGGTGGAAAATAATAAAACTTAGATGAAATAGATACAGGCTGAGGCAATTGATAACCGTGTGAGGCTGGTCTGACACTTCAATAATACATTTTCTTTTTTTTAATTTCATTTTATACCTTCACTTTTCTCATTTAACATACCCAGGAGACATTTGCATAAGAAGAATGTCCATCATCTGCTTCCTTGTTATTACAAACATAAATAGGAAAATGTACACCCCATTGAATGGATGTCACATATTGGTTATATTTGATCAACTCCACTGTCTTCTGGCTGCATTATCATATCCTGCTAAAATAAGGCCATCTCACCAGCTTACACGAGTGAATTGTGGATTGTATAAAATTACTGATTCCTACTGGAATATTTCATATTGTGCAAGATAAATTAAATGATAAGAATCTCAGTCTTCTTAGTGCACATTTCCTCCTCCAGTTTGTGTAAGACGAAAGCACTGACATTACATTTCTTTTTTTATTTAATTTTGGGGCATGAAAGCACACAGCATTTATTGGCAGGAAAAGCAATTATCATGCGTTCTGAAGGCATTTCCAGACAACAGGCCATGTAGAAGACCTGTTTATCAATGTGGTGTTTTCAATTTGAAATTTGGCAGAAAATCCAACTTGTTATTAGGGTAGCCAACTGGGAAACTGAACACAAAGACACTGAAATTTCACATCTACTCCTGCCTGCAACTCTATTAGCCACCATAGTAGTTGTTCCTGTACTAAAAGATGTAGCACAAACTCTAGATGAAAGACTGGATTTTGAGCCAGAAGTGTCATGTGACTTTCTAATTTCATGCAAAATCCAAGGCCAGTTTGTCATTATTAGACAGAGTAATAGCATAATTTGAATTCTCCGTACTGTGGGTCTCTTCAGAAGGGTAATGACTCATGAAATGCACATGGGTGCTGTTTTTGGGTGTTGTTTTTTGGCTGCACATTTGACTCCTAAAGTGATTTTCCTTTTCTCTGCCTTTGAGAAATGACTCACTTTTTGGGACAGAAGTAGAAGGAGTTGTCTGTGTGAGTGAGGTATTATCCAATAAAACAAAAAAGAAGGTAGATGTGAGGACCCTGAAGCCTTGATGAATTAATTTACCATCAAGTAAAAAGTATGCCTACTCATTAAGGCAGACAGTTAGGAGGGTGTATGGCCAGAGAGACAGAAAGGCAGACAGATGGATAACAGGATTGCTTTAATGGTCCTGATGACCTTAATATGCTCAGGGTTATGCATCCATGGAAAAAAAAATGATTTCTGTCCAGTAAGCTAAATATCAGTGGTCTTGTAGAACTAAGTTAGCAATGAATATTGATATATAATTCCTCAAGGCTTTTAAAGATTGTCTTGAAGCCGATTTAATAAACCTTTTGAATTGACATGTACGTCAACTATTTTCTCAAGCCAATAATGAGGCAGCAGATTATTAAACTGCATTGATGCCTGTTTGGACATGGCTGTTTAGAACTACATTAATGACTTTCAGCCATGCTAACAAATGGTACAGACATTCCCACATTTGGTAAAGAATATTTTTATTTTATCAAAGTTGTTGACTGTAATGACTTAAAATTCTGTTTGGAGCATGAATATGCCACTTTGTATGTCACATGATCACTACTTTATGCTGAACAAATGAAATTAAAATAAATGTCAGTTTAGTGATTATCAGGCTATATAAAATTTCATTGTTTCTCTTGCCTTCTATTACCAGTGTCCATATGCTAAAATATCCAAAGTTTTTAAGGTGTAAGTTCTTAACTTAAATCATGTCATTACTTTACTTATTTCAACTATATGCATAATGGGAGAACAGACAAACAAATGAACCTGTGCTTTTTTGAGCGTTTTTACATAACATTTGTCATGACATAGTGCTCAAGCTCATGGATGGACAGAAAATAAAACAGCAGATGCAGACATCTTTCGAGAAGTGGACATATGCATATCAAATTTGTTGCATGTAAGGACAAGAATGTGATGGTAAAGTGGAAAACATTTTTCTGTGAAGTGCTGTCTGGACATTCAGCTTTGTGATACAGCTGAAAAAACAGATCTTGTGTTTGTCCCCTTTCATTAGAATAAGTATTTGTGCAAATGATGATTATTTTGAAAATGTTTGGCAGTTGATTTATTGTGCATCACAACAGAGTAATCCAAAAGCAATGGAACTAGTTACTTTCAGTAGTAATTTAAGAAAGTAAGGGATATGTAATCCATTACGTTCTTTGAGTAACTACCCCAACACTGATGTGCAGGTAAATTTGCTTTGCTTGTCTGCAAACTACTTATTGAAGTAATGAGCAAAGCTGTGAAGGAGTGGCAACATTTGTGACAACGTTTATTGTGCACCACTAGCACACGACTCGGTCTGGCACTGGCAGCAGTGATTAAAGGGCATCTGTCAGGAGATATGATTTTATCTCCCCCAAACAGAAGTACAGCAGAGCTGACAGCAGCAACACTTACACCTCACATAGGATGGGCTCCACCAAGACAAATGGAATTATGTCTTTCTCTCATTTTGTCAAGCGCCTTATCTGTCTGAATCGATGCAGCTTTCTCTCACCCGAGGAGAGCAGGAGGAAATGTGAGTGCAGCCATTGCAGGTAAACAGTAATTAGACTAGTCTCCCTTTTAAGTCTGGGATAACGTGAAACTTCTTCCTGATTGGAAGAAAATTTATCACAGAGGGAGCGGCAGAGATAACAGTGAGGCAGCTGAGTCTTAAACTCTACATCAACAGTGTTACTGTATGAGCTTTACTCCGTCAATGACAAAATGTCACTTTAAATCTCAAATCTGTCACTGTTGATACAGTTGAGCTGTCTGTGTGTACTTAGAATCTTGTAATATAATCACTTAATCATACAACTCTTACACAATATCTGCTGTATGAGAGATGGTCAGGTTGCCCAAGTGAGTATTTAAACAGAATTAAACACACACAGATTATGACACAAAAGAGGTTCAAGTGATGCATATTTATGAGAGGAGAAGAGAGAAAGAAGGAGTTCCAACATAAATATGTTAGAGGTTTAAATTAGGTACTACAAGGACAGGAATCACTGTCAGAGTGTGTGTGTGTGTGTGTGTTTGTTTGTGTTGTAATCCGAGTTTATGTTTCTCTTTCTTTGTTTACGTGGCATGCCAGCCATGCCTTGTAATGTAATGGCAAATTAATGACCACCATAGCCACCATAACACTGTTAGCTCTATCACTGTTGTTATTGTTAGCTTCTAACCACAGGCAGCTATCCCCATGTTGAGAGCAGTAGAGCTCCTTTAATTCTTCATCACAGACACTGAAATTTGGCAAAATAATCCTAAATCAAGGTGTCATTTAATTTCAGTGTTTTTGTGATCATTAAGCCATCACCATGACAGCTAAACAAACTCAATTTCACTGATAAATTAAGTTTTAATACTTCTTCTTATAAAAAGAAACCACACAATTTGAAATAGGACATATTGGTTAGTTTGTAGGAATATTCCTCATGGATTTAGCATTGTATTGTGTTGCCATAACAAGGGAACTTTTGTATTGCGTCTGCAAACTGCATTGCCAAACCAAAACATTTATCTACATTTATTCCAGCCAATATGCCGCAAACCTTTCACAGAACAAACTTGACAACATGTGGGCTGTGGAATGCAAACCTCGGCCCTCAGTATCAAAATTCTGTATTTAATTCATTAGAATTAAGTACCTGTAACTTTAGTGTAAAATACAGATGCCACATCGGTAAAATATTAGCATATGGTGTGTTTATTCATTTATTTTTGGAGACAAAAATAAACAAATATCATGCAGTACTTTCAGTAGCTAAAATCCAAACTACCTTTAAGGACAAAACTCTATGTATTTAAAGAGGAAACATATTTTTTTGCAAAACAAATGCAAATGTCAAATGCAAAACAAACATGCATAACTTACTATTTCAATTATGTTCACAGAAGCATTATTATTTAGCATATAATTGTAGCGTTATCAGACCCCAACCATGAACTCCTCTGCTATTTGGTTTGCCCTTTACATTTGCCAGAACTTGTTGCGTTTTTAAATGCAGTGTGAAGATGAGCAGCCCCAGTGTGTGCATGTGTAACAGCACAAAAACACACGTTCTCACCTCATTCATTCGCATTAGCTGCTTTTCACCCTGCTTATGCACAAAGCCCCTGATTTCCAGGTGTACATTTTTTTTTCATTACAAAGGGAATTGAAAAGGAGATGGGGACTACTTTTTTGCCTTTCTCCCAGTGATGAGTTCATGCATTTGAAGAGGAGCTTTGTCACCCGTGAATTAGCACTCCATGCATGCACCCTCTCTGCTCTGCCAGACGGCTTTTACATCATCTGAAGCTGAGCGAGAGGTGGGAAGAGAGCAGGCTCCATGCTCAGAGAAGGAAAGGTATGACAAAAAAGTCAAGAGAAAGGAATCCTGTTTCTACATGCATGTGTGTGCAACATGGAATAAAATGTGTATATTGACAAATCTTTGCCCAACCAGAGCAAATACATAACATGGGTTTTGTCAAAATATTATTCTTTGATCTATTCTATTTAAAAAAAAAAAAGGTCATATTTAACTGCAAAGCTATCTGGGGTGGGTGAGAAAGACACCATCTCAACTGAATTTAACAACCTGCAGGCTGCACTGGTCCTCCCACACATGTCAAGGCAGACATCCTGCATTACAATAAATGAAATAATTATTACATGGGACGAAACTTCAGATGTGTATGCTTTTGAATGCATGTGTGAATGTGTGCACTTAATGTTTAGCTTTATGTTTTAGCTGTAGGCTTGTATTTGAGCCATGTGGGTGAATATGTGTGTCTATAGCACATACAGGAGGTGTCAAAGCCAGCTGCTGGCTTGTACTGTATGATGGCAGTGCTCATTAGTTGGCTATTCTGGACTCCCTGGAACTCTAAAGGGGCAAATATTTCAGAGGATTTCACAGTCAGCAAGGTACTGATGAGACACCTGGCCTAGCCAGTATGAACAATATGTGTGAAAGAAAAAAAATATCCAAGCATTTAACCCACAATGAGTCATCGCCTCATTCTGAGAAAAAAAACAAAAAAAAAACAATGATTAGTAATTTTTCATGTGATCACATGCTTTTCTTTTCACAAGGACATCGAATGAAGCAGTTCAAAGGGTTTTGAATTTTCAAAGTGTATAATAAATCTGTATTGTCATCTAAACAATCACATTCCCTTTTCACTTTTTGACAGGGTAATTAGCAACCATGAGCCCACATGAATGTTCAGATAATGAAGCTCTGAACTCATACAGTTCCCAAAGTTCATCATTATTGGGCAGTGGCATCATTTGCAGCCCACAAAGTTCAAATTTAGAGAAAAGGCACTAGATATGGGGAGGCATTATTTTTTTTTCTCTTTTTCTATTGAATGTTTCTGTGCTTCCAGTGCAGACCCTTGTATCAACTTTGCTAAGTCTAATCTATTGATGCAGGGTGGTTTTACATTCATCTGGCATTGACATTATGCTAGTGAAAAGCAGGGAGCGCTTTGTGGATTTATCTTTGACTCCCACGCAGTTCTTGGATTCTAATTTTCTGATAACAGCTGAACATGAGTTCCCCCCCTAAAAGACACAACTTGAAACTCGAATGTGCAATTACAGCAGAATGAAAGTCTGGGGCTCTTTCATAACATAAGTCCACAATAGAGGATCTGCTGTTTTGTCCAACTGCATTTCTAGTTACAGAATTGTATTAGAAGCCAATAGATATAGTGCTGATTTTTGGAATTATTTTTTTTCCACCCGCTGTTATGAGTGAAACTCTTCCCTGAACCACAGTGGCTCAACCTCCAAATCCTCTGAAGCAGGCTGCTAGAGTCAGTTCCTGCCCTGACCAGCCCTTATCTTAGGATACAGGCTGTTCAAATGTCTGACAAAATCCAGACAGATTAGCCCTGACTAGAAGTTAAACGAGTCACCTTCAAAGCCTCAAAGACTATAATCTGTTACCACGTGGCAAAAGGTCCTTGAAAGCACAAGCTATGTAGTCTGCGATGTTGGAAAAAGATCACAATTCAGATGCAATAGTTTCTGTAATAAACATGCTGGATGTGTCACTGATAAAATGGTAACAGTATTGTTTAAATGTGATCCTGCTACCAGCCTTTATCGTTTCATACACTTTATTATCTTTGCTATAAACAGGGAAAGTGTTCCTTTTTTAGTGTGGTGTGTGTTTTTGCCAGTATGATTTTGTATCCACTTTGTTTTACCCAACCTTACCAATATAATGTGTGTTACTAAAAATTTACTCTTCATTGATTTTTCTGTACACCCAGTCTAACACCGTGTTACGTTCCCATACAACAAAACTGCATTGTCAATTAAGTTCCGAAGGAAACATTTTGTTTAAAGTTAAGTTTGTTTTTGATGGATGGGTCAAACAAACAGGAGACCATTGTTGGTGTGCCGTGTGAAACCAAAAGTCAGTGTTCCCTTATTATGTCTGGAGGTTCATAAAATAACAAACTGTGATTTGTTTCACCTAACTTAAACAAGTATTTATTTTGTTAAAACTGTGACCATATTTCACATATATAAACATATGTAAATATATTCCTGTTGAAATTTAATTGGGGGTGTAATTCAGTTGTATGGGAACCCCAACAGGAATGGATGACTAGCCTTGATACATGTTGAAAGTGTTTATAGAAGCCTTGTATCTGATTTCAAATTTTGCTCACTTTCAGAAAGATCTGTTAAGAGACAGTATTCAGACAAATTAACCAAAACACACCAGACAACCAGAGGCTCATTGGATCTAGAGAGGTTTTTAAAGAGAGTGGCTGATGAGGGAGTGAGGTACAGGTCTGTAGATGAGCAGGTAAGCTCAGGTGAGGGGAATGAGGTGATTGCAGGGCAGATGAGAGTGCCAACACCTGAAATAACAGATGAGTTATTGATATGACATGAGTAACAGTGCAGAAAAATGTGAACATGACTGAGGTTGGTTGGCGTCATGACATTGAGACGTGATTCAACTGTAAAATATGGACTTGATGCAGGTAGACAACATCTCCTTTTATCACACCTCGCTTTGCCTTTTGGAACAAATCAGAGCTTCCAGGCTTTTTTGTGAATGTAAGAATAAATTATTTAAAGCTACTCCAGGTTGATTGTGACATCTCAGATCCCCTTTAGAAAACATCTACTTTTAATGCAGCAGAGTCTGGCAGTGTGAGCTCTCCATCTCGTACTGGACCTCTGTCTCTGGAGATCGAAGGCGACTGCGTGCTGTAAATTGTTTTGTATGAATTTTGCAGGATATCTGACCTGATGACAGGCATTACTAAGAAATATATTGTCACTGACGGTTCCATTTGCTCATCAGAATTGAACTTTTTTTATCCAAGTAACTTTAATGACCAACGGTGTTTATTTTAATACTGTTTCGTCTGTATTTATTTCTAAATGATAACAATCTCTCCAAAAATAATCAATTATGTTAGTAATTGTGTTTTTAATTACATTTGACCAGAGGTGCCGCCCACTCAGATACTCTATTTCTCTGTAACCATGAGGAATTAGAGAATTTCGAAGTTGAATGATGTCGAATGCCAGAGCTCCTTAATCCTGCACAGAACTTCTCAACTGTATCACACTGAATCACAAATTGTCAGTGTGCTAATGGAGATTCATGAATAATCCAAAAGCATGAACTCTCGACAGTTAGCGCTTGTGCACATAAATATGAGGCAGAATTCACATCTAATTTATGAATGTGTGAACTCTACATTTGAAAAAATAAGAAAAGTCTCTTATGTAGCAATCACCATTACTTGAAGCTTTCCTCCTGCTCTGGAACATTTTAATCACTAGTAAACATGTTGCAAGCAATGGGAAAATAATGAAGATTAAGTCAGGAAGAAATTGAGCAGGATTTAAATTAATCTGCTGACACCCCTGCATCATGGTGGCATAGAACATTAATTATTACAATATAAAAATGCCCTGAAGCATGCTCAACACTTTATCTCTGTTGCCTGCAATTCTTCAATCCCAACACTGTTCACCGCTAATTTAGCAAGGACCCAGAAGGCCTTGAAATGGTCTATTCACTAATGAATGCAAAATAATTGTCCAGCACCACCTTCACATGTTCAAATTAATGCCTTATGTGTGTATTGGGAGGCCTACTCATTGATTGGATTCCTAGACACTGTATTTTTTTTTTTTTTTTTATGAATGACTTATTGAACCTTTACACACTTCACCATGTTCACATGATGTGAAAAAGAACATCACAAGATTTAAGGAGTATCATTACCAGTTATCATAGCCTTACAATTTCACTAATTATGTCATTTGATTAACAGGTTTTCAGAGCAAGTAGAGGGTAGCACAGACATAATTTGGAGAAGCTTTTCCTTGTAAATGAAAGGTAGGAAGAGGGTGATTAACTGACGACCACTTTTGCAAGGTTTCATAGTCAAATGTACTGTATTTAACAGATGTAATGGCTGCTTGAATGTGAACTTCAAAATATAGCACCTTTTTGCACCGTTGCCAGTTGCTCCTCTGAGCCAATGCTGTGTCTGTCCAGATACCCATAAACATAACTGTGCAGGTTAGTTCTGTGTAAATGATCACTATGTATTTTATGTAGCATTTTTATAAAGTTGGGAGACTTACAAGAGTCATATGTAAAACGACATGGTCCAAATCTATGGACCAGAGGGAACTTTGCCTTAAGGCCCATAAGGGTCAGATCCTACACCTCTCCTATAATGCAACTGATTACCGCTTTTTTGGTAAATGTCAACATTTGTCAGATTCCATGCCCCTAGCTTGTAATGCAGGCTTTATTCAAATTTTTTGGTCTCCATGCAAAGTTGATATGACCCTGTTGACATCATTCAGAGTATTTTCTCAAACTTGTTAAAGCCCCTTTCAATGCCACAAGACATATCATAACAGCCTTTACAGGCTGAGAAGGCTACTGCCCATGATAAGCGTATTCATTTTGATGTGTCAGATCAGTATAGTGTCCCTTTTAATTTGCATTAGTAGACTTTTTGGGCCACTTTGGGGAGATTAAAGTCATTTATTTCCTACAAGGTTGTATAATTAGGATTTATTTGGTGTTTCAAGTTTTCGAGTTCAGTATTCATCATAGTTTAGTTCCTTATCATTGTCTCTTTAGCTGCTAGATGCTTAAGATCTTTCACCAGATAGTCGCTAACTCTGTCTGCTCTTTAGCTCTTGCAATGGATTTGCAAGAGTTTTCCTTGCCTGCTGCTGCAGGTTTGATCCATGAGACTAAACCCATGCAGCAAATGTGTCTTAAAACCAAAATGAGCTAAAAGAAGCTAAAAAGCTGAGCATAGATTCATAGTCCATGTTGAATCTTTTCATATGATGTGCAGTATATGATGGATTCTTTTAAATGTACCCCAACTGGTTGACAGTATGTACTGTAGGTATGACACAGATTATACTGAAGGGCATATAGAACAGATTCTTTCGTATTCTGAGGATCCAAAGAAACTGACCTGCTGAAGTGAGGCCTGCTGAACTATAGCTGTAAAAGGTTTTTTGTTTTTTTTTTTGGTCCCAGTTCCTTCTGAGGTGGAAAAAATGTAAATAAATTACCTCCCAACCCTTGCTGCCTGTGTGTTGATGTAGAGAGGAGTGATTGGGTTTCGATGACATCCTTTTTAATACAAACTCAGCAACTTTGCCAGATGTACAATAATTGTTGCTTTTATAGAATGATTTTGCTGTCTGTATGATGCACAATGAATAATCATGTGTCATAATGTACAATAATTTGAGCATTTTATGATTTGTTGCTGTTTTTTTTTGTTGTTTTTTTTCTTAAACTAAAGATTTTACAGATTCCATGTACCACTAATAGCTCCATAGTATGATACCATTTTTGTGGTCATCATTGTGGTCATATTTCATCATTTTTACATAGATAGTTGTGCTTAATTGCTTAGTAACTGATGATGTCCATTTTGTCCAAAGCAACTGACTTATTAAAAATTCAACGAAAACACAGTGTTTGCAGGAGTCAAACAATGCAGTAAAATTCAATTTGTGCAAACCCTGATCCTGAGCCCCAGACCTTATCAACTCCTAGATACGCCCCTGCCCCAGGCATTACACTAAAAGCAAACCCATGTTTTTTTTTTAAAGTAATTTTGCTCACCCCACCACATAAATTTAATAATTTCCCTCTAGGGTGATGTGCTTTCAGGCAGTCATGTGTGCCATATGACCCCTGGCAATAAATCCAAGAGGTCTGGAAAGGTGACCCCTATGAATTGCATGCATATGACTAGATATTGTCAGTAAGAGGTAATAATATGCACAGTTGAATTCTCTATCATACCCAGAGGTGTGTATGTGACAAATGGGATATGGTTCATGATGGGAAGAGAGAATGGCAATAATTTGGGGACTTGCAGAGTGCCCTTTCAAAATACCTGCCAAATCTCATCGCATTTAATTACAGTAGATTAATGTGTCGCTCTCTAAACAACCACAAGAGTGACTTGCCGATGGAAGTTGTCACTGCACACTTGATTAAATCAGTTCATTGTTAAATTATTGTAATTAGATCTGGCAGCCAACATGGAATGTCCACTGATTAGTGGACTAATACAGAACAATTGACTAATGCATGCCTTTTTCAATATGTTACACAAAACACTTAACAAGATCAGCTTTTCTTCTGTATTAGCAATGCCCTGCTTACACCTGAGAGATGTCCAGTTCCAGTGAATAGCTTCCTGGTTTTGAATTCCTTTCAGCCACAATACGTGCTTTTCTCTGTTTTTCTCTCATTGGAACAGAATTCTGAGTTTGGCCCTCCTCAACACTATTCTTTGCAGGAAGTGAGGTGCTTCTTTCCTAACAGCAACAATTCGAATTGAGACTGAACAATTATGTTTATTTTTGTTTTAATAAATACACAAAGAATGCGGGCATTACATTAGTCATTATGTTACCTACAAAAAAGGTAATTCAATGAAATAGTTACTATCTAATGCATCATACAGTCTGACAGCATCTTGTCCATAAAAGCAGTCTGAGAGAACGAAGGTGAATTCCTTTGATGCATAACTTGTTTCGTGATTCTGCTAACAGCGTGTACACAAAGTGGTAGCAATTTCCCCCTGATCTTTTTTTGCTGAGGTTACAGTGTCCTTGGTGCGGTAATCCATTTAGCTGTTAAAGAGTCCTTATCAGCCATGCATACTCGAGTGGTACATGGTGTATGGGACCAGAGTCAAAATTAGAGAGAACAGTACTCGTATCACTGGAAATATTTCTGTTTGCGCTTCACAAATAGACAGTGACAAAAAACAGAACAGCCGAGCAGTGTGCTTCTGTGTGAGGTATTGGACTAAATGATGGCTTGACAAATTTGGAATGAGTCAGTGACCATGACAGAGGCCTCATGTCTGGAAGGTATTGTTTTGCAATATCTTTGCAATATCCTGAGACGTTTCTACAGTCTGACAGTTCAGTCAACATTAGTGAACTCCAACAACTCCCATAAAGCGGGAAAATAGAATGCTCAGCGAAGAAACTTGAAATTTCATTGTCATCAATTTACAGAAAAAAAGAAGAAAACCCTTCTCTTACACACGGTAATGCTGTCAAATTGTAGATTCTAAGTTTATTTTATTTGGAGGTGCATTTCGCTTTATCTGTAACTGAGTATTTTAATGTGGGCATGATGCAATATTGATACATTTCTACAGAAGGTAATGTGTAATGTGTGTGTGATGAGTGAAATGAATTTGACAGCCTGAATGCAGAACTACAGTGAAATTTGCTATTCCAGACTTTCCATTTTGCATGTTCAGTGGTCATTCAGGGAGAAATCCATCACAGATGAGGCAGAAGACAAACACTTTATCCACTGGAAGTAGCCTCAATAGGCCAGAATGCACACCCACAAGGCATCTGAGTATGATACATGGCTCATTATGTGACAGGGAACTCTCTTGCTGATTTTCAGACTGCTATTTTTGTCACCCAAATGTACAGTAAGACTGCTGCTCAGCCCAGCTAAGATTTCTAGGGGGTTCTGAGAGGTATTTATGAGAAAAAAAAAATATAAGACCCCAGAAACTGAGGCAGAAGAAAGAGTTGGCAGAAAATGTGCACAACTCTGCAACTAAAATGGAAATTTAACACTTAAGGCTGGAAAAATCTGTGTGCAATGTAGCTGCTCTAAATTCTAAGGCCCCTGTTAACAACTCACATGGGTCCTGAAACACTATATATGTATATTACAGCTCGGCCCCTAAATCATTTGGGATTTTCCTCTCATCCTGCACCCTTTTCTGGTGCATAACATAATCTTACTTCTATACATAAGTGAGGTTTGTTGCTTGACTGCTACCTGACTACTGCAGATAGTCATGTGACAACTGTACTTAATCATCATGTGCACATCTGTACACACCTCAGGATTCTTCAGACTCCATGGCAATCCGTTCACTGTTACTTGTAATGAACTATTCAGGTAATATTTCTCATTTCAAAAATAGTACTTTTATATGACTGAGAGCTTCACACAGATGGAAGCTGATGGAAATGTGTCATATTCGCTTGACTTAAGTGACTCACGTAAAAATGTATATACATTTGTGTATATATACATACAGCAACTTACAACAACATCAGCCTCCTGGTACTGTTGCTTGTGGTGCTGTCAGGGGGTGTGGCCATTTGGAGCGCATATCCAATAAAGGCCAACGGCTTTGGGCCCAATGCTGCTGCTTGCAGCATTGTTGGGTGGCAGGCATGTTTGGAGTGGGTAATGAACTGGCACAGGCTGATTGCTTGGTCCAAGTTTATTCTAAGTTTATTAATACTCTATTAATGATGTCACATGTCCAAATTATGCCAATTCCCACACCTTTACAAAGCACCTCTCAAGTGAGAAGTAGATCGAATAAAGGGTTCTTGAAAAATTCAAAGTACATTCTGAACACCAATAGCTGGGTAAGGCGAGTGCTTTCTTGGGCTCTAACCAGCCCTTTATTTTCCCACTGGACACCATAGTGTGGAAACAGATCAATATTACATCTCTCACAGTCAGCCTTGGTGGCACCAAGCTTTTTTACATGCACAAAGGAGAAATGAGACAATACAGTTTATAGCACAGAATACTGCAATCTGTATCTTCTACCAGGTCAACAATCTGTCAGCCGAGAGATGCTTCAGGAACTGGTATGGTACAATCTCTTTCAAGTTGAGGGGCACGTCTTTAGGTTTACACTCAATCAAAATCTTTGTGGAAAAGAAATGATGGTGATCAGGTTACTGACACGAGAACCAACGTAAAATGTGTTGTATCATGTTTTTAAAAGCGACAAGTGAGGAGTCAGCTTGCTTCAACCTTTAGCACTATTGTAGGCCGATAGCGTAAAGACATTTTCTTCAGTTTTCTGTTGTCGAGGTCATTTTGCCTCTCGTAAAAATATGGGCGGTACTCGTGGTTTCTGCCAAGCCATGCCTGACTCACTGCACATATTCATCAAAGTCCACCCACTGTTAACCAAGAACAATGGAATAAATTTTGTCATATTGACAGGCAGTGGCTCTTCATCTGTTCATACTGAAGCTGCTGCTTTTACAAATTTTTAAAAAAAATCTGGACAAAAATCCAAGTGATTCCTGTAAAAGATTTCACAAAGAATGATCAAAGACTTAAAGTGGACATTTAACCGGATATTTTGCAATATCCATGGTAAATTAATTAAGAGTTATTTATCACAAAAAATGACTGAGCAACCACATCAGACTCCCCACACTACAGTAGAAAATCTTTTGTTCTTGATGTTTTTGACAAATATACTTTTGACTCAGAAACTTTAAGAATGTGAGAGTGTAATAACAATAAAATAACTTCCAGTGGCATAAGATCTCAAAGCAGTGCAGATGTGTAACAAAGCTGAGGTGCTGTGGCAGAGCTCAGTATCGTTTTTGCTACTCAGGTTACTGCATTCTTTCCTTTCTCATTGCCTGCTCATCGCCTGTTTCCTTGTTTATCATTCAGTGCCAGTGGTCAATAGCTGTTACGATCTTAACCATTGAAGCATGTCCTGAGTTGGCCTGGGGAAGGGTGGCTAACTTTTTGAACTTGAAAATAACTTGTATGTACTATATTAATTTTTTGGGAGGAAATTCACTTCAGTTCAAATTCACGTTTCCTGTTCAACAAAATGCAACATGTATTTAAGATATTTTTCCCTTACTGGCAATCATATTAAGCCTAAACATGTCTTGAATTATTCTCTACTCAATACTCAGAGATATATAATCTTAAAAATATCTCAAACATACCCCCATGTTTATTTGTTGTTGCTGTATAGAAAATGACTTTACAATTGAGGTCAATGTGTTTGAACTCCAAAGATATCTTCTCCGGGTTGCATTTCCTCCTGAAGTATGAAATATGATCACCTCTTATGCTAAAAAAAACTCTTGTTTTCATTCATGGTGAAGCTGTTTTTACACCATAAGCCAGTGAGCTAATCAACTCAGGTCAAAAAGACCTGCATGCTTTCTTATTATAGCACCATATAAGAGGGATGACTCTAATCACTGGATAAGTCAAGATCTAGACAGATATCTAGTCGAGCAGCTTCCCCAACAGCATCCTCAGTATAAGCGTAATTATCATTGGTATATGTACAGATGCTAGAGTCACTCAGTATGCTAAGCTCCCTGTAAACCCAAGAGAAGTGGTATAAGATGTAAAATTAGCACTTGCCATATGTATTTCCCTTTTGTAGTTCTAGATAGCATCTTTGAAGTAAAACAAAACTTTTGGCAGGTAATTGTATTGCTATTAACAACCAATGAAATAGTATAGACTAATGGGGAATGCTTGGACTGATATAAGTGCTACAGTATGTAGTTTTCTGAACACTACACAAATTCAGATAGCCTAACATATTCATGAATGCAGGGAAATATCTTAATTCCCACCATACACAGCAGTTTATAAGTAAACAAATACTGATTAGTAATCTCCGTGCAGCAGAGTTCAGGGTGTGAGAGGAAAATATAATGATAGTCATGGCACCTGCCATAATTCTAATATCCCTCATAATTTACCTTGACCAGACTGTTTTGAGCAGAGAATCTGTTCCAGTCATGAAGTTGGGCCACCATGAAACAGTTCCAAATTAGTATTCATTGGAAGTTTTTTTTCTTTCTTTCTTTTTTTTTGCCTCAGAAATGAAATTCAGAAATTCACGATTCATATTCAGTAGCTGTCCCTTTGATAAAAAAACAATTGTCTTGCTGTGCCCCTGTGTTTGGAGAGCAGCAGTCTTGGGATACAGAATTTGAACTCATTTTCAATCTTGTCTGTCCACACATGCGTGCACTCACACAAATACAATAATCTGTGCAGTACATCAGAGCCAGTCCCTCCCTCAACAGATTATGTTTGATACGAAACCTGCTAACTGCTCGTCATGACTTTAAATGGATAAAGATTAACAGTCGGCATACAAGCAAAACAGAGAGGAAGGGATATAGGAAAGACAAACAAATGTAACACAAGAGCAAATCTCAAGTGTGGGGGGTAATAAATCACAACAAAAGGCTGAAGTCTAACTTCCTGTCCTGCTTTACAGGGGACTGCTGCTAAAATTGCTGGCAAGGCTATTCCCAGCAGGAGGAAACTTGTGGAGATTACTGTGTAATAAGCCTGAAACGGACCGTGGTCGAATTGAGACTGAGCATTCACCCTTCTCCCAGGGTCACAGGACTCATTCTCTCAGGAACAGCCACTTGTCTACCAATCTTTGCTCGCATGTATTAGTAGTGAAGCAGAAAAGAAGGAGGATAGAGGGTTATTTATTTGCCTTCAGGCTATTTCTTGCCAGCCTCTACTCAGTCAACACATTTTCATCATCTGACATCAACCCATAACTGAGCTGATTTAAATTTCAAGGGTTTGTGAAAAATAAATTTCAAATTTAAGTGTAAGTTCTGAGCTTAATATCGTCACATTGAAGAAGAAGAAGAAGAAGAAGAAGAATTACTTTATTTGTTCCTCAATTGGGAACAGTTTTTTCACTGTGTTAGTACTTTTTTGCTGTTGCACATCACAGACAGGTTATGAAACCTGAGTGAGGAGACTGCCTCATACCCAGGCATCCTGAGCAGTTGGGAGTTCGTTGCCTTGCTCAAGGGCACCGTGGCAGTGCCCAGGAGGAGCAACTGGCACCTCTCCAGCTACCAATCCACCCTCCAGACATGGTCCGGCCTGGACTTGACCTACGACCCTCCGGTTCCCAGCCCAAATCACTACAGACTGAGCAATCATGTTATTGAGTCCAATAAACAGATTTTTTACCACTGTCTGTTGACCACATGACCAAATTTCACTGTAAAGCTTGCAGAAATCAATGAACTCTTTTCTAAATGACACAGCTTGCTGTGTTTTATATTGAGTTTCACATTTAAAGATTTCTTATATCTTATAATGACCACAGAACAAAAAATTGTGCAAATGTAGTATAATAATGGACTGTTGCATTCAATTAGATGTACATATGTTCTGTTTGAGACACTGAGATCACATTCTCTCCTGTGATTTCCATATTGTAATATTATGGTGACATCTGATCACAAGCCTTTGTACCTTGCATTAAGCTTTGCAGTGATCTCCTCTGATCTGTTCAGATGTTAATATTCAAAATGTGGTTGGCAAAGCTGGAGGAGTAAACAAACATGACATGACCCAGGTCACGGTTCTTTTGTCAAGGAAAAGGTTGTGTTGCTTTATTCTGGGCAACTTAAGATGGAAGGAAGAGTCATAGAAAGGTGACCTTGGAACAAACTATAGAGATGGCATCTGTTTTGGGTGTAATCAAATTGCAATGGTTTGAGTGATCCAATATATGCGTATACGTGTTCCAATAAACTGCATCAGCATATTTGGACAGAACACTTATGAGGCAATTCCAGTATTTTCCAGCCTCAGATTCCCCATGCTTGGCTGTTCTGACAACAGCTCAAGTTTGCTTTGCAGCCACCACTCCAGTTGTAGACTTTGTGACATTGCAGAGTCCTGCAAGCGTGTGTGGGGCATGGAATTTGAGCCTCTTAAAGCTTCACAAATAAGCTCCATCTTCACATAAATCATTTAAAATGCTTTTCTCCAACTCTCTGACTATTGCCTCAAGATGTTTGCCCTGTTTTGCCCCTGGATTTCCTTTTGAAGCTGACCATACAGGGATATCTCTGCATTGCGTCTTTCTCCACAATGAAGGAGTTCAAAGTTAACATGACCTACTGAATAATCAGAATGGCAACAATTACCAGTCAAAGGTCCATATTAAAACAATGCAAATGCAGATATTTAACAGTAGTGATTAATGCTGTAAGAATCCATGCTGAAATTCCCCAGTTTTTTTTGTTCTCAATCAACTTGATGTTACTCTTCTTCAGTTATACTCACTGCACTTCATTCCTTCATTTGTGCCAGCTTTTTGTCTCGGCAGTAACTTTATTTTCCCTCTGTCTCGCTGCCTGTCTCTGTTTAAATCTCTTGCTTTCACCACCTCTCACTTTCTCACCTCACAGTATAAATCATGTCAAGCCACAATTCCCAACAAGAGGTGGTTAGAACGTGCTCCTTGACAGATTCTCGTTTACAAGGTAGGTTTCCTGGTCACAGCGGTTGATATTACAGAGATTTGTCATGGCTTTGGAACTAACTCTTTGCTTTCTTTTTGCATCCATCACAAGTTGCTGTCTTAAGTGTAGTTTGAATAAGGTTTAAGTACAGCATAATACTGTAGATGTGCTCAGAGACTAGAGCACTGGAGTAAGTGTTTTTTCTTCATACAACCACGGTACTGAATTCCATTATTGGAACATTTTTTAGGGACTCTGACTCATTGACATTTGGCAACGCTAACATGCAAGTTGGAAATACAGGTCCAAGTATTTCAAAGAAAGTGAGAAAATACACTTGAGAGAAAAAAAAAAAAAAGGTGGCACACGTGTTGACAAGAAAAGCTTTCACTGGAGCTGATAATTTTTTTTTCTCACCTCAAAAAATGTCAGAGCTTAAATGTTGTAAGAATAATTGATATTGCTTTAAATTATTTTTTCTTGTACAGTAAATCTGATGAAATAAACATTCTAAATGGTCCCCTTAGTATTTCCTGTTTCAATGGTTGTTAATGTTAGAACTGACAGGAAGTGAACTTCGGCTAAAGCTGTTGCCGTAGCAACACTCAAGAGTGTTAAAGTTATGTGCACTTGAAGAGTATTCTATGTCAAATTTTATCTTTCAATCAGTAAAGCAACTATTTTTAAATACTAACTATTAAATTAATGCATTCTATGGTATTAATGTGAGCATGTCGAAATAACCTGATTTATATTATAATCTAACTTTGATCGACATTTCCATTGCCTCACAACCCAATTTCAACTCCCAACCCTGGTCTTCTCTTTGGAGACTTTGCATATGCTTTACTTGTTAGTGTGGTTTATTCACACAGTAAAATGTATTTGTGGCCATTTCCCCCTATATTTAGCCAAGTGAGTGCTGGGATGCCTTCCTCAGAACACTGGACAATTAACTGGTGTAGAAAATCAATAGAAATTTTGTACATAGCTTTACCAAGGTGCTTTCAAATAAATTTTGAGAAAAACTATTTCTGCTAAGGTGGAGATTAATGATGTTTGGTTTTTTTCTTTATTTCCGTGACATCTTTACTGATGCTGCTGTCAGCAAACAAACATGTATTATGTGCTGTACTGAGACCAGAGACTGCGGAATAACAGAAATCCAGTTGATGTCTGAAAGTGATGATGTGTAGAGCGATAGTAATGTATCCATCCATCCATTATCTACCGCTTATCCTCATAGGGTCGCGGGGTGGCTGGAGACTATCCCAGCTGTCTTAGGGCGGAAGGCAGGATACACCCTGGACAAGTCGCCACCTCATCACAGGGCACATAGAGACAGACAACCATTCACACCTACGGTCAGTTTAAATCAGCTAATTAACCTAATCCCCATGCATGTTTTTGGATGGTGGGAGGAAGCCGGAGTACCTGCAGAGAACCCGCGCAGACACGGGGGGAACATGCAAACTCCACACAGAAAGGGATTCAAACCCGGTACCTACTTGCAGTGAGGCGACATCGCTAACCACTATACCACCGGGCCGCCCGATAGTAATGTATACACCATCTAAATATATCAAGACAGGAATACATATCATTTACAGTCAATAGCAACATACATCTCATAAACAGTAATACCATATTAATAAAAAGACAGCAACAAATCACTGGAAAATCACCTTCAGACCACACTGAACTTAATGTAGACGTGCGAAATTTGTTCTGTGAAACGCTTAGCTGCACCATGTACTACTGCCAATTTATTGCCAAAAGTTTGAATAACTTGCAACATAATAATGGCAATATATATGTAACCAACATGAGAATAAATTTCAGTTAATTAAATAGGAAAGAGCAGCATCGACATTCCTCATCATGATCTCATCATCATGAGAGTTAAATACATTTATTTTTATTTATTTATATTGAATACCAATAAAAGAATGCTGAAAAAAATAGTCTCATTCCAACTCATAAATACAGCAGCTTGATCAGTGACCATAGACTTCAAACTATGACCCAGTACATACCACTGATCAACCGGAAATGGGCTGACATCCAATATTGATGTAAACAACTTTGAATTAAAGCTCAGAGTCAGTAATTTATAGCTATTGTCACTTTATCAATTTAGATGCAAAATGCTTGAGTACATTACAAAGACAAAAATGTGGAAATGTCTGAATATTCATAAATAGTTACACTGTAGTATAGAGGAATAGATGATTGTAATTTGCCTTTAAATAGACCCGTAAGAGAGTCCAATGTTCCAGCCTTATAATTACAGCCCAAAGAGGATTCTTGCAATCACAATTATCAGTTTAATTATGTCTGATAGCTATCAAGCCCTGCAGCTTTATCAACAGAATCTGCATTTAGAGGAGTGGTGGAGAATTGGCTTAAGGAATTGCACGTGTGACTTGAGCCAATTATTAAAAGTGACACCCGAACATCTAATAATCAGTTTTAATACTGCTTTCAAAGGAAGCTAAACAGTTCAGTATTCTACATGGTAGGATAATACAGAATGTGCTTGACAGATTAGCTTGTAGGTGCTATAAGCGATACACGGTATAGGCCTCCATAAAACAGGGTGGGCAGAAATCATTTCTTCTAGTAATTGAAGAGTCTTGATATGCTGATGACTGATTACTGGCTATAGGGCATTTCATGTCATCTCTGTAACACCCTTCCATCCTCCAAACACCACTTCCACCATCTCATCTACACTTTCCACAAGTTTTGCCCAGAAGCAAGAGTCATAATAAAACAAAATGAAAGCAGGTTTTGCAGCATCATCAATATTCTTCACAAATCCTATTTTCACTGCAAAAAAAAGGCACAACACATTTTCAAGTCAACCTCTTCCAGAAAACAAAACAAACAAACTGAAATTCTGTCTTTCAAAGAATGTCTGCTGATACCCTGTGTTATGTGTAATGTTGTCAGACCTTTTCTCCACCTCAGACAGTGTGGCAGTGGTGTTCTGGTAGTGCAGATGGAAAACAGCAGATGTATCAGAGCTGAGTTGTTCATGCACTTTGCATGGAAGATTTTTTGTTGTAATTCAAGGTTTTAAGCAGATAAGGCTGTATTGTGATGGTGCCTGTGCAGGACAAGCACTGTACTTGGCCCTAGGTTATTTATTTATTTATTTATTTTGCCTTCTTGTGCTTGTGACCTACACCATATCATGCTGGTTCAAATCTGGCTTCCATTTCATGATTTCATGTACAAGACACTCACACATTTACCTCCTTCATCCCTCCACTCTCATTAACCACTTTTTTTTAGGAGAACTCTTTCCAGAAAAGTCATTCCCCCACCCTGGTCATAACAATAGTTGTAAAGATAGAGATTAGGATATCATGCAATTTCTTCTCTCCAAAAAAGCAATATAGTTTAAAAGCCAGTAAGCCAAATGTCATCCCAAAGCTTGAGAAAGCAGAATAGCACTGTGTTATTAAATCATGGTCATTACTTAATTAAAAACAGCTCCAAAGGGAAACATTACCTGCTCTATTTTCCTAAATCGTTTTAATACTTATTAGTGTTATGCATAATTTAAGGGCTTTATTATTTTTTAAAATTTTGGTTCTACATTTAAAGCTTCACACAAACATTGTAAAAAATAAATAGATCGGTGGTCATGCATGAGTTTGGCTTCCTCTGTAGCATCTGCCGATAATCAGTTGATCTCTCTGAGCACCAATTGCTAATGTATCATATAAAAAAACCCAGCAGCATACACTTACAGTGGCATACAATGCTATCCTGCTACAGAATAAAACACTCAGCCTTAATTTACAGATTTTAAGTTGTAGCGTATATGATAGACCAGGCATTTCAATTTCCTACCATGTTCAGCAATATTGTCTGCAGATGAACAGTTATTGGTGTGTCATTGTACATACAATTACAGTAGTAATGTGCAAAATATACAGTCAGTAAACTGTAAATGGAGGCCAAAGACATTCAGAAGCTAAAAGAACATACAACACCCAACAATGATGTAACAGGAAGCATCAAATATCTCAATTTAAGGGATAGGGAAAAAGCTTTCAGCTGAATTTACACTGCTAGTTATTACGACCTGATTTCTTCAACATAACACTCTAACCTGAATGCAAAATAAGATGGACATCTGCCCCATTTTAAAGTCTACAGAAATCTAAAACAGAGTAATAGTTTAAGCAGCCATTTAGGACTTACAGAATGAAATGCATTCTTTATGCAGAATATATCACAATGATAACTTTCATCTGTTTTATTATTGCCACATGAGGTTATTATTAATTCATTCTGAACTTCTTGCCTGCAAGAGGTTTATGAATATTCATTAAATAATCAGTGTATTTGTCTTATTTAAACAATTTCTCAAAACAGTTGAATTATGACACACTTAAGTAGAACTGAACAAAGATTGTTTGAATAGTAGGCCGCTACATTTCTTGGCTGTGAATGTAGTCTTTCAAGAGGATTAAGTGTCCCTTCCTATATCTTGCGCATTTGGAGTACTGCAATCATGGGACTGAAATGAGTCAAGAACATTTGTTATTCAGTTTTAGTATTTAAAATAGTCTAAGGCATGAATAAGTGTTTGACTTAACCACTGCTTTGTGTCAAGGGTCAGGAATCAGAGTCAAACCCCCTAAAGTGTTAATTAGTAGGTTAATTTGCAAGGGATTCCACTTAATTTTCAATCCATAAGTGTGTTTAATTAGCTGCCAAATCCCTATATGAATGCTTAGTACTTTATGTCTTTGTACATGCTACATGCTAATACATACTGTATCTAACCCTATCTAACCCACAGGAAGGTTTTCCTAAAGGATCAATTAACTTGTGTTTACCCCCCTTATTGCGCCGGCTGAACCAGACACACTTAAGCAATCCATGTCACATGTTATATTGGCTATCTGGGAAGAAGAACATATACATTACAAAGTTGTACACAATATTGGAAAGGGAACATTGCCATGAAGATTTTAAAAAGGGTCCTTTGACCTCTTGGCGCAAGAATTATGAATGAAAATGCTTCTACCCATGTACCCATGTGTCTCCTTTCCAGCCATGCTTTATGCTAATGCCAGACTATTTTAGGCTACAAAAAAAAAGAAAAAGAAAATCATGCAGTTGTTTGCATCCAATACAAATGTGTTATTTCACCTATCCTAAATTGTATATTGTATATTGTACATGTATATATTAATAATCCAATCCAATCCGGTCCACTTTATTTATATAGCACGGTTTAAACAACACAGCACAGCAAATGAACAGGAGCACAATAAAACAATGGACACAAGAGGATATAATAAAATATGAAATAAAATACAATTAGATAAAATACATAAAATCAGATAAATTAATTAAAATAAATAAAAAATAATTTCCTCATAATATTCCTAATAAACAGTTAATATACAGTGTAAATTGGGTATCACTGGAATTCTGAGACCCATTGTATTCATTTTTTGAATATTTTCTGCTTCTGTATAAAATGACCTGTTATGACCTATAGGATAATCACCTAGGGATCTGGGGAATGGATGGATTTCCTATACTGACAGTTGGGGGTTATGAACAGACTCCAGAACTGAAATGCTTGTCATCCAATTACTATAAATATAGTTCTTGCAGAAAACCAAATGTCCAAAAGTATATGATCCCAATCACAGTATGTCCTTTTCAGTGGTGTACCTCAAGGTCTTTGTTTCTTGATATGGTGTTTTAGAGGGATTAGTGATCATTTTATCAATGGTGGTAAAATAAAACAAAATCTGCGTAACAGATGGAATTAAACCAAAAATGGCTACAACAATTTATGAGACATAATAGAGCACTAGAATGACCTTCACAAACTCATATCATAATGTTCTAAGACCTTACACTCCCATATTTTATGTTAATGAATTAGTATTTCTTATTTATGACTACCGAACAACTAGACACTAAGTGCTGAGCTAAATCTCAAATGAATCTTTAGGGTCCCAGATTTCAGATAATGTACAACACTTCCCTTAATGGAGGTGGGATGATCAGGGGTTCATATTCTGTTGGTTTAGACTATTTTAACACAGGCCTTATTTCCCTTAGCATTCCTACTGTGACAACATATATATTCTTAAATATTTGATTTCACTGTAGGGCATCATGTTCATCCACTTTGACAGCAGCTCTTGCATACAAACCCCAAATCTCCAGCAGTTTAACTTAAAAGCCAGTACTGTACATGTTGTTTTACTATACTGCAGTGAGAACAACAGCAGTGGTATTACATGACTCAGTGTAGTTCTAATACTTGTATGAATTAATAATGTGGAAATGGACATTATGTATTACCGCAAGTCAATTTTTAAGACTGGCCTTTATTTGTTTAAATACACCACACACAGGCCATCACTTTCTGGGTTTACAAAAAGAGCAAATTATTATTATTAGATTATTATGTATGTAATAATGAAGGCATGGATCTTTGTAACAAATGAAGGAACAATAAGAGACAAGGCCAAAATGCTTAATTGTTTTAATGAACACTTTATAGCCTCTAGGTTTTTAACTTGACTCCTCCTGTCCTAAACATGACTGTTCTTCTACGGAAGAGTGTGTTGGACAGGATCCTTCCAACCACACTTTTTCCTTCAATCCTGTTACAGTTTCTGAGGTACATGAAGTCCTCAAGATTTTGCTTACAACTAAAGCTGCCGGCCCTGATAAATTGGACCCTTTGTTGAAGTTAGCAGCGCTCCTTTAACACACATTTTTAATCTTTGCTTGAACACAAATTTTTGATTTTTGTAATTTCTGATGTCTGGAAGTCAGCCTTTGTTGTTCGCCTGCTTACAGAGGGTGACCCCCACTATTTTAAATAACTACAGGCCCTTCTTAAAACTGTCTGTCCTGGCAAAGGTTTTGGAATCCTTTGTTAGTGATCAACTAAAGGGTTTTTTAAACAGTAATAATGTTTTATCTGACTTTCAATCTTAGGCGTTTGACACAATGGCTCAAGCACAGACTATTCAAAGCCAGACTGTCTCAAAAAACTGTGGGATGCTTTGTTAATTATGTTCCAGACAGGACACAGAGTGAGTAGGCAGAGGGCTGCACTTCTAACTCTCGCGTTCTTAGTAACGGTGTACCCCAGGGGTCAGTCCTGAATCCACTCCTTTTCATCTTGTACATCAATGACATTGATCTGTTGTATGTTTCAAATGTGATGTTTATGTTTATGCTGACAATACTGTACTCTACAGTTCAGCACCCACCCCAGAATGGGCCCTCTCCCTGCTGCAACTTGCTTTTAACACAGTTCAAGAACATTTGTATGATTTAAAACTTGTTTTAAATGCTGTCAAAAGATACCGTTCTCTAACACAAATTCAAAACCACAAAATCTGCCCCTAATCTTCTCTTCTCAGGGTTTGAAGATTGAGTGTGTTTCCAATTACAGATATCTTGGTATATTAATTAACAAATCCCTCTATTTCGCAAATCATATTCAGCAGCTGGTAAAAAGACAGAAGCTGAAGCTGAAACTTTTTTATTGCTGCCACTTTTATATCTTTTCTGGACTATGGTGATGTTGTATATATGCATGCCTCATCTCAACGCTTACATGCTCTTGATACTGTGCATCATGGAGCTTTGAAGTTCATCACTGGCTTAAAAGCACTGACTCATCACTGTACATTGTATAAGTGGGTTGGATGGTCCTCCTTATCAATACACAGACTGAGACACCTGCATATTCTCATTTACAAGGGAATCTAGGTTTTCTTCCTTCTTACCTTTTGTCCTACATTAACCGAAGTAATGCTGGGACTTACAATCTTCAGCCTCAGGATTTGTTCTTGCTGTCTGTCCCAGAAGTCAGACCTGAACTGGGAAAGAAAGTATTTAGGTTTGCTGCTCCTTCTGCCTGGACATTGTTATAAAAAAAAATGAACCACGATGAGATGGTCTTGTTGAGCTCCTTTAAAGTGAAATTGGATGACCTGGAGGCAGAAACATCTGGTTGTAGTTGTTTTGCCTGAGGCTTTTATTACTGTAGCTGACTCTCAAATGCTGCTGTTTTGGATGCTAAGTGTTTTTAATGGTTATGTCTACCTTGTGTTTGTGTGTATGTATGATCATGCTGCTGCCTGTCTTGGCCAGGACACTCTTGTAAAAGAGATTTCTAATCTAATATATGTATATATATATATATATATATATATATATATATATATATATATATATATATGAATGTAAATTTGGAAACATTGCACCATGCTTATCATATTTAGTATCAGAAAAATAGACTTTCTACCACTACAACCTTTTCTGCAGTGACAGTATCTCAAATTATTCTCCAAGTTGTGTGAATTTGTGCAACAAATTGAAAATGTTGGTGGAGATAATTTGAAATAAAATGGATTGCGTCTCAGGAAGGTAATCAGCTTCACCCATCTGTGATTTCTGCACCTCCCACATTATTCTGTGACTCCATATATACACTGTGTTGTGATTTCAATCCCAGGGTAATGAGTGCTGATATTATGGGACTACCCGTTGTTCTGCAGTCAGAAGGACACTACAGATGTGTCTACTTGCTTTAAATTGTATACTGTTTCTTCAAATTTACCAGTTTATGCTATTTTGAAAATTAAAAACAAGCCCAACAGTAGCAAAAGTGTATATGTAAGAGGAATATTTACAAACACCAGAAAAAATATACTATTTCTATTTTATACATCCTGCTCTCTGGCTTAATATTTCTTTACCATATTACTTTTTTTATTCCTTTGTCTTTAAACGGAACACACTCAGGTAATGGAAGGTCTTATTAAAGCAGACAAGTTCATTTGTTTCAGTCATTTAGGGCACATAGGTCCCTAATGGCTAATGATTTATTACAGGAAGGAATTCAGCATTCAGGCATCCTTGGACTTACCCACCCTGCCAACTACAGAAATGTCATGTTACATAGGAAATTAGTGTCAGAGGAAGTTACTGTTTTGGACTTGTGAATTAATCACAGAGGAGACAGTTAAGGAGGAGTGGAATGTTCTGTCACACTGTTCTCCTGCTTTCAAGGTATGCCGATTTCTGTAGAACACATCAAAGGGAAGATGAGGAATGGTAGGGGCCATGGGAGAGGTATGCAGCTGGAATGGCATGTCTGCAGGGTTGAGGGGTGATTACGAAGGGTGCTATGACAGAGAGCGGGGAAGAGCTGGAGATAGAGAAAAGATGTTGTTCGACAGCACTCATCTCCAACTTTGGACTCATTACAGCTGCTCTGTACAAGTCCTTTGAAATTCCACTTTTCAAACAATACGCTGAAAGTTGCCAGTGTCTCTTCAGAACGAATCTTTGATTACCATTACAAAAGGCAAAGATAGGAGAGCAATGAGACACAAAACAATGGGACAGCTTATGTTGTCTCCCAGGCTTGCCATACATCACTGTAGCAGATGGGCTGTGCAGCTTTCATTGGCATCCTTGTTCATAGCATTGCTTTGCAATATTCATGACTTGTCTTTGTTAGATTGGTAATTTCACTTGAACAAAGGCAAATGATTGTTTGTTAAGAGCTTGTAGGAGAGTCAACGCCAGGGTCCGTAGATTGAGCAAAAGGCTGCAAGTTCTTACAAGGCAATGCTGTTTACTTAATATTTCAAGATGAGAAAGTCTTTGTGAGTCCATATTTTGGTGAAAAGTTGCCATGACAGTTTGTCACTGTGAGCACAATTTAAGGTCAACACTTGGAAGGTGTTTGAATTAGCTCCAGTATTTCCATTGGGGCATGTAAGGAGATGATATCTTTTAATTAATTTTGACTTAAAAAAATTATATCCCCTTAACTTCCTGTCCGCCTCACTCACTCCCCAGCTCTGACTTACATAAGCCTGATCATGTAAAATCCAATTCATCATTTACTGGCAAAGTACAGAGTCACAGATGTGACACTGAAAATTTGAAAATCACTCGGCAGGAAGATTCTCACACACTGGCACAGAGAAAACATGGTGCCAGGAATTTCTTCCTTCCTAAAGGTGATGTTCTGTAAATTTGATTTGTGAAGCGGAGGTGCTTGTTAATGTGTAAATGATGCAATGATGCTTACAGGCCTCTTTCTTGTTGGTGTCTCAGTGGACGTGACCGGGGATTTGTAAATTAGGAGAGCTAAGTTTGATGAAAATTCAATGGCTCGTTACAGGAACTGGTTAATTCAGAGAAAAAGCAGAGTTGATTGGACTTGGTTTAGTGGGACAACTCTGATATCACATTAGCCCGTCACTCAACAAATACACACATATTCATAAATGCTGGTATCCATAATACGCTTTAACACAAAAACCAATTTAGAATACAAAATATTCTACACATGAGCAGCAGTTTATTCTAGGCACTGGTTTGCCCCCTGCTGTGTGATAGCACGAGCTGCTTCAAGAGCCTCTTCCACTGTCCAAGTACCACTGTATACCTCTCAGCAAAGTCATACAATTATCCACAAGAGTGAAATGACACCTTATTTGGAGAGATACTTGATGCTCTTATGATATTGCCACATAACCTTAAAAAAGGAGGAAAGGAGTTTCCCCTATGTTGTGATTGAAGATAATTACAGCATGTTTCTTTGTTATTTTAATTTACATTTTTTGGAAGATTATAGGTTTTCATCAAATGATTTACTGCATCATATGTACATGTCTTCAGTCTATGTCAATGTGATCTCTCATTTATGGAACACAGCACTGTCAGAATCAAGGTGCAGCATGACAGTAGTGAGCAGCTAAATGGTGAATCAACACTGCCACCCTTAGGCCAACTTTGAATAACACACAAATGACACCAACTGCATAAAAGAAGTGATGGCTTTTTTCACTAAACTGCACTCACGGATGAAACTGCACAACAGTTTTGCCAGTGTCAACTATCAGCATAACTGTGAAGATGGATCAGAGGACATCTTAACATGTATGGCCAACATTTCACACTTTTATCGCTTTTTTTAAACATATATTATTCACTAGAAGCAAGTGCAGTAAAATTACAAGATTAAACACGTCTGCTTTTTTGGCAGAAGTTTGTATTCTTACGTCAGTAACTGCAAACTGAATATAGAACAATGCTGGATACTACTGATGTTACAGTATTATAACAAACTCCCATTTTGTCAACTAGACATAGGTCAGTGAATGTAACAATAATTTGACCCCTTTGCTGCCAAAGATGAATGGAATAGAATGCTTTTGGGTATTTGAGCGACGGGTTTGCTGTGGGAAAGACAGACTGACAGAGTTGGCAGTCAGGGAAATTATTCAGTGCTGCACTCTGTAATTTTGAGAGCTGAATGCTTGACTGTCAGAGTCCCACCAACTGTTAGAAGTGTTAGAATCAGGACAGTGTTCGGAGAGTCATGCGCTACCCTCTGTGGACTGACACTTTTCATTATTCTCTCTGTCTCTTTCTTTCTCTTGCCCTCACATCCATTACTCACTGTCTCTCAGGCTCCCTCCATCTCTCCGTCTTTCTTGCTCACACACCAACACATACACTTACACAGCGTCCAGAGACATAAACAGATTGTTGCATCTGACCTGAGGGCTTCTTGAGATGCTGAGAATAACGACACCCCTTGCCACATGATCAGCCAGGTGAGATGTAGACGAGAAGCTATATTTTAACCTGAGTCTGATGTTGTATTCAGATTTGATATTGTAAAGCAGTTTACCTGATGGGATTATGTTTATTTGAAATGTAAGTAAAGTGTAAGCTCAGGAAAGTTATAAGAAGTCAGGTCATGTTTTCAAGGGAGCATACCTACAATTTCATCTCTCTTGGTGACTTATTGTGCTTTATTTTATGAGATTGTTGGTGGAATGCTGAAATACCAGTGGCTGTGCCTCAAACTTCTGCATACTTATAGTCTTGTCTCCTGTCATGGAACTTTTAGGTGCTTTTCACATATCAGTTTAGCCTACTTTGATAACACATGGGAGAGTGTTCTTGTGTATGTGCTAAATATTAAATTGAATGGAAGTGACAGTCCTGATGAAACCTGACAGATGGTTAAACAGATTCAGGAGTTTAACTGACAGCAATTAACGGAGGAATGTTCCCAGGCTGTAGTGCTTTGTCTGGACTTTGCATTATGTTTAAGAGCCCTTTTGGGTTTATACAAGTTAACGTTCAAAAAAATCTTTTATTTTTTTCCATACAACCAATCAGACTCCATACAAACCCCACTGTAATTATATTTATTTTAACAAATAATATGTCCTCTTCAAATATGTTCTAGGTGATGCAAACTGTTAGGGTACCAATTTGAAGGTTGCACATGAATATTGTTGCTTGCAAATCAATACAAGAAAGATAATGAACTTATATTTTATTATATTACATTATAAAGCAAACAGTCACGTTAGAAAACATTTTCGTTTTGCTGATATTGGAATAAAACCTACCTTTCTCTGCTCTTTGATTTGTTTTCATGCCATTTACTATATTTTTATCCCATGACTCTACCAAGCCAGACTCTATGTCGTCCTTCTCTACAGTCCTGGTTGATCCCCAGGGGAGTCGCAGGCTTACAGTGGATGCATCAGTCCACACCTTTGACTGCCCTCTACATTACAAAACCCCTCCAGAGCTTGCTGGCAAAATCAATAGCTGTATACAACTTTGACAGGTGTCCTTCCACACTTACTATAATATGGGACCGTTTTCCCCACTGATTCATGAATCCTGAGCTGTGCTGAGCCAGTTTAGTTTAGCATTCTCCTCAGTGGACAGGATGATCCTGCAGGTCAAACCTATGTGAGTATGTCCTCAGTTTAGGTTAAAGCTTAACTTAGCACTTAACCTTGGTGGATGTTTCTTTAAATCTTTTATTATTTCAGTTAGTCTAGACACATTTTTTAAACCCCAAATTGATGGAAAAAACATTGGTTTTCTGAAATGCTATTTTGAACCCAGGGCTATCCAGATTTAGCTTTTGTTTAATGGTGGTCCCATTAGTTTTGGGCAAGTCAGCGAAAGTTATGTAATTTGACACTGTGTAAACCACCCTTCCTCCCAATCAGGGATGAGCTGTCTAACTTGGGTCAGCTCCAGATCTTTTGGCTCATGGGGTCCAGGATCTCACACGTCTCCATGCTGTGGTATGTCATCGCCTGGCTCTGACAGGCTGCATTAACGGAGGGAGGCTTTGCTCTCTGGCAGCTCCTGTGTCAACTGCAACTCTAACTCTGGGCAACTCCTTTAGTTACAACTTCAGCACTGCAGTCAGCCAGTCAGTAAAATATTTACCATAAATGAGGAGGACATAAAAGAAAGGTGTGCTCTAGTGAGAAGTTAGACCCTTGTTACAGTCGGGACAGCTGCCAAAGTGAGTGCTGTATCTCATTCAGCATGTCAAGGCCCCTTACCAGTGTTCTGGCAACAAGGAGCCTTGTGTACTGAAAGGAGACACTGTTAACGTTCAGCAGATCTGTTTATTCATCATAATGAGCAAACGCAGGTGACATTGTTGAGAACACAGCTGAAATGCAGGATGCTGAGTACTGGCACAACTGTGTTTAGAGCCACTATTTTCACTGAGACCACTTTTAATGGACAGCATAATAAAGGTGAATTTATTCACATTCAAAAGCCCTTTCCAGAGGGTTGTCTCTTTTTCTATCTGTGGCTATTAGTTCACATTTCAAAAGTTCCAACCTTCAATCAGCACCTGCAGCCCTCACACATTTACACAGTGGTTTGCTGATGAAAAGATGAAGATTGAAAGGTCTTTTTATTCTCTGGGTAGAAATCTCTGAAGCACTTGTAGCTTAATCACAAGCTCGTGAAGAGCTGCCACTTTTCAAATACTTGGGTCTCTTCATGTGACCTGCTTGACTTTCTTTTCCAAATTTTATACACTGTGGCACGAGTGAAGAACATTTGGGAATATATCAAAACAGTGAGTCTAATTGTGGCAGCTAATTTCACCGTCATTAGCAGCCACAACATCAAAAATATGTTTAATCTTGCATGAAACCTTTCACATCATAGACCCCATGCAGGGAGCATTTTATTTCAAATCCTAGAAGGTTGCAATGCACTCACCCATTAAGTACATTCCATATCAAAGATAATAATAAACACACCAGTGGGCTAGAATGACTGCACCTTATGCTCTGTTCAAGGGCGGCCCACCCTGAAGTCAAGTTTAGATGGATGGAAGTCCACGTGCGAGCCAAGTATGCCGGGGCTTTGCTTTGTTTGTTTGTGTCCTTTAGCTTTACCATGTCTTTTGTTCACCTTTATTATCACATTATGAACAGATGAGAGGAAGGAGAGAAAGATAGCATTGGGCAGAGAAACAATGGAAAGTGAATCTCTTTCTCTCCATCTCCATTGCTTGTCAGAAGGAGTTTGGAGTGAACACACAGCTAATGGCAGATTTTTCCTTTAATTACAGCAACTGTTTGAAAATATGAAGCTTTTCTCACTGGCTGTTTTGTCAGATGTCATCATGCTCTGTCCTTGGTTCTCATACAGAGGAGCCCAGCTCTGAAAATAACAGCTTTGGTTTGCTGATCTGCCAGTTGGCTAATTGTAAGTAGGCCGCCAAAGGCACAGCATGAGGCCTGTCGCATCATTGTCTTTTTTATGAGCATGTGGGTTGTAAGTAGAAGCTGTGAGCAGTGTGTATGCAATGACACTAGCATGTTGCATGTCGTCTTTTCAGCTTCCATAATAGTGTGCGTGTGTACACCTGTGTTTGTGCATGCTCAGTTGCTTCCAGGCTTTTGTGGATGTGCTGCGCATGCAGAATGAGAACAGTGGGTGCGCTTGTGGACAAGTGTCATCTCTTTTTTGTCAACAAACACCTGTTTATTCTCTGTTAATTAATTGTTTAACATAGTTTCAATTTGTCAAGCAGTTTGCTCATGGTGAAATTAACTTGCTCTCTTGCTGACGCTAGCTAGCACACCCCCAATCAGTGTCCAGATGAATTATAAGTGTTGATGTAGCCAGATGTTGCTCCACCATACATCCAGACAAATATAAATAATACACGACACCAGCTTCTTTAGCATTTTTGTAACCACACAAATGAACTGAACAGAGAAAATTAAGATCATGGTTACATGAGACAAACACTCAGTCAAACCTAGTTTTGCATTATAGAATCACAGTTACTGACAATTAATGATTAATTGCTGTGTGTGTTTATATGAGATGCTGGCTTATTGCTTGCAGTACTTATAGGTTTTCACATCCCTGGTAGAGTGCTGAGACATTTTTTTACATTGATATGCTATTGCCACAATAACAGTGAATACAGTATTGTCCCAGTGAGGGGCACTGCAGCAATGCATACAGCTCTATGCCTGTTAAACCAGCACTGCATCAATATACAACACATACACAGTATAAATGGAGCTCTCTTCAGTATGAGGGATACAGACTGGAACATTACCAACACTTGAATTGCAAACATGATCCCTTTAGTACAGCCAGTGTTGAAAAAAAGCGCATTGACTTGAAATGACTATGTTGAAGGTTAGTGATTCATGTGTGATTATTTTGAAAAAATGCAAGTATGTCAGAGCTTCTGAACATTCTGTCTCACATAACATAAAGCCTGAAGAATATGTTATGGCACAAGATTTTATTCTCCACAGCAGAAGTTTTCTCACTTACATTCTCTGACCTCTCTTTCTCGTTATAAGGTAAGACTGACAAGTGTGATGGCTGTGTTGACAATGAAGGCTCACCTCTCTGAGTCCATTTATGAGTCCATTACCAGCTGAGTCCCTCCATCAATCAGAGTCAGTTAGTCTCTTCTGCAGCTGTTTAGGTGTCATCCATTAATGGCACAGCAATGCTGAATACCATTTAGAGCTACATACATTTACTTATTTTATTTTTTATATATATACTGTATGTATTCCTAGGTATTCATGTGATTCCCTCTGAAGAAACATGTTTTTGATGAGAACAGATGTGCCATTTCTTTGAAGGGTTACTATTATTCTGTTAGATTACAGTCAACTGCAAAGAATACTGTGCAGCTCTCACTTCACGACAATGCTGGACTCCTTCACAAAAAGTGCAAGAGATACTATAATCCATTTCAACCCTATACATAATCTATAGAGTATGTCATCTTACGGTAAGTGTTTCAAAGAGTCATTGACATCAGAAAGTCAGCTTTGTTGATCGGCATAACAAAAAAATCGCAAGAGTGACATCAAAAGAATACATATTTTTGTAAAAAACTGCTACAATCCTCAAGGGATTAGCCCTTTTAACTTGGTCATCATAATCAAACATTCCCTGTTCTTTACATAAAAATGAATGTGTTTGCAAACTGTGTGCATCTGCCTGTTGAAGACATGAAACTGCTTTTGCGTGTTCCCTTTAGGATTCCCATAGGCCTTTCAGTTTGTAATAGCTTTAAAGGGCTTAAAGGACAGTCGGTAGCTTAAAAGTAGAAATGGCATAAATAATGACGTGTTTCTTAATGGATAAGCTGTATTGACAATGGGTAACTATGTTGCTTACACACATATCCTTCCTTTCTTTCTTGTACAGCAAGTATGCACCAACAGTGCTGAAACGTATTTTGTCAAATCTGATACATCAGTGTAAATCGGGGATTTGATTGAGTGTCTCAATATAAAATTCCAGGAAATACTGCCCTGTCTAAGAGGCAGTATTCACTATAAATAAATCAATTTATTACATTTGAATAGTCACTCTGCTAGTGAAACAGCTTGTCCTGTCTATAATATATAATTAATTTTAAAAGTGAAAGAGTGGCAGACTGATTTTCCATATGACAGATTGAGTCTGTAGTTTAGATGGACAAAATGAAAACACTCCTGTGGATGGAAACCTGTTTGACACGTAAACCACATTTTTATCCTCCATTATAGAGAACATGGCATGAGTGTAGACCAGAAAGCCTTTTGTGAGAGCCATAAATCTCAGCAGCTGGCTCAGTAATTCTTGAGTCATTGGTATTGATCAACAACCTCATGAATCCTATGAACATATATCATGGTCTTGTTTTGTTAGTAGATGATAAAACATCAACAAAAAGGTTTGTGTAAGACAGACTTTCAATTTCCTTTCCTCATACATATGATGGACTTGCTTATCTTGACAATTTCTGGGAAAGTTTGAAGAGAGAGAAAAAAAAAATAATTAATGACTAAACACCTTCGTAGACGAGTAGAGAATCAGCACATGTTGATGCTTCTTTTATCAAACAGGGTGTCAGAAATGCACAAAAAACATCTCTTCCATGCAGAAACAGGCAACACCAGGGTCTATTCAATGAAGCCCATACATGTTTCCTTCATCTGAGGAGTCACTGGTACCACTGACAACATGACTTTTATCCAGGAAACCATTGTAAGTGTCCTGTGGGTCACACTGCATTATCAGTTGCTTGTTCGTGTCACATTTTCACTTCATCTAATGTCCTTTCTTTAACTGTAGTTCAGTGGCATTCTCACCATACAATGTAGTAAATTCAAGTATTTTGCATTTGTAGAGCCCAATCTCACAAATTCCAAATTTGCCTCAGAGGCCTTGACAATCTGCACAGGTTATAAGCTATAGTGTAGCATGTTTTTCCCTGAATTAAAGTGACGCCAGGGAAACTATAGTTATTTTGATGCTGAAAACAAAGTGACGCCAAGGGGCGTGGAAAAAGCCTCCATATTTGACAAATTGGAATGAAACCACGTTGTGGTTGTGGAGGAACTCCACCAGGACTTCCTCTCTACATGGACTTCCTCGGAATCTCGTTAGAAATGTTTTGTGAGACTTCTAAAACAAATGAAATCCACAACAAACTTAATTCACAATGCAGTTTCATTAGGAGAAAAAAGGAGGGCTGGCTTGAATGAGTGTGCCTCTTCTCCATGTTCATTGCCAAATACCACCTTGTTTACAATCTGTATCACTTTATGACTTTTTAGTCATTTTGCCATAAGACCTCAATTGTTTTGTTGAATACAATGTTTTTACCAACAATGGCAAAAGCTGCAATAAAGAGAACCCACCTTGTATTTTACCATGGCTTTTATTTATCCATGACACACAGTGATGATGTTGAACCAGACATTACCATGCATACTGTAGCCTTGCTGTCTTTCAAGTATTAAGTTGGGAGTCTGGCTGTAAAGCTTGATTAGCAGTCCTTTCATCCAGCAATTACACCTACTTTTCCTCACACACTCATACGCAATGACCTAATGAGGTTACATGGGACAAGCTTGCAGGAATTAGTTGTTATGCTGAAAGGTTGAGGAGCATGTGGGTCAAATGTTAATTACAAATTGTCTCAGTTCAAAGAGAATAAAGATTGTAATTAATCCTGGACGGGACAAAATCATAGCAATTTACCACACTAATGTACCTGCGTGGTCCACAGAGAGCGACTCACACATTTCTCAAGAGCATCATTTCAAAAAGTTACTCACCCCTGATTAATGTTAAAGTCAAAAGGTGAAAAAACACTTATGTGTGACATCAGCTATGAGTGTATGCAAGTTAGGTCTTACATGGGTCAGATTTTAATGTGGAACATTAAAATGCACAATAAATAAAAAAGATTCCAAACGAAACAAAATCTAAGATTTAAACATAATTTTCTCTTTACTTTGATTTATAGCACATATGTTTTAAAAACAATGGCACTTTTTAAGTGTATGTGTTGGTATGCAGGGTTCCACCGAGACCAATGTCAATCTGCACAAGCACATTATGATATAACTCAGCTCTGAAAACTATTTGAGCAGATAGAAAGATACCAATATCTATGGATGACGGCTCTCATCTTGGTGCTACATTTACACAGCTTTTTGGCTCACAACATTTTATCATCCGCTCAATCTATTTTCCTTTTTTCCCCTGTTCTTGGCTTACTAGGCACTTCAATGGCCTTAACTCTTGAAACTCAGAATCTGCACCACTGACCGTGAATGGAACATTAACATTTTTGGGGGTCACAAACTTTCTTTGAGCTCTTACACCTAAGTGACCTTTCTTTCAGTAAAAGAGAAAATGTTTCCACAACAGGAAATGCCGTAGGTGTCTCTTTTCATCCAGAGCTTTGACACACACTCATAGACGCCCCCAGTTAGACTGTTGACTCCAGACATGATCATACATCTTTAATACTACAGCTCATTCAATTACAATTGCAGAAATATGAATATTTCTGGAGCATATTGCAGTTAAACCAAGAAAGCAATGCCTTATACATTTATGGTGCAGCTGGAAGGGAGCTATCTTTTGCTGACCTTCAAAGTTGCAGCTTCACAGCGTAAGAGCATAATGACTGCAATTATTACACGGCAATCATCATCGCACAAAGACAAATGTGACCATTAGGGCTAACAACATGTACAGTGCTCTTTAAGACAAACCTATGGAGGAGTCAACATCTCACAATGCAGCGACAAAGCTAATTAATATATATCATGCAGCATCAACGAGTACACAGGAAGCAGCTACATCCAGTTAATTGAAAGGCTTCTCATTTTCAGCGTTGGTCCTTTCAAGGTGACGGAGCATGTTGTGGTTAGATTAAATATTTATTGAGGGTGTCATTACGTTGCCATTATCATTTAGATCAGTTCATTAAACAACAAGATACACCAATGATGAGACAATTACGGCTGTTAAATAAAACAGGATGAAAAGAGATAAAAATAAGACCGCTGCACTTGCATGCAGACACTCCCTATCCAGATGTGTGTTATACGTACACAAACACACACACGTCCGACTCACTTCCGAGGTCATTGAGCTTAGGCCCAGTGTAATCGTTGAACTGTGGTTCTTGGCTTTGCTTGGAAAACAATGACTCAGATTATAATTAACCCCTGCTGGAAAGTTCTGGCGGCACAGTAACTGCACACTTATTGAATTGGGTCAAAAATCAGAACCATAACACAGAAAATGCTTTTATAGCATTCATATTTCATGATAGCCTCTTGATGACACCCACTTTTGTATGCTGTATATAATTTATGTGGTTTGATACACCTTGAAAATCGCTGTGGAATTATTTGTATAATTGCACGATAACACTCGGATGATGGTGCTCATAGAAATCCTGAGAGGTTAGAATTTAGTATCAATTTCAAAGAGATTTGAGTCATATGAAATATTATAGACTCGTGGGAGGTATCTATGTATGTGTACATACATTTCTTTTACCCCCATGCATCACCACTTGCAATGTGAAACTAATTTGCGTGAATTGCAAGACATACCAAGCTTATTTTTCACTACTCCCCAAAAAAGACAAATACACCAAATAACAAACATGACAGATGCCTCTGTCACAGCATTGTTGATAGTAATAAAAACAATAAAATACCAGCCTTTTGCTGGAAATAAAATGACAATGTAAACATGTCTGTGTATAGTAATTCTTGAAAAGCAACACATAGTAGACACTGTTTTCTTCTGGAACTCCTCTGGCATACTGCTAAATGTTTTGTTCCCCCTGCTGTTGCACGTCTGATCTCTTGCAATTATAAATGAAAAGGTGGCATTCACTGTCACACATTATTCAGTAGAGGGTTTTTTTAGTTGGAACATGAGCAGTAGGGGAATGCACAAAAAATGCAATGGTCTGTGGATGTTGCCTTTAGGAAAAGAGACTGAAAGATGTCCTCTGCTGTGTGTGACAAGTGTTTAATGTTAATGATTGGTCAGCCTGATCCAATATCTCTCCAGCAAGGGTCCTATTTTTAGAAAAGTACTTCTAAATGTCTACCAGCTTGACGAACATCTCCTGCAGGGTGTGGAGGACAGGCTACTTTATCTTGATAAGTGCAGCCATTTAATGGCAGTTGCAAAATGTTGCATGTACGTACAGCACCAGAAAAAAATATCAGAGCTTACACGTCTCACAAACTGAATGATGTCAGAGAAGAAACAATATTTAAAAAAAGAAAAACAAAACAAGTTAAGTAAACATGGTCTAATGTGACTGTCCACCTTTATAAGAACTTTGCTGGGTCTTGCTTTTAATTGAATTTATCATATCATGTCGATCTTTATTGGCTTCTTGTGGAATTCTTGTGATTTGGTATCTTTTGTTATTCTTCCGTGTTCTACACATGCACCCTGATAAGGAAAACATGGACTTCTTGATGATAAATAAAAAATTCATTAAACTATTCAAATGTTGAAGGGAATGCATCAGTACTTTACAATTCTTGGACCATGGGAGTGACAACATTGGAATGTGGATTTCCAGGATATTAATGGCCACTGAGGGTGACTCAGGTTTTTGACCTTGAGTGTAAGGACAGTGAGGAGTGGAAGGACATTTCAGCCAATCCTCAGTGTCCAATTCCAATCTAATGAGTCTCAAAATGTGAGAGGAGGGGATTTTCTTGGAAAAAATAGAGACATTGGGAAAAGTGAAGTCATTTTGAGTGAGGACATTTTGGTTGGTCCCTTCTCACTTGACCTTGAGAGCATTTTGCAATGTGAGGACTATTCTGGAACTTTCCATATTAAGTTCCAAGACCTTGACAGCTAGGACATTTTGGACAACAAGGACATTAATGGAAAAGTAGGTCCAAAATTTTGAGTTTTACACTTTGAGATTATCAGCATTCCTTACTTATGAGTTTGGATTTTAGAAGAGTGATGTCCAGTATTTGGAAAATATAAAAATAAATATAATAAATCTGGGTATATTAGAAAGTGAGGACATGTCTCCCCATCCTTGCTCTACAGTTATATTGCCATATGTCTTAATTGTATATGTCAGTGCAACTGGAGGGATTAGTGTGCTACCATCACACTTTCAAACAATGAGCAATGGAAAAAACACATTCAAGGACAGATGAGTTAGGCCCAGTGTTGAATGATCAATTTTGTACAATATGTGAGGAGTTTTATTGGTTGGAAAATAACTTTGCATAATTATTGCAGTCCAGGGCCAATTTCAGAGCAAGTGCAGACAAATTACCATAATTGATGCATATGTTTAATTATCTTGTATCATCTGGAACATTTTTTTGAAAATAAAGGGATTTCAATTCAGGCTCTGAACCCAAAAGCATGAATTGAGAGAGTGCTGTAGGACTATTCATAAATTACAGGAACCTTAATTACTTTGCGTTGTAGAGGTACTAATGACGAAAATGAAAATCATTCACATTAACAAGGGACAATAATTATTTATCTCTTGCAAATTAAAAAAAAAAAAACATAATCATATTAATGTGCTGCTGTCATTTGAGAAACCACACATGCCGAGTCCTTTGGGTAACAGAGTGAGACTGCCTCCTCTTGTTATTCTGACTGATTGGGGAGTTTATGACCATATTCAAGGTGATATTTTAGTTTACTGTTACCAGTCATGATTTCCATAACACCAGGTATGATTTAATTTTAATGACCCATCGCAGCGAGTGCCAATAATGAGCATGCCAAATTAAAAATTAAAAAGACCACACTTGAGTGACTATATATTTTGTGGTGTGAAGGTCAAAACTTGTCACTTAAAAAAAATATATCATCTTCCCCAAAAGCTTTTTGAGGTTACTGTAAAGTGAAGGTGATCTTGACACATTTTACAGATCGCTCAAAAGCTGCAAGTGTCAAGGGAGACTAGATATCCTTTGTTCAGTGTGAGAAGTGCTCAGAAGCGTTTCTCTATAAAAGATGGAGGTAGAGAGCTTTTCATGCGCTGGACAGTCTGCTTCTGATTTAGATATGTGGTCATCCGAGGCTTTTCTGACCTAAATGGGTTTCCAGTGGCATTCTGTGTGTGAAGATATAAGCCTCACCAGGTAAAGAGGATCTGTAATTGGAGTTACTTTAACAAGGCTGTTATACTTTGCCATAAATCATGACAAGTGAAAGTCCTGTGCCCTCTATGCAGTGTCCTGAAATAGTGCAGGAGGAAAAATTAACTGTGCTCTGCTAAAACTTTCCTCTTCAATCCAGAGGGGATTTATTGGATTTTATCCTGCTGGGCTTACAGTGTAATGTGTGCTTTAGTAGTAAAAGCAGTGAAGCTTTTCATATGAAAGAAAAATAAGCACAATTATGCAAGTGTAACAAGATTAAAAAAACAAACAAACAAACAACAAATTAAAAGCAAGACTACATGTTTTATTTTTATTTTTTTTTTAATTTGGATATACTCATTTAATTCAAACATTGCCTGCTGACTTTTCGTGTTGACATTGTTTAAACTTCTGTCTTGACTGAGTGCTTGACTTTAAAAATATTCAGTTTGGAAACATCTGTCAGACAGTATGATTAGTTTCAGAATCTAGTCAATATACAATTACAAATATTTCTGGTTGTCTCCAAGTATTGAACTGTTATGAAAACCAATCCAATCAGAGTAGTGTCTCATTTGGCAAAATCCCCAAATTCCACACTGTCAGCTGTAATAAGAGCTGGTGTTGTCTCAGTGTACATGCAGTATGGTTAGTTTTATTATTTTCATGATTCATTTAACACATATAGCATGGTGGTGTAGTGGTTAGCACTGCTGCCTCACAGCAAGAAGATACTGGGTTCGATCCCCAGCCCAGGGCCTTTCTGTGTGGAGTTTGCATGTTCTCCCCATGTCTCCGGGTACTCTGGCTTCCTCCCACCATCCAAAAACATGGGGATTAGGTTAACTGGCTAATTTGAATTGCCCATAGTTGTGAACGTAATTGTGAGTGGTTGTCTGTGATAAACTGGAGACCTGTCCATGGTGTACTCTGCCTTTCACCCTAAGACAGCTGGGATAGGCTCCAGCCCCCCTGCAACCCTATGTGAAGAGAAGCAGTAGAAAATGGATGGATTAATGTATTTAACACCGATAGTTGTTTTTTAGTCAAATGAGTTGACAATGTATTGTCAAATTTATATCTCAATATAGTGCCCATGTTAAATGGTTTATCTATTAATTATTATTAATTACAATTAATTATTTATTAATTGTTGTTAGATAGATAGATAGATAGATAGAAAGATAGATACTTTGTTCATCTCACAGAGAAATTGACAAGCAAACATGATGTGAATTCTCTCAGTAACAACACAAAAGCAACAGTAGTGCTTGAGCAAAAAGTCAGTATGCAATCACTATTTACAATATTGTTTACTAATTACATTTCAGTGAAGTACAAAATATATTAATAGTTATATAATGATGGGGAGCGACACTGCAGCTGACAAGTGTGGGTGAGAAAGATCGAAGGTTTTAACTTTGTAGAGATGGTACAGTGTTGTAATTTGTTTGCATTAATATATATTCTTTTGACTATAAACTTCTCTTGAATGATTTACATCATTGAAAGCGTCAGCCTCATGCTGAGCTGTAAAGGATCTGAAAACACAATTTTGAATGTACTGTTGGATTATCAAGGACCTTTTAGGATGGAGTCAGTTCCAGCCTAAGACACTTCTGCCCAGAGGTGCTCATTTATTGAATAATTTTCAAACCAGTTTACATTTGTATACAGTATATACAATGCAACGTATAGTAGACATTTGTGGAAATGTAATTATTTGTGTACTTTGAAGCGGAATATTCCTGGCTTGGTGTGCCAAGTTTTGTGTTGCCAGAGCCCAGATTTGTTTATCATCTCGATCCCATCTGCACTAATTAGTGCAAGCACTGACTGCAGCACTGTAAATATATCTTATGTTACTCATTCTATTATAACTCTTGCATAAATGCGTTGCCACTGGTACTAAAAATTAAGAAAGGGGCCTCCTCCAAGAGTAAAATGACACCACTCTGTGAGAACTAATGCAGAGTGACTACCCATTCACACTCTATTCGTCTGATTATGTAATTTGATAGGATTTTTGATGACGTTCCATGAAGATATAACAACTGTAATCAGAGGTTTATTAATTAGTTGGTTGAACAACTAATGCTTGAAAACTACTCAACCGTGATATGTCATACAATATGTTGTTTATGTTTTCATGAGAGGAAATTAATTTGTTGTGATGTGTGACAGGAGCTCAACCTTCGCATGGCCTGAACAAATCTTGCAAACTTTCACAGAAAAAGAAGGAATTAATTGATTCCTATTGATTTCATGTATGTGTCATTTTATCGCCTTTTATTTCCTAAATTTCATTCCGAGCAACTACATGGAACAAGATTAAGTGACTGGATAGCTTTGCCTTATTTACTAAAATGTCAATGGGTGCACATTATCTGCTGTGCACAGAAAATCTGAAATAAGCTAATGGAAAATTCAGCCGGTCACTGCCTTGTGTACAGTATATTGATACAAATAGAAGGCAGTGATTCCCTTGCCTCCTGCACCCGCATGCCTGTGGGCCATAAAGCTGCATCTGTAGACCACTTTAATGAGCCGTCATGTGTTGGAGGACGAGAGCTTTATCTCAGGAACTATAAAAGAAAGACAAGTATTGCTCCACAATTTCCAGGCACAAGCCTTTGAAATGCTAAAAGACCTTTCTTTTCATCATCTTATTTTTTTTTTCTAAGGTCACAAGTGCGGACTGCACCAGAAACAATGGTCTGCAGTTACAATCATGATTTCACAAACAGCATGATTGCCCACTTTTTTTTGAGAGAACAAGACACATTATATATATGAGGTGTTAAAGTTCAGCTGCTCCCAAGCTGGATAAATAATTAGCAACTCAGTAGGAAGGAGCAGCTAATAAAGCAATTACCTTATCCAATACCTTGATAATCACTGAAAGGCTCCCGCAGGTTCAGAAGCAGCAGTGCTGCTGAGAACTGCTCCAATTTGCTAATCATTTACTTCTTTGATTTACACTTTGGTCAGGAGCTCATTAAAAAATACCACCGATTTAAAAATGAATTTAATAGACATACAGTGCCTCTCATATAAACCTTCAAACATAATGCCCTGTGTTTGATATTAAACAGATAATTTAACACACCCTTTTTTCCAAAGTTTTACTTTTAAATTAATCCATTGAGTGCCAGACTTTTTGTTTTGTCCAGATTCCGTGTGTTTTGTTCTCTAATTGTGATCGTCTCCACTTCCAGGTCCATTGTATTTAAAGGATGTAAATATACTTTGGCACTCAAAGAGTTAAAGAGAATTATCAGTTTTAGGGTTTAAATCTCAACCATTTTCCCATGTTTCTGTGTCTTGGTGATGAGTGGGGACAAACATTTTTGAAATTCATATATTGAGCAAGAGCTGAAATATTGTTCCTTCCAGGTAATCGCGCATAAGCGTACATGCACTAACAGTGCTGTTTTCACCGCTGACAGGCTCAGATTTTTATAAGTGTCTGAGAAGAAGAATAGATTATTGTGCAATCTTGTTTGTCTCTATGTTGGCTTTGCCACTGTCTAACAACATAATTTGTCTACCATTGCTCCCATCATATTCACTGTGGCTGACAGAGGGCTCTCTCTTTTAAGTTATCATATGTAGTTTTGGGGCTCTTATTTAGATTAATAATGTTGTCATTCTTCTTGTTGGATGTTACAGAGTTTACACAAGTCAGCATTTGAGGTGTGGTCTAAGCTTACATTGTGTGGTCCCTCATCTGCAAAATGCCAATATGCACACAGTACAATGAAACCAAATCTTAGTGCACACCTCATTCCACAATTGACCACGCTTTACTGCGTAACACCAGTTCAGTTCAGTTTGTGGTAATGCCCCTTAGCTGGTTTTATGACAGACATAAAGAAGGTGAGATTATGACATGTTTTAATTCAAGGTGAATATTCAGAATCAAACACACAATTCCAGAACTTCCATAGATGTAGTAATAACTTACTTAATATCAGAATCTGTCCTTGAAAGTGATAATAAATCCGACATTGAAGACAATTCACATTCCTTCCTTCAGTGATTTGTATAATTTTGTTCCTTGCAACTAAAATTGAACCGGAGAGAAACCATTCAAAATAACAATGTTAATGTTTTATTTTACATACAGAAGGTGCACATGCTTCCTTGGTTTAATTGCTTTGCTAATTACTCTCAGGCCCTGTAACTGTTGTAACTGCTGGTGAGCCCAACTTAATTTGCTCTTTATGCAGAAATTAAAATAAAAAAGAAACCATCTGAGATCAAGTGGGCTGTATTTGCCATTTTTAAATAGAACCATTATGTCCTGGTGTGCTCTGAATAACTTTCACATGCTTGCAGTCTCAACAGGCACTTCTGGCAGCTACCGGATATCACACAAGAAGCCACTTGACTATTTACACATACCGCATGTGTGAGTACTGGGACAGAGCCAGCATTCCAGCTGTCTGTTGTTCCATTGGCCAGAACTCCTAACTCTTCTTCTCTGCCTTACATCCACATGTTCAAGAGTCAGGAACATTCAAATATACTGTTCATTCTCATTCCCAAGGCATCAAATACCACTGCTTTGTCATGGCTCTCTGCATTCATTACAGTCACACAAGGCCCCACTGGGCGATGGTAGAAAACACAGCAGGGGCTCCATTTTATTTCAGTGTCAGGCGGGGCATAAATGCTGACATATCTTGAACTGGTCTGCACTAGGGGGTGGGCTAAATTTTATATTGCGGTATAATTTGAACCATAGATGGTAGACGGTATATATCACGGTATACTTTGGTATGTAAATTACAGCATAACAGTTGAATGTAGAATGTAGATGTTGTGTCTTGCCTTTGAATGTGTATGAGTCGTTTTCTCTATGTTTTGCCCTATCTTGTACATTGTATCATGACAATAAAAACACTGTATTCCATACTATTGTTATACTATATATTATACTATTCGATACTATACTATTGTTGTTTAAACCTAAAGACAAGCCAAGGGTACTGTATGCTGGTTTTAAAATAAAGTGACACCACTTTTCTGACGGGTTGAAATATCCCAGGTCTAAATATACCACAAACTAAGTATATGTATATACGTATATATACATATACGTATATATATATATATATATATATATATCTATATATATATATATTTAGCATGACTATACAGGATACAGTAAATTGAAGAAATAAGGCATTATCATTTTTGAGTGATGTTAAACCACTCGAAATCCACAAATATACTTGAGTTTACCAAGCTAAAAATGACAGTGCACAAGGGTTTCCTGTCCCTCAGTGTTAAAAGGCAAGTGTCCAATCAGACACATCAGGCATATACTGTGCAATTAATTACATTGCTACAGATAAATCAGATGATTTGATTTGCTGTTCTGCTTCAGACCAGTGGCACATTTTTGCACCCCTTAGGGGTAAATCAAAGAGCTTGAAACTGAAAGTGCAATTAACTACAGAAGGGATTTTCACTTTGTAACATGTCCCTGCCCAATAGGGACCTGCAAAAATAAGAAAAGTGTAATTGTTTCACAATTCCAACATGGTATAAGAATAGAGACCTACACATTGTGTTGAACATGTGTGACACCCTATGTGGTCACACGTTCAGTTCATCACCTTGCTTTGCTTTTCACACACACACACACACACATGCACACACACGCACGCACACACACGCACACACACACACACACACACACACACACACACACACACACACACACACACACACATGCGCGCACACAGCTCTCATCAAGAAACAAACCTCCTAAAACCTCCTCAGCAGCACTTTTTGAACTTTTTTGTCTTGTGAAAAGCCTGAGATTGCAAGTATCTTCATTGTGCTGCAGTAAACTATGGGGCCCAGCATGGTGAAGACTTGCCTTGGTGGGATTCATCAAAGAGCAGCAGCGAGCACCTTTTCCCTGCTGTACCATCATGAGAGATGCCTTGCGGGACACTTCCATTCGCTCTGCCAGACCTGAATGCAATGTGACAGGCTGTAGGATCAAAGAGAAGCCGTGCTTGTTGTCTCACACAAGTTGCCTCGACTTACACAACTAATAACAACAGACTTCTGACAAATGGTTGATGGAAAGAGTTTCATCAGCTGAGTGTATGCAGATGTGTTGCTTTCTGCTTTATTAATAGGGTCACATGTGGAACAAACTGGAAGGTCACAGCAGTCTCTCCGTTTCCTGTCTAAAGGATACTTCTTGTGGCATGTATTTCTACTTTTGTTGAAACATTTCTGCAGTGCACGCTGCAGGTTCATCCCCATGCTTTGTACTTTCAAAGGATAGTCCACACAGCCCACCCATACAGAAAAGAAACAGAAAAAAACAACTTATGATTAACTTATTTGATTTACTCTTGAAAGTGGCCACTTTTGCACTTTTTTACTCAAGAAAATAAAAATAAGTATAAGGATATATATATATATATATATATATATATATATATATATATATATATATATATATATAGTTTCATTTTGTTTAAATTTACTCAGGATCTTATATCCGGATTCACTGTTGTATGGTTTACATAGAAGTTTCATACAATGGAAATACAAATTTTATTAGATTTATCTACTATATATATTTTTGTATGGGCAGTTTAAACACACAAATACTGTTTTGTCTTTATATTTATATGCACCCATCTAAGTGTTCTTTAGTAAACTTTGGTATTTAGCTTCTATTTCTTTTTTCAAAATGTTGTTAGCTGCTAAAATTAATTCATCCCACCACATCATTTATGTGAAGAGATGAATAGAGACTTGAACATTCATCATGTGTGCTTTCCCTCAGTGCCCCCAGTTATAGGTCTCTGTTAGATTTATAGGCTATCTGGTATCTATAACATCGCAGTCCCTGAGGTCCCACTGTTTTCTGTGCTAATGATTCATCGACAGGTCAGCTATATTTCCTATGTGCATCATGGGAGTTATTGCATTTGAGCTGAAAGGCTGAAACTGTGCATTTTTGTAAAAGGGGCAATGATTTTGCAGTGCGACACTTTTTTGATAATTATATCCATTTATTAATGGCTCAGGTTTCCTCCCATCCATGCAGGCTATATCTGCAAGACAACTAGCATGTAAAATACACAGAAGTCATAGTTTGAATATCTGAGAATCCTCCAGAACCTGTCAGTAACTTTGCATTGCTATGGGAAAATAATAAAGAAATGATTTGACTGTTTTATTTTGATCCATTTTAATTTTATGTGATAATCTGTAAGTAAGTATCAGTATCACAAGTCTAAACTGAAATACCCTCATTATGCATGCAAAGAAATAATGAATTTTAATGGTATTTAGCAGCTTTGCTGAAAGTTCTTGGGGAAGATGTTTTTTTTTTTTTTGATTGTTTGCTATCTATTGTATATTGAATCACCTTTCCAATTCATGAGTGTGTAGGTCTGCAGCAACCATTCAGAAAGATTATTACTGAGTAATTAGTTTTGTAGCTCAGCAGGACACGCATTACTGAGCAGAAGGCACATTTTTTGTAAGTTGTCCCACTCACACTTTCCCACTCACTCAGCATGTTGTTATTCAAGGAGCGAGTTGATGGCGCATGATAAATGAAACCTTTATGTCAACTACAGAAAGCTGTGAATCATGAGTTATGACTCTAGCATGCCAAGGAGAGCAAGGACATAGTGCTAACTTCATTTAACATACCGTTAACATTCACATAGCATGAACACTGCATGTACTCTAGCCATTTTTATACATAGTGCCACAAACATTAATTAGAAAGACAGAACCTTAATGTTTTGTCTAAGTTATGCTAAGCCAAAATTTGTGTTTAAAAGTATTACACAATGATGTATGATTATATATAAAGTCATCATTTATTGATTTTTAAATGCTGTATTTTAAAGCAGCTTTTTCAATTAGACAAAAATACAAATTTGGCAGTTATAACCTATTCACTCTGGAATTTGATTAGTACCCTTCACAAACATTAATAAAACACAATTGATTAAATACAATTTTAAGGAAATGATTTATGAACAAAGTATTAAAAAGTGAATATCACAAATAAAATCACAAAAAATATCAAACAATCACATCTATCTAAATGTAAAGCTGAAGGTTGAACATTACACTGATAACAGGAGTTATCTTCGTCATCTGTTCTCAAGTGTAAGGTCGCTGCCAGGCCACAGTGATGGGAAGCTTATTGAAGTCCGGGCCAGAGATGCTTCTCTTCCACTTCTAATCAGCACTTCACCAAACAGGAAATCTAGGTGGTATGTGAAAGCTCCCACCTCAAGCTCACTGCACAGCTGTCTCTGGCTCCTTCACCTCCTCTGAATTAACTGAAACTGTGAACTTTGTGGAAAGTAAACCAAGGCCAGCTAAGGCTGCATTTTCTTTAAATGTGCTCACAGTACTGAATACCATATTTGGGAGAGCAGACAACTGCAAGTCAACATTTGAGAGTCACGGGTTTATTATTGTGAATGTGACAGAAAGATTGAGCATGCAGAAGGAATTGTAGAAGTATCCTGGACTGATCAAAACTGCTTGGCAGCCTGAGTCCTCTGACAACAACTCAAATCTGAGTCTGTGACTCACCTATTCAATTTGACTTGGAAGAGAAGGGTCATCCTAAAAACGTTTCCTTCGCCTTTCAAAAGAAAAGCTGTGAGGACCGTAGGAAGGGGAGATCAAACCGACAATCCTGCGATTAGTGCAACGTTCATTCCAATAAAAGTTGCTCAGTGGTGCGTGAAGCAGGGTATAAATTTACCCTGATCTGGCTCCCAGTTGCTGCAGCTCACTCACATGAGCAACAGTTCATCACGGTTATAAAATACTCTATATTCAGCTATTAGTGCATTTGACAACATTTAGGACCTCATGATTTAAATAATAGCAATTCAAGTGTAGTCAAGTAGTTGCTAACTATCATGGTGGTTAAGCTAGCTTCATGTTACTTTTATTTTAGCACATTTTTCGCCACATATTTTCCCTTCCTCTTTCTGTTTCATGAATCATTTTAATAACAATAAATAAATAAATAAATATTGGAACCATTTTATGAAAAGCAGCTATGAGTGAGGCTCTGAGCCCGGATTTATTTTGGTTAGATTTATTTTGATTCAATCAGATTCAGCGTCAATGTCAAAAAAAGAAATGTTGACAGTGAACTGCGCTTCAGGTAATAATGATAATAATAACAGTCATGATAATGATGAAAATAGATGTTTAGTCACATTGCAATATTTATTCTTTAAAATGTGACCTGAGGCAAATTTGAAGATTTCAGGGTTAAGCCTCAGATCTCAGAATGAATCACCCCATTTGGGGCACAGAGTGTGACTCAGTTCAGACAGACCGCTGCTGGATATGAGCTTAGACATTTCCTTGCTTTCAAAATCCTGTGTGGTGTGCCATCACAGTTAACAGTGTCGATGTGGAGACAGCAGATAGGGTCAGTCACATGGGAATGTGAACTCACATAACTCAAATGTTACCCACATTCTGCAGTTCTCTGTGCTTCTATTGTCTCACTTCCTCTTGAATTTATCATATGGTTTTAAATTATTCTAAATGTTTTGCAATGTACTTTTATTTAATATGATTTATTTCTTATATAAAGATCTTTTCTTTGTCTGTGTGTGGAAATCGGTGCTAGATAAATAAACTCCCCTTGCCTCGCCTTTTGAAGTTGTCCCATAAATCTTGGTAACATAAATTCATGGTGTGCCGGTCATGACTCAAGGGTTTTTGCAGGCAGATTTTGTAGGCCCATTATCTCATATTTCAGACGAAAAACAAAAGTATTCATTATTTCCACATCAGGATGTTATTCCTGGCATGATAGAGACGGATCTGACACTGAAGCTTCCTGCTGCAATTGTACAGTATTAAAATAACAATAAATATTCAAATAATAATACAACAATATGAGAATGAACAAATAATTCATAAGCGACATTATTTAAAAATGTTGGCTCATGAGAAGACATGTCCTCACATGGCATATTTTATGTGATTAAAAAATAAAACATCTGATACCATTCGTGATCAATAAAACAACCATTAATATTTTTGCTGCTGTTTGTTCAACTTCATATTGAGAAAGAAATCACACTGTTTTTCTCACTACAGTGAAAAAAGTCATCATTATGTGAAATTAACTGTACATATGCATTTTCTTTTCCTCTGCTTTTGAAAATGATTTACTCTGAAAATAACCCAGGTATAATATTAACAAAAAGCTACATCAGTATCACACTTTTCTGACAACTTGTTTACAAAGTGCTTTACAGATCAGCAACAATAACAAAATCCAAAACAGTAGATGCATAGATACAATATAACAAGATGCCAAAATCACCTCCAAACTCAAATGCCTGTTCATAACAGTGTGTTGTTAGAAGTGATAGAAGAGATGAAACTGCTTTTGCTTGCCTCATGTCCTCAGGCAGTTTGTTCTAAAGTACATGTGCCCCAAAAGAGGAAGCAAAGTCACCTTTAGTCCATGAAACAACATGGAACATCCAAAAGGTCCTCGCCCGAGGATGTAAGCATGCATTCTAGCTCATAAAGAGTTAAAAAGTCAGCTATATAGCTGGGGGCTGATCGTTTCTCTGCTATAAAAATGTCAGTAAATTGTTAAAAGCTATGGTGAGACTGGAATAATGTAGTTCTAGCTGCAGCAGTTTGAACAAACTGGAGATGTGAGATTGATTTTTGACAGGACTGCACTACTTTCTGTAACTGCTCCTCAGACATCAGGCCACTGTCAAAAATCCCTCCTTGGTTTCTGGCCACAGGCTTTACAGTATTTTAGCTGGAGAAGTCACTTAACTCATATTGCAATGCCCTGTAAGACCATACCAGAAGGTTTTGTGACATAAACCCAGTATTTATCTACTTGAGGCAAATATGATATACACATTGTGTACTATGATCAAAACACATTTTCTCTGGGATCTGAAAGTTGTGATTGAAGTCCTATTTATATTTTCATAATGGATGGCCAATGATGGTTTCTCTCTTAATTTAGTCAGGCTACAGTACCCTTATTTCATGCTGATCAGCACACTGGGCATAATGAGCCTCATCTGTATTACTATTATTATCATTCCTGGATATGATTACCAGTGCAATTTTAGTGCTTGTTTGTAATTACATTTCCACCTGCTTAGACCAGCACAGTGCAATGAGCAAATTTCTTGGCTTCACAGGCACACATGGCGACCTTATGTTGATGTTTGCCTCTATGACATACATTATCTTTACTTGAAAGCATTTTAAAATATAATATTCAATATGATTAAGAGTGTGTAATTGATTGAGAGATCAGGGAGATTCACATATATGACGAGTCATCCACAACTTAGCGGGATGTATGAGATCATTTCCTCACAGTTGGTTAAATATCATAGCCTTTATGCATCCGCAGTGATGCGTATTCCATCTGCGTTCTGTAATTTGAGGGATGTGCTTTGTAATTACGCACAGGTCAAACAACTGCAGCACCTTTGTGTATTAGTTTAATCTTCCAAAACGACAACATGATGTAATGAAATAGGTGAATGACCTTCTGCTTCTCTTCACAGCATAATCCACAGACTCAGCATACACAGTGGAACAACATCAAATACAAGTCCAACCATAAACCCGGGACATTTTTTTTTTATTGCCCGACATTTTGCACATTAATTGCAATGAAAGCATTATTGTATGCATCTGCAACCAAATGTAGTTTGTTTTGTCATTTGAAATAAATAAATCAAAATAGAGGCATTTTTGCAACACTCTAATTAACTAGCGCTGTTCGGCATCCTGATTCTGGAGCTGTCCCAGGCACTAACTGTGATTTAGAGTTGCAGCTAGAATCCTGCTGGCATGGACTGATGGTTTTTCATTGCTGAGGACAGAATTAATATACAGCAAGACTTTTTCAGCTCTGTTCAGCAACATTACTGATATTGTCGTCAAAAATATCTTTGTACACATCATTAGTCACTGACAGGAACTCCATTGTCTCTTAAAGTTACTGTGAGAAACTTTCATTTTATGTTAATTTTGTCAGGACAAGAGCAGTGTTTCCAAAGGACCAGAGTCCCTTTAGAAAACTTCAATTTATTGCCGTAAGGTGTAAAACTGCCCCTCTCTTAGTGCTGGCTATGGTTCTCCTATGCCTCCCTTCCCTCGAACGAGTTCAGAAATACATCCTGGGTCTTGGCTCCCAGCAGGGGCAGACCAAGCAGCGAGGCAAAGCTCTGCTCCCAGATGGAGGATGAGCCGCTGCTGCCAAGCTCAGAACTCTCCACCTCCCGCTGGAGCTCCGACCGCAGGTCAAAAGAGGCATCAATGCCGGATCTGCAGCTGTGGCTCAATGGTACGGCAGGTCTGTAGCACAGCAGTTCACTTCCCGCCTCCAACAGTCCCCTTGAGCAACATATCTAACCTCAAATTGCTCTCAATTCTGTGCATTTGTGTATGAATGTGTTCTTTGCCCTGACGGCTATGCCACCATCAGAGTATGAATGTGTGTGAATGGGTGAATGATATGGACTGTAAAAGCACTTTGAGTAATCACAACTAGGAAGGTCACTACACAAGTACAATGTATGAGCTTAAGGAGGTATTTGGTGAATCCAGTGATAGGCATTAAGAATTACTTCATGAAAACAGGTAATTTGTAAGCTGATGGCTTTGCTTATCTGTGTAGATTATCCATCCATCCATTATCTACCACTTATCCTCATAGGGTCACGGGGGGCTGGAGCCTATCCCAGCTGTCTTAGGGCGGAAGGCAGGGTACACCCTGGACAAGTCGCCACCTCATCGCAGGACACATAGAGACAGACAACCAGTCACACTCACATTCACACCTACGGTCAATTTAAATTAGCCAATTAACCTAATCCCCATGCATGTTTTTGGATGGTGGGAGGAAGCCGGAGTACCCGGAGAGAACCCACGCAGAGGGAGAACACGAGAACATGCAAACTCCACACAGAAAGGCCCCGGGCCTGGGATTCGAACCCGGTACCTTCTTGCTGTGAGGTGACAGTGCTAACCACTACACCACCGTGCCACCCACTGTGTAGATTATTAATTATTGAATTTCTTAACCAGCTAAAGGTTCCTTGAGGTAAGCTTGAAAAGTAAATTTTGCTTCAACATTGGCATTATCTGTCCTTGGAAGCATATTCCAGTATATGCTGTACAGTATATATTCTGTTTATTAACATTTGGGGTGGTGCACATTTGTGCCTCCCAAAAACTGTTCCTCCTCAGTGGCGGCCTATCTCCCCCCTGGCTCATTAAAACCTGTCTGCTGCTTTTAAAGGGGATGAGAGGAGCTGCAGTGATTGCTCATTAGTGATAGTGGGGAATTGTGCTGTGCTGTACAGTTAGTGAAACTCTCAACATTGCTGAAATATTTTTTTCATAGGTGGGTTCAGTTTTTTCATGTGAAAATGTATCTTCAGTTTTAGCACATACACCCTCAGGGTTTCAGCTCAGTCTATGCTTGGGGCTTCCACTATTCACCAAATCCAAATGACACTAAGAGCATGCACCATGTTTTTGACACCATTTCACTTGGATTATGTCAAATACAGCAAGATTTTGAGTCAACACACCAGTATTAGGTTAGGCGGAACAGAAACTTTGCACTGGATTTAGGTGATAATATTTGTCAGTGTACTAGAGGAGCATTTGCCCCATTGGTGACCTATGGGATCATACTATGTTGTCCTGGACGGGATAATTATCAGGTTTGGAAAGTGAGATCATTAAAGACCCCATCTTCATTTTTGTGTGCCTAATTAACCATTTTAGAATATGTGGGGAATTTACTGATTTCAAAATTTTATCACGATACAGCCAGTTAGTCTGTTGGGCAGACAACTCAAAACTGTCATCCAACTGGGATTCAAATGTTGCTTTGTTCTGATGGGTTTGTGGATATTACATATTACAACTGTGCCCCATCTACTAAAACTCGCTGGAAAACACAGGAAAATACAAATAAATTAAAAAGAAAAAAAGAAAAAAATGAATGCATTCACGTAAGTCCCATCATTCATCGTAAGAAGCTAAAAAGAGGTGTTAACAGCCTTTTGATACTGTAATTGCTGATAGTGCGAGGGTGAATATGAATTGCAATTAGACCGGGGTATCACTTGCTTTTACACAGTATTTACCATGAAAATATCCCATTTTTGCCCTCTTATTATTAAATTGAAATATAAAGAAATACTGCATTATTGTCAGCACCATGTGAATCAAAGATGCTACAAATGGGAACTGCAGATCTCACATTTGGCACCATTTTCATTACTAGCTAAGCAACAATATATACAGAATTTATAACCAGGAGTTATTAGAGCAACTGCATCTGTTACCACTCATTTTATTTTTCCAGAAGCAGATATTAAATATCATAGACTAATGCAAAACTGGCAGGAGATTAAATAGAGCCTTCCAGTTGGTCTCTGTTGTTCTGAGAACAAATATACAATATACAGTAATACCACTACCTGGTGGTTACATCTGTATAAAGACAGAGAAGTTATTGTTTTTATTTTATAAACCATATTGAGCTCGTTATCCATGTGTGGTGATCTTTGAGGAGTAAAAACATATTTCCATCATAAATTATAAGGTGTCATATGTCACGGTGCTCTATGAAAGTAAACATTTAAATAACACGTGGTAAATAACGAGTTGCTGTAAATACAGTGGGAAATAATCAGAGTTGCATTAGTGGACTTTAAAATTGCCTCTGAGAGGAGAGTTAGAGTTCGATCCTTCAGTGCCTCTAGGCAGCAGCTCTGTTGCAGTTGTCCATCTCTTCAATGCTCAAATGACCTTGGGATGCAATTTAATCTCTTTCTCTCACTTTTGAGCTTCAACTAGACTCAAGACACAAAAGGCACAAAGTAAATGTGACTAGCTGGAGAAGAAAAAGAAGAATCCAATCTAAGATGGGTCGCTGTGCTTCATGCATATCTGCTGTGTTCTCTCTCTGTTTGGCTTTGCACTTCCTCACTCTCACTGAATTCAACCAGTTAATCAGTTATATCTTAAAATGCAATATGTTTCCCAGCATGTGAATGTTACGTGAGAATGTGCATTCTTCTGAGGGACAGCTGCTTCAATTTACAGCACACTTTCTCTTGTAATGTAGTGTTTGATCTAAGAAAGAGCCAAAGAAGATTATTTTTGTGAGCACCATGCCAGGTAAATTAATGAGATGCTTAGACTACAGAGAAACCCCAGCATATGCCAGAGTGTCACTTCTGTTTAGGAAAGCAATATTTTCTGGTAGGGGGAGGTGTTTCAATTTGACATCAATGCATTCGTGTTTGCACAATGGTAAGAAAAAACTAAGCAATACATTTTTTTGTATAGACTAACATTGCACCAGAGAGTACCACCCAAGGCAGTCTGGTCATCTATATGTTTGCATTCAATGAAACTCAATTTTGTATCATTTTCCAGATTATTTCATGATATGTCACAAATATGTTTCTTGTCTGTGGTGGTCCGTGTAGCGAGGAGGTTGGGGTGGGTGAAATAAGCACAAGAGTTTCATCCAGAAGGCTGCTTTTTGTGTCCTGTGTGAAATCAAAACTGACTTACTTAAATATAAAATATAAAAAATTAAGAAAAACACAGAATGTTTTACCAAGTCGGTTGGTTGGCTTTTGGTTTTGTTCCAATTTAGACCATTAACTGCTGATTTAAAACTGGGACTGTTATCGAGTAGTACATTTGTTTCCATTGAAAAGCAGCTCATATGCAGTTTAGTTGGAATGGACTACAATTTCGTTGGGGACAAGGTTGCCCAAGGACAATGTGCAAAGTAGCAAATGGCCCACTGACAGCAAGCAATCTTTCCCCAAACACATTCCAGTGAACTATCAATTACAATTTGATATAATTGTCCTGCAATAAGTACTACTCTTATGAAATGTTTAATTTTGACTTTTAAGCTTGTAATGAAGGGTGTCCCTGTTATTTCGTCCTTCACAACTGCTGAGTACAATCACTACCTCTCCCACACAGTCTCAAATCAAACGCCACACATACCATACACAACACAGGTCATATTAAACTGTATATTATTGTTTTTTTCTTATATATTCCCCACACATCACAATATTCTAGTGTGTTGGTTCATCATCATCGTTGTCATTCTAGATCGCATATCTCAGTGTCAGACTTATATGTATATTGAATATACAAGTAAATATCAGTTTACAGCTGTCTGTCTTAAGCTAAGCCTGTGCCAAATAAAACACAACTTGGAAAGGCAGAGGTGTGTGACATAAATTATATTAGTTTGTTTCATAAAACAAAAACGACACACATCCCAGTACCCAGTGGGACTAGAGGATGGAAATGCAGCCACAGATACTCAAAGGTAACTGGGTTAGTCTTAGTCTCAGCCTGTTCAAGTGAAAATTGTTATTTATGAGATGATATTGAAGGTTTGCTTTGTTTATATTGTGAAGGAGTTCAAGTTTTGCAAATACATTCAAAGCTTCTTCATGGAAGTTAATATTAAAATATATTTACTTCCAGGACTTTCAGTATTTGATTGTGAGAGAAATAAACTTGCTGCAGTTACTAAAAGAAACCTGACCTGTAGTACAGTGTGTGCTGGCTCTGCTGAAAACCACAAAAAACATTACGTTTAAGGAAAACAACATGGAGCAGGTACAGCCACATTGTACTGACTCAGCATAGATAGAGTTACTTTGACTGTAAATGCCCTCTAAAAAATTGATTTTCTTTTTTCTTTTCTTTCCCCTTTTTCCCCCATTAGAAATATTCTTACATCAGTGACGAGAATGGAATGAAAAAAAAAAAATCCCTGAATTATTAAACAGTAAATACTCCAAAACACGAGGAAAATCAGCTGTCTCACTTTGTGTGGGATAATGTCTTATTCTAAAAAAAGATGCAACCAAATACAAAAAAAAAATAGGATCCCTGTGGGGTACTGACAGGCCCTCGCAGTGTGTCGCACAGCCACCCGATGCACCGCTGGCTACTGTGGGCGCCGGCCTTGGTGATCACTTGCCCCTTGACTGCCTTTACGTGTTCTGTGTCCCTTGTGTCTGACGAGCTCCATAGCGCCACTATGGCACACTTTCAGTTTCAGCTTGCTGGCATTAAATCCCCATGATGAGTATGCAATTGTCTGCCAAAATCCAGAAAAGCTGTTTTTAATGGCAGCACATCAAAGTTTCAAGCAGTGCCACGGCCACACCCTTTGACCTACCAGCCTAATTTTTGGATATTATGTTCCCTAACATCTAATTTACAGCCTGGAGATGAAATAATATCAAACTTGTATGTTGTTTGCTTTTGAGGCATCTATTTGTTCACTATGGTAAAAAGCACTACTTTTGTTCAAGGGGGCGCCGTTGCCAAATTAAACATCCAAATTGAAATTCGACCTGTCATTTAAAACTACACTAGTGTGGACACCTGTTTCTGGAGTTTCAACTTGCTAGCTTAAAATCTCTAGGAGGAGTATGCAATTGAAAATACCTTAATATTGGCCAAAATCGCAAAAAATCAGAAATTTCAAATCTAAATGGCAGACTTCCTGTTGGGCGTGGCCCATGGGTCCAGGAGGCTTTTTTGTTCGTCTTTGGGTCCTACATAAGCCGACAGAATTTCATAGCTGTGGCTCAAACACAGGGGCGGGCCTTAATTTTGGAAAATTTCTAGGGGGCGCTACGGAGAAGTTTTTTGGCGATTTTCCATTTAGACAGTAGATTCTTCAAGAGGACACCCCTCTTGATCTGTCTACCAAATTTCATGAAGTTCTGTGTTCCGAAGGCGATATCCCAGAATGCTAATTTTTTAAGAAAATTCAGCGGCACCTTGGTGCAGTATCACGAAACATGCTCCACGAAATAGTTCCAAGGGATACAATGGGGCTCTCACCGCTGATTGCAGCAGTCGGCTCGAGCCCTAAATACTTGCAATAGATCATTTAATTTAAACATAGACTTATAATATATAAATCATTGCAATAGAGTGTATTGATTTTTTTTACTGAGTTGTTGTATCATATCAATGGAAAATAATAATTTGTGTTGTTGTAAATTAGTTGGCTCTAATGCAGCAAAACACACACACACACAAAAAAGAGTGCATTTCCTTCAAACACAGTGTATTTTGGGACATAGTCAAAGCTTGTCTCTAGGGCACTGGTGATAGGACAGTACTGTATGAATGTGCTGCACAGCATGCATCTGTGCCCAGTCAGGAGTCCTTTTAACTACCCCCTACATGATGAAGATTAAGATGAGCGGGAAATGAACCTCATCTCTCCATGTGATTAATGTCCACCAAGTGTAATTAAAGACTTTTAGTTAATTCCCCTGTCTCTGCTCCCAGGTAACCATTTTTAATCATTTCCTCCTGTTGGCTCTCTTTAATTGAATATCTTCATCATATGGACTATGGCAGCTGGAATTATATTTATAGTTGTGTGCAAGATTTTATATAGAGCCACTTGCATTAAAGTTTTGGAATTCACTTCCTGAGTTCAAGTGGTCAAGCGTTATGAAGATACTATTGCTTTGACTGACAATGAAAACAAGGAAAACAAAGTTGTCTTGCTGCTACTCAGAAATTTTCATTATATTTAGAAACATGTCTTTTTAGCCATGCCGACAGAACAGCTCTGAGATGTTGAGATGTTTACTACCTACACAGACAACACTGTGTAAATAGCATACACTATCAGTGAAGTAATGACTGTAAGACAAAATAGTGGACATGGCACATATTGATGGCTGTTGTCTCATGTCCACACATCTTCTCTTCCACGTATAACACCCAATAATGTAGCGGAATAACAATTTTGCTGCTGTTGTTTGATCCCCATTACTGTCACATTATTGTCTGCAGTTCAAATTGTCCACTGCATAGCTCATTTGAAGCAGGGGCTATTGGTCTGAATGCACACTAAAACATATAATCTTCTATGCATCAACAGAATAAACACATAACCCTTTTTTATTTTAAATTTGTGTCGTTCCTTTGTCTTATTCCCCCAAGAGACTCTCCTTTATATGGTTTATTGTCAACAGTGATACTGTGTTATGTATAGAAATAATTCTGCATATGAATGTCAACATTGCAGCACAACAAAAGGTACAATTAGTTTTCCCAGTTTAGTTTCCCTACATTTTCCTGTCCAACTTCTCTAACTGTATATTTACAGATGTCTGGATGCATTGTTTGTTGTCAACTGTTATCAAAAGCTGTGTTTTTTATATTTCCCTTGCTCTTCAAAACAAATATATTTGAGGGGGGTGGGGGATGCTATTTATGATAGAAAGGAAGGATTGGCGTTATCTTACTGATTTTGATGTTAAACAATGATATATATAATGTTAGCAGCCAAAATGCAGACCTTTTAGGGTCCATGCTTTCACTTCCATTGATGCAGAGTATTCTATACATTTTCACATGGGCCCATTGGCCTGTTCTATACTGGATTATATAGCACCTGCACAGGCTTGACTTCATCTTCTCCATTATTGTTAATCTAACTTTAATATTTTATGATTGAAACTTTATGGCCCTGCAGCTCTCTCATTAGGAGTACTGGTCCTGAGCCCTGGTGAGCAACGGAACGACCAATTGGCGTTGGCTACTTTTTTCTCCGACTGGGCAAATTACCACATGAGAAGTATTAGGTCCGACTTAATTACATTCAGCTCACAGCTGTAAGGCTCCTTCTAAGACATTCATTAAAGTAATGCCTGACAGTTTTTTTTTTTTTTTTTTTAATACTCTCAGACTGCAACTACATTTATGTACATTCAACCATTTGACTGAAAGCTGCCTGGATCTGCCTCTGTGACAATTATCTCAGACAATCAACATTAAAAGAAATCACTGGATCATTTCTCTGCAGTTCAATGTCTTAGAATCCTGTTGTAATGACAAACATTTGCATCAAATCTCGCCAGAAACATATTCATTACTGGGGCAAACCATCTTATCTCATGTTTCCTCCAGGATCACTAATTTCCTGGTTTATGTCACCTGTCAAACCATTGACATTGCCGCTATGTTGGATTAGTTTCACTGAACTTTCTGTTGTTGTCTCATAAAAAAGTAAATCTTGTGTAAGCTGTGCATGCAGGTCTCAGAGACAGTTAGCTAATTAAAGTGAAATGGGGCAGATAATAGCTTTTAAAAACATTTCAGCCATTTAATGAGCTTATTATTTACTATGAAAAGGAATGTGTCACCACCACCCCACCACCAGTGAGAGCTGCCACCCACTCTAATTCCTTCCTGCTGTGTTGAGACTTGGCATCCATAAATTTCAATGACTAAAGAAATATTATCACAACTAATGAAATGACACTTAGCCCACTCTCACACTCAGAGGTCCCCTCCGGGCAAATTGTCTCAAGTCATTCTAGGAAGATGGTAATTAAAGACAAACTACAGCTTGAACAAAACGATCATTTGCAGAGCTGAGGTCCTCCACAGAATGCAAATTTAATTTAAAACAAGGATGTTATTAGAGTTTTATGATGGTGTCAGGCTTTTCATCTAGCATTGATGTTTTTTTGTCCATTAGGAGTTTGAAATGATGCTCCCATGTCAAAGTAAAAAATGGGGTCACTCATGCATTGGTTTATTGGTTCGAGGCTTTCTGTAGCCATTCAGTACTGAGGCACTCTTCATTTGCATTCATGGGCTGAGAGTATGTCAATGATGTTGATTAAATGAATTATGTCTGTGCACTGTACCAGTAAAACAGTAAATTAACCCTTTTATCTCCTCTTCTTGGGCAGGGGGTTTGTTCTCATTGTTGTGCGTCAGGTAATCTCATCCATTTTCTGTCTGTGATTGTACCTGATCTCTGAATCAGAAAGTAACATGGGAATGAACAATGAAACATTTTGCTGAAGCTTTGAAGGCCTAGACCCTTAGTCTTCCTTTTCAGAAGATTAAAAGTCTGGCAGTTTACTCAGCACGGATAACTGGAGGAGAATACTGTATGTCCTTTCTAATGAGAAGGCTCAGGTCATTCTCAATGTGGCTAGCTAAACCTCAGAGAATGGCTGCTTCGAGTTTTTTTTTTTTTTTTTTTTTTTTTGGGTGATTTATGAACTGAAAAGTGCCAATTAGCACAGGACAAACCTGCAACATTATAGACGGCAGGAGCAGAGGTTGCAACAGTGAACTTGACCGCTGATGGCTCCATCGATCAAGAAAGGATTTTAGTCTCAGAATGAATTATGCCATCACTGTGTTAGCCACCAGAGCGTAGAGAACTGGGTCAACTGGATGACAAAGTGTGTGCATGTATGTGTGTGGCACTGGGCCTCTTCAGCAATGGCGTTTGAAGCTTTTGATAGGTCAAAGCAGATCAATGTCATTGTTGTGTACCATCGCAATTTCGATCTCTGACTTCAAAATGACAAGAGAGCAAGAGAATCATAGATAATGCACAAATCAGTCCATTCTTGTGACAGTTGGAAGAAAGCTGTATTCGAGCAGAAACAAAAAGCTGTACATGGGATTTAGCTGCTTCATCGGTGTGGCATTACTGGAGAAAGTAAAAAAAAAGAAAAATTGGAGGAATATATGTCTTAAGGAGCATCAGGCAACACAACCGTGTTGACTGTGTCATATTGAGAGCAAGCCAGCAAGCCAGCCTGGAGGTGTCACCCACTGACAGCCTTACCAAATATCAAAATTCTAATGCTTTTTTTTTCTCTTTTCTAACACCCACCCTCCACCGGGCACCTTTCAGCTCCCTCCCACTCCTCCTCATTTGTATTTATCATCCACTACTTATTTCATATTTTCACTGACACATACAAAAAAATAATGTCTGCTTTGGAGCAATTAATGCTGGCATGTTGTTCCCTTTCTTTGCCATGCAAGTTGTGTATGAATACCCAAAAGGTCACAGTAGAGGCATTTATGGGCCTGGTCCTCCATTACTCATTCTAAGTGTGTAGTTTGACACTTGTGTCCCTTGTGGGCCCCCCTGGGACTCATTTTTCTCTCCAAAGAGATGCATGAATGCAAACCCGGAGCGGGGCAGGACTTTTACAGCAACCCAAGTGCTTCCATTATAGGAAGTCGACGGTGTTTGCTTGTTTATGTATTGATGCAATTCGTCATGAAGAGTTGCTCCTTGTGAGGGCAGTTGGCAGGTGGTGTTGATCAAGTTGGCGGCTAAGACGTGGGTGTGTGCCTGTATCTGGTTCACAAGCAGGTGGCCGCTGACACTTATATTTTGCAACAGATATAGAATGAGGTGTTAAACAAGGAAAACAGACAATAGCTTAAAATTCTTTTTACTGCCAAGCGATGCAGTATAAGGACCAAACCCAGCAATGGGTTTGTATGTCACTAAATGCTGTCCAGCTTCCCTTAAAACAGGTTACAATTAATTCCATTTTTTAAAACAAGATAAATAAATTTGATAAAGAGTTAGAGGAGCATTTTTATCAACTTTTACTCAGACATGCATGACCGACATGATCTCCTCCCTCGTCGTTATATTTTGCCACTTTTGTATAGTATCTTAAAATTGAGGTTTTGCAAGTGGTTATGTAGTGAAGCGGTTATGTTTAGTAAAAATAATGAAACGCTTTGTCCCATACAAGATTGAAACACCAGTCCCCTGAGTTAAAGTTGTGTTTGTTTGACCCATCCACCTCCCTTACTGCTCTGTTTTCATCCTGAAAGTTTTAGTGACTTAAAAACCACAACAAGACAACTGAGACAAACAAAGTGTCAGAAATCCAAATCCATAGATGCTAAATACATGATAATACATGGTAATACATTCATTTATCTCCTTCACGATAAATATCATCATCCAACATGTTTGTGTTTCAGAGCTAATTAATTTAATTCTATCCAAGCAACTGAATGAGAAATCAAACATTTGCATACAAACTTGCATTAAAAATTTAACAAGGAAATAGGTCCTACATAGATAATATATTTTGTTGCAATGGGCTGCTTGGTATTTGCCGAAAAGTGGGGTTGCTGTGAACCCAACATGTTCTATTCAGCCTTAGGTGTTAGAATCATGGCGTGGTAATTCCTCTTCATTTGCACTGCATAAATTCCATTTTCACTGTGACAGCAGAGATCGCCCCACACAGCAGCCCATAACCAGTCTAGCAATTAATTTAATATCTAAGAACGCAGTCAATTGGCAGTCCACGCATTTGTTTGCTATGAGGGAATTGAAATCGTAATGAAAGGGCTCCTCTTAAAAATAAGTCTCTGAATAATGGAACAGTGTATTTGTGTGTTCATGCTGGGTTTTACACTTGTAATGAGCTCATCTGAAGGACCAGGTGATGATAATTTGGTTGGAAGAAGTGCAGTTCTCATAACACAACCTAAGAGATGTCTCTTTATCATAATTAGGTGGCAATGAAGATAAACAAGAGACATTCATCCACAGAGCTGTATGCATCATGATTAATGATGCCAGGTGGAACAGAAACTATGCAAATAAGCTATCGTAAAGAGATTACATGAATCCATCATTCTACGTATATGCCAGAAATCCTTACACTGTCAACACAACAGATAACAAATCCATGAAGAGGCAGTAAAAGACGAGAGGTAGAGATTGGCTTGTTTGTGGCACTGCACAAGTGGGATCAGGGATGTCATCCACACTGTAAAGCTGCTGAAATCAGAGCCCGGAGGTGACAGATGAAAAGGCAGTCCGTGTCAGTCCCACATAAAAACAACTCTCTCACTGGATGTGTTGTCTTTATTTGGCACAATAAACAACATTTTAGTTCCAGTGATCTATTTAAGTTAAAATCAGCCACTTTAGAAATATTTCCAAAGGTTGCATTGCTACCCCACTGTGCAACAAGTCCTTACGAATGACAAATTCAGTATGAAAATTGGCAGTGTCTTCCAAAACGACTACACAAGAGCAATGACACAAGGTCAATGGAGAGACTTGACATTCCCAAAGCAATGCATTGTACAGTCTATCATTCTGGGGAAGATATTCTTCATGCCCATCCGAATCAAGGATCGAGGGTGTATGTTGTAACCAATCGTACGGTAAATTTGGCATTTGTAATTGTGGGCTATAAAAATTAAACTGACTTATCATGGATGCTAATGGAACCAATTCATGCTATGTGGTGCGAGTTGAGGCAATGAAGTGTTCATAATTGTCATACTGACTGAAAAAAAGGTCATGCTTATCCTGAAGCTGTAGTAATGAATCCACACAAGAAAACTTTAGAAATATAATGACGGATGAGAATTTCTACTGTGTTCTCATCAGTGTAAGCTTTCATACACAGGCTCTGAACATATACAGTATGTTGCTGCCAGCTAATATCAGTAAAATTAGTAACAAACAAAAACAGCAACCATTTGGCACTTAAATTTCATCCTTTTATATTTATCATATTGATTAGAGTGATTTCTATCACATTGCCAGCAATGTAGTATGTTGCCAGTTATCTGAACTGTGTCATGTAATCTGCCATGGCCACTACACCTTAGAATAGAGTAGAATAGAATTAATTTATTGATCCCAACCTGGGAAATCATGTTGCAGTAACAGCAAGAAATGCAATCCCAGTATAAAAAAAGCAATATAAAGAACAGAAAAGTTTTACTATTTACACTTAAAGTATAATACAGAAGGGCAATATGAATCGTGGTGATATTCATAGTGCAAACAACAGTAAGGTGCAGTGAAATAAAGATGAACAGTAGGTTATGATATAACAGTTATGACTATAAATAGTGCAAATAAACAGTAAGTAATACTTACTGTGGTGTGGTGTTCTTAAGCTTTTGCCATCAGTCTGTTTTGTGTACCAAGTAAAGCAAATGAATGAATGAGCAAATGAAATTGAGAAAATCACAGTTTGTTTAGTTTTTGTTGACACTACTTTTTCCTCTCTCCAGTTCTTGCTCTGAAACCCCTCTGCAGCTTCAACTCCCAAATACAGTAGAGTGCGTTATTATGTCAGGTGGATTGAGAGAAAGAGAGACAAAGATCATCCTTGAACCAAAATTATTGTATTAACTATACACATTGACAAACACAATACAGTACATTTTGTGATGTGCTACTCCTTTGTAGTGTGCTCACAGGATTTAGAAAATTAATGTTGCAGCAGTTGTGTTGCATTAAGATGAATTTATTCCTCAACATGTTGCATAAGTGTTTCGAGCACTTGACAAATATGCCCCTTGTCACTTGTGTTGATTAAATATCATTACATTAAGCTTTTGATTAAGATAAAACAGTCAAATAAAAGCTTGTGGACCATCTGGGATTCCTCTTGATTCTTCCTGGAGCCATTAGCCTCCCAGTCAGATCTATCTTTGGCCATCACAGGACCAGCAGACACTTGCTGTCAGAGGCCAGAGGAAAAAGATATATTGTAATTGCATCCTATGTGAAGTTAATGACTTTTTTATGGTGAAGTGGTCATCATTGTTTCATATTCTGACAGAGATATGTGAATGACGTTAACATGCACGTATGCAAATTGGCAGGTGAGACAGCTGTCATTATGAATGAACTTGTCTTCCTTAAACCTCTGTGAAATTAGAATGCCAGCTGAGTTTGTAGTGGTGAATTGCACTGTGCCATATACTATGACCAATTGTATTTGTAATGTCAGTTATGTGTTAGAGGGTGTCATCCCAAGCACTGTGATTGAATTCCACTTGTTCCTCATGTTTTTTGGATATCCATTAGCCATTTAATTTGTGTTAATTTTCATCTTTCAATTTTAAAAAGAGGGTTGGTAAATATATTTGCATTCATTTTTCACCAATAAAGACATACTGTACTGTGCAGCGTTGACGATGATTTGAACACCACAAATTGTAGCAAGGGACTGTGAAAGTCTTAAAGAATTAATTTCCACTTAAGCTTCATTTCATACCACAATTAACATTGCGTTATAGGATATTTATGAAGTTCCTGATCCAAGGTCACTAGGGAAACAGCCAATGCAATGTATGATTCCCTGTTTTCTGTCTGGCATGAGCAAGACAGACAACCGTCAAAGTGTTTTGCCTGCAAAAGGGATGACCATCTTTTTGCATACATTCTCAATTTGTTTTGTTGACTTATTGTTATCTACACTGAATTCATATACCTGTCATTTGCTTTATGGACAACTTAATGACAAACTTTTCTAACTTCCAACAGTCACACACTAATGTGCATTTGACTAGACAAGGCAAGATTTTAGAATTTAAGTGCTGTTCCAGATTAGCTCGAGGTCGTCTTTGGAGGTGTCTGAGGAAATGTCATCAGTCATTAGGACACAGTCCATGAAACACAATGCTCCATTTCAGTTGGAGTGTTTCCTTCAGGGAATTACAGGGATCGTTCAAGTTGACTGGATCCAGCAGACAACAGTAAATTGTTCGCTCTGAGAAATGAATCGGCAGGGCTGGGATGTTCTTTTGGCTTCAGACTGTGAGAGAAATGTCACAATAACTCTGCATCCTGTATTGGAAGGTGGATTTGGACAACTTTAGAGACACAAGACTCTGCTGAAGGCTTTAAGTTTCCAAAATCACAGTTAGTAGGTCAAAGTCATGGATCGTTGGCAAAAAAAAAAAAAAAAAATATGCAGCAAATCAAAGGCCAGATGCAAGCCTCGGAGTCATTACATTTAAAACTGATCGTCTTTGAAGAAAAATAGCCTGATGTTTAATTCTTTAAACTAATCTCATTTTCATAGTCACCCTGGCCTTGACTCCCTGCTTGGCACAAATACATTTAATTCATGAGCCCTCTGGACATTGAAAAGTTGTGAAACCATATTTGGAAAGTTCTTTGAGAAGGACACAAGCCCCTTATTCTGTACACTGAAGGCTAATTTAAATTATAATAAATCTTAGACTTCATCAAAGCAATATTGTGCAAATCTGCAGCACTCTAACCATTTGTTCCCCGTTTAATTAAATACACTCTGGCTTGGAAAACGGCCTTAAAGACTGTTTTCAATGTGTCCTAGTTCCTATTGCTGCATTTATGAAAAAGCATTTGCTACTTTTCTTTATTGTCCTTAGAGTATTTTTGTAATTGCAGTTGGTTGTTGGAACACTGCTTTCCTCCTGGTTAAAATGTATGCTTGCCCATTTTACTCATCTCCAGGCTCCAAGTGTTATATTAATGCCATATCTGCTCTTCCAGCTCCAGACCCTGCCAAGGTCACTTGGCCTGAGCTGCAGTTGACAGCTCCCAGTCAGCCAGGCCAGATGGTCCCCTCTGCACACATTACCTTCTGCTGATACCACACTGAAGGTGAGGACATCACAAGTGACATTCAGAAGCCAAGTATCTAGAGTTTCAGCTGTCAGCGGTAGATATTGAACACTAAAGCGACAGAAATGAAAAAGAAAAGCTGTTATCCCTGGCTATTGAGCTCCAAAAATGTCCAGTGTTGTCTGATTGATGCTTCACTGAATGAGCATATAGAGGAGTTATTGACATAATTATCACTTATGCCAGCTGTAAGTTAAAGGGCAATTGTGATACTTTATGTTTTGCTGCCATAACAATTGATTTTAGTATTTCAAAAGTGGTCCAGCAAGTCATTTTCCATCTGATGGCGCAAAGTTGTTTCCAATGAATGTAATCTTCCAGCATCAAATCACATCTATCTTAGATGATGTTTGTTTAAACCTTCATGCTTCTAAGTCTTCATATTTATTTTTCTTTGCTAGTCAATTGAAAATACAACAATATGCAGGACATTGCACATGCCATATATTGTACATGTTGGAAGCGTACTCTGTATTTTTCCAACCTGTATCCTATTTTCATGTTTATGTGACTAATGGGGTTAACATTTTTTGAAATTGGTCCAGTGTTGACCGAGATCATTGCAACCAGCAGCCCCAAAAATGGGCTGCAATACAATCATTTGGATCATTTCTTCACCGTCTTGTTCAGCCACTAAAAGTGCTTTTCTTTACCACTGACAGACTCAGATTGTTTTTTAAGTGTCTGACAAAAATATTGGAAGCCTTTTGCTTGTCTGTTGTCTGTTGTCTGTTGTTATGTCTAACCATGCCACGCTCACTCACAATTTAGTGGACGCACATCAGTGAATTGAGAAGGAGAACATTGCAGAAAAAAAAAATATTGTCCCCACAAGACCCTACAGCTGGCATTAAACATATCAAGGATAGTGACATCTGGCTAAAGCACAAGTTCCTCCTCATGTGTTCTGCTAAGCCTTTGACAGAAATGCTAACATCCCCGTGTCTGGGCTGCTAATGAGGTTTTCTATTCCAGCTTCAGATTGTAGCTGCGTACACTGACAGGTGAGAACTGAAATACTAATTTAATTTAATTTACCTAGAATAACAAAACAGATCTATTTTTCAGAAAGCTCAATTAACATCATTAGAGAGAAACAGTGTATATTTCAGGGGTTGGAAACCAAGAATAGAGCTTAAAAGAGAGTGGATATTGGACTGATATTTATTAGATGACCAGAGATACGACTCCAAATGAATGCTACCTCTGCTTTGCATGTGTAAATTTGCTGTTTGCGCTCTCAAATGTCCAACCATGTCTCCTACAAAATGCTAATCCCATACAACTAAACTGCATTCTCATTTACATTCTGACGAAACATCCATATACCCCAACCTCTACACAGACTTACGCCAACTATCATTAAACATATGTGAAACATTGAAAACAGGTATTTTGTGATTTAGTAATGCTTTTCAGGTGAAACTATATACAAATCACACAGTATATGTGGAGCTAGCTATATTCGTCATTTAGACTACTGTGATTATACCCTGATAGTTTATTAAGCATTCTTCTTATCTTTCACTTTTTCCCTGTATGTTCACCACTCATCACACTTTACAGTGTGATGAGTGGTGTACAGTAAATGCAGTAGCCTTAATTAAATCTGTGAAAAACAAGGGTATTGTAGGTTTCAGCTCATTATGGCTTCATCTCTGACAGCTATATGCTGTCGTAGTCACAAGCTAACCTTGCAGTGCTGTCGTAGTCACAAGCTAACCCCGCAATGCACCCCATTTAAATGACCACTCTTGATGTCTCCTCTCTGTCTTTCTCTGCCGCTTTGGCCAAGAAAAGAAGAGATGGGATGGGCTTTTGAGCATCATATAATTACCACAGTATAATCAGTTCATTTAACACTCGTCTTTCCTTTTGTCCAACATGTACAAAGGCTTAAGGACAGCTAATTGGGCAAGGGGGCTTACCCAAATGGTGAAGTCTTAAGAAGAAAAGTGGCTTTCAACATAAGGAGATATGAAAGGCTTACGTCCTAAACTGAATAATTTTCTGATAACATTGAGACCACTCTTAGTATTTTGGATAGAGGCTCCAGAAAGGAAAACCTGGCTGAGTGCAGCTTGTGAGGCTGTGTGTCTTTGTGAGGAAAGACTGCCTGCAGCCCAAGATAAAATGACGGGAGGTGACAAATTCATAACGGCTTTGTGTTACTACAATTCAGAAGGTTTTGGGGGTTGGCTGGGAATAAGGTGACTCGGCTGACAGGGAATTCAACCGGCTGAATTTGCCATACACACTGCAGAAAAAGAGACAATCTTCAACAAGATTTGTCTTTGAAAGTCAGGATTACCTTTCTTTTTTTCCATTTTTTTTTTCACCACTGACCAAAACATGGATAAGTCTAACAGCGTGGTACTACACCATTAAATAAATGAAAAGCTAAAAAAAAACAAAAAAAAAAAAAAACCTCACATTTGTGGTTTGGGACAAAAAAAAAAAAAAAAAAAGTAATACATTTTTGTTCCCAGAGGCACAGTGCTTTAAATAACCTGTAATTTATGTGCATTTTTTTTTAAATGCTCAGTATCACATGACGTGTGTATACTTTTTTCAAAATGAATTTGTGTCTTTACAGGGAATGTACAGGGAATGGGGATTTATGTTGAGGCGAATATGGTGGTTTTACATAAAATAACACTGAAACTGGCATAACTTATGGACAAAAGCTAAGTGACAAGCAAAAAGTGTATCAGAACAGCTTGGCCAAGGATCAGATCTGTCTTGTATTTTTTCTTGTATCTTCTTAACTATGCAATTAGTAGGTTAATATCAGGGTGAAAAGGCTTTTATATACAGACATTTGCGATCGACACAAGATCTGGCCAATAGCTACTGTAAAATATACGGACATGAGATATATCTCAGAACATGACAAGCAGTCATGGTTTCAAATGAAAACAAAGAGCCAAACTTTTCCAAAAACAAAATCTAAACATCCCTTGGCCTAGTGTCAAAACCCTTCTATCATGCAAAGGCTGATCTTAAATGCTGAATAGAATGTAACAAAAACATGAGGTACAGGGGGAGGTTTAAATAAGAAAAGGTAAATAAAAATCTTTTTTCTGCAGCAGATTTACATATATTTAATTATTTCTGCCATTAAATTTCCAATCAGACTTTGCTCATATTAAGCGAGACTGACCCATATTAAAAGGTACAATTCAAACAGTTATGTAAACTATCCACTCACTCACTTTTTGGCCAACTTGGTGGATTCCAATGAGAAACAGCTGCATAACATTCACGTTGATTACACTGCCACGTCACCTGCCCTCAATTAGAAGGATGACTTCAAAGGGAAAAAAATAGGTTTTCTGTCCAAAAGCCTGTTAAAAACAAGCACAACGTTCACAGAAGGAATAAGAAAAAATTCAAGTTACTTGGCTGAAATGGGACCAATTTTTCATTGACTTAAATTCTATATTTATTTAACCACTACGCCAATGGAATTCTTCTGTAGTGGAATACTTGGCATTCCACCAGCTATAGTGTACTTGAATGAATTGAGAGTCAAGGAAGTGACAACCATGGCTTTGGAAATGAGCTGCCCTCTCAACAAAGCACTTTTCAACATCACAGTATTGATTTTTTTTGTCCTTGTATGCAATACTCTCAGGCTTCATCCTTGGTTGTGTGAGGATCATGGACTCAGCTTGTATTGAGAGTTCTAAGCTTTAAACCAAAAACTGCTTCTGTGCTGAAATTGCCACATTCACTTCTCTGCTACGAAAACTCACCAGCATGCTTTCAGCTTACATTGAATTTGCCTTATTAGTGTGTCCTCGGTTTCTTTAAAGTTCTTCTCCCATCAGTCACTGTACCTGCCAGCATCACTTCTGATGATACCAACAAAAAGAAACATTCCCACCTGCCAGCAATCGTGCAGCTTCCTGGGATATGTGCTTTGAAGATTAAAAAAAGAATAATAATAATAAGAGACAGAGAGAGGGAGAAAACATTCTCTTACCCTCAGCCCCCATCTCCAACCTCCAGTGCTCGCGTCCCCGGGCCACTCCCACCCACATGCACACACATTTCATCATGGCTGATTGTGCATAAGCCAGAATGAAACATGGGAACTGCTTGTTTCTAAATCTGCAGTACGTCATCATCAGTTGTCATGTATGACTGGAAGATGCTGTTTTATTTATGTATAGCTTTGAGTAAAAGCATCTCTCTATCTTGAGTCTGTGCTGTTCAAGGACAGGAGAAACTTTCCATTCAATCCATCTTACAGTGCAACAAGAACAATACAGTATGACTATATATAGACTTCAACAATGGCTTTATCTGATGTACAGTATGTGGATGCAGTGGTCGAATAAACATGGCTTTATTATAGAACATACAGTTTATTATTTTGATTAGAATGTATTATTACTTTACAATTATCGCTAAATGGGATTAACAATGTGTTTTATTTTCCTTGTCATTATTTTTTTTCCTTATATTACTATTGTGAGCTTTCACATTTATTGATTCAGTGGGGTGTCATACTCAACAGCCAGCTCATGTGACTTCGTTAGTTTGCGCAGGAAGCCAGTCACTTATATCACTTAGTGCTGAGCTAACTGCTCAATCTCAGACTGCTTTGAACTTATAAGTCATTTTTTTCTCTTTATGTTTTCTCCTTGTCCATCCATCAATCTACTCTCATAAACACAATATCACAGGAAAGGAAATTTTCTCAAATTTGGGACACACGTCTGCTTGGAGTTGAATTGCATTAGAACTTGTCAAAGGTGAGGGTCACAGTGACCTCAGAAAATAAATTTTGGCTATGACTGAATTTTCTTTATGCTATTATGACAATGTCACACCAATGTCAGTATAAAATGGTGGAGTGTTGACAATTTGGATGGACATGGATTAAAAAAAAAAAAAAAATGCAACTTCACTTGTTAGCGGAGGCATACAACTGCAAGAGCGTGATTCTTTTATGCCCATTTCCTTTCCCATCATTTCATCTGAAGGACAGATTGCCCATTGTCATGGCCAGGTGTCCTGAAGAAATCACAGGACCATGCGAGGGTTCACAACAGACAGGTCACACGTCTCCTCTGCCACCTGGAGGGAAGTGAGAGAACACAGCATGCTGTCAATCAGTCCTGAGAGCTGAGCAGAGGAGGAGAGAACAGCAGAAGAAGAAGAATTGAGTGCTCATGGGGGAGGGGTGCACCATGACATTTCTGTGGGTGGTTGTAAAAAAGACAGAACAAAAAGATATGTCTTGATGCAGCAGTGATCCTTCGGTTCCCTACACATGAATGAACTAAGAGCACATTTGCACTTTAGATTCATATCCATGTATGCATGCTTTTATAATATGTTCTAAGTCATGTAGACATAATGGACCTTGAGACAGCAGAGCAGTGATTGTCACTAGAAACAATTCAGTTGCCCATTGACTTAGCAGTATTAAGTTACCTTTAACAGAGGTACAAAGGGACAGAGACATGTTCATGCAAGAGAAAGTTATGTGTGGTTGGATACAATGGTAATGTGCAAGCATATTTTTGTCCAAAATGCACCTGGTAAATAATCTCAACAGTGGAACACACAAGGACTGAGACTCAAGGCCGTGCACATTCCAATCCACAAAACGCCATTTGGCAGCAGGTTGCTGGCACCCAAAAAGAGACCTGGAAACTGTTAAAAAGAACAGGGGTGGTACTACTGTCCAACATGGTTCTCTCTGGGACCTCAAGACAATCTGCTGTTTGAGTTGAAAGTGGTCAGCGATTGATGCCAGCCCCTGCCTACTATTCATCATTTTTTCCTCCCAATTCAATCTCATTTACCACTCAGCCACAGGTGTGCCACAGGTGTGTCTCTGCTCTTTGATATTCTGAATATAACCTAAGTAAAGTGACAAAGAAAAGCATGTCTTCAATGTCACAAAGACATTGTTTTGAAATATTTGCCAATCAAATTGTTATTGCATTACACTGAGCCATTAGAGTTCATGTTTCAGTTGACTTAAGACTGAAAAATCCTTGTCCACAGTAGATATGAAAGGTGACATTGCTATAGTGCAGGGCTTCACACAGACATGGTCTGCAGAAAACAGTGCAGGACATTATAGTGTTTACTAGAGACATTGCCAGCACATCTTTGTCTGTCTTCATCAAACTACTTCTGTGTCTGTGTTCACTTTTAAATGACCTCTGCTTACGCCTTTCCTAAAATATATTTGTCATTCACATGAGGTTTTGTAACCTTGGAAATATGTGTGCAATATGTGCAACATAACTAGCATGCAATTTGTTCATATTTGTGATCGAATATTCTAAAAGTAGGGGTTTCCTGGAGGCATTCCTGAGCCGTGAGGTCAGAAACATTAATAACATTGATGTTAAAGTTGCAGACACTTGGAATAAAAAAAGAACAGAAAAGAACCCTTGTAAGGCGGCTATATGGATTTCAGTGAAAGATGACAATCACGGCTTGGAATATGGCACAACAGTGGCTCCAGACCAGATAGCCTGTCCTAATGCAGTCCCTTAAGATTTCAAAGGTTCTCCATGACAATACTTAACTGTGGCGACTCAATATTATTAGCAACTTTGAGAATCCCTGTTTGTTCTAGTCCAACCAAATATAAGCAAATTCAACTGCCATATTTTCGAATACCACACCAAGAGATTTAGCTGTAATCATCTGCTTTTACACAAACCGCTCCCCTTTCCACTGTGACTGTCAGGAATACCAATACAAGCAATTTGTTGCTATTGCTGTCAACCCTCTGCAATGTATTGACGTCAGAGACTGCACACTCCATGTCAACACGTTATCAGCTTTTCTTTTTCTTTTTTTTTCTCACCACCTGTGGGTCTGAGATGGGGAAAAGGGGAGAAATAAACACAGAAATGGAGCTTAATTAGAGTTTTCTCTGATAAGGGCTCAATATATATTGAGTGTGTGGAGGTCTTCCAATAAATTCTTGGGTGTTCCAAATAGGAGAGCAGGAAACAGAAGCACATCTGATATAGTCAATCAAGTGCAATTAATCTCTGTTGTGGGTGAAGGTATGGGTTGGTTGTAAAGTGCCTCACACTGCTGGCATCATTATACACTTGAATACCCGCTGCCTTTTACGAGGTGTGCCGCGGTGGTCTATTTGTGCATCAGACCGTGGCAGTGTACAAGCAAGGCCAGGGACATTACCCTCGCTGTGTGTCAAGACACTGTAGCCTCATCAAGGTAACCTGCAGAGAGGCAATCTGTGAATGGAGTTTATCAATGCTCTAATTCAAATGTCACTTCTTTTATATTACCTCCCAAGCTTTTCATCCATAACAATTCACATTTTCACATAATCATTTTAATAAAAAGAAAGCTGATGGTTGATACCTTGAGCACCAACACTGCAATTAGAGAAGAGACATATAGTATCATGCTAATTTCCAGGTTCATGAAATAACAGTCTCAACGAGAACATGTTTACATGTTATAATGTTCTAAAAACAATGTATTATTCATCCTATGTGTGAAATGCTCCTTTTCAGTGCTGGTGTCTTCAAATGCACCTCAAAAAAGGCTGGACTGCTCTGACTCTGTTGTCATATTCACAGTTTAACTGCAGCTATAGGGACTCTCTCTCTCTCTCTCACACACACACTCACACACACAAACACACAGTGTTAAGCTGCACTTATACTGATGACTGTACTCTATAGTTGCAGCATCACAACCTTACCAAAGTTTTGTTGTTTAAAAGGTACATTTACTGAGTATGGCCTGTGTGCATTTGTACATGGAGAAAAAAAGAAAACTGCACTTTCTAAATATGGAACCTTTAATGGCTAAGCTTTTATACCAAGTGACCCATTGTTGAAACCACCAAGCTCTCACACGAATGGAATCTGGATTTCTTATTTTCTATAAATTTACCACTCACTTGATGGAATAAGCAATAGGCATATTTTACTTGAACTACTTCATTATAAAGCTTCCTTCCTTGATCATTCTACCTTCCAGCTTTAAGCAAAAGCGTGTGTGTGTGGGTGTGTGTGCGCACACTGTGGTTGTTTGGGAATTTTTCTAATTGTTCTAGTATCTATTTCATGAAAACACATTGTTTTGTTTATTATTCATTTGTGAAATTAATAACTTATTTTCTGTTTTTATATTTCCCATTCTTGGTTTGTCTACTTTTATTTATAGGAAGTTATTTTTAGTTTGATATTTTGCATCGAGCCGAGGAAGAATGTATGACATTTTTTGGAAAGCAATTGGGCTCCAAATAGACAATTAAGATTTGGGTACCAAAAAGCAGTCTACTTGTTATGCAGATTTGCCCTTTCTGCTTCTGTGCCTCATCACTGGTAATCTAAAATAATTACATGAAATGAACCAAAAGGATGTCTGTTTTATGTGTAATGTGTATATTTGTTTCCATAGTGTACATTTTCTTTAATCTGACTTACCATTGATGCCGTGTGGGTGGCAAGAGTGGTTTGAGCCAAGAATTCATATATTTTGTCACTAATAAGGGCGTGCAAGAAATTTATATAGCACCATCAGAGGTCTAATATGATATGCAAAATATTAATCTGTAAAGTACTGTCACCAGTAACTGACTCTGTATGTAAATGTCTTCTAGTAGAGACAAAATATAATATTAAGCTACAAATTAACATAACCTGACATGTTGTTTAAGTAGTATATTATGCAAATTATTAAGTAAATTCAAATATTTGAGGCAACTGAAATATTTTTTTCATCATTTGCCTGTGGTCTTTAAGGTGTGCAAACCTTCTTTTTTTTTCCATATCCTAATGAAGGAGTATAAACTAAAGAAAAAAATGGGGGGGGTTGTTGTGCTCTAATGAATGCTTTTACATAATGAAGTTCCTCCTTGTATTGAACAGTTTAATACACATGAGTCTGAATCCTATTTGTTCAGGAATATATTGAACACTGACATGACAGAATCAAACAGTTTGTATATTTTCCTCTTAATGAATTCCCAATGTTATTAGACAGCCCAGTGCATTTGGAAACGTCCAAAAAGTCATCATGGTACATTTATAGTTATTAGATTCTTGCATGGACGAGAGGAAAATCCTTCCTCTTTTTGTAATGTAATGTATATTAATCTGTTCATCCATAAAATCAGATCAAGGATTATGAGAAATGCTGAATCCAATGGTTTTCATGATACATTAACCTCGTATGTACTTATAACAAATAGTGTTTGTGTCATCAGGACAGAGAAAACAAACAAAACCACAGGGGAGACAAAGAGAGGCAGAGATTAGACTCCTTTCTCTAATTTTAAGCCATCTTCCTCCTCCTTGTTGTTTTCAACTTTATTTTGTAGTCACATAATGATTACACCAGATCATGAGAATAGCAGAAAGAACAGGCTATTACTGCTGAGGGAAAAAGCCACTTTGAATTTTGTGATTTCACAATTGTCAAATCAGTCACCGGTGATGTTTTATTTCTTTTGGGGGTATGCAATTACTTCCAAGGACATCAGACACAGTAGACGTTATGAGCCTGTCCATGGTAGCAGCAGATAGGTTCAGGCCTGGTGTTAACTGTCTGACACCTTTACAATACTCTCACCACTCTCATTACTGACACTTCTACTCCTTGACCGTTTCTTGAGGGCACCATGTAGCTGCCATATGAGCAGATGACATGCACCATATTTCCATGTTCTTAAGATACCCCAGGATTGCTCAGTAGAGGGTAATCTTCACAATGCAATTTCACTTTTTAAAATGCTCTTTCTGCCCTGCTTTGTTCCTCTGAGGGCCAAAATAGATCCATGACCAGGAGGACAAGTGATATCAACTACAACTTGCTATGAGGTGCAGAGAACTAGATGGGGAATGATCAAGTGTTTGGGCAGGTCCTGGGGGACTGTAGATGCTGAAGAGAAGAATGGAAAGAGTGAGGGGTTAGGGAGGGTGACTGAGAACAAGAGGCCCGGAGCCTAGGGAGGTGGAGAGGTGAGTGTAGTGGGTGGAGGGCTCGCGATTCACAGGAGGAATGAGGAAAGTACTTGTGTGTGTGTGTTGCAGTGCATGCATGTTTGAGGCGATCACCCTCATTTTTCCTTCAGCTGTGGGAGGATGCAGGAGTTGGCTAAATATCCATGTTTGCCATTATGTGTCTAATGTATAGCATCTTAAAATTATGAAACCCTCCTGCTGCACTGTATTAGAGTTTGCTAATTAGGCTGCAATATTTTTAAACTAATAATATTTCAACTCACAGAAATCACAAGAATTTTCTGAGTGAACACCCCATAAAACTAGGGATTACAGCTGCACTCAGCATAAGATTTACATCCCTGATGTGCAACACCGATGCAAGAAGTAATATTCCCACATCAAAAGACTGGAGTTCAGGCCCAGTCATTGTTACAGTCCAGCAGATGTTATTATACCCTTACTAATCATGTGTGTATACAGCAACAGTTTGACACCATTAAACATATTTCCAGTGAAAGTTGAAGATCCATGCTGGCTTTTGAGGTTTTCACTTGAGGACATGGTAAAACAATAAGTTAAATATCTAATACAGACATCTTTATGGATAAATGTGAGCAAGTCAATTCGAAGAAAACGAATACCTAAAACAAAGTTTACACCAAATGTAAGGTAAGATGAATTGCATGTACAATTTTAAGTCAAAATGTTGCATTGTGCAATCCAGGAAGAATTCCATTCAAAATTTGAATCATTGATTTGATTCATTTCTTACAGTCATGTTTTTTTTTTATAGTTTAGTATTAGTGATACTATAGTAGTGTTATGTTGATTTCCATACATATTTGACTTACTTTATATTCTCATTTTAAGCCCAAGCATAACCCTTTCCCTTACTCTCATCTGAACCTACAGTATGTTGCTGCTTTTTTTCATCCAAATTAACTGTGGACATTTGCATGGGATCCAAATGACATGCAAAATGGCTAAAATACATACGTATGACATAAAATACCATTATATAGTCATGCAACAGATCAGCTTGACATAGTAAAAAGTAGTAGTGATAAACTGATGACACAAATCAATTAATTACACAACAACAACCACTAAGCAGTATTGATATAGAAGATAAAGTGGCAATAACTGTATTTGAGTGGAGGCTACAGAGAACATGTCTGTTAATATTTGCTTGCAGTCACAGAACTGACAGAGTGTTTAATGTCAGTCAATTTGCAACTGCTGTGATTCTGTGCTTTTAGTGGTTGCTACTAGCAACAGAATGTTCAACTGAGACTAACTGCTAGATTACTAACAGTATGGTTACTGTACTGTGGTTGGATATTATGTTGTTGTATAAATATATATTTTATAAATTTTATTTATTTTTTATTTTAAAAATACATTATTATTGAAATTAATCATGATTTTTGAAGAATTTATTAATGCTTAATACCATTTTTAAGTGTAACTCTCCCTCAGTTTCATAAGCTTTTTAGAAAAAGCAAAACTAGTAACTTTTAGTAACTTTTAGGCTTGTTATTCAACATGTATACCAAGCCTAAAACAAACAGAGAGAACAGAAAGAGGTCACTCTTTGATTAATTTGCTGTTGTTTTGAGTTACTTTTTTAATTACGTTTTGTTTAACTTGGCCAGCCCTAATTGATAAAAACCAATACATGTCCTCAGGAAAAGCAGAAATCCAAATATTCATCATTTATATATGTTAAATAATAAAAAAAAACTCTCATGTAAACAAGGCAGTTCACATGAAAACAGAGCAAAGGTTTTGGAAATTATATCCATATTTGCTTTTTTCTGACCTTCACTGGCACAAAGGACCATGTTTTTATCCATCCCAGAAAAAAATATTGTGACATGTTTGCCTGAGGACCATTCCATTTCAAAAGTGGATTTTGTATGTAGACAACAACCTAGTAATTTCCCTTGGTGCAGCAGCTGAGCACACTCGTCTGTGCGATGACAAACGGAAAGGGTTATCCGGTCCCCTCAGAATACCTCACAAACATCGCTCAGATAAACCTAATTTTGCCCAAGGCGCTCCTCACCTGCTTGAAAACTGGAGCAATAAATTTGCAAATATCTTCAAGAATTCCCACTCCTCTGAACCTGCAAAAGCTTTACCTCCACAGGGGCCTATCACTTTCCCTTGAGGACTTTGGGAAATATCGTTGAGGCCTTCAATTTTTTCTTCTGACTGTTAACAATTACAAATGTCATGGATGAAAAATCACAAGCTCCATCAGGGGCCGTATAGCACTTTTTAGGGGGTGACATTGCCAAATATGTTGGCTGTTTATTTATTAATTTTCTCCTTTTCTGAATAACATTATTCATAAATGTTAATGTTGCTCCATGTGGGAACTGTTTGCAGTAGTCATTGAACTGGAAGAGGCCATGAAAAAAAGCAGAAAAAAAAGCATACTCGCTAATATTAAGTGAGAGATTTGGCCCAACAGTGTGCATATACGTATATATATATACACACATATATGTATATATATATGTGTGTATATATATACACACATATATATATATATATATGTGTATATATATATATATATATATATATATATATATATATATATATATATATATATATATATATATATATATATATATATATATATACATATATATATATATATATATATATATATATATATATATATATATATATATATATATACACATAGCTTCAGGGGGAAAGAAGCATTTTGCCAATAAGAAATGTCAATTTCAGTCATCTTTGAAATAATTATTCTTTGACTTTCCAAAAAGCTGTCCAAGAAAAGCGCTGTTTTCCAAGAATAAGTCATGTGGGAACTAAACTGACCTATAGTGGGTCTTTACCCTGAGATGCTTTTAGAACGGACAGCCAAACTTCAGGTCAGCAGGGATTAATTAGCTTTTTGAAACCCACCCAGCAGATGTCAAGGTAATCTGGGGATGCGGGCTGCAGGGGTCAATGCAATATCTCAGAGCAGAGGGAGCAAGAGCTGATCTCACCAGTGTCCAGCGCTCTGCCATGCCAGCCATAAGTCCCAAATAGGCTGAGACTGCTCAGCGAAAACGTCCAGCCCCCATTCAGGACTCATTAATGGCGACGTGGGCTGTATAATTGGGTCACACTTTTCATGCCTCCAGAAATAAACTTCACTTTTTTTTTAAACTGTGTTTCATTTTAGTCTACCAATGAGTGACTGCAAAATATGTGTGCATTTCTGATTAACATAATTAAAGATACTTCCTGTTCAATTTGATTAAATCAATTTTTACACATTCAGTGAGGAGAGACTGCCAGTTTTCCCTTGGCCCATTTTATCTGGGTGAACAACAGATTAACCTCCACTATTGTGGAGGTTTGATCCAACCCCGGAGGACGCTTTGGCCAAACCTATTATCATTATGTGAAAGGTCAAAAATCACTGAGGGACGACAGGAGGTGAGATGAGATCAGAACTGTCAAAAGCCGAGCTTACTGTGCTGGTGCTCTTGCAAAAACATGCCAGGAGCAAAATATCACTGTTGGACACTTTTGTCAAGGCTGATGTGGAAACAGGGGAAGGACCTATATGCAAGTTAAAAAAAAAAATATCGAAGAAATCAGCTTGCAGGCAGGTAAACAGACAAGCAGGTGCAGGCACTGGTACAGGTGACCAGAGTAGACAGAACATAGCATAGTAGCTTGACGGGGAATGAATGGAACTGGGCCCGTATATGAAATGAGAAGCTAATGAGAGAATGTGATGCAGGTGAGGAGGTGGGTGGGGGAGGTCTGGCAACTGGAGAGCACACGGGGGAAGTGGTAACAGATGTGTAGACGGTTAATGAGTGAAAGTCCGAGGGCATCGGGTGGTTTGGATGGAAAATTTTACTGCGATAACTTTAGCTTCAGCAGATGTAGATTGTCATGACCACTCTGCAAACATTAATACAACTGTTTAAATCTCTGGCTTTAGAAATTTAAGGCCTGTACACCAATCCAAGCATGAGGAGAGTATAATGTGTCAACACTTGCCTTTCTCATTGGACTTGATGAACTAGAAAACAATATTTGGACAAGGAGAATATGATACAGAGATGGAAGAAAGAAAAACATACATTATATTCATGCTAGTTTTCAGTTCCCTTTCATCCTAGTTGACCTCAGTGTTGAAAATTGGCAACCTGCTCAGCAGTGGCACAGCGTTAATGGTTCAGAAAATACAGCCAGGCAGGATACACTGTTTTAATAAGCAGGTGCAGAGCTTGAATATAGGTCTCATCAAATCCAGCAATTAATGTTTAGAGCATTTATTTCAGTAACAGTCCAATACAAGGCATGGAGTTCAAAATAGAAGATAAATAATTATCTTTCAATATCTTTTTTTTATTTTTTGCAGGTGTGCTTGGTTATAATTCATGCTGTATAATGGAATGCTATTTTCAAGGTACCAGGATATCTGAGAAACACCACCTATATTTCTTCAGAGTTAGTGCTGAACACACACAAAGCTTCCTGGGAGAGGCTGTAGCCTGAAGGTTCCAATTCTCCTGGAAGAAACAGCTGAACTCATGTCTGGTACAATAATAACAGACTCCCTTTCTGATCGATTAAGCTAACATGTTCATTAAATTTCCAGATATAAGCTGCATGAGGGAGTCCTTTGAATATATGGCCAGGCAGCACAATCCAGGAAGCCAAGACATTGCTATTTTCCTTGGGGTCAATTTTACCCCATATTTAACATCTCTAAACAAATGCTTTGCATCATGTTTTGCCTCATAGGTAATGACTTTTCCTATTTTAGTATAGACCGTATACATAATATTAATGTGATGCTGTATTTTTAAATGAATTGACCCCAACTATACAATATTGTCATAAATTTGAGGATAACAGGATGGTTGAGTAAAGCATTATTTCCACAGTTTGACTGGAAAATGATCTCAGAAGCCCCACAGTTGTTGACCAGAGCTACAATATATTGATATGCCTGCAATTCATTTGAGAGAACAAGTATATTAATCTGTGTGTACAAATTGCATATTAGAGGAAATATATTACTAATTTGTGCATTCAAATTGGCTACTCAAGCGTACAAATTAACAACTCTTACACACAAATTAGCATTTTGGGGTTAGCATTTACTAATGATGAAAAATCTTTCTCCAGATACCTGCTGGGCTCCATACAAAAAGGAAAAATGTAAATGTTTTGTTCTTCTGGTGACCCCGTTAGTAGGGAAAAAAAAAAGACACCAGCAGCCCATTAATCGAGTCTAAGCAAATAAATCCTGGTCATGCTTAAGGTTAAATGGTTAGAAAATGTCAGAGTGTTGAGGTGCAACGTAAACCATGATCTCCATGACTTTTTGCAGTAGTGTAATGATCAGTGGTGTTTTGTGTCTATAGCTGAACCACCTGCGGCTTAATGGAATTGGAAAGGATAATAGGACAAATGTGACACAGAATTGTAGATAATGGTTAAACTCAGGAAATGGTTTTGAAACACCTCAGAGTCGAGAACTACAGAAACAGTTCACTAGCTATCGTGATCCCTGACGATTGTTATGTTGATGTGATTGTACAGCCTCCACAGTCGGAGCTATACATATTACACAACTGATCCAATTGAATAAAAATGAACAAATAATCACAATATTCGACAAAAGCACACAATAGGTCACTTCTTAGGTCCATCTCCCACTGTTTTATCTTGTTACATTCTCTGTGGATACTGCTCATCTCCCACCTGAAAGATCTTTCTTTACTCTCGCATTCTGAGCTGCTCCGGCACATTTAGATTTTGGCTGCCATAAACTGCCTCAGCATCTGGGACAGCTCACAATGAGGTAAACACATCTGGGAAAGTAGACCACCTGTCATGATGGGAAGGAGTGTGGATTCCTTGAGGCTGACTCGAGGGTTTTAGACTAAGCTCTAAAAAAAGTGTCTGCAAAAGGCAAATTATAGCAAAAACTCAATGCAGTCTTCAAAAGGCTTACATATACTGGCAGAATATGTAAGAAAAATCACAATTTAATTCATGTTCACCATTCACAGCATCTGTGTTTCACTTTACATCCACGAGAAACATTAGCAATGTTGAATGCTCATCATTGAATCAGGTTTTTTAAAGATTTTCTTCAGTTTTTCAGGTCATTCTGAATGGGTAGTTAATGCAGTGCCTTATATGGTTTTGCCATGTAGTTCAGCTTAATATGTCCTGTGATGAACTGGAGACTTGTCCAGGGTGTACCCTGCCTTTCACTCTAAGACAGCTGGGATAGGCTCCAGCCCCCTGCGACCCTATGTGAGAATAAGCAGTAGAAAATGGATGGATGCAGTTCAACTTAATAAAGGGTTTTACAGATACACTGTAGTTCTGTAGAAAGACACAATGTACTGACAGGCTGACACGTTACACATTTTAACTTTTTTTCTGTATTTTTATGTCTCCTATGTACTTGCTTTTATCATTTAGGAACCAAAATGCCTCTTTCTAAATCTTTTTAGAAATATTCGCTGTACGAAGAAGGTCTCTTCTAGGCAAAATGAATGGATGGAATGTATGAGGTGAGAGAGTTCATCTTGTTACTCCTTACAGGGAAATTTTCCTTTTTCTTCTCCCCTTCCGCATGACAGAGGTCGAGGGAGGTCAGCAACAGAGAAGTCACGCAGGAGCTGTTGTGGAGAGCCATTGTCTTCTGGAGGAGACTTCAAGGTCCTGTGTAGTTGAAAGAGAGCTTTCCTGCACACTGTGAGACTACGATGCCCCACAGCTGTGACAAACACAGACACTAAAAAAGGCAGACTTCTTACTATTAATACTCAGTGCAATGACACTGTTTGGTGAAACTGAAGTACAAAAGAGTTCATCTCAGACAGCCTTTTCTCTTCCATCTTAAATTAAAGAATGTCACACTCAACCTACTGAGGGCAAATTTAAAGAAAGATTGGGAGGCTTTTTCTGCTGCTGAATGAAAACCATGTAATTCTAAAATGCACCCCAGACCATGCTGTAAAGAAAATAATGTTTCAGTGCTCCTCTGCTATTTGCACATATTGAAAGTAGGTGCTTTCACCAGTTAATATGAAAGTACGCCTGTTTGGGGAGGACTGATGGCTTCACCAGTATTGTTGCTCGTAGCTTTCTCAAAAACTACAACTACACACTCAACAGTTCTTTCTTATGCCCTGAGCAATACATCTGCCATGACATATTTGCATCCCCTAGCAATGCTAGAGTGACCGTGCTGTACCCAACATGTTGTTTGCCCATGTAACACTTAATAAGGTATTAAGCATATCATCAGCCCAACATGTTCTCATCCCAGCTAGTCACATGTCATGCCCCATCCCTTTGGTTCAGGTAACAGGGTTTAGGAAAGAATTACATGTTTGGGTGTTTGGACAATGAAATTGACACTGTACACACTGTCTTCTGGATGAAAGTCTTGTTTTTGGACTCCAATGCCCAGTGCGTTTCCGACTGTCGACAGAGGATGCCTGGTGCAGCAGCCATGAATGCTAATTAGACACCCTGGGTATTAAAATGTGCTGGCCATTAAGATGTGTGAAAGTTACAGAAAGAGAAGAACGCCTCTGCATTTTTTTTCCTGCTGTCATCATTCTGCCTACTGTATTCTTGGTGCAAAGGCAACATTTATATTTTAACACGTGGATAATTGCAAGTGCCATTACCCTATTACATGACAAAATGTCAATGTCAATGTTTGATTTCACACGGGACACAAAGAGCAGTCTCATGGTTGACAGTCCTGTGCTTGACTCAGGAGTCCACCTACACCTCCTAGTTACACAGGCTTAATCGCTCCTTATAATGCAACATCTGTCCTGGCTCACAATTTCATGGATTACCGACAAATTGATGATGTGAGTTATATATAAATTATGGTGCATTGCTTTTTGTAGGTACAGCTCTGAACAGTATATGAGACTAAACAAGGACTGCACTCAGCGATAAAACAGAATGGGCGTGGTTGAACATATAATTTATGCAATGTCATCTGTGATTCTGACCTTGAGACGAGGCAGATAGCAGTCATAAATGGTCCACAATTCATGGTGCTATTAGCGCCTCTTTATCCAGTCTTTGTGAATTTGCATGTGAGAGTGGTAGGGTTTAAGTGCAGGGAATCAGTTCAATTCACAATGACTATCACTCACTCAGTGGACGTTGATACAATTTACATTTGTTAGGTCAAACTTTCAGTGCTCAAGACCTTAATCAAAACATGAAATTGCTTCAAAATGTTAATTGCATTAATTCAAGTGTGTGAAGAATCGTTTGACTTTTAAACGAAAGACATGGGTGAATATATTAAAAACCACTGTCATAATTATTCATATTTCTTGTGACAAGTGTTTTACTTATCATATCATAAAACAAAGCATTTTCACTGCTTGTTCACTTTAATTTGACTACTTGGGGGTTCCTATCAACCTGCAGACTGTGAAAAACAACCCAGTCAAGTTTTGTGGGCTGCCTAGATTGGAAACTATGACTCAACAATTTGGTACCTTTCTTGCACCGTATGCATGCATGGTGAATACAGCTATATTTAGACAGAAAGTATGAGAAAAATATGTTTTGGGAGCAAGATGTTCACTCGAAATACACCTGGATGTCAGCATAATACATCCTTCTTTTCCGACCAACTGCAGTCTGACTATACTTGCAATTAGTCCTAATTATGCCGCCTACTGTGGCTGTCACACATGCCAAGCAATGCTTTTGTTATATCCTTAAAATATGTCATTGTGTCCATTTTCTTTGTGCTGTTGCAACATTAAAGTGTTCAGTTAGTTCTGACTCTAAAAGAATAGATATGACATGACTATTGTTCAGCCTGTAAAGTGGGTCAAAAATGTATAATTCAAAGTTATATTATGTGAAGCGGTTGTGCAATGCATTGTGGGTCGCAAGCACCATTTTTGTGGTCAATGTGTGTTTGTTTACACTGGTGGGAGAGATACCGAGATAATGAGATGAAAAAATGCACCATGCTAAGGAGAAATCTGTCTGAGTTTTCTCACATTTTTGTGACAGAGCAAAGTTTGGTATGTGTGTTGTATGTGCTATGTGGGCAACGTTCAACTGCAAGGTGGTGTGCATCACTCCGATTTGGTCCAGAACTGGAGAGGGCACAGAATTTTTTTTATAAAGTCACACTCCCCAAGCCTGTCGCCTGCCATTTTACCCGAGGCTCCAAAAAGGCACCTGTGCTGACAGATCTACCTTTAAAAGAGGCACAGCAGCAGTCTGTGCAGAAAAAACCCACATGCAGACACAAGAACAAAGATTGCAAACTGGGCGGCCTGTGATGACCAAAACTGTGGCACTGTTTAGTTCCAAATTAAATGCTGTTGTGCCCAAAATCAGCCATGGCTCTGTAGTGGCTGCAAAGAAGGTTTGCTTTGGATCCTGAGTGAAGATGACTCACTGTGTGCACAAAAACATATCACATTCACATTCACAGGCTAAGGATGGTATAGGGACTGGATTCACAAGGAACCCATGGCTTAAGACATTGTTAATCTGCTTTGTGCCTCTTCTGTACGGTATCGTATTCACATCCTGCACATGCTCAAGAATTTCTGCCAGGGATTTCACCCGGAAGTGGAAGGAGACGCCGACGCCATCATAAATAGTAATGTTGTTGCCGGGAAGTGACAGCTTCAAAGAGATCAACAACTCACTTTGAATGGATGAGGAGACTTCATGCCACCAGACAGATTATTGTTGTTGTTAAGTAGCCGTCAACTGGAAGTAGTTCTAACACAACTTGTTGAAAGAGCTACAGCGCTACCCAGCATAGCAGAGTCAGCCAGGTTGCTGACCATTATCTGAATTAAACAAATTCATTGTGTACTTGGAATTTGGGACAGACCACCCGCCGAGTTGCAACATCGAATTTGGCGAAATCTAGTACGATCCTGCATGCGACCGCAGTGACTGTGTGCCTTTTTTTGACCACTTCTATTGCCCACATCATGGCCACTTTCATACATTGCATACGAGTTGTGCTTGCACATTTGCTCCCTTTTTCATCTTAAAGTTTGCAGTTTGTGCTTTAATACCTCATGTGCACTGTTATATAAATGTTTGCATGTTGCATTTAATTTTGTGCACTTTTGCACGCAACACTTTGTTATACTATGTATATGGTGTCATAGTTATTTTAACAACAATTTATTAAAAACAACAAGAATTTAGTTTATTTTGTCAGTTACTCTGTTACTGAGCCTTTTAACTGTGTGACTGCACTGCACAGACATTTTCGTGATAAAAAGACTTCATAAGGAGTGGTCTGACATTATTGGACAAGGAAATAGCATGGTTTCACATGGTACTTCTAATGGCTTAATTAAAACGATGGTAGTTTCATATATATATATATATATATATATATAGCTATTGAGCTATAATATTGATTATCGCCATGAGGCAAAGTCTGCCCTCTTACTTTGGAAAGTGTAGGCGTGGTGTTTGCTGACACACAAAGAAGTTATAGGTGAAGAGATTTTCCTGTGCCTAATAATAACAAAATAATATAAATGAGAGTAAAGTTTGTTGGAAAATATCGAAGAATACTTTCAGTGGTACTCACAGCTGATATCCATCCATTCTGCGCCTCTTGTTTAGCTCTGAAATCCGAGGTCCTTAGCTTTTTTTTCCAAGTGGGAAAGAAGACAAATCTTAGCCCATCAATCTTTTTCCTGTGCCGATCGTGAGACTGTTGGTTGCAGTGAACTACACAGGAAGTCTGCACTGTTTTATATCACTAACAAAAGGAACAACAACAAAACACGAGTGCAGCATTGTTTTGTTGTAAATAGACTTTTGAATTGCCGGCTAAAGCCACACTGCACTGTGGTTTTTGCACTTTTGCAACATCACCCTTTCAAGCAATATATAACAGCATCGCAGTCAGTCTCTCAGACCGTCTTTAAAATTTGGCAGCAGCTTGAAATGAAACATGGCAATGTAGTGTAACCATAGTTTCAAGGAAAAGAATCTCTAATCATTAATATTTTTTACTAAAAAGTATTTCCTTCATTGTTTCCATTTTACTACTGAAGCTATCAGTCAGCCCTTAATGGAAACAAGTGTATGAAATTTGTATTTGCATTTGCAAGGACAACTCATGATATGGAAAACAAATAAATTACACAATCTCTGAGGAGCACATGAACTGGCCTCCTGTATCTTTTAAAACCAGGAAAGACGTCACTGGACACAAGCTGGACAATGAGTCTTTGTTGTTGTGAATACTACATCAGGGATGTCTAATTTACAAATGTAACATTAGTCACCTCCAAGAAAACAATATTAGAAAATGTATCAATACAACACTCTGAATTGATGATCTAAAAGAATTCCAAATGCAAATGCGTAGGTCAAAGTAACATCATTTTTAATTGAGTTTTGACAGTTTATGTGCAAATATTTGAAATGATTCTTAATGAGATCAAGGCTCTCAAATATGTTGATCTCCGCTGAGTTGTGTTCACTTGACGCTATCAGCTCAGTAGATGTTATTACAGATTGTGCAGATTCTTTCTTTGCAAGAAAAGAACTGAATTACATTTAACAACAAATAACTTACACAGAGGGATTTAATCGAGTGGATATTATTATAAGAGACATAACGCTCTGGCGAGAATGTTCACATGAGGACACTGTCTCTGAATATTTAATAACCATCACATTACCCAAGTGTCATCAAATGATCAGATTTGGCTTGTTTTTATTCACACAGTTTATGCATAATGCACTTCTTTTACACAAGCGAGGGGTTCTACATTTGCATGAATCCTCAGAGCTGAGGCGAGGATATTTTGGTTGAACCAGCATGGCATGGTTAAAATGAAAATAAAAAAATACAGACTCCGACCTATACAGTGTACTTTTTAGGTCATTTTTTTAAACATTAAATCATCTCTCCTTTCAAGAAAAAAAACAAAACACAGTAATGCTTCCAGGCTCAAGGGGAGATTACGTGGCTTTTTAACAGTTTATCACCAGCTCCCAGTGAGTAGCTCTCAAGAATACAGTGATCAAAACATGATGGATAGCTTTCACATTAGTCCTCATCTGAAATCCCTTCTGGCAGCACCCACAGAGGTACTCATTCACACCCGGCTATGTGGGAGGAAATGTGAGCGTACGCAACCATGCAATCTGTCATGCTTGGTCATAGCACGCTGGGGAGCAATTAGCTTTAATCGGGTTTCACCAGGGTCAGTAATTCCAAAAGCAATCACAATACTCCAGACATTTTGACATTAAGTGTAGACTTGGCACTGAGCTCATTTCCTCGAGAACTGATGTTTGTTTTCCATGTTAATTGTTGATGTCTCGTCATTCTTCATTTGACTTTTATTCCAAGACAGAGAGAACAAGCTCTAAAATGATGAGTTAATTAATTGTTGATCAGATAAACAAAAACATGAATAACAGTTTTGACAAGTGATTAATTGAAGTCATTTATTAGGAGGGGCACATCCTAACAATTCAGTTAGCACATTTGTGCCTTAAAGATTCTTATTTTGAGTTCAGAGCTCAGGTTTTATGTAATTTCCCTTAGAAAAAGAAAAGAAAGAAAATAGACAACATTTTACAACTAAACTCTTTCTGCAACTGGACCAGGAAATTGTTCTTGAAATTGGTGGAAACACTCTAAGCAAAAATGACAACAGTTTCAGCTTCTCACTTGTTTGGACTGTTAGTCAGACAAAAATAAATACATGAAAATGTCACCATTTCTTTGTTTTGTCATTTACATTTTATAGATGAAGTATAATTGAATTGAATAAGTGAATTCATCGATCATTAGCTGCAGCCCTATGATGAAATATGTGTGTCTACAGTATTTGTAGACATGAGCTCTTTGTTTGTGTGCATGTGTGTGAGTGTGAAGTCCTTGTTTCTCTGTTCCAGTGCGTCTGGTTCATGAGTGTGAGCAAGCATTTATTCGATAAAAGCTTAGAGGGATTTGAGTTGAATCTTGTTCCTCTGTTGTTTTCTGCTCCCTGTTTGATTTTGGTGTGAAGGCTGAAGATGAAGATTAGAAAGAGCTGGGCAACCTTAACATGGTGTATTGGGTGCTGTGTGCCTTTCATTTGACCTCTCCACTGACTTATTTATGATTCAATCTGTTAACTATTCAGATTCAAAGGTGATGCATCTATAATCAGTCAGAATTAACTTGTCCTCCAGTGGAAATGTCCTATCAAGGTCTGATCCTGATGCCCTCTGACACATTTTGATGATTCCTTATTCAATATCATCCAACCGGCCTCCTTGTAACCTTGAAATGAAAGCTTCACATTAAGAAAACTTGAACAAGTTCCAAATTTGCAACTCACTCTGATCTCACACACTCTAAGCCACCTTGCTCTTTTGAGATGACCAGACTTCATTATGTAAAGGGTCAAAGCTAGACAAGAGCCAGTGATTCCCCTGTTACGAACGATAAAAAGGGTTCGTACATGAATGGCTATTTGAAGCACAACACATCTTGACTTGCATCTCTCGCTGACCAACACCTGAGTGCGAATGCTCTGCCCACACAAGTATCAGAAAATCAATAGTGTCTGTGAATGTTGCATTGTGAGGCCTGCAGTAACATTGTATGGAAAATCTAGTTCATGAAAGCAATAAATGCCTGTGTAAATGACTCTCTGTAGTGCAAATGGGCATGGATTTAGCAAGCTTTGTCATGTAAGTTTAGGTGAGATTCCAGCAGAAAGGCAAAATACTTTACCTGTTTGCATCAGATTGATAGTTATGACACAATATTGCATGATAACCTGCTGCTTGGGCTTATCTGATGGAGCTGCGGGCTGACACATTACCGAGAACACTGGAGTCCTTATCAATATTCATTCCATGTCCTAGGCTGCCACCAAACAGATGGCTTTGCTGCTCTTTTTACATAAACCCACAATAAATCGTGACAACTCTTGCATACAAAACACAACGTTGGCTCTTATAATAGGGTGTCACTCTGCATAATGTCCACATTTCTGATGGATTTGGGCTTATAATGGATTCTTAATTATTGCTTGTACGTTGTGAAAGGAGCCGGTGCCTGAGCAAGCGATAAGGCTTTCTAACCATTCTGCACTGGCTTTTTGGGAATCAGTGGACGTGAACACGATGATGGTGATGATGATAGTGATGATGATAATAGCTCTATTTAGATTTCTGTGTGTGTGTGTGTGTGTGTGCGAGCACCAGTCTGCCATACATCCATCTGTGGCGTTGTAATACTCTGGAACACGAGCTGAGAGCATCATTTGTCTTAAGTGTCAAAGGCACTTGACATTAGAGGCCCTCTGGCTCACCACTAAAAGAGAGGTTGACAGGGATATACCACGTGATTTGGAGCCATCTGAGACAGCACTGATCTGTCAGAAGTCTGCTCTTCATTCACTTCATAAGTTAACCACTATGATGACTTTTGGGAAACTTCAGCTGAGGTCAAAGACAAAACCTCTTCTTTATGGACAAAATTAGTTCTTGGGCTGCAGAATGCTGGAATGAGGAAATGAGAAGAGAAGTATACTGCAGCATGATGGACTCTGGTCAATTTACCAATTTATCCAAAGCCAGTTAAGTGGTGAGACAGACCATTACAGGAGGCAGAGGAGCACTTGAATTAAAACTTTCTTTTGTGCATCTAACAAATTGAAAAATGATCCGATTCTGCCTTCTGTCTGTACCACATAATTCCTCATTTTTTATGTGTCAGAAAAGGTTTTAAAAAATAGAAATTGGAGCAAATTGCATAGAAATATAGCTTTTTCCACTCACTCCCCTCCTGGTCAAACCAATCTGGGAGAGCAACTTGCAACGCTGCTATGTCTGATAAATGTCTCAGCAATGATTTATTTCCGCCAGATATCCATAACGTCACCGTTCTGTCAAATTCATTCACTCTGATCAAGGAGCAATTTCAGCAGATACACCAGAAGGGCTTTTTTATTTAGTTTTTGACATTTTTGCCAATATGTCTGACATGCAATTTATGCAAATTGAACCTCTCTAATAAGCATCTTCTTTGGTTCAATTGGTTCAGACTTTTTCTCTCTCATCTGACAATCTCCACGTCTAATTTTGGTCGTGAAAATAGCCTTATTATTTTCGTGATAAGGGCATGTCTATTGAGATGTCACTACTCTGCTCTTGCGGCACAATCACCCTATCCATTCAATTTGGATTCAAAATATCACTTGCACTTCTCAGGAAAGATTGTTGCCTCTCTCACGGCAAGTAGGCACATGCATGCACACACGCACACACACACACACACACACACACACCTCATCATTGTCATTTCCAATACGATGGAAATGATGGATGGTTTTGCAATGTATTCAAGGCCAAATAGGAACACTGAATTCTCTCACCCAGCTCTTCCAATTTATTGCTCTTTGCTCTTCCAGGAGGAGGAGCAAAATGTGGTATTAATATAGGCTGTTGATATTTCCCTCTTCTGATGATAAAACAACAAGTGGTTTGACTTAGGGGGTTGCAGTTAGGGTTAGGGTTAGGGCCTCATTTGAGCTACCTGTAGACGAGCAGGATCAAGGATCTATATGCCTTCTGCCTCCGGGAGATGCTGAGGCTGAATCCATCCTGCACAGTCTCTGCACCCCCTCTATGGGTGTCTCTCTCCCGAGAGATTGAAAAATGAACGGAGCCAAAGCAGATCTGAGGAACTGTTACTGAGCAGTTGCACTGTGAAATTGATATTAATTGAAATTGATTATTCAATCTGGGACACATGGGTCATTAGTTTCTTATCTACCCCTTCAATCAATAATACATCCCACTCTCTAAAGCAGCTTTTACAGCTTTTAACTCTTGTTTATGAATAAAAATGATTACAATGATAGCATTCCTTAATAAAGCCGAGGCTTCCCAGCCTCATCATAATTTTACTGAATTACATGCCTCTGTAAGAGGAGAAGAAAAACTTATTAGGCTCAAAGAAAAGAAAGATTAGGAGTAGGAGGAACTCCTTATTTGAACTCAATCTTTTGCATCAAAATGTTTCTCAGATTCTGCTTCATCACTTTGATTCATTTTGATGTGAGAGACAAATGGGTTGTCCAATCTACTGTACAGGTGTTTATTTTTCTCATAGCAGCGCTGGCTTTTTTTTCCCGTTAGAGCAGAGTTGGGAGGGGACAACACAGTGCACAGGGTGATAAATAGAATGTTGTCAGGTAAATTAACAGACCCTTTGGCAACCTTGTGAAGGTTTGGGCAGCAAATTTCAAACTTTCTGACCTGCACACTCCCCACAATATGGTGCAGGTTAGCTCTGCTTTTAGCTCTTTCTTTTTATTATTTGTAGGATGTACACACAGCTGTTTCTTCTTTGGACCTCCACGATGACACCAGACACAATTCACAATTCAATTCTACTTACAAATAGTATGTACCATGCACTGTATACTAATCAGGCAGCACAGTGGTGTAGTGGTTAGCACTGTCACCTCACAGCAAGAAGGTACAGGGTTCGATTCCTGGCCCTTTCTGTGTGGAGTTTTGTTTTCCCCAGGTTAATTGGCTAATTTAAATTGACTGTAGGTGTGAAAGTGAGTGTGAATGGTTGTCTGTGCCCTGTGATGAGGTGGTGACTTGTCCAGGGTGTACCCTGCCTTCTGCCCTAAGACAGCTGGGATAGGCTCCAGTGCCCCCGCGACCCTATGAAGATAAGCTGTAGAAAATGGATGGATGGATGTATACTAATCATCATAAATGTTTCCCAGTTCCAAACTGTAAAAAGTGTCTTCATTGTGCAATGTACTGATTTTCATAGTATAATGTTTTTTGCAAGGTACGCAAAAAATAAATGAATGATGTACTTACAGGAAAAGATCCAACATGCACACAGACCTTTTAATTAGAGCATCCATTTCATTGTTTTACCAATTTTTCTAATCTGACTGCAACCCCAAAATATTTTTAAAAATGGGGTTAGGGCACAGCATTTTTTTTTTTTTTGTAAATGCAAAAGCCATGGGAAACCATGCAATATGTACAGAAATTTGAACAAAAAGACTATGTGAATAATGCCATAGTGTGTGGGGCAGAGGCGTGAAATAAGAAAACCATCCTTGCTTTGGGTGTGTCATTTGTACACCTTGTAGTCTGTAGTGAATGCAATGTAAACAAGTCTGCTTAAATTTGCTACACTGAGCTATCGGAAAGGATGTGGATGGGACCAACAAACATGGGTCTTAAAGAGATAGTTCAGAATTTTGGACATAGGGCCTCATTTCCAAGAGTGTTGAAGATGTGTGGAGACAGATTTAAAAAAAAATTGTTCAGTCCTTCTAGTTGCAGAGTTCATTGGTGCTAGGCCAGTGCAAGGTGCATGGTTCTAGTTTAGTCTGCCATTAAAAACAGTCTTACTCACTCGACAGTGCACCCGAGGCAAATCAGTTATAATGACAGACTATCGATGTAAATGTCTGTGTTGATAGAACAATTTTAGACATAAAAGTAACCTTGCATTTTGAAGGATTTATGTCTCAGCAGCAGCAGCTCGTTCGACAGCGGTGGACTGATATCAGCTGGCCTTGCATTCCTTCTCCATCTGCATTTGTGTGCAATTTCTGCACCAGCACCACCAGTCTGCGGTTCTTCTGACCCAGTTTTCTGCAGCTCCAGCGGGGACTGTCTCTGCAGACGCTATCTCTCGTTCTTCCCTTTTAGCATCCATCTCTCTCAGCTCTTTGCCTGTATTCTGGCTCGTACAGGTACGGTTCATTGGAGAAAAATTGCTCATTGTTGCCTTAAAATGCATCGGAAAGTCCTCCAAACGTGGCTAAAACTGGTCTTCAGAAGAGGCTTCTTCGTGTACTCTACGTCATCTATCATTTACAGCTGCATATAAACAAGCTATTATAGAGCCGGTAACCTAGCTGTTAGGTGATATCAATCTGCTGCTATCGAGGAAGTATAGTACGCCGCTGCTGCCTTCAAAATAAAAGGTTAGTTTTAAGTCTAAAATTTTTCTATCAACAAAGACATTTACATCGATTGTCTGGCATTATAAATGATTTGCCTCGGGTGCACTGTGGAGTGGGTAAAACTGTTTTTAATGGCAGACTAAACTAGAACCATTGACTTGCACTGGCCTAGCACCAGTGAACTCTGCAACTAGAAGGACTGAATGATTTGTTTTTTTTTTTTGTTTTTTTTTGAAAACTGTCTGGATATGAGGCCCTATGTCCAAAATTCTGAACTATCACTTTAAAGCTCAACTATGTTTCCCCTAAAGTGGTTTGTTGCTCACACCTCAAATTGTGCAGGTGGGATAATTGCCCCTCCATTTGATCAATGCACAAACTTTTATGTTTTAATTTATTTGTATAATATTTCCAAAGTGAACATAATGCTAGATTTAATATTAACTATTTGTAGTTGGGGTACCTTTACTAAAGTTTCTGATAAAACTGCTAAACATTTAAATATTTCATATAAAGTGTCTTTATTGCAAAATATTCATTTGAATGCAGACAATGTGTGTTCTCATTGCCTTTGCCATTGCCACTTGGATACAGAAAATGAACACAGGCTTCTTCAGGCAGAGTTGTTTGCCACAATACAGCCTGATTGGGTGTTGATTATGTTTGTTGGTTCAACCTTAATTATCCTGGTTGTATCATCTCTCTGATTGCTGACACCTATCACCATGAGGTTGCACGGAGCAGCGTCATGCACACGTCAACCGCGACATTTCAAGTGCCACTGAGGCTCCTAATGATCATTTCCCAGCACTCCAGGCTGCTCTGGATTTGATTTGGAGTGTATGTGTCATTAGATGGGGAGCTTTCTTCAACAAGCACACAAATATTGCTTTTTCATAAACTTACCTATTCTTGAATCATAATTTTAAGACCTGTTTGCTTCTGAAGTGATTGGATCGGCACCTTTCTCTCTGCTATTCAAATACATCTATAAATGTATGTGTGTAAAAATGAAAATTTAATATATTTCAACATGTGATACATGTTATACATATTTAATTGTGTGGTTTTTAAATACCCCCTCCGACTCATAGCCATCTGTTATACAGTTTTGCATAAATCAACATATTGTTGCTAATATCATTATGAAGTTTAGATCCGTGATAATTACCCAGACAAACTCAATTCAATAATATAATTTCAGCTGATCTAGGAATAACTTCTTGATTTCCATCCTTTTTCAATTATGGTGTTGAATGAGGAGTCGCAAGAGAGATAAAAACTGCTATCTTGTCATTTTATAAAGATACAATCAACATTTGATGTTAAGCTTGATAAGTCCCAAGCAATTATAGCATATCCATATGAATCATACAGACAGTTATCTTGACACTATAACTTTCAACACTTAGTGATATTAATACTTTTCCTACCTATACCTACTTTTCCTAAATTTGGACGGAATTAGCGTTATTAAGTCTGATATGTGATGAGCATTAAGTTGGTATTTTACTCAAGCATCAGCACTGCATGGCTTTGTTTATCCAGTGACAAAGTAGTGCTGATTTCACACTCTACTCTCATGGCCAGACTGAGACATTGACTGTGGAATTTATGAAAAAAAAAAGACACAAATCCAAATCATTCATAAATGACCTTGTCTAGCGCCAATGCTTCAGTCCTCTGATGAGTACATGTCACAGCAAAGAATTGTCTAATAAGTGATGCATTGAAAGCCTGGCCAGAGCATCCCTAAAGCAATTCTTTTGTAATTGATGTTGCAGCATAAAATGGCTCTCAGTGGGCCAGGCTGATTAGGTTGGTTTCTTTTGCTGCTGTCTAGCACTTGCCTCTCACAAACAGTCACTCACCAGGTGGAATGACAGTTCACACCCAATTATCCCATTAAGTCTGGTTGCATTCTTGTGCGTCTTGTGTGTCTTTCGTCTCATCTCTAAATGTGTGTTTACTGGCTAGGAGGGTCTGCGACTAATATTAAAATCTGATAATTGATGATCACTTGTATTGATACACAGCTTTGAAATTAAACACAAACAAGCTGCTCCAGAGTATTGAAAGCACTGATAATTTTTTGAGATGAAAATGACAAAAAAAATGCTCTCCTTTTGTTTCCCTTACCCCTCCTTCTTTTATTTTCTGTATTCACTGCCATAGGGACTCAATGCAAATGTCCTAGTGTTCTGCTTACCCTGAAGTTCATCAAATCTAATCGGATGTATGCTCTGTTGATTCCCCTTCCTCATCACAGATACAAAAAAAAACAGAAATATATATACATATTTGCATTTTCAACCTTACCATTTCTGTAATATTAAGCATGTACTGTAGCTCATGCAGTGCAGAGCACTATAGATTCATAGGGTTCCAGCATTATTAAACCCAGTGGCCTGTGCACTGTATGTTCCATATGCTGCACTCATTAATGACAATGCTCTAAAATGAGAGCATAAAGTGTGTTTGGTAAGTTGTGAGCAGAATTTTAAGTCAAGCACAATACACATGTTCTGTTGGGCTGTCTAGCGTTTATTATGATGTTGTGTTCCATGGTGAAAGTGGTAGCACGGAAGTTCTGTGCTGTTCCCTCTGCTCTGTACACTTCAAATTACAAGGAAAACAGTCTTTTCTGAAACACATTTTGTGTTAAAATAAATTATTAAATAGAACTGAGCAGAATAAAAAAAGGTTAACTGGACTTAACACTATTTCCACGACAACCAGCTACAAGTACGAACTGCTGAAATTATGCATTTGAGATCTAATAATACAACCTAATTCACATGCTTTATACAATGAAATTGCAAAAGAGAGTTATTATTGTACACTGTTTCTGAATAGTACATTTCAGCTACATTTCATTTCATACTTGAACCTTAATTGTTCAAATGAGAATGCTTTGTGATTTTCCTTTTAAAAATTCTAGTTATATCTGATATTCTATTTAGCAATGTATCGTGAAAAATGAACATAATTTCTCCCCAATCACCAAAACTTTTTTGTTTCTCTCTCTCCCTCCCTCTCTCTCTCTCTCTCTCTCTCTTATTCTATGCTCATCTACAATCAATGCTGCCTTACTCTCTAATGAATGGCATTCATCTGGCACCCTCAGTAATGTCATTTTACAATGCATCATAGTGGCTAATAAACTCAGGATTGATTTGTGCTTGTACAAAAACACATCAGGCGGAAACCATCACATCAGTAATAAACTGATGCTGATCTGGTCGTGTGGATGGAGCAGCCAAATGCCAGGAGAATTATATATATATATATATATATATATATATATATATATATATATATATATATATTCTTATCGAGGCTTCACTGTGGTGCAATCGATCTCGGTGCAGAGCCTTTTGTTCTCTGAAGTAATAAAGCAGGGTACTGATTTATTGGCAGGCGACAGTTACCTTTTGCCTTTTCCTCCTGTTCTGTTTCGTTCCACTGTCAGGCCTCCAGGGAGCAAAAGTTTGGTCTATATGGAAGCTGTATCCATACACTTTGCTACAGTACAATGCGCATCCATACTGTCATTGACATTCAATCTCCTTGAAAAAATACAATGCAAGATGTATAGATTTGGACAAGCAGGGTATTACTCAGAGCTGGGGTGTCATTGTGTACAAATATGTTTGTTGATTTTCTGACTGTCAAATGACAAAACATACAGCTTGGTACTGATTGTCACTCAGGGGTTACTGATCTCCTTGAGTTATGATAAGTGTGAGCAAGTTTCAGCATTTTTGCAACAAAATGTGTTATCATTATGTTGATGTCTTCCGTCAGTGCATTTCTGGCAAATTGCAAATTAGTAGGATCTTATGTAGTTTCTAAGAGACAAGTTTGCCAGAGGATGAAACTTGAAAAGAAATTTCTTTCACACGATAAAGTCTTAGACAGTCAGACAGTGTTGATTGAGGATAATGTAAGTGGTGAGTTGCTTTCATCAGATTACATCTGTATGTAATGCAGTAAAGTAACGTGTTACTGTTGTAATCACATTACAGTTGCTAATCAGAAAACAATGTTGTTAAACTTCAACAGTGTGCATAATGGGAGGACAGAAAAACAAATGAAATGTCCCATTTTTCTTGCATTTGCACAACATTTTGACTTTGACAGTGCACAAGCCCGTGGATGAGAAAAGGAGCAAAAATGGCAGAGCCGGTAAAGATGTCTTAAAGGGTGGAAATATGGACATTACTTTCAATTTGTTTCACAAAAGGATCTTGCATATTGATGTTGTCATATTCAGCCATACATATGAACTTAAAACTACATGAAGACTGTAACCTGTTTAATATGTATTTGATATATAAATTTAAATTATTATTTTTTTAAATAAATAAAATATATCTAAGATCTTCTGCAGGCATATTAACTCACCAGACATCTGAGGTCAGACCACAGTTCACAGAATTGAATACAAACACAGTAAAAATGTTTTTAACCACCATGCTGAATGGATCTAGAACAAACTTCCATGTGGAGAATATGTTTGGAATTGGTTATACTTCAAGCAATAGTTCACTGTATTTTCCTCACTTTTTCTAAACTTATCTTTTAAACAGTTGTATAAAATGCTCCTCAGAGTTCTCCAAATTATCATGCATAGCTTTGTTTGGTTTCCATCTTTGAATAAGAATGGTTCATTTCCCTAAAAGCAGATTTAAGCTGTTCAAGGTCATCATCAGCATAAATATTCTGTCCTTGGGTAACATTTACCTTCAGAATCACTTAAAGCAGAATGAGAAGAATACTAGGAAAAATAAATCACAAAGAGAAAATGTAATCCAACAGGATTGTTGTGAATCCGATGGGCTTTTCTTGCCTCTCATACCTTTTGATTGACAGGAAATTAAAGGTCAGAGCTTCTAATCAGAACTTGCCTCCTTCCACCCACTCATGCTGTTATAAGGGAGTCTGAGTTGAGACAATGGTGGAATAAAGCACTTAACTATAGACTAGCTCATGGTAAAACATTACAGCTAGTTGCTACTAAAGGACACAGTCTTTAGAACAGAGTCTGAAAGACACTATTGCACTCGGGTCACTTTAATTTTTATGCTGTTGGTGCCTTAGTTGTATTGTCTGTTTACTGAGGTTTATACTTGTTACTGTTTAGGCTAGTTTTAGTAGGCTCTTGTTAGGACAGTTAGAACTTAAATTAGCATTTGTATGTATATATCAATTTAGATATATGTTGGAAGACTGTGGGACACAGCATTTCGATTTCACTGTATGCCCTGCTCATACTTGGACAATGAAGTTGACTAATTGCACAGTGAGTGCGTAAAACATTATGGGTATGCTAGCTTTTTTTTTTGAGTTAACTGGATGAAAAATTTTTTTCTGTTCCACATTTCCATTTTTCTTTGAAAAATACCATCCATATCACGCATTACTCAGACTGTGCAGATGTCTAATTTTTTGGTTGAAAGATGAGTAACGTACTAGTGTTTCACTCTGTTTTCTATTTTATGGTCCTTTCGCCTCCTGGTCACAGAGTTATAAAAGGGTTCACTAACCAGCTTTGAGACATCATTTTGGCCATTTTGTGACTTCAAAGTTGAAACAAAGTCACCGCTAACACAAATATTCAACCTGTCGCTCCTTCTGTCTGATCTGCTCTTTTCATGCTTTGGTGGAGCACTCATTCACCCTTCGTAACTGACATGGCTGTATCCAGAAAAAGACTTGCTGACATTTGGTAATACGTTCTAGCACTCATGCATGTCAAACACTCCTCATCGATGTACAGCCCATCATCTAATGTAGCTTTTGACATGGGTTGAAGTTGATGGGAGGAACGGACAATTGAGGTGACTGTTAACCTTCACGTGTGCTTGACTTCTCTTTGGTCTGCTGTGTCACTGAGGCGCGGGCATGCTAACATATCAGAGGTGGTGTCTTACACCTTACATTAATAAAGCAGACAAAATCCTTGACCTACAACTCAGTGGCATTTTCATCAGTCACTGACTGAACTAAAAATTTTGTGCATGAAGGTGTGCCTCTTTGACATTACTCAATCATTAATCTGAGACATTAGTGTAATTAAATGTTAAGAAAAAGAGAGTAAAGCCAGAGCCTGGCCACGATTTTAACAGAATCCTACAGAGACTGACTGTTAAACTCATACATTTGCCCTATTTACAGTTTGCTTCAATCACTTGCCAAACAACATTTAACAGTAGGGGTTCAGAGTTAGTTTCAGTCCTCCAAGCCTGTCCCAGAGTGCATCAGGGGCACATCTTCCAACTGCACCATTTACAGTCAAAATAAGCTATAAATACAGACTGAAAGATAGTCTGGCACCGAGCTAGCTATTTACCGTGCTTGTATTTGTACACAGTGTTTAACTTGCAGAAAATATTTATTTTGCTCAGTGCTGTGTCTCATGAGGAGATGGTGATAAAATGAGGGGGAAGTTTAAAGTACCTCAGCACCACTATATTTGGAAAATATTAGTGCTTGACAAAATAAAGTTATTGTTAATTTCACAAATTAACAATAACTTTTTTTGCTTGCTTTTCATAGAGGGTCAACCACACACTGTTTTGCAGGCATATTTCAACAATAGTTTGAGTTTATGTACACTTACATTGGACAGAAAGTGTTGCATGCTGCATTAGGTTTACTAGTTTACTAATAATTGGTCCAACAGAAGCAGCTCTTCAGCACTAGCAGCTTTTGTTGTCCTTTCACTGGATCAATTCAGCCACAGCGCTGCTGTGCACTCAATATGTGTTTGACAGAGCTTGCAGCCCAATATGCAAACATGTTGTCTAAGTGACACAAAGAAAAATGGAAAAGAAAGAGTTTTGAAGAGGCTCAAGGTTGCTGTTGTGTAGTGTAAGCGAGGGAAGAGCCACAGCATTGACAGTATAGTCAGCTGAGCTGGTTGAAATGCAATCCATCTGTTCCAGCATATAGGAGATAAAAAACAACGCAAATCACGTAGTGTAGTGGACCTCTGCCCTTTACTGTCTTACATGCTGCATTTTTTGTCGTGCACGACAGTATTAGGTTTCTCAGAAAATTAACTTAGAGAGTAAAAGTGATAACTAAAACTGTGAATGAACAACTTATTGCTTTTCAAGTTCACAGTTTCCTTCATTGGATTGCATATGTTTTTCTTAAACAAAGGCTGTTAATGAGCAAATATTTCTTATTTCCACTGCATGGTAAGGCTCTTAATGACTCTGAGGGCTCTCTTTCCAAGCTGTGTTTTCTCTGCAGTGTAGGCAGTATACTCAGCTGATCACTGTATGTGCACAGCCATGTGCAGCTCATAATGATATGAACGTGTGCACTTCACCAACTGACCGCCATAATGTACATAATGTATGCATTTTTTTATATCCATTAGATTGAATATATTCATTCAGTCATTCATTCATTCATTGCCATTCCTCTTCTCATCTATTGGAGAATTTTACTTCATCCAATTCATTTGCCCTATCTAATTTCTCAATGTGCATTTTCGAAAAAAGAAAATTATTTTGAATAATTGTGAATAAAACATTCCAACAGCTGGAATCTGTTATAACATGATGTTTTAATATCAATTTATCTACAAAATCTTGACTGACACCACTGTATTCTGGTCTTCATGGAAAGTGCACTGTCACTGAAGCAAAAGAACATATAAAAGTTACAAACAAACATACTTTACCATTTTTACCATAAAACGTCCATTAATTTGGCATTGGTACTTACAGTATAAATGAGCAGAGTCATATTGAAACAGGATGGTTCAACTTTTATGTAGTGGTATTTCAAGTCATACTGTAGAATACTTTTGTTGGGGAGTTTGTTCTTGAGAAACAGTTGTGCGTTTTCTCACTGATCCACCTCATTCTTCATCATATAGCACTGCAGGTAGTCACAAAATATGAATCTAAATAACCAGATACGTACATTCTTCAGCTGTTTCGCTCCTGATTTCCCATACTGTTTGTTAATCCTTAGAGATTGAGCACAACTGCAAGCATCTGCACCACAGTGGGCACCATTCTGATGTCCAGGAGTTCTCCTTGATGCTGTTTATTGTCCAGATCGACTCTCAAGTAGCTGTTAACTGCACAACTTGGTGGTCTCATAATCCATTGAGGTGGGCAGACGTGAGCTGAAGGCCTGTAAGGAAGCATGAATGCGAACCACTTCACTGGCAGTCAGTTTGAGCCGGTGTCTCAGAAGACAAGCAAACAAGTCCAATCTCTGTTGACCCGGAGGGGACAGCCGATTCACCCGGTCTCGTATCTCCAAGAGCTGAAGCATGGCAGTGTCCTGGGACCCTTGGGTGTATGGGTAATCGAGCTGGAGAATCAAGTCACGGATGGCCTCAGGGTCAAAGTGCATGCTGTAGCCAAAGACCTGGATGCTGTTGATCTTCATGTAGCCCAGGTTCCGAGCAGGATCTGTCATTTCTAAAGGCTCATAATATAAGGTGTCATTCACTCCATCTTGAGTCTTTATCCTGCTCCGAAGGTAGATATGAATAGTTTCAAAGAATGTCTTCCACTTGTTACCCAGTGTCAGAGTCCAGTTATAGCACTCAAAGGGCAGGTCTAGCTTGGTGGCCTGCCAGTCTGGAAAATTGTTCTCATTGACAGGAATGTACCAGCTCTCTGAGTGGCTCCCTCCAAATGGGTTGATGTAGAGCGTGAGGACAGGCTCCAGGGTGCTGTTCTTTGTAAGGCAGATCTGGAGGGATACTCCCAGCAGCATGTGGACCATGTTGGACTTGTACTTGTTGCTCTTTAGGGTCAGCAGCATCCTCTTTCTCCATGATGGGTCGAACCAGCTGTTGAGTCGCATGTCATTGCTGATGAAGATAGCATGGACCTATCAGACACACAGACATGAACACAGTGAGTATACACAAAACAGAAAAAAAATCAACAATTTCAACATAAAAGCAAGACCACAATTGACTGTTGAAGTCGCTGTCGATGGAATTTTTGCCCCAAAAATGGGATGGCTGCAAAAGTACCTCAACTTGAAAAATGCACATTGTGGTTATGAGATACAGAAGAAAGTATGACTTAAACAGGCCATGTAGCATGCTAGGGCCCACAATGTCTCTCAAGCACAATTTTCAAAGAAGAAGCTGTTTAAAAAAAATAAGATTCTGTGCACTACAAGCATTCTAATGGTCATGTGTTATATGGCCCAGAAAGTGAAAGTCTGAGAAAGAGTTTGGTGGTCTGGGAGTAACTTCCATTGAGCTAGTAATCTTTAAATATTAATGCTATTCTATATTTTTTTTATAAGTTTATAAGTTCAATACGAAAAAAAGTAGAAACAACTTAAAGCCAATTATATTGGTTGCGTTTGCCTTCTGCATCAGATGGTACAAAATGGGGGTCCATGATGTCATTTGTGTCAATTTAGTGGTCCTTAACATGAAAATGTTTTGTTGTGTCAAATTTCTTAGATCAAGAATGACCTTTGACCTCATTCACCTATTTTACAAAAATGTGAATTGGTTTGTTGGCTACTCTGTATTTTGAAGTTCCTCAGTAGCCAGAAGAGCAAGGCTTTATAATGCTGAGCAGCTCCCATGAAAGAACATATCCTTCTCAGGATGAAAGACAGCTCAGCTCAGCTGACCCGATTAAACAAAAGGCTAAAAAGGAGAAAAAAATAAAAAAAAAAAAACACCTCTAGCCTCCGGTCAGCTCTCTGCAGTAGGTAGCCCAGCTCCAAATCCTGGAGGTCTGTTTCGAATCCCAGGTAGTTCTCTGTAGAGTCTGCCACCATGGCCCTACAGGCCCCCTGTGTCAGGGCGAAGCCCAGATTGCAGCTCCCACAGCGGGTGTGGTTGTCTGGTGCACATGTTGCGCAGGCCAAGCCTTCCCCAACAGTGCAGGGCGGCGGTAGTTGACAGGGACTATGTTCGTATCGGCAGCTGCAGCTGTGGAGCTCCTCAGAGAATGCACCGAGCTGGTTGTTCTCTGAGCAATACAGGAGAGACTGCAAATGATTCAGCCAGTAGGACTGAGGCCTGTACCAGGGGAAATAGAAAAAAAAACATAAGAGAGAGAGAGAGAGAGGCAGGCAGTGGTTATTGAACGGGGCTTATAGGATGAGGTGGTTTAATAAGCAGCTGCTTTATTAGGTCTGGGACACCTGTCTGGGTTGCAGACAGCTTGCTCATTAAAAAAATAGAAAACATTATCAGCATAATGTAAAGTATATAGAGTATAGATAAGCCCACGATTCAAGTGAGTATGACTTAAGTGAGTTCAAAACTCTTATTTTTTTAGATTAACCATTAATTCCACAGTTCCTCAATCAGTACATTTGAATGTTGTGGATATAATACAATATTGCTCATAACACAGACATCCAAAGCACTCTTGAACCAAATTACTTTGGCCTGTCCTCCAATCCTTCAATTTTTCAGCATTAGGTTTACAGTTATACTTAGTGTTTTTGCAGCAAGACACTATTTTTTAGATTGTATGTAAGTGTTTGCCTGCAATGAGATGGAGACTTGTCCAGGGTTTACCCTGCCTTCTGCCCTAAGACAGCTGGGATAGGCTCCAGCCCCCCCACCCCCCGCGACCCTATGAGGATGAGCGGTAGATAATGGATGGATGGATGGAAGTGTTTGCAGAAACACCTCAGTGTTACTGGGTCAAGCTGGCCTGACATTCCTGTAGAGTGTACCAGTTGTCATAAAGTGCCCAATAAGTGTATAGTAGATTACACACAAACACAATATGAGCACAAAAGCAAAAGACAGTAGAGAGAGAGAAAGTTGTCTTTGATCAGTTTGTGACATAGATATTAGAAGTGCGCTGTAGGCCGTAGGGTATCTGACTCTCATACATACATATAATTCCCCATGTGGGCCAGAGTTTGATTCCCGTCTGTAGCACTTTCTTGACTGTGATCCCTTTATGCCTCTTATCCTCTTTGCTCGCTGAAGAGACGGAATGCACAGTAGATACTGCTGGCTTTCCTTTCAGAAAAAAGAAACCTCTTTCTTTGATGAGGATGCATTGTGGTAAACTTTATGCTAACCAGAGAATGTTTGCTGGATTACATTTGGGGTATCCTTCTTCTGTATCTAATTGTATAGTATGCTTGGCAGTTAGAAGCAAGTCTTGAGTTTGGAAAATGACTGATTTGAATATCAAAACCCCCTAAAGGAAAAAAGCGGTCATGGGAAATGATCCGAAAGGGCTCTTTCTTTCCATCATGCGCTACCTGTGGGCAAGGCATTTCACCTCCAACAGCTTCAGCAGAGCAAAGCAGTCACCAAGACAAGACTGTAGCTGTACTGTTAGTTCCCCGGTGTGATTATGAACAACCTTCCTGCATCTCTTCATTCTAATCACTACTGTATCAAAGTCTGTCTTCTGTGCCGCTTTAAAAGGAGTAGGCTATACTGAAAATGCAGGCAAAAGAAGGCAAATATATAGTAGCTATTTTTGAAGGGAAAAACAACTCTTCACCAGTGATTCAAAGGACACTCAAGCTCGGTGTATACTGAAAACATTTCTAAATAAAGGGAAAACTCAGGGAAAGATGAAGGGACTTCCTGGAGAGTCATGACTTTTAAATTGAAAAAAATGTACAGGCTATATTGGATTGTTAGACTTAGACTTAGACTTAACTTTATTGATCCCCTTGGGATGACTCCCTCAGGGAAATTTACGATTGACCCAAGGCCAATATGTTCTGAACAATACTTCACCAAAATTATGTGGAGAAATGTCCAAATGAATTATTTAAACAAACCATTCTAAGTGTAGTGGCATTAAACTGCTGCAATGATGCATTCTGGAACTACACTCTTTAAATATTTTGGAACATTGCTACAGTTTTTGCTCCAATTGAGTCACAAGAGCATCTGCGAGGCCCAATATCATTGGGAAATAAGGCCTGGCTCACAGTGTGCATTCCTTTTCTTGCCAAAGGTGTTGGATGGGGTTCAGGTCAAGATTCTGTGCAGGTCAGTGAAGAAGTTCCACTCCATACTAAGAATATAACTTTCTGTGCATTTCCATGTTGACAACAGGAAAGTCCCTTCCTGAAACAGTCACTACAAAGTTGGAAGCACGCTGTTGCCTGAAGTACGATTGTCCGCAGGTTATTTGAGGGTGAAAATAAAATGAATGAATTGTTGAAAAATGTTCATTATCACAAACAGCATCACCATCATGATCATGCAATGTTTTATACTGTTTACAGAAGAGTGTTTTCAGTGTCAGATGTGAGGCTTTCCAGTAGAGCCTTTTCCTATAATCTCTGACTCAGTACCTTTGACAGACGCACTGTATGTCATTCACATCAATTAAAACTAAACATGATCAATGAAAAAGCAGAAAAGACCAATTTCATCGGATGCAATTCTGGCCAATTTTCCTCTGTATGAAATCATGTAATTGAAAACTGTGAGGCTGTAAAGATGAAATTGGTATGATCTTAAATTCCTTGACAAATTGATTTAAGAAAAACTCTTAATTGTACTCTTAAATGGACAATATGTCATTTTTTCTCCCACCTAGTGGTTAAATTTGACTAAATTTGACCAGCCCCCAGCTTGCAGCTCCAGTCATTTTTCTCTGGATCCCGGGCCCCGGCCGGCCGCGGCCAGGCTTGGGGCGCTCCCGGACGACCACTTGCCGCGGACCCCCGGCCCGGAGCTCCGGTCATTTTATGGCCCTTTTATGCTTTTTTTTGGTGGTGAGGATTCAGCGCAGCATAAGTATGGTCTTGTATTATGACCAAAAGTGCAGTGCAGGTTTTAGTTTAGTGCCGGGTAAGTACAACAAGCGTCTGCACCTTGCTTCTCTGTGAAAAGTGAATCGCAAAACGTGGAAATTCATTTTGTCGTATTGGTACTAGCAGGTAGTGCTTTATGTCCCTCTCAGCAGTTCGTAGTTTTTGATAGACCGGAAAGTCATGGAAGCCTCCTTATGAGCGACCCGCTCTATGTAAAGACAGATAACTGATTCTTCACCCAAGAGGATAAGTCAGATTGTTGGCATAGGTTATTTTACACCAATGAGGATCTATTTATGAATGAAGACTTTGATTTGAGGTAATGAAATACTTCCTGTGTCCCTTTAATGGTCAAACAAAGATGAGAGGATATCTTCAGTCGAGTTTTCAAGCACTTGTCGTTACCTTTTTTGTGAGAGGCCCATGCACAAGAAAGGCATTTTCTTAGTTGATTAAAGCAGAAGTACTGAAAGCATCACTTGAATGACAATTTGCATCATCATGCCTAATGGCAAAAGTTTGAGCACAAAGTCTGCTGCACAGTCTTATCATTACCCGCCTAATAAAAAGCCAAACTGACTGCGGCTCGGATTGGCTTATTCGCTCATAATTGTCAGCGCAGACAAAAAGTAGCCTCCAGGAAGCAAAATCAATCACATCTCTCATCTCTATATCTCAAGTGCCTCAAACAGGATGTTAAAGGGAGAGTGAGGGGTTTTTTGAGAGCTTCCGTTTCTCTCCCTGACAAACACCCCCAGTCTCAATATCTTTCCTCTGAGTATGAAGATTTCTGTGAAGAGAGGAAAGAAAAGGAAAGCTTCATAGTTGACGCAGTGGTAATATCATAGATAAACACTGCTTGCATGAGGGCGAAGAAGCTCCCACTCCTTCTCCTGGCAAGTAGGTGGGAATATCAGCCTCATAGATCTGTGATTAATGTGTCTTTTGGCAGTGTTGTGGCGAGGGCAACACAGATTAGGACTGAGACAGAGGAAAGAAAAGAAACCAAGAGAGAGCAAGTGTATAGAGCATATATTGAGTGCACTGTATAGATAATATGCCAGTTGATTTATGTGTTGTGCTCTTCAGCATTGTTGTGGAAGTTCAGTCGATCCCGAGCGCTGTGTGACTGACAGTAATGGTTGGATTCATCACCTTCGGCAATCAGCTCCTCTGACGGAGGAAGGTAGCACAAGTGAATAATTTTTAAAACATCAGTCTGAATTATGGAATCTGTCCCAACCAGCATTGGTCAAACACTCAGCTGTGTATGTATGATTGTTCTTATTTTATTTTTACTAAGTGAACTCTTGATAATACTGTATGTGAAAAATGACAGTAGTAAAGGCTGATATTAAAGAATGTTTGTGGCCATGAAACCAACATGAATCTGGTCTCACAGTCAAATGAAATGAGGATTTCATGAAACCCAATGAAGATTTAATGGTGGAGAGATGTTTAAGTTGAAGTGTACTGATGGAAAAGCTGATAAAAGCAAAGTGAGCCAAGTAAGGTCACATACAGTAGTGGGAATGTACAGCTCTTTAAAATTAGATAGCTGTGTTGTATTAAGGTCATGTCACTGCATTTAACAGGGTGCACGTATCTATCCATCTATCCAGTTTCTATCGCTTATCCTCACATAGGGTCACAGGGAGCTGGAGCCTATCCCAGTTGCCTTAGGGTGAAAGGCAGGGTACACCCTGGACAAGTCACCACCTCATCACAGGACACATAGAGACAGAAAACCACTCACACTCACATCCACACCTACAGTCCATTTAAATTAGCCAATTAACCTAATCCCCATGCATGTTTTTGGATGGTATGAGGAAGCCGGAGTACCCGGAGAGAACCCACACAGACATGGGAAGAACATGCAAACTCCACACAGAAAGGCCTGGGCCGGGAATCGAATTTGGTACCTTCTTGCTGTGAGGGGACAGCGCTGACCACTGTACCACCATGCCACCCTCACATATCTATAGCATGTTTTATTCCACTTTACAAGTCTCTGTTAGTCTACAGAGACTTGCAGACCGTGACTCAGTGTATACAATACATTACCCTTCACAAAATGTGCGTTTCTGGGGCTATGCTCACCGTTCCCTTGGTAGGTGGATTTGGGGCTGTCGGTGACATCGTTTACTTAGACTGAAGAGCTTGAAGATGACTCTCTGGGCTCTACTGGAGAGGACCCGCATGCTGTTCTCCAGCTGCTCATATCGCCACTGGAACAGGCTGTCCATCGACCACAAGTGTTGGATGCTTGACACGTTCAGGAAGTAATTCTGGGGCAGCCTGGTATAGAATGCCTTAAATTCCTCTGTGGCCACAGAAAAGACGCATACAAATGGGACATCTCATTATTTCATAATGAATACAGCATTGCCATGTTTATTTCCAAGATGATTGTTTTTGTATTTTTGGCTTTACTTGGATTTTTTCTGTTCTGTGTTTACAGCATTCCTTTGTTATTAACAAGAGCACATTGTTAGTGCACGCTTGGCTGTCCATGATTAACTTCCTGCTTTCATGTAATATATAAACCAGTAAATAATGACCACCTGAAATACCTAGTAAATACAATGGGGTTACGTGATATTTTCTGACGAGCGACAATTTGACAAGGATCATCTCAATGCTCCATTAAACAATTGACCAATGCACATTAAACGCTGCAGCGATTGTAACCTCGAGTTTGAGGCAAAAGATAGGTAGGTAGGTATTTTTCCATTTGCTTTTGAAGGAGCCTTTGAAATTGGACATACCTTGGCAGCCTTTTCGATTTGGCCTAGATGTAGAGTACTTTGAATTAGGACACGGCATCAGGCAGATGGTGCCTTGAATAAGACATTTTGATCATGTGCAGTAAAGCCAAAAGGAAGCCATGGTATGCACTTTGTCCTTTTACCTTACATCATTATGCTCTATATGTGTAAAATATTAGAATATATTAAGAAATGAAGTGACAAATTTGACAAATGTCAAATTTATCATTTTAACGTCATCATTGCACCCCAAATTGCATATTAAAGTGAATGCTTGGAACAATGAGCTAAAAATCTGACCTATAATAATAGATACATATTAGGTATGATGCTGTTATGCCCAGTTTTGACGACAGTTGGTTCAAGGTGAACAATAGCAGAAGTGATAGGGAGGACCCATTATTTAATCTTTTTCTAGGGGTAGACCACTTCTACCTCTACCTCTGCTGATAAAGCAGCCAGCTAGAAATCTGTGAGATCACTCGCTGAAGGACACATTTATGACATTTGCAGGTGTCTGCATTCTGGGCACGCTCCTGCCCTTGCTTCACACCCAGCTATTAAAACATAAACTTCAAGAGTAATTGCACTTAGGATATTTCAGCTAAATCTGAGGAGCGGAAAAGAAGAGACAACCATTTTGATTTCACCTGAGTAATAATTACCACGACAGGGTGACCGAGCACAGCAGTAATAACAAAACATTATGCTAAGAGCTTCCGCTCAAATGCTGTCTCCCCAGTGATATAAAAAGTTGGACTGGCAATGAATGGCTTTTATAGCTGATTAATCTGCTTTAGACATATTGTAAACTACCCAGAGCTGTTGATTTGTTTTAATCTGGTGCTGTTGCACTGTTAATTTCCTTTATGCAGATTGTGTTCCACGACCTAGGATTCACAAGCAGCTATTATAGTTCACCTATAAATCATAGAATAGGGAGGAGCATGCATATAGGAACTTCAATCAGATTTGACGGTGCAGATAAAGCTTTTGAATTAACCCTTACCTCCTCTCATGTGAAAGATTTATACTCTCGAAGTTCGATTTCCTTGCAGAATGAGGCATGCGGTCGTGGAGTAAAATTCTATTATTTTTGAGGGCTTTCTCACCTGATTCCTCAAACTCTTTATAAAGCATCCCCCAGGTCTCTGTTATCCTCTCCAGACTTTCCTCCATGGCTTGGATGTCCATATAGGGACAGTTGCACTCTGGAAATTTGGGGTCACAATGGCACCAGCAGTCGTTGTCCTTGCAGACAAATTCACCCTCTCCATTACAGGCAATGTAGCTGAGAGCAGCTTGCACAAAGCTTTCTCTCAGGTACTCTGGAAGAATCACCTGCAAGCCTGTAAAAGTAAGCTAAGTTTAGTGCCATCATCAGACTGAGCACTTGGGAAGTCACAGTGAAAAAAGTAGTGGTAATATTCTGATTGAGCTTGTAATTTATTTAGTATATTCAATATATCTATGTATTTGTATGCAACTTCTACCAATGTTTATGTGCATTTCAGTTTGATCTTAAAACATATCATGAAAAATCACATCAAAATCAGACAAACCTTGCAGCTGGACTTTATTTTCAGGGCTCTGAACCAGCACAGAGCTAACAGAGTCGAGGTTGTCATAGTTACTGCATCCAAGAGGACCTGTGCGCGTCTCTGTCACCTGAACAACAGATAATAGGCTAATTTATAAATTCTTGATACATAACCTTCTCTGGTGTGCAACATAAATGGCCTCCTCTGTTCTTTTAGTATTAAGTAGCTTCTACATAATCGATTGGACTTGTGAATGTGAAAGAAATGGAAAACTGGGGTAAGCTCATTTAGATTCCTCTAAATTGCAGCGTGAGTGATTTCCTGCACTCATTTATTTGCAAGAATACGACACGACTTGTTTTTTGTCTAGCTGCTGATTGAAGACATTTCGATTGACCTTTGCCACAAAGCAGCTGCAGCAAAGCATTCTTTTTCACTTCATTTGCAAGAAGAGATCTTATTTGAGCGGTCTCCTTTCTCTCGCCATGACACGGTGGAGAGCACCTAACTGATTCTCATTTTTCTCTCTCTGTGGTTCTGGGACATCATATTTTGTTCAGGGATTTGTCCTGGTCAGACATGTCAGAGAACAGTTGGTGTAAAGTGACAGATGGATGAGGCGAGACAATAAGGGTCACTCGATCAGTAACACAAGCAAAGAGGGCTGAAAGGCTTGGGAAATCATATGCTGATGTTGCAGGGAAGTGGAAACTCAGTAGGGGGCTCTTTAATCAAAAGCCTAATCCAGAAGAAAGGGGTTTGAGAGAGGAAGAATAAATATCCTCTGTGAACGAGAAAAGGAAAATGAAAATCATTTGAGTGCAATTCTTTGACAATAATATTCATATCACATTATAAATCCCTTGTATCCTTCATGAGGGATTTTAATGCTGATATGAATGTGAGGAAATGATACACAACCCCTGGTTTCAGCCACATGAATATTGAATCTTTATAAGGAATTATTTGATGTGCCATATGATATGCCATATGGCAAAACATTGACTGATGAGCAGAACATTCAATTTCCGCTTTGCATAGCAGCTGCTATTCACTGTCAATACATTCTGGTATATTAAAATACTTAAGACATTATTGGCCACCTGTATCTTGGCATATGACTGGTTATGGGAATAAAGGAAAAACTGAAGCATTGTGGTAGGTATGTGCCTTTGGTATATTTTTATAACATGGTAGTGAGCTTTTAGTCCAGGTGCTATAGTGCTAAAAATAATTCACTGAGCCATTCAAACAGCAGATTGGGAGCAAGAGAGGCACAGGAAGGAGGTTTTGATCATTCCCCCATACACTGGATGAGTCATTTCCGAATTCCACCCAACCTGTCTCACATATTGACCTTTGGTTTACCATTTATGTACTCCTACCAGAGGAGTTGAGATGTGAGCACATTACAAAATTTAGTACCACTAAAGTGCAGTAGACACAATGCCTGACATATTGTTATGCTATAAAAGTATTATAGCCAACACATTAACAAACGAAAGGAGAGAGTCATTTTTGTATTTATTTACAGAATTCACAGCACTTGCTTTAGATAATATAAATATGTTTCATCATAGTGACATCCATTGTTTGCTGAAGTAATAAATCATGTGAGAAATAGAGTAATTTTCTCATGAATTTCTATTAATTGAACTTAATTGATTAATTGAACTTCTTTTCACTACCAAAGGAGCTGCCCCCTTCTGGTTATTAGGAAGAGTGCAAGTTCAAAGTTTTGAATTTCCATTAGCATCACTTTTTAGAGGACTGCTACAAACAGATCCAGCAGCCATGTAACATTCGGATTAGCAATTTGTATCAATCTGATGGATATAAAGTCAAAATTCATTCCTTTAGCTCTGGTTTGGTCTCCACCAGCTCCTGGGAAAAATATATTGCTTAAGAAAACTGATGACTGGGCATGGGAATCCAGGGTACTTAACTCATTGGGTGCCAGACATTTTATAAAACCACCACTTTTTGTCCAGATTCTGTTTGTTTTGCTCTCTAATCACGATTGTCTCCACTTCCTGCTATGGTGTATACCAACTCTTTATCTCCTACAAATCCCAGAAGCCCCAATATTACTCACAGGCTGTGTGAGAGTGCCCCTCTGTGCCTGTTGCCGAAAAAACACATATATATATTCGTCGGATGATCTGATATCACCAACTACTTAACAGTCCTGGACAAACGCAAAGTTTTTAGAGTTAGGGTAAGGATTAGTATTAGTGTTCCAGGACTATTGTGGTAGTTGTCCAGGACTGTTGATTACTTGGTGATATCAGATCGTGCATATTTGCCAATGGTACTCAAAGAGTTAAGGAAAAGAGGTTTGGTTAAGAGCTATCTTGAGCAGGTCATATGGGGAAAGCATGGCAGGCTGGTGATCCTGAGATATGGGATAAACAGTTAGATACAAGTTAAAAGGAATCAGCAGCATGGTGCATTGTTGGGGAAATTTCAAGGGAAAAGTTGACATATCACAAATACATTTGTGATGATAGTCCACACAAAACTGTAATCATAAAACAGGTGCAAATATGTTTTCCTTTAAAGATACTCAAGTGTGCAGACATGGCTTTGATGTGCATATACCACAGAAACAACAATCTGTAAATGTGTCACTATGTGGATCCTTGATTTAATAAGAGTTTTTTTTCTCTATCTGAAATTGTTGTGAGTATTGCTGTGGCAGTTTTACACTACTTTTGAAATCAATGGAGTCAGATGGGGAACACAAAAATGTATTTCTCTACTATAATGAGAACACAGCACAATCGAGAGGCTGCCCTCGGGATGAAAATATGAAACCAGAGTTCCTCGCTGTTCAAGCCCGTCACCTTGATCATCACTGTGTGCAGAGTCAGGAGGGCATATCACCATTGATTCAGTCTATAAAAATTTTCAAATCATGCCTGACGCTCTTGAACAAGAGCGTTACTCATTGTGCAAACAAGCCGACTTGACCACAGATGCTGCTCTGGGCAGTGACTTCTTTAAAAGAGGCCAAATTTCCGAACCCAATACCCGGCACCCACAACAGTAACGGTCCCCCAAAATGAGCTTCAATTTCCTTTTTGCATGGAGACAGCAGAGGGGGTCTTTGCCTCACCAGCCCTCTCTCATTCTCTCCTCAACTTGTTTGATTTCAAATTCATACAGAGGAGTGCTCAGTTGTATCTGTTCCACTGCTGTGTTGGTCAACACCCTGTGGAAATGATGGGCAAGTGTGGAGGAATGTAGCCCTCCTTTGACTCACTTTGACTACCAGAGATATAGGTGAATCTCTCCTCTTTTAGTTCATACCTGTCAGTCACACCAGATGACTGCCTTTGGAGCATGAAAGCACACTCTCTCTTCTTCTCTTCCTCTATAGCTACAGAAAAACCTTAATTCCCAAGAAATGAAACAGACAAAAATATCTGCCTCTGCACCTCTGATGCGCCCACCTAAGCTGCAAAAGAAATACCCAACTCTCCATGAACACAATGTCGTGAGAGGACAGAGCTTTGATATAAGTAGAGGGGAGTCTGATTCATGTTCTGCTACAGGAGAAAAAGCCACACTTCACAGGCCCAACTACCACTGTGTTCCAAGGAATGAAAGAAGGCGGAAAGGAGGGTCATCCTCCGCTTCGTAGCCCTATTAACCCCATGCTGCCTGAAGGTGACAACTGGAGGCAGAAACCTGTCACGAGCCGTTTTTCACGAGATTCATTTATCTCCCCCTCACCATATGTGCTCGTCACGGAGCTTCCTCCAGACCTGATGTGCTCACAGAGACTGAAGATCAGATCCCATAACAAGCAGGCTGATAAAACCCATCATCTTCCACTGTATTTTCAATACTGCTATCATTATATAAACACAAGGAAATTAACATGTATGAGGTTAAGAGGTTAATTTTTCTATATTGCAAATAGTACCAGAAAGCAACAAAGAGATTATTTATTACATTTTCTATCTCTATAATATTCTTTCATAATATTTATCTCAATGATGGCCTGATTGATTGGCAGTCTCTTGTAAATTGCTTATATTAAATATATTTTAATTAATTTGCATCGTGAGAAAACTACATAAGGTGCATTTACTGGTTCTTCTATATTCTGTGGTAATATACCAATTGGTCAGGCATCAAATATTTGCATGCCACTCATACAGTTCTGATATAATTGGTATCATACACAGTGTCATGTTGTAAGTATTTTATTATTGTGCTTTGCTTTCATTCAAAGAGGAGTTTCACAAGAAGCTTCTCTGAGCAGCTTCCCATGTTAGCAGCTCCAGTTGGCAATGAAAGGTAAGATAGTACATCCTCAAACCCAGATATCATGTGCTGTGATTATACGCTCATGTTTACAAAGCTGGACTGTCACTTTATAAGGAAGGATAAAATAAAAGAGAGAGGAACACAGTGGTTATGTTCGTGATTCTGGGCTTAAAGCACTTGATCTCTACTGTTGAATAAACACTTGTTTCTGTGGGTGGGGAACATATTTTCTTTTATACTGGTCATTCCTGGCTCGGCTTGGCATTAACCACGTAACAATACTTACAAAATTAGTATGCAAACACGGGAAAACGGTTTAGACATTTTGTTATATGTGATAAGTTAATTTGGGGCTGAAAGAAGATTAAAGAAGATTTATTATCAATGCATTAAGACTGTGAGTGTATCCCAAAACATGAATAATAGAGATATAAAGGCATTACCTTGATAGCCGTGGAGGCGATCTGGATGTGGTGCAGCTTGCGCAGGGTGCTCTCCCTGTCAATGAAGTAGGAGGCAGCCAACTGGTGGAGAGCTTCCAGAGTCACAGTGGACGAGTTACCTGAATAATCGCTCACCTCTGCTTTCTTACTCAGTTTCCTCTTGTCCACGAATATCGTTAAGGCCTCTTCTCCTGCACAGAAACATAATGTTTAAAAACGGGTTAGGGTGTGTACATTATCTATTACTATTAAGGGGTTCTTGAGGGCTGAGTTGTGCTTCTCTGGCAATAAATCAAAGTATTTTTGGTGTTTGTCTCCAGCTTTGGTGCCAAGTACTCTATGTTAGAGAATTTATGCACTGCAATTCCCACAAATCATTTGCCAATCAAATAGCATGATGCCCATGTCAGATCTTTTTCACTTAAAAAAGATCAAAGTTTATTTATTTATTTTTTTTTGTTTTTGGACTGTATGTATCAGACAGTTTTCATGGCAGCTTGTTTCTTTTTGTTTCAATCATGTACAATTTAACACTTGATAATACTTCACCTGCTCTTCACGAGGAGGGACACACATACAACAATCCAAATGGGTAGGAGCGCAGATGCAGGTGTACTAAGACACTTGGCCACAATTAGGATGAGCCATATCAGTAGCCACGGATCATATCAATCAGCACTGCTTAAGTCAAGGAGCCATGGTGCAGCACTCTCATTGCTTGAGAGCCCCCAATATACTGTGTATCATATTCCTAATCATAATGTAGTGTTAATGTTTCTGGACCATTTTTCTGCTCACTGCATTTCTTCCTAAGCTGCTGAAGGGCACCCTCTTGATATCACAATCTATTTATTAATTTCATTATAGTCCATATGTTTCTGAACACAGAGGCAATCCATTCAGAACCACAGAGGCATATCTCTGGCAACAATCCAAGACAAACTCCTCATTCTCCTCTCTTCATACCACTAAGTGCTGGCTGCAAGCCAGAGTGAGGGGCCGCATCAGCTCAGGCAGGTGGTAGCTTCGCATTATATGCAGCCACTCACAACAGTAACCTTTTATGAGTCAGGAGTCAGGTCCAAAATAATTGACAGGTGTTGCTCTGCAAAAGCAAATAAGCTTTGCAAGGCTTACTTGGACCTCTCTGACATTCTCACAAATTAGTTCTCTTTCCCTCTTTTTCTTCATTCAGAGGACCATTAATGCTTGTGCATTCATGACAATGCAGAAATCTAAAACTGGGTTGACCGTGACTGACAACGACAGGTTCACAGTACACAGGCTTTTACATGTATTCATACAGTACATCTCTGAAGAGTGATATCTGTGCCGCCAGTGGCATATTATACTGCTGTGATGTGTTATTCAGTTACTTACTGTGACTGAGTTATTGTGCCATGTCCATCTGTTTGCCATATGCAAACGCCTGGGGGAGGAAACTCTAAAAGCTTTTATCAATACAAATACGTTACTAAAGCGTATAACAATAGGAAGAGAAGTCCAAAAAGCATGTTTTCCCTCATATTCTGCTCCACTGAAATACTAAGCTCTACTAAAATACAAGAAAAATACTTTTCCTTAATGTCTGTCCTCTACATTAACTTTAAGATGGCTTAGATGTGTTCAACTTTAGCTCTTAAATTTCACTTATTGAGTTAGCATACTTTACATTTATTTAGCCTTTAGCTTAAACATTACAAAATAGAGTTTTCAACAATTACTCTTAATTATCTAACTGGATAAAGAGTCAGTCTGTCATCGTTGTATCCTGCAAAACTGATTGCTAATGGTGATGTTATGGTCAGGAAGATCTCCAAAGTTCAGGTGTCATTAGTTGCACATGTATTGGCCCGCCTCAGTTGGTGGCAATCAACCAGCCTGAGAAGCTACATAAGAAGGTTGGGTTTGCCCAGCACAGTGTTTCTTTTGGATGGCACAGGGTTAACACCCTCAGTTTTTGGGAGAGTGTGTTTGTGTGAATGTGGTCCAAGTGAGGTAAATGTTTTGTGTTCTCAGCCACCATTACAAATCTACTCCCCCTCCCAATGACTCCGTACTTCAATCATTTTATTTAGGGACAGTTCTTCTCTTCTTCAGTCTACTTTAAGAACCCAAAGGAAGCCCTTCTTAAGCTTTTAAGTTCAACATGTAACCAATGAGAGGACTCATTTTGTCTCAGTATGTTTGAAATCAAGGACCCATTGTTCTGAATATGACAATTTCTAAGCCTGCTTTGTTATTGGAAATGTTACACATGTATTGCTAGATTGCAATGCTTGACAAATAAAATAATTAGAGTATAGCTTGGTGTACAAAAAAAATTCTGGGAGAGACACACTAGTCAACATATTCATTAAAACAAGTAGTATCAATTTACCTCCCAGTGTAGCTGACAACAGGAAGTGAGTGCCATACTTCCTGATCAGATTGTCAGTGATCATCTGGGTGGTGGGCCTACGGCCCAGGAGTCGAATGTTCCTGATGAACTCAGGTGTCAGAGGTAATGAAGACTCCAAGAAATCTCTCCTTTCCACTGCCAAGTTGTTCACCTTCCATCTCCCAAATTCCCTGGAAAAAACAAACAGCCGAAAGTACAACATAAGAAGAAGTGAAGTAATCCAGTCTATGAACGATCACTTTTCAAGAAATTCATATGCAATGTGTGATGCACATTCAGTGGTCTCAGCTTCTCCTTTTTTATTTGACTTTCCCTGAATTTGGAGATTGTACAAACTGAAGGAATAATGAACTAGTCAAACGATGACTAGTGTGCTATTACTATACAGCTGACAGATGTTTTCTCTAATAGCCCATCATGACAGAAATATACATTGGATTTAATTAAGTATAAGGTGGTACAAGAAATAGCCCCATCACTTTGTGCTGATATCATACGCACTGTCCTTTCAAAATAAACTCCTATGTTCACAGGAAATGTGTTATGTGTTTTTCCCCCACGTCAGTTGTTCTGACATCTAATAATGACACTGAAGTTGGAGTTAGTTGAAAGTCCCTTGAGTCTTATAAAGATGCTAAAGGTGTCTCTTTGTGTTGATAACAAGTGCTGAAGGGAACTGACCTAACATCATTATTTGAGGTATTTGGAGTGAGAATGGGCTGGATAACGCAGTGCAAATTTAACACAATATTAGAAAAATAGGTAAGTCAAAGGCAATATGCCAAGCTAGACAACACTCGTTCAATCAATAAAGACCAACCTGGCACCCTGCATGAATTCTCTAGCATTTTTTATAAACCACCTAAACAAGGCAAAACTCTTTGTATATAAGTCAAGGCACTACTAAATGCAAAATCAGTTTAAAAGTATTCTAATTCCAAAAAGTTCAGGATGTGTAGTGGAAGAGTTCCATGAAGAATGCCCTTTTGTGTATTCCTTGACTTGTAGTTCCACACTCAGCTTAACAGAGAGTGTATGCTATGAATTGAAAATTAGACTTACATGTCTTTTGTTTGTCAGACATTTGGCAACACAGTACATATTTTAGGCTGAGGATATTGTGTTTTGTGAGAAGAGAAGTGCATGGCATCCTTCAGAACGACTCTGCAAAGTTAAATGTGTCATCAGAGAGACGTAAGCTGAGTTACTGTTTGAGAATCTTGATATAATGCAAAAAAAAAAGGCTATCACATGTGTTGTTCTGATCCACAACATGATTTCTCAGACATTTAAATGACAAACCACTATTTATTACTCTCTGGTCAACATTACAGGAAGACAAAGCACATCAACACCCTCTCAGTAATGTTGATAGCAGACAGTAACTCATTTTATGATTTTAGTTCTGATCTGCAACACTAATGACCGCAAAGCTTTGAAGAAGCCTCATGAGAAGTTAATCACCAAAGGAGCACAAGCAGTGATAAACTAAATCAGTAACTTTTTTCCTTAGAGGCTGAACTGTGAGCTCTGACATATACTGTATGTTGGAAGTTAAGATCCTACACACAACTACAGCTGTGCTAGCAGCTCTGTAAAGCAAGCAGTTTTGAGAAATGCAAATACGGCAACATGCTCACAATAACAATACCATCATGCCAATGATTAGGAGGTACAGTATGTTTGTCATGGTTCCTATCTTAGTTTAGTTTACTTGTTATTATGCTGGCATTTGCTCATCAACACAAAGAAATGCTATAATTTAGGTAATATTTGCAGATATTTTGTCATTAACCAAATTATTTGCGCATTTAAATATTGGCCTAATGATGGCACTCATCATCCTATAGGCATTTGACACAAATCACATGCCACGGAAAGATGTTTTAGGATAAGACGGCGAGCTAAATGGGAACTATGAAAACTCTCAAACAAAGCAGTTGAAGTTGTGTTTAACACACGTTTCTATCCTTTGTTTTGAATTTGTCTCAATAACAGATATTGCTAACCTTGTGTGTGTGTGTTTGTATATGAATGCAGGGTTCCACATACACACAGTAAGCTGCAGTGCAAGGTCATTTAGCTCAGTATCTCCAAAAGAAAAATATGATGAACTAATTTTGATGAAAGACTGCTTCTATTTGCCCCAAGCGGCCAAGGCTACAAGATGTACTCTGACCACAGCTAACCTGCTGTCATAAGAAATTGGATAAAAGAACCAACGGCCAACCTCCTTATGATTAAGGCAGCACAAGATCAAAAATGCAAGGTCAAAACAGTTTGCTTTACAGAAAATATGCTCTCAGAAGTGAAGGACTTCCAGGTTTGCTTTGGAAATAAAGGCCTTAAAGTAGGATGTTATATGAAAAGTGATGTCATATTTCCACATATTTTAAATTTAACAATACAGGTTATAGCTCAGAACCATGTCAGTTGTTCCATTTTTGAAAATAATGCTGGAGTAGTTCAATATAGTTATGTCATTTGACTCTAGTATAAATATGTAATGTTTAGAAGATTTAAAATTGTTCTCAGATGCTTTGACAAAAAGTGATTCCAAAATATACATGGCGAACATGAAACACATTCGCATTGTATATTTTGGAATCACTTTCCTTGGAAACAAAACAAGTCAAATTTATAGGCATCTAAATTTGGGGTTAATTCACAATAAATTTTTGATGCTGAAACATTTGGCAGTATGCCAGCTGTAAGAGACATCAAATAAAGTGTCAGTGCATAACATACCCTAAGGTGTCTTTTTACAGAATGTAGAGTGGCCATGAACTCAAAGACATGGAGAGTTTAAAGCACTAAAAGTGACCCAATATCAATGCCAACAATTTCTTGCTTACTTTAAGTATGCTATCTGTGGCTTACCATTTTATCTCTTACTTTCACGAGCAATACTGTTGCATTCAACTTGTTTTGAGTCAGAGAAATGGCTTAAGTAACTATGAAAGGGCAAGTATGTACATTTTCTCCCATACTTCTAAAAGTTCTTTGTATTTGCAGTGTAAAATGGTAACATTTTAACATTTCATTCCTGCAGCATAAAGGACATACAATCCCAAGGGATGTTTTCCAAAGGTTTATGCTTTATTTGACTCCCAAAAAGCAGTTTAGATTTCTAGCAGCAGGGCACAGCCTCTGTTTCACCAACAGTTAGAGGATGTAAAGGCAGTTTATGTGAGCAGGTTGATGTGAAATCCTGATGTGGAGAGAAAATGAGCAAAACTTAAAAACCAATGGACAGAAATAACCTGTTTATCTGATCTGTAACCACAACTATTTAAAAAATGTATTTGCAAAAACCAAGACACTGTTTGAAAACCATAACTATATTTGATGCTTTAAAAAAACTCTGATGTTAGGCTATGAAAGAGATTTATTTTAGCAAGCACATTCTGTCCATTACAAATCTGCATAGCAATGAATGTATAAAGAGACAGTCATGAATTTGCAGACGGATATCACAACTCTAATTAAAACAGATCAGTTGTGATTACTTTGGAATTTCTCAGGGAGGCTACAGGAGTGTGGCGCCAATTTTTACTAGCCGCCTGGCAAAGCCCAGGAAATTACTCACATAGAAAGGCACATGGATAAATGTTCCTGCCTCTTTACAAAGTGCTTGATTTCATTTTTTTTAAGTTCCTTCATCTTTAATGCTTTTTAAAAAGCAACCAAAAGGACAGTTTCTTTGTGTACCTCCGTGAAGGAGCCACATAGACATGGGTGTTATTAGCTGTCTTGCCTGTGTGAAAAGAGCAGTCAGTGAATTTATGTAGCAGCATTATCAGTCAAATGATGCACCTCTCTCTATCTCCAAAATAAAAGCTTGACTGCCATAATCAGAACGGGTTGAACAACCTTGGCTGCTCATGATGGATGGAGGGAATGTGGCCTTTTGAAAGGGTATACATCACATTAAACCAGGAGTAATGAGGAAAGCTCAAACACCCAGATGTTTGAATGATACAAGGTGTAAATCCCAGAGAATCCAAACTGCTGTACACAAAAATAAACTATTGGCAAATATTTGAAACCACACATGGATTTTGATTTATAAAGTTGCATAAACACAAACCAATACACTGATTCACAGAATATTAAGCAGAAAGTGTAGAGAGAGTGGGGAAATAAACATAATGATATTAAATGGATATGTGGTACCTGCTGACCTTTTTGCTGACACAGTAGTATTCAGACAAAGCCTTTGACTAATCTCTTGCTCGGGTACATCTAGTGTAGCTATTAATCTTCACCTCGTTTCATGCCATACAAATAAATGACCTCTTCAAATGGGACACTGTGTCTCTTGAGTTGTGCTTTGCAGCTTGAAAGCACTAGTTCAAAGCCGCTCTGTGGAAAAAGAGGAATACACAACGAGACGCGCATGGGAGAGAGAAAGAGAGTGCAGGTATAAGAAGAGTATTCGCAAATCCCCGCTGTCGCTCGTTTCTTCAGTTATCGTTGACTGTGATAAGCTAGTCCTGTCTTATCTTAAACCCCCGATAGGCCAAATGGTTTGTCCTGCAGGGAGAGGAGGAAATTAAATGGGTTTCACCACAGAGTTAACTTTAGGGGTTGCAATGCTCCCTACAACCAGCTAAGTCATTATTATTATCAATTCTGCTGCTCCTTTTCGTCAAGGTACATCAATTTCATCAGTTTAACACTTTGGACGCTGTTGTAGCCAAGTTGTTTGAGGTGTTGAATTTTCTCCTTATTCAAAGAGGCTCCTTTCTTCTTGGCAGGTTCACGGTAGATTAACTCAAGTATTGCACTGTAAGCAGAAGTTACGAAGCTGTTTTTGTGTCACTGTATATCTCTACCCCAATAAATATGAGAGGGGATTATATACTAGTTATTTCAATGCATATATTAGTTGGAATCATAAGCTTTTGAAATAGGCCAATTAGTTATGAAACCAATGGTTGCTGTTGCCAAACATGTTGGCTTATGACCTCTTACAAAAAAAACAAAAATAAAAAAAACAGTGGGAGCATGTGTCAGATGCCATTTTTACCTTCTCATTTGGTTTCATTTTAAATAAATAACTGTAAAAGGTAAATATGATATTTTTCATTTTTCAGCTGCTCCTTCATAACAATCCAATAATATTATGTAGCTTCTTTTTTTTTAAACAGGAAAAATAATTTATCATAGATACTTAAAATATAGTATAGATAATACTTATTTCAGATAGGTCTATTGGTATTGGTTTATTAGAGGATTTAAATTATTCCGCCACTGCACTTCTGATGCTTATTACATCCATATTTATTCACTGGCATGCAGCCTAATCTTTAAGCAGTTTAATAATATTTAATGAGCACAGTGGATTTTACAGTTAAAGTATGTTTATAATTGAATATTATCCCATAAAAAATTATCACATGTATTATCCAGTGCAACATGTTCAGGTTGTGGCCAAATGCATATCATTCATGCCTTCACCCTGGTGAATATGGCTGCTTTCCATTGGCAATATTTCCTGTGGACAGGTGGCTTAGGTGGAAGACCCACATTATGTTTGCACTGGAAGCAATGGGTATGCTCCACAGTGATTCACACACACACACACACACACACACACACACAAAGCTTCTTTCCTTTTTTTAGCCGACTTTACAAAAATGCTTACAAATTCAATCAGTAAGAAAGGTGGGAAATTAAGTAAAGGGCTATCGTGGTGTGAATTCATTATCCATCATTCCTGAGGTAGCTCAATCACTGTAACCCCAAACACCAATTCTCATGATCCATCTTCTCCTGTCATTGAACATTTATTAGAATTTCACAGAAATCTAGACTATACACATGAGGAAGACAAGACTAGAAAATAGCATTGTCACTTTCAATCACCTATCCTCTTTTCTACATAAAGGGCTGTGCTTCTCCACCAAAAAATAGCAGTTAAAATGCAATATTTACAACAAACACGTTTAGGTTACTATTATTGGTTCTGGCCATTAAAGTTAAAGTTCCTCCCATTATAAGCCCATGAAAGCAGCATGTCATAGTCAGCTGAGCAAATTATGTTCACAGGTTATATTTTGCTGTGAGCTTGTGCCTTTTCTGGCTCCATAGCTAGTGTAAGACATGGCTTTTGTATGGCCAGTAAAGCTGTTTAAATTCATTTATTCTAAATATATTCTCATTACCGTTCATAAAGCAGTTTCTTACAAAGACATGTCCAGACATGCATGTAAACAACTGATAAAGAACTTAGAACTGTCTGTGTGGTAGTTTCCCATATAGATGTATTCAGGACCACATTTTACCATGAAGAGTCACACACAGACCGGCAAAAATACACAAAAACTGTTGTGACTGGTAAAAAAAACAATTTAAGGGTTAATTTTTATTTTGGCATGGCTTTAATTCAACAAGCCGGCACGTTTGTGAGAGTGTAATTATAGTAGGCACACTGGTCCTTTGAGCTAAGTTCTAATGCTAAATGTTTAGCAGGTGTGATGTTTCCATGTTCCACACTTTATTTCAGGCTGATGGGAACAGCATTTAGTCATGCATGTATCTGATCATAAACCAAAATATTGGACGAATTAACTCATGGAGTGCCAGCAGTTTTATAAAATCGAAAGTGCCTTGAGCCAGCATTTTTGGCCATTTTGAGTCATTTTTGAAGACCCACAGAATAGTTCAAATGAAAGAAGGGACTCTATTTCGTCATGAAAAAAAATGTTTGTTTTTACCTTGTTCCGTTCTTGTTTTATCTGGAGGAGAGTAGAGGCCAGTTTCACCAAAATCATCACTTTTTGTCCAGATTCTGTTGGTTTTGCTCTCTAATTGCGATCATATCCACTTCCTGCTTTGATGTTTGTGGCGTATACCATCTCTTTATGTCCCTATTAAAAATCCCAGAAGCCCCAATATTATTCACAGGCTGTGTGAGAGCGCCCTCTTGTGCCTGCTGCCCCCCCCAAAAAAAAAAAAATTATACGTGTATATATACGTCAATGGCATGCCAGTGTTGGATTTTAAATGACATATAAACATGTCTTTGGCACTCAAAGAGTTAAAATGGTGATTCTCAAAGTGTCATTAATATCAGCAATATACTATAGTTGGATGACAAATTTACACTGTGGAGACATGAATATCTCTACAAGATGTCTCTAATCATGATAATCTATCTGAGAGATTTAAGTCTGGACCAAAGTGGTAGACGAACTGAGAGAATGGCTTAAAATGTGAGGAACCTTGACAAAAGGCACCACTTGTGTTTAAGTTGGGTTTGGGCAGGGCCAAGTCGAGTTGTGTATTTCAGTTAGATTTGTTAATTGTTGGATTTTATGAGGCATAAGGTTGGTGGCCACCATTGCATTTTGTTTGTTGATTTTGGCACCACTGGCAGCCAATCCCGTTTTTGTACTGTACCTTTTTGCTTGTGTTTGGATTGTCTTTATTACCTAATAAATGACTTTATGCCTGACAACATCGCCTTATGTTTCCTCCCTCACCCCCAGACTGAACAGGAACGAAACAGAGACCAAAACTTTTTTTTTCTGATATTCATAACATCGGCCAGTGTTAAGAATGAAAAACTACAATTGATGACTATCATCTTCATATTTACCACAAGAAGCAGGAGTTTCAGGAAGGGAGACGAGACAAAGAACATCAGTGAGAATGTAGCAGTGGGATGTTGAGAAACAGCGCTAAAGGAGTCTGCTCTGAAACACTCACCTCAACCCTCTTCAGAGCACCTGCAGTCTCCCCCGTGGTTTAAGGAATCTGTTGTTGTTCAGTGAGCTGGAAGTGGCTTTTATACCAAATGAGAATTTGCTTTCTTTTGATCAAGTTAAACTCAACAGGTGGGGATTTCCTACAGGCTGCAGTCCCATTAATTTAATTATGTGCTGATGCACAGTGACGCTTACTGACACTATCTGCACTAGAGTTTACTCATTTTTGAATGTCCAGATTAATTCCTTTAGTAGTGTTTGTATTTTATTTTATGCATAATTATTTATGTCAACAGCAACTTTTGCAACTATTAAGCCCTACACCTGTCATGAAAATGAGCTTTGGGTGATCAGAAAAGGAGCTGAGTAATGCACCCAAAATGCAATGAGGGCAGATGGTGAAGTCATAGCCAAAACCACCTCAGGAGGTTCAATGTAATTGTGACCACAATGAACACAGGTGTAAATAAAAATACATTCTCAATTCACATACAGCACTTTACTTTTATACCTTACTGTATTTTTTTTTCAGTGAGACAGTAATATGATCTCAATGTGGACACTGGAGACACATTTTAATACCAGGTGTTAATGTAATCAGGTCAAAATATATCTAGGTGCAAACTTGACGCTTGTTAAAGCAAGGTGTGAAAGTAGTCTATGCTGAGAAGGTGTGAACAGGGATGATTGCTCTACTGAATGTAGAGTTTAATATTAAATATTACCATCCATAATCCTGACCTTGTTTTTACACGTCAGCTCACATTTAGTGTATTTCTTTTATATATTCAACCTCACAGTGATACTCCACAGAGAGGTTTTATTATCAAAAACCACATGAGCCTAAAATGTGGCTATTAAATTTTAAAAGTCTGATCAAGAACTGTGACTAAGGTCAACTTGAATTCATGGGACACCCAGGAGTCCATATTGGGAAAATAGATAGATAGATAGATAGATAGACAGACAGACAGACAGACAGATGTTATGCTGATGACTGGTTCATTGTATTACTAAATTTGTTTTCCCATCTGTGTCTGCTTTCTGTTCAGTACTTTGTGAACATCTGTTTTTAAGAAATGACTTTGGTCCTATAGTTGAATAATTTACTTTGTAATTTACATTTGTACTGAACCTCTATTATTTTTTTTCTCAGTAAATATCAATATTGGATGTGTGTGAGAATCTGAAACTGTCAAGTACTGAATCCAAGTCATGTTCACACATTCTTTGATCAGATTTTTGTCACCTAAATTTGCCAAAAAGTACTGGTCTTCAATTTCTTTTAAAGAAACAGTTGGAGCTTTTTCATAATCAGATGTAGTTTCAACATGTGGTGTGGCGTGGCAGTAGACACTTCTTTGCCTTTTACATGTCCAAGAGAGAAATATTGGAAATTGATTCCTCCTTGAATTTGTACACAAGGGTTAGCGCTTGATTTAGAAAATTAAGGACTTCTGTTACACAGCAGGAGCATAGCTGTGAAGTTGTCCCCCTTGGGAGAATATTGCAGTGGCCCTACTTCCTTTAATAAAACAACCCTACTGAATAATTTATGAGTGCAGCTCCAGGTGTGAGCTACCAAAACTGCCACCACATTTCACCCCACCAACACAGGCACTGAAAGAGAGCTATTATTTGCTGAAACAGAAAAGCAGAAGCGGCTGCATCCCTCCTGTCTTCGTCAGATTTCTGTCTGAAATCAAATGGGACCAAATCCAAGTGAATTCAATTTACGGGCTGTTTACTTTTTAGGTTAGTTTTTCCTTTTAATATCATCACTATTAATCAATGCCGCATTGTGGTAATCTAGAGGGCCTCAAACACAACCTTGCAGCTGACAGAAGCCTCTCAGGGGATTTTGTGATAATGCAGAGTAATAAGTACTAAGAGCTCACTAATCACTTGGCCACATGATAAGACTATTAATCTTGCCGCCCATGCAGCTCAGCTCCAATGGATCGCTGCCTTTTGCCAGAGAAGGAAATATTAAAAAGCTGTAACGTGGAAACCGATCACCAAAGCAATAAAGCATGCTTGCACCGCTCCATAGATGTCAGGAACCCTGTTCGTTTATTTCCAGAGGCCTGGACAACATCCTCCTAAATGACGATGGATATGATTCATGACACAATCTCCACTAATTTGATTGCATGCCGATACCTCAGACTGTGTTGCTGTCATGACAAATATTTTTTTTCCCTGTTGCTAATCAACATATTTCAGTTGACCATCTGATCAGGTGAGACCCTGGGGGTTCGAGATGTGTGCAGCAAGATGTGGTGTACAGACATCAGACGGCAACGTGCCCGTATTAAAAACAACATGAAGATTCTGTCGAGCCACGTGCTAGATATCTGGTGAACATCAACTGTGAGACTTTTTCTGCATGACAACGCAGGCTAAACAATGCAGTCTGTCAACTTAATAACTGTGAATAGTTTTTCCATAAAGCATATTGTCCGTGAGCGCTAATACCAGATGCAGTTTTTCTCCCTTACATGATTATGTTACAATTAAAAAAAAAAAAAAAAAAGGTAGCAGGGAAAATCAAATGTACTGCTCAAAAAAACATCTACTACTGTCATACTACAATAGTGCCCAGATTGACATTTCAACAGATGTACATTTGTAATTCTACCCGATTAAAGTCCTATCCCTTCCTTCCTTGTCTTTATTGTTTAATCCAACTGCATATGATTTAATTGCAGTGTGTTTCTCTGCAAATATCCACTACAGTACTTTAAGGGTCAAGTAAGGACATATAGTTCTTTGGGTGGGCTTGAAAAGTTTATGCCTCCCATTATTTATGAAAAGGAAGAGCACAAAGCTTTGAAGCAAATTTTACACAGTGGCCAAACAGTGGAATTACTGACTGGGCCCAAAAGATTTTTTTTTCCAAATGGACAATTGGAAAAAAAAAAAAAAAGATATCTGTAAATTAGCAGAAATTAATGCACTAATAGCTGAATGACTCAGACAGAGTCTGAGGGCTGGGAGGTGACGTTACATTATACATTATCTTTACAAATTCATCATCCCAACTCAAGCTTGACAAGGAAGCAAATTTGTTGAGTTGTACATCTGATAAGTTTATGATTATGATGTTGGTATGCTAGCAAACACCAGTGTCTAGTTGACTTGTATTACTATTGTTTTATAAATGTGTCTGAGTAACATTCTAGCTCAGAGACCGACAGTGAAGGATCCAATGTTTGGAGTTGCTGCTGGTATCTTTAAATTACCACTAACATTTTTGCTAATGCTTAAAAACAACAATGAACTGTTTGTTCATGTTAAATGAGTTGAATTTTAAACTGCAGCTCTGCAGACTGCTTCTGAGTACCGGCTGCCGCTCAGGATAAAATACTGTGACTTTGAGTTATACTGATCTAAATAAACACATCAACATAATCATATTATGCAGGCCTTTATTTACACACAGCCGTTCATTCAAAGGACAACCATGTAGACTGCCTCATGTCTGCTAGAGGATCTGTCATGCATTTAATAGAAGTAATGATATAGCAGGAGTGAATACAGTGCAAAGTGTCTCTTCATCATGCTGTCATGGCTCACCTGTATATCTTGTATCTGGTGGAGAAACCTTGCCGGTTCTTCTCCACAAAGTCAATGTACTCTGGGGAATGGTGGAAAGGCCCTTTATCAGACAAGAGCCAGTCCAGGGGGCCCCCGGGCTTGTCATTGGGGAGGCTGGCTGTTGCTGCTGCTGTTACTGCAGACCGTAAACACACCCAGCAGTGAAGGCTGAGGCTGACGACGCCCCATAGAGCCATCAGAGATGGAGGGAGCGAGGGTGGGATGAGGGTGGTGATGGTGGCAGGGAGGGACGTTCAGCAGCCGAAGCCACTCGTCGTTAGCTGGCTCCTCCAATGGGATGACCGGGGGACCTGCATCACCTCAACGGCCCCCGAACACCTACAGAAAAACAAACACAAAGCTAAGGACACATACAAACACTTGCATTCTTGTTTAATGGGAATTCATTATGTGACATCAAATGTCATGAGCGTTGATAATTTTCAAGGTAAAATGGAAAACATTCAGTGGTTGCCTCTTCTTAAATGTGGGAACAAACTGAGAGATGCTTTTTGGTTATGACCATGTGAAATATTACAGTGCTGTATTTTGTTGAACAGACATTAAAGGACCTGTATTAATACCTCATGATAATTATATCTTGCATGTGCCAGCTATCTTGTTGGCTGTGAGAGGCCTTATCTCCATGACAACAAACAATGCAATCTGCCTACTCAATAAACATTATTATAGTTTTCACAGAGCATATTGTCCACTTCATGCACTGATGTCAGAAATTAAGTTGTATTGAAATTGCATCATTTAAATGTTAAAGTTAGGAAACACAGTGCTCATGAAAACCTTTAGCTGTGTTCAGATTGTCATATACGTTATTAGAATAAAATGCCCTTGGAATGCCCTTGTCCTCAACTTTAATCTGTTTCTAAACTAAGTTATTACAACAGATGTACATTTGCAAGTTAATTCATCCAAGGCAGATGGAAGTTCACTCCCTTCCTTCCTCATCTCTATCATTTAATTCAACTGATTTAACTGCAGCACATTTCATTGCAGGCAATATAATTTCCACTAGAGTGCTTTAATAAGGATCAGACGGGACATGTACCCTTTTTGGGAGGGCTTGAGGTTACTGAAATTCATGGTTCCCATGAATTATGAATGTCATCTTTCTAAGTCTAAACAGTAAAATATCCCACTGTGGAAGATGATGCAAAGCAGAATATCACCAGTTACAATGCAAGAAATCAGTTTGAATTAGCACTGTGTTCTTGAGCCGCAGGCTCAGCCATTGCCACGTTGAGAGCTGCGGGGGAGGCAATAGATGGAATACAACCTTTAAAACTAAAGTAGTTTTCCTTGAGGACTGGATGGGAAATACTGTAAGTCATCAAATAAAGGAAAATCACAGCACTTTAAAGTTAACTGCACTGGGGTGTGCCGTAAGAGCAATTCAGCTTGTGTTTCGAACCAACCGTTTCACTTTCATTACGAGTCGTGGCTTCATGTGAGTGGGGATTTGTCTATAAGAGATGAGAACTTTATTTGGGGGAAAATGTTCTTGCACATTTGATTAGTCATGTAACACATTTCTGTTGCAGCTTCCAAGTGATGGCCGCAGCGTTTTTGAAATTATACTCATCATACTTAAACATTTGGTTTCCTGCAATAAAGCAACTGTTCAGAGCTGTACTCTTTGCTGTGTTTTATAAGACTACCTGCTGTTCAGAGTGTTGTCCAGGGCTTACATTAGTCTCCATCACCATTTCAAGACACGTCAATCATCTCCCCTGCAGTGGCACACTTCTAAGCTTTGTGTGCATTTGTGTGGGGGGAGGTTTGAGTCCCATTACAGTATTCTGATGACAATCTGTCACATTATCTCAGCCATCTGACCGTGTGTGCACGTGTGTGGGTTTCAAAAATCATTTTTCTCAGACAACACAGACAGCATGGGAAGAGCATGCGGCAGCTGGAAGTGGATAGAAAGAGCAGAAACAGATTTTAAATGGAATATTAAATACTATCATACGTTGCTCCTTCATGCTTAAACTTTCAATGATTAACAATTATGTGTCTTTCAGTTGATTTTGATTTAGTAGCTTCAATTAGACTAGCTGTGACATAATCTAGATGAGCTGGCAATTTGGGAATTTATTTCATTCCAAAATTGCTGCTATTGCTCACCTGACTTGGCCTGACCCAACTGTGTGGAAGAGAGTCTACACATTCATGTTTCTTTAAATTTAAATGTGGTATAATGATGATGGGATTTCAATGTAAATGTGTGTAGATTTTTACTGTTTTTGGTTTTTATTTGGTTTATACCAAAGCTGTTTTTTTCTGATTTTTTCCGGATTAGTTTTAACATTTTCGGACAGTAAAAAAAAATAAATGCAGGATAAAAAGATATTATTTTTATTACACTCTTTCTAAAATCAGGTGTGATAATAACAGCAAACGTAGCCTCAAATCTATAGCCCAAAGAAGAGACGGGAAACAGGTTCACAATCTCTTAAACCTCCCTTGTTCCCGTACCAAAACCGAAGTGGATGGTCATTTGTCATTCTGTTTTGTTTTTTTTTTTTTACATGTAGCATAAATGAAATCACATAATTAACACTCATATCATTGCAGTACTTCACCATTTGCTGGGTCTGCTCTTTTCCCTCTTGGGCCTAATTCCACTTGTAAAGATCACATATTTCAGATAATGTTATTGGTAGAAAAGGCGAGACTTAACCAGAAGGCCAGTGATTATAATTAAAAAAAAATAATAAAATAAAACAAAATAAAACACCATATAATTTTATCTCCCAACTGTGAACAGCAACATGTCCAGACTGTGATGGTCCAACATGGTCATGATGCCAATTCATTATAAGTACAATAGTGTTGAATAGTCAATTTCTATAGTGATGTGTCAATCTGAAAGAAAGGTCGGGCCCTGCACATTGTCGTTCTGGTATAGCCGGAAAACATACTCTGGCTTATTCTTATTTCTTTAAACCAGTCACTTCTTCCAGGACTGGGCTCTGCCATTGCCTATGCTGTTGCCAGTGTAAAACAGTGGATTAATCAGAGACTGACAGATTTCCTCAGATAACCTTTGGAAAATCAAGGAAGCCAGAGGAAGTCTCTAGTGTTCATGCTGTACCCATAGAGCATGCCTGTCGCAGTGGCCAACAACACTTTGATTGTGTAAAATCAATCATCATCTGTGATTAGGCATGCTTTCAGAGCCTTCAGTGGACACAGAAGATATGTCTTTTTACAATTTTAAAACCTAATTTTATATACTTAATGAGTTCTGCTCTCATTTTAGCACTTTTGAATAGTTCATTCGCACATAGGGAGAGATGTTTCCGTGGCTTTTCTGTTATCTTCTGCTTTGCTCCATGTTCGAACACAGCATCACAATACTCCCTCTATTCCTTCAGCAGCAGAGGGTCGACCAGTGAGCAAAGATGAAAACTAAAGTTGTGGCTTAGTATCATAGAGCACTGGGGATAGAAATATGTTGCTGTATGATAACGTGTCTACTATTGGCCTCAAAACAACTATGAATGCATCTTTTGGATGCTGAATCCAAAACCCTTCCACTCTGACTAAATATTATTGGTGAAAAGCTGCCTTGCTTAACATGGTGCTTGTTGTATATAGAGTGACCTCACCAAGAAGGAAGTGTACGGTGTGTTAATAGCAAAATAGAGGACATAGGTCATATTAAAAGACTCTTTAATCCTATCATCCTGCGGGCAGCTGTCCAAAAAGCTGATGCAGGAGAATACTCTGCCTTCTTCCTTCTCTTTTGCTTCCTCTAACATTCCTTTGTCTTTTGTTTCTCCTTCCTCAAACAGCCCACTCTTTTCCTCCTCTGCAATCACAAATGCCTCCAAAACACACTTTTGACTCACATCCTCCATGTTTTTTTTTGGACACACTTGCTTTGACAAGTTCTGTCTGTAAACATTCATTGTTTTCAGACAGGTCTGCGCCAGCCTTATAATCACAGCGCCCAAACAAAGCCATCCACTAAGCCTTTTGTTATCAGCTGCCTGGAAGATATCAGATACATGTCATTTTCCCTTACAAGGGCATTATGTCACATTTCCAACCTCATGCAAATGCCGCTTTTCATCAAACAATATTAGAAATTACTCATCCTCAAGGCAGGAAGCCGTCCCATAATCCAGAAGCAACAAATCAAATGCTGGATGTTACAGCTACAAGGAATTTTCACTTCAAGTGTAAGGCAAGCACCCAGGCTGCAGTGGATCCACTCAAATATGATTTTGTACAACGTGGGCCACCAATAACCCGGGGCTGTTTGGAACCTTTGTATGAAATGAAAGCTCTGTTTGTTCCTGTGAGGTCCTCTCAATGGAATTATAAGCAGAGTGCAAATGATGGGGGAACAGATTTTCCCACACACAAATGTAATGAGGACTTCTGTTCCCTGAACAGGAAAATGCCAGAATAATATCTGTGCAAAGGAATGAAGATGCAACGTACAACAAATACTCTTTACCAACATCCAACATACCACGTAGATTTTAGCTGTGAAGTGACTGTTTCATTTTCATAATATCCTTCTTTATTATGAAAGAGTTGCCAGACAAACTCTCAGAGCACCAAGACAATCATTATTTTAAGTTGATTTTTTTTTTTTTCTTTTTTTAAATATTACGAGCTGTCAGAAACATTTGTTCCTACGAGTGAAAACATCAGTTATGGTACCCTCAAGGTTTAGAAATGGTTCTCTGGCGAAATAAGCAGACAACATTTACCTCAGCATGCATCGCCTCAGCCATGTGACACAATTTGTCTTTAACGTGTAAATAATGTCCCACCACATCTGCACAGGAAACAAAGTACAACCTTTCGTTTGAGTAGAAAGAAAGCACAGCCATGCCTATTTATCTTTTAAATGACACCTACAAGGTCCTGTTTACTTCTGGAGGGAAGAAATATCCATTTGAGGGTCTTTTTTATGTTCTGCCAGTTTGATAGAGAAAGGAGGGTGTCAAACAAATGGCTGTTGGAGTGAGGCGAAGCCAACTGTGGATCAAACACGACAACATTTTCACACCCACTGCCCATCATAATGACAGGCTATATTCAGTAAGCACAGCTGAATATCAAATACTCAACAAGTTGACTGTGATGACTCTCGTCATCTTCAGAGGTTTAATGTGTTGTCATTACTTGACCAAAAGGCACAGCAGCTCAATGGCAGATGAGAGAGTGTTGTGTCTTTTTTTTCCCTCATGCCATTTACTGTTTTAACAAAAACACGTGGTAGACTACCACTGAGAGGAATTCAAGACATTCTACAACTAAAGATGAGAAGCTGCCAACTCACTATGACTCCTTAGTGCCACTGACTTTTGGACAACTTCATACAATAAATGTGTGCTGGAAGACCGCAACCCAGAAACAGAACATGCTTGATTTTTTTTTCCCCAGATGGGACAAAGTCAAAGCCTTCGGTATGAAATGACAACTGACAACTTTTTTTTGGATTTGATATCATAAATTAGCAGCCTTTTGTAAAAAATAAACATTTAAAAATGTCATTCAGTGAAAAATCACTAATAATTGTATGGAAGTCATAATTGCAGACATTCAAAAAATTACGTGATTGATTCACAGACTTCTTGAGCTAAATTAACCATATAGCCAATTTGAGTTAATATCTCAGCTGATTTTGCCAAAAGAGAATATCAAAAACAACCAATTTGTGGCATTTGTGATGAATAGATGATTGATCTTCACAACATTTCAGAGCACATCTTTCAAGCTGTTGCGCAGCACTTCCTGTTAGCTTTGTGTTACTGCCAGAATTACATGCTCCCACCAGAGCTGTGCTGGCTACTGACTGCAGCACTGGATCTTAACTCTCACCCTGTCTTTTGGAGAATATACAGTAAGCTTGATGGGATGTGGGAACCCCCAAGCCTAATCTTTCTTGAGGATTTCAGCAGCCGTTTTCATTGGAGACCGGGACAAAACTGAGCATTCAGGCCCTAAACATCTGCTCGCTTATTGTGGGATGCCAGAGCTGTAACGGTCACCTACGTGAATCTCTTGTGTTTGTGTGTGTGTGTGTGTGTGTGTGTGTAAGCATGTGTTAGTGGCTTATTGCAGTGTGTGTCCATATCTGTGATTGAAACACTCGCTTCAGCAGATCCTCTTTGTTGGCACTGCAGGTCTGCAAATTGAGTCTCTTTTGGTGATATCTCACACTTTGAACATGTTTTGAAGCAAAATGTTGTTAGAGATGGAGGGATGGTACAAGTTTTACAAAGGGGTTGGGGGTTGATTAAAACACATTAGAATTAGGATCAACTTTGTAAATTGTCTGCAAGCCATCCCCAAAACCATCATCAAAGTAGGGAAACAGGAACTGATAAACTTTACATCTTCCCCCTCCGTGCTGACTAATGAGGTTTTTGGCCCTAATTAACCCAGTTATCTTCTCTCCTACAACTGTCAACAATACCTCTCCTACCAGCGCCACGGGTAAAACAGCCTTTATGAAATTATAATATGACTGCTAGTTGCACTCATCCGGCTGTCTTGCAGACAAATACAAAGGATGAGCTCCCGTGGTGTCCTAGGAAGGAGACATCAAAGACAAAAAATGTTGATTTGTAAGTGCTTACATGCATAAACAATCAACACAAGCATGTACCGATCTACAAACATGCATATATTGTGGTGTCACTCATAGGAACAGGACATGAACAACAGCACTAGGTTGCTGCTTGGAAGGTCAAATGAAAGTGTGTATGCAGTGTTGGTGTGCAAGTGTTGTTCTGTGGAGTGCTGGAATTACTTTGAAGCCTCCTGCAGTTGTTGAGGACCTAATTTAGTGACAGAAGGTTCCCCGAAAAAAAAGGAAAGCTTTCAACCACCCAAGACATCTGTTAACTGTTGTCTTCCTGTCTGAATTGAGTTAAGAGGATACTAAGAACCACTGTTTCATGCACTCAATTTTGTAAAGATAATTCCCGCTTCTATCAGTGTTTATCTTGCATATTAATTTTGTATTTAAATAAGTTTTACTGAAGCCACACAAGAAAGAAACTTCTTTACGTGTGTCATTCACATAGATACTGCTATGATGTAGAGATATTGTATATGCAGACATATTTTCAGACGACAACCAGAGCTAAAGCTATCTTGGTGTTAACTCATTTAGTCCTTAAAATACTACAAGTTCACCATTATATTTTTTGTCTTGTGGCCTTATTAAAACCCTTTATGTGACAATTTATTGAAGTAATAGACCAAACTTAGCATATTCATGGGGAAAAGTTTCAGCAATTGCCCCACCACAAATGTGTTTATATTAAAAAATGTCTGCAGGAATTGGAACCAGATGATTTCCATTTGTAGTCCTAGTAGTGTTGACCAATCACATTTAAACATGCAGGTCTTGTTTGCTTGCTGGTTCGACAGTGTAATGCATTAACTGAAAACCAATCGCTGAACTCATCTGGGATCATTTGACGTTGATTTGCTAATCAGCCTGTAAACAACAGCAACCAGTGCAGTGAAGAGGAAGGCCAGGATCTCCCCAGAGCACAGGCAAATGCTTATGGGTGCAGTGATTGACATTCAAGTGACTAAAACTATCAAGCAGCCATCATGCTTTCAGTGGGAACAAAGGAGGAAGTAAAGTGATATCTGAGTCATTTCTGTGGCTAAACCTAACCAAACCCTAACCATAGTATTGTCACATCATGAAACAGACCTAGGCACCCAATCAGATAGATGTACCAACATGCTACAAAAAGCTCTAACTCCATAATTTATCACTTTAAAAAGAAAATGTTGAAAAAAAAAAGAAACAGAAAAAAAAAGAAACCAGAATAGACTAATTGGGATTCTTGGGGCGCTGAGAGAGGTGTGAATGTGGGGAAAAAAAGCACTGCCATCATAATTTATGGTTATAGAGCATCAATTGTACTCAAACTTATTTTACAGCTGGCGACTCTGAAACCCCAAAATAATTTTCTGTAGCAATTCTAATAAAGCTAGCAAAGTAAATAAAATACCACACTCATAGAACAATAAATAAAACAAAGTATTAGCAAGACTCATATGTGATACTTAAACATTCAATTGCTCCAAGTTGTTGTTAAAATGTCTACATATAGACAGATGATCAACAGAGCAGCCAGTGCTAGTGTCACGAATGCACTGTGCAGCTTTTCAGTGGTACAGTTCATCACACTTTGTAGCTCTGTTTAAGGAGCATTAGCATCAGTCAAGTTAGGAACTGTGTCTTTGAAATGCCATTTAATCTTCCTAATGGTATTTACAAAATAAGACAGTAGCTTAATAAGATGGAAAAAAAAACTCACAGCAGACATCTTCTAGGCCAACAAATCTCATTGAAGCAAGACAGAAATTTGTCTGGAGAAAGCAATAAATTAATAACAGGGGTGGAGGAAAACTTTCCTTTTTTAATACAGTGACAATTCATGAAAAAGATGGCTATAATTGAGCATAGTCACCTCGCAAACTGCATCAAAAAAACTCATTATAAAGATGCTTTGTGTATACGCGATGTGTATGTTTGTTCTCCTTGAAGGCGGTGGCAGCAATAGATTCATTATTCAGCTGGTCTCTATCAGGGTCTGGATGTGTGCTGCATGTGCTTAAGGTAAGTGTACAATTTTGTGAACTGTAAAGGTTTTCATGGTGAATCATGTTAAGCTTTTGTTACCAAATAAATAAATAAAAACTATTGTTGAAAGCAAGCTGGGGGAATGTAACCTTAATGATAGCTATCTAGAGTGTAAACTTCTCACTTGCATGCTTTTATATGGCTGCATATCACAGAGTGGCCAAGACCATACAGAGCGTGAGGCTTCTATAAATCACAGTAAAGCACAAATAGACCTCCTCTGCTGATGGCCTTGTACAAACACGGACAAAGGTCGCTCTTAAATTCTGCATGCTTTATCACTGTTTCCTTCTTTCTTTATTCTGCTTGTTTTATAATGCAACATTGGCCTTTTGGCTATGCAAATGGTGCAAATCAGACATGATTCCATGCTTTTTTTTTCTTCAAGTATTCAAACTAGTTTTTTATGTCATCTTGTTTGACTCTTTAACAAAAATGAAAATAAAAAAATCTGAGTGTTTTCATAACTTCAACTGATTCCTGATTCTTATGTCAAAACTGCAACTTCACACTTAAGAAGGCAGTTTTAACTATTATTTTCCGGGGCAATAATTTGCTTAATATTAGGGATGACTTATATGGTGAATCATTGTACTTTGGGGTATTTTTTGTGACTGACTGCAAATTTGTTATAAGAGCAGTGTCTTGTTTTTCTTTTTGTGTGTGTGCTTTTACACTATATGTTCAAGTCTCAACATTTAATTACAAGCTGCCTCAGAGAGAAATGCCACAGTCACACTTAATCTGAGGGATTCTATTTTAACGCCCTTGTCAGTCCCAAATCCTCCACTTTTCCCCCTTTTTCTTTATTCTCATCACCTCATCTCCAACACTTATTTTCATTCTCTGCCTCAAAACGCTGCTCTCCATCAGTTTGGACTGAAGTCAAACTCTGCCGTTTGCACATTATCATAAAATAATTGGCTGTGGATATTCAGATCTTGGTAAAACTTGACCCTAAAATACCACCAAAAAACTGCATCGTCAAACATTTTCTTCTTTTCATCCTTGTTTCTTTCTTCGTTCTTTTTCTGTCTAACTCTTATCTCCTTATTCCAGACTTCATTTTTACCTGTCTCTTCCAGCTCCGGCTTCCTAGCAAAAATGTTATGATCAAATAGACTGCAATGGTCTTTCACACAGCAAGAGCCCTCATTCATTAAGGCGAACACTTGTTAGCATTCCACCCCTCAGCCCCCAATAAAAAGCTAAGAAAAGTAGAACCATTTTGCATGAAGCTGAAGCTGTATTTACTCCACAGACTCTTTTCATTCCCTTGTGGTGTGTTTACAGTGGCTGTGGGAGGAAGGATAGCAGATTTCCTTTCATTTTTCTCCCTATCCTCCCCTTCTCTCCTCAGCTATCACACCTACGGATGATGCCTCATCCAGTCCTATCAGGCACCAAACACTAATTCGTCCTGTTGGCAAAAGTCTACAAGCCTGTGGATGGCTCTCAGCTCAGTCACGGTGGCAGTGTAAACATGTTTTTCAAGCTCAATTTGTCTCCTCAAGAATACACCCATCACAGACAGCTGTTCTTATCATCAACACCTCGACAAACAACATCTAGCCCGGCTGAACGTCCTGACAATGAGAGAGTGTTGAATGTTGAGCTGGTCGCTTGGTTCTTTTTTGAGGGGCAGGTGAACGACACAAGGAGAGAAATCTCTCTTTTCATAGGAGGAGACAGAGTGCCTTTCAGGCCTAGACACGGTCGGGTTCACCAGTCAACCAGGATAGATGAGGACATCGCTGAACAGTGGCCCTGTTGTGGCCCAATAAAAAGGCTGAGGCTCTGGCACTTCTGCCTAACACCGGTAAGTGGCAATGAGAATTACAGCAGTGATTCACTGTTTTTTTTTTTCACCATAAAGCTCACTTATTCCCTTCCTGTTGCTGCAGTGATACTCTACAAATACTGGATCAATATAAAAGTTAAATTTAAAAACGCTACAAATGACACATCTGCCAGCCTGCCTTCGGACTGATATGATTGCATTTAAAATGTTATTTGTTTTCTTAGAGGGCATTTGGCTCATTATGAGAGCCTCCCCTGACAATCCCAGGCAGCTGCCCTGACTCATGTGCCTTCTTTGAGGGTGTTGCTTGAGGGTGAAATGTATAATTACGAAATCAGTGGGACTTTTTTCTATTTTTTTCCTCCCAAGGCTGAGAGAAAGCTGCCGTTGCTGGTGCTTGGCGAACCCTGCTCCATGCACACATCAATGCTGGAGATCTGATCCTCTACAGGCAAGAATGCCAATACACCCTAAGGAATATAGATTAGAGATGTTTGCTGGAAAGGCAGATAAAGGGTGGCAGTGTTGGTGAAGGTGGGAGGGGGGAGGGAGGCAGGTTACTGAGGAAGGGAGGAAATGAGTCGGACTGTGCCCATGTATATATTGTCCATGCATAAAAAATAAGTCTGTACAAGCTTTCCCAAGAGCTGCAGTAGGTGGTTAGTGTGTGTAATGCATGTGCAGATGAATGTTTCTGTAAGAGATGGTGCTTGCATTGTGGCTCGACCTCAGATCAGAAAGCATTTCACATGGCACAGCACATTTCAGAGTGCTGTCCGGGTCAAATACACTGCTGGTACGTTGTTATTTTCAAGGAAAATAAATAAATAAACAAATCATTAGCAGATAATATCCACAGGTAGATTCTTAACATGTATTTTACTTCATATCCACATAAATAATTTATAATTTCAAGTACTCACCGCAGTTTGGAACAGCAGATAAAGTTTAACTCAGTATTTCCCATTTCTCTTGCTGAATCTCGGTGACTTTCAACTGAGGATATTGTAAACTCATTTCACAGTTTGTCAGGGTTCACTAAGAACTCCGGAGGAAAAAAATACAGGAAACAGCACTCCACAAAAATCAAACACTAGTACACACTGAAGGGAATCCGAAAAGAGGGAAAAGTGATCGGCAAGGAAGGCTGCTCCGGACCAATCCGTCGCACGGTTCTACATCAGTGAGAAACTTTGACTTTCGCTGTGGGGTGAAAAGTCGCCTTTATCCCAGAGTAATTCAGTTCCTAGAAGCAGAGGCTTTGACCTTTTTTTCTGGGGATAATGACTTTATAAAATGAAATCATCCAGCAGGAATAGTCAAGAGGAGAGAGGAGAGGAGGAGAGCGACTCAAGCAGCGCAAAGGGGCTGTCGATTAGGAGATTAAAAAGACGCGTTTGCGCATTTGCTTCGCAGGGTCCAGCAGCGTCGGACAGATGCGACGGAATGCGGCTACCGGGATGCGAACAGCCTCCCCCCAAAGATTGTTAAATATCCCGTTATGAATTCCACCCAAGCGACGTCTTTTTTCCCCTTACTTGACCCGCCTACTCCGCATCGCCGTGTGGAGAGAGCGCAGGAGCCAGATCCTGGAGAAACTGTAGCTAAAGGCGTCCAGCAGCAAATAACAGGCAGCTTGGGCGCCGGAGCTCCCCTCTGTGCCCCTCTCTCACTAAGTCACATGTTTGAGACACAAGTAACCCTCTGTAATAACTGCCAAAGGAGCGTGGACTAAGGTAGGCGACGTGGTGAAAATGATAACAAGCGTTTTGTTAAGCGTTAAGTCTCCTATTTCTCCTTCTCACTTAAAATGAAAAGCACTGGTATGCATTAAGTGGAGTAGCACTCTCGTCATTAACTTTACACCATAATAAAACGTTAGTTGCAGTTTCTTAGGAGTAATTGAATACCCCCATCATCATAACTGCTTGGCATGTCCAGTCCAAAAAGTGCCTCCAGAGAGGACATCAAATAAGTCCTTATCTTGTCTAAGCTGTCACATTAGGAGGAGGAGTGTGTAGGTGTTCAGCATAATGCTTAATCCTCTTTGGGTTTTGTCTTGTGGAGCATGCCTATGCATGAACCATGAGTCATTAAGTCGCTCTGCACAAGCAGCCCTTGCTTAAAATCACCATGCAGGAGAGACTATGAGTGAATAGATAGATGCTGGCATTTTCATAATGACTATGACAACACACATTACAGTAACAGGGATCAGCGCTGTTAAACTGTACGCTAAGGTACCTGATTTCATTTTGGATGGCATGGATCAAAACCAGCGGCAGAGCATGTGGGATTCCACCTGTCCTTTATCTGAATTATACAATTTAAATCTCTCAGTGATGTGGGCGCTCTACTGGGTGAGTAGGTTTCAAGCCCATAGTGGCTAAAACATGAATTCTAAAATAGCTAGTTGATTAAATATCAAATTGTGAAATGCAAAATGCTGTATTTGTTGCAATTAATGTTTTCATGTGACAGAAGCATGTAATTAATGCAAAAGGGTTAGGGTGCTGTATCATATACAGTACAATGTGGGTGGTTGTCCACAGCCCATTAGTTAACTTGTGATTCTGCTGGGGCTACAGAAAATAAACTACCCTGATACAGTATTAAATGATTCTGTGGAAGCAATCAGGTCTTGGGATTCTACAGACTCTTGCAGCCTCAGTGTGGTGCTAATTAACCCAGTTCCTCATGTATTTCTGTGTCCATTTAGTATGCTGTGATGTGCTGTAGCTGTCCGTGGTTCTGGAGTTGATTTATGATGTGTCCCAGCAGAGATTTGTGCCAGATTAGGCGTGTCACGTACTCCCTCCTATATCCTCAACTTGTCAATTCTGATCAGGCCGAAGTGATAACTTGTTAGAGAAATGTAATTAATTTAACCATTTCGGTAAGCTTATTCATCACATATGTATGTAGCATTGTTCCCATTCCATTTATCATTCATGTTAAACATTCCCAGCTCTGTGGCTGTTGTAGATGAGCTTGTGGACAGGGTGCTGTCCATGGTGCTGAATTAGCAGCCTTGCACTGCTTGAAGTCTGTAGGATCATGTTTCACTTTTTGATTAGAAATTACATAAATGCTTGACTGGACGAGTGATTCAGAATATTTACTGTATATTTAGAAAGCCTTACCATAAGTGTTCTCTTTGCTGTTATGTAAAGAGAACAAGTACTCACCACTTTATGTGCCAACATTTAACCTGACATCATTTTTTTCTTTCCTCAGAGTGTCACTTTGTCGGCCCCTTTCTTCTCGGACACAACCCACTAAGTACTTTAATTCCATTAATTTTGCTATCAACCATTAATGACTGTCATTAGCATATTAATGAGTGATGTTCATGAAATGGATCTCCATCATGTCTGGTGGAACTGGAGCAACCCAGTGGATTTGCCGCTCCAGTGTCTGTGATGAGCGAGGCTGTGTAACTAATTTCCACCTTTAAGCACAGACTCATTAAAAGGACCTGAGAGTGTCTGGAGAGCGTTGCATTCATTTTCACTCTGTGACTGTCTGGACGGTTGCAGGAAATGTTCCTCTGATGGGAAGAGGGGTGTCACGTGTAACATTTGGTCTTTTTCACTGTCATTCTTAATTTCCTAAAGCCAGCACTCTGTTCTAAAGGGAGTTCACATCCATGTCAGAGATGAGTCATTCCTGAATCAGAGATACAGTATAACCTTTTTTTGTTTGGGGTGGAGGAGCTGTTTTGTTTCGCTAGCTATTTTACAATAGTGACTTTAACACACAGCAGGATTTGCGTTTTCTCTTACTAGATCTTACTGTAGCAGAGTGTCTGACAGTTAGGCTCCTGCAAACTCTTAAAGCAATTCCTCTGCAGTAACACACAAGCCGAACTCCCTATAATTTGACCTTAGCTGTCTCCATTATCCCTCAGGCAGCCATGGAGGACAGTTGATTCAGATAACTCCATTTCGCTGGGCCTGTGAAATGAATTTAGGCCTGTTCAACTAAGGGCCCATTCATTTTGCCTCCATTTCACTGTCTATCATTCCCCCAGAATACCATCAGACCAGCAGTTATCTATTCTATATTTAAAACAGCTAGGATTATTTGGTGCAGGGGATGAATATGCCTCATACTTCATACAGATTACCTCAAGCTATCTTGTGTTACCTTCTATCTATTGCTGCACTACAGATTTAGTATTAAGCCAGTGCCAGCAGTATCATACCCTGTTTATTATGGTGTATGCTTATCGCTGCATACCCAGGACAAAAGGTTCATGAACAGAAGGAACTTTTTAAACTGCTCAGAGGGAATATTCAACTTTTTTTGGGCTCATCACAAAGCAAATTCTGCTCCTAAACCCTCTAGAGTTTTTAAGAAGTCGAGCAGCAATCATCATTATTCACCCTTTGTTGAACACAGCAAAAAGAAGAACAAGCCATTGAAAGAGACTTAATGGTACTCAGGGTTAATGGTTTAATCTACCAGAACTTCTCATAATATCATAGCCAGTTCCCAAACGCGCTCTACTCTTGTACTTATTATACCATAAACAACACTTTGTGTAATGGCCAATGCAAGGCTTAATGATTACCCTGATGAGAAGAGAAATTAAACTGATACCATAGGTAGTGCTATAAAATGGTGAGATAACCTTGTTTTCAACTGAAAGCAACAACAGTAGCTCTGTGATTGTAATCCGTGTTTTCATTCACAATATTTATCATGGTATGACTGCTTCGATGCTTAACAGTGTTGCTGCTAATTCACTAGGATTGCAGGATTGATAAAACAACTGTGGAAGGGATGAGGAGGGTAAGCTGCTTTGTCTACCCCTCGAGTAAACAATCTCATACTGATAATGTGCCATTCTCCCTGTCCACATGATGCCACACATGAACTACAAGCTTAGTTTTTTATTAAGTTTTGAGTCACAACTGCAAAGTGTTGACAAAAATCCCTCGACAGGCAAAAAAAGAAACAGTTGAACATTAACTGCAGTCAATGTGCCCTTAGGTTAGGCACTGAACGTACAAGTACCCCTGTTAAACTGTTCATCGGCCAACAAACAGAGCTCTAATACACATTTGACAAAGAACTCCCACTGCAATTACTTCCTTGTTGTTGCTGTAATGTATTCTTTTTTAGCATGCCTAGTGTTTAAAACATTAAAAATAATATAAAAAAAAAATAATTATTATCTGTAGCCCAGCGGGAGTCTGTCTTTGTGCTTGCACATTTCAGTAACGCAGACATTATTAGTCATTTCTCTGACTGTTAGAAAAAGAAGTTGGGGAAATTCAGAGCCCAGATATGGATAAACCAGTATGTCTTTCTACCCGGAGTGGGCTGCCATGGATGGAGGAAGCCTATCATTGAAACCCAATGAACAGATGAAGCGTGGAGATTTATCAGAAATGATATAGTGCTGTGAACGAGAAGGCTATGGCTTCTCCATTACCCATCCATCACCGATGATGTATTGCAGATAAACTACTAGGCAGCAACAAGCTCTTGCTGAGAGGCTGACCTCGTTGATGAAAGTGAAAAACTCCCCCATGGCCATCCCAACATACACAGCCTCCTCTTTTCAACACAACAGTTAGAGCTCGCCTCTGTACAAGGGAACTCATATCAACACTATTCCTTTTTGGGGGTGGTGTGTGTGCACTGACAGAAAAGAACAAACACATAATTTGTCTCCACACATGGGATGGGAAGTCCCCCACTTCGACATCAGTACTTGAAGATGAAGTCATAACGTGCCATGCAGTTGATGTGTATCTTCACTAGCCAGTACCTCACCTGTTCCGTGCTTTTATTCTGCACTGAAGGTATTAAAGACTGCAGCTGAGCTTGAATTTTGTAAATGCTTGATGACCACAAGTCTGAGAAAACCTGGCCTGTTTTGGCCCCAAACAAAGATTCAGGACAGGCTTTATTTCAAGTACGTCAGTGCGTAGAGATCAATACCATCAATAAACTGCAACAAAATCAGCCTTCGCCAGTCTATAAAATGTCTCCCAAAGACGTGACTCATCTTTCAAAAAGCCATAAGAAAACACAACCCTCAGCAATAACAACTGCATAATATACTGGCACTAAAAGTCCCCTTTTATGTAGTAATGTCCCAATTAATTTTATAGCCCACAGGTCTAATTTCGGTCCTTTAAATATTGGGTTGACCTCCATCAGCAGACACTAAATATTTCCTTTGGTACTGTAACACAACTGTACATGTTAACTCTTTGAGTGCCTTTGACATATTTTGACGTTTAAAATCCAACGCTTGAAAGCCATCGATGTAATAATATGTGAAAGTGGTTTTTCGGCAGCAGGTCGCAGATCGTGGTCTCCTGCAGCCTGTAAGTAATGTTGGGGGTTCTGTGAGATGTAGTCGGAGCATTACGATATGGTATACAACGTGGAGATCAAAGCAGGAAGTGGAGGTGATCACGATTAGAGAGCAAAACAAACAAATTCTGGACAAAATGTGGTGTTTTTGGTGAAAATACAACTCAAAATGGGCAAAAACGCTGTCACAAGGCTCTCAATGACTTAATGAGCCAGCTTTATACATGTAGAGATTAGGGCTGTTGACATTAACGTGTTAACGCGGATTAACCCATATCATAATTAATCTAATTAAAAATTTTAATGCAGTTAACCCTTCTGCAGCAGAATGACTCTGTCTCCAACACATTTCAGCCAGTTGGTCCCAGTAGAGTTAGCGGCTCAAATGGTCAGTTGATGCGGTAGTGACAGAAAGCAGAAACAACCAGACTAGTTTCTACTTCTGCGTCTCATCTCAGTGGATGCCACAGAGCCTCTGCGTTGCTGCAGACCTCTACGCAGATGAGTAGATGCTCGTCCGTTGGTGGTCCACACCACTTCACTCTGTCTGTCTGTGAGCGACGATGAAGCTTTTGTATTAAAAACAATGTTTGACTAATAAACTCCAGTCCCCCTCAATGTTCACTGTGGCTGTTCTGATGTTCACATGTTGCCAACTGAGTCGCCAAATATCCACTTCTATAGTCTCCAACTGGAGGTGACGCAGTGCATCATTCAACCCTGACTCACGACTCAAGTTTAGTGGAGCAGATAGACACACGTTAATTGATTATGACTAAATGATTGTTTAAAACAAAAAGACAAAAATGCACATTCAGTGCAGATATAATCCCTTATTTCTTGAGTTTGTTTGTTCATGTGAAATGAAATGCGATTGATCACGATTAAAAATCAATGATATTTTATTGTGATTAATTGAAATTAATCCACAACAACCTGTAATTATTCTGATTAAAAATGCCCATGCACCCAACAACTGTAGTCTTTCACAATTTCTGATAGCATTTATATCCTAGCATTATTAACCAATTTGCAACAGCAAATACATTTTCTCAGAAACAGCAGAAACAGTACAGAAAAAAAAAAACAACAAAAAAAAAAACATTCAAACAGTGTACAGTATTTCAATTAATTTCTTACAGACTCAAGCATTATTCAACATTTATAATTTGGAATGGAAAAATAGCTTCTATCAGTTTGAAGTTAACTATCATTTGTGCAATTAAATATCCAACTAGAGTGCGAGATTCCTCTCTGGCTTTCCACCTTTGAAGACTGTTGATCATGAATAAGCCTCATGTCTCATGGATTAGAGGTGTTCACAGTGCTTTTACTTAACATACTGAGCATTTGTATTGTTGTACTGTAAGAGATGTCATAGGTCAATGTCAATCGAATGGGATGCATGTTAGATCTAGTTCTGCCTGGGTCCCTTGGGCCAGCTTTAGAAAAAAATGGAAGAATGAAATCTCATGTTTCTTGTTTGTCAGTTCCTGAGGGAAGGCATTTATCTCAGAATTTCAGTTGGCAAGTGGAATAAATCTATTGCATCTTTTCTTTTCACAGTACCACATTATGATTTAGGATGGGGAGGTGGTTTTTACATGAAGAAAGCTTTCTTGTCAACTGAAGATTGTTGGGAAATTTAATGGGGTTTCTTTGTCTTTTATTTCTTCTGTATTCCCCTTATCCAACCTCTTGCTAGGAGAGAGTAAACAGATGACACAAAGCTGAGTGGAAGTCGTACAGATAAATTCTCAACCTGTGGTTTGCAGAGGATTGAGTGTTAGAAGAAGGGACAAGTTAAGGCATGTGAAGTGACCCGGTCCACATTACCCCTGTCACTATCTGTATTTCCCAGCTTGGCCTGATAGATTCCATTGGTCCTCTGCTGACAGAGATAATACAAGGCAGAGAGAAAGACTGTTTTGTGACAGCGTTGGGAAAAGCAAAGAGGAGTCAGGAAAAGCAGAGAAGGGGGGAAAGTGCATGACTCAGCAAAAGATGTCTCACCATTAAAATTAAATTTACAGCTGGTTTCAGACAAATCTGTAAGCTCTGTGGCTGTAGGCAGAGGTGAGTGGGCATTTGGAGGACATTACAAATTGACACCCTAGTTCTCAGGACTACTGAATCATTTATTACACCTACCTCTACTTAAGCTGTCGAAGCAGTGATGGGTTTGGCACTGTGTTGTCCACAGTTAATTTATCAGGACTGAGCTGGCTGGTGCACTGTCTGCCCAGTCGTCTGCTGAATCTTACTCTGTCATTAAAGATGTCAAAATGTACAGCCTTCAATTCATCGGTGAATCTAAAGGAGAGGATGCCACAATATGCCTTGCTATAGCTGACTTTATATGGGTGCTGATTTGAATAATCAATATCATAATGTGCCGCGATACATCTTGTTTCTGTGTAAAGTCGTAACAATGTCAACATTAATGGCTGAGGTGGGGTTTTAATTTGTCAAAACAGTGAGGTGGATACCACAGCACTCTGTGTATTTTTTTTTTTTTTTTTTTTCTGAGTGAGATCATTTCTCGGCTGGACACTGTGTACGAATACCCTGGGTATGAGCTGAATTCCAGAACTGTACCATATTTTCATGAAGTGCATTCATTATTCGAGAAAAGGGATTTTTTTTAAGTATCTAAAAGCAGCAGGCAGATGTTAATGTGTGCACAAAGCCATGGCTAGAACTGATGGATTTCTTCTGTGGACTTTGAGCCCTGATTAAACACACAAATTAAAAGCATATCTAAAACCTGGCTTTCCCCATTGAAGTATTACTAAAACCACTGCTTCCAACATTATGCAGAGAAATTGATTTCTTTTTTTAGATCTTACCATAATACCCTTATATCCTTCTGCCCAAATTAATTACTTCAATTACAGCGGAGCTTAGCAAAATGGATTTACAGTTTTTGGCCATGGAGCATAAGCCAGTCACTCCTATGCCTTGTCTTTCAGTCATGGGCAACAGATGAAGGAAACACCGTAGGGTTTATTATATGTATTTTTAGTCTTTTATGTCATTAAATGGCTATAAATATGTGCTCTGCTAATAATTTGATAAATGTGTGATTTAGTATCTAAACATCTACATGTCCCTGTTGTATAAAATATAATTCTTAAACATGTATACACATCTCATGGTGCAAAGTCAAGTGGGTACAATATTCACCTGATCAATGTATGGAAATATAAATCTGCAAGAACATGCAGTGTGCATTATGCATTTCGGGTACATAACAAAAATGGATTGAAAAATTGGATATAGATCTGATACAAATTGGGGTGTAAATGTGAGAAACAACTTCTTGAATTCATGCTGTCAAAATTATTTCAAAAAGTCTGAGTAAAGGATTTTTGGCTGTAGCCTCCAAGCCTCTGAGTGGGCAGAACACAGTTTGACAGTTTATAATTATAATTATTTCAAATATTATATAAATGATTTTTTTCCTCACTTTTCACATGCCTGACAGTACGTTTAACACGCTATTTAATTTCCAAAGTGTTCTTATTGCAAGTTCATTTTCACATTGTCACAATAAATGTTAATCAGGGGAAGATTAAGTGAAGTAAAATGAGGAAGTAGCAGCATTGCAGATAGGTCAAACTTGACACTCTTTGACATTGTCATACTGTTTTCACAATGTCATTTTTGGGAATCACCAGTGATGCAAGGGACCTCAGCACAATAATAAATAGCATGCATCTCAATGAGCAAAAAACATGAACATATTAGTTATACTGCTTCAGATGTGTTAACTTTCACATACATAGAGTTCGATGAAGTGACTATCCAAATCCAAATCCAAAGTACATAGCACCTAAAATAGAACATTTCAAGTCATAAACCTGTGAATTTCATTGAATAAAAACTTAACGGTTCACTGCAAACAAGAAAGCTTCAAAGTCAGTTCTATAATGTAACTGCCTTTCTGGGATATTTCTCTCTACACACAGAGTAGATATGTGATTTTACTGGTACATTGAACACAGTGATTTGGCTCACTTTCAGGACAAACGTCTTGCCATCAACATGTATTTAGAGTTGGAATTTTGGACAATTTTAATGGTTTGGAGAACATTTACTAGAAAATAGAGCTGTCACTAGTTCTTGGCGTTGTTATTTTATCCCCAATACAGTGGAAGAAGGGATTTAGGGTCCCTGTTGAAACAGTGATTGACATCCATGTTAAATTACAGAAAGCATGCAGAAGAGGCTTCTTCTCTTGTGGTTCGACTGACTGTAATTTTTCCTGAATCTGGTGCAAGCATTCCCCTGTTCCTGGGCCCTAATTTAACAGCCTGAAAAAACCCTTGTGCACTCAATGCTGAGCAAAAATAAATAAATAAATGAATAAAAAAAAAAAAAAACAAACAAACACTGACTGCCAATTTAATTAATAGAACCCCAGCTGCTTGAGCTTCATAATGACAATACAATGCCAAGGAGGAAATATTTTGCTGTCTATTGTAACGATACTGCTATGATGTCAGTGGGACATGCCCTTACTGGCCCTCTCATCTGCTTTGTTAATTTTGTTTACACAGCCTTTGCTTTCCAAAAAAAAAAAAAAAAAAAAAAAAAAAAAAAGTTTGATTGATTTCAGTACCGGGGCTCTTGGGGCTTCCATGTGCTGACAGATCTGAAAAGAAGTTTGTGCTTCCACACAAGTGGATATTTTCACTCAACACATTGATTAAATTTGATCTGATGGAATCCAGTTAGTTATTCTTTTAACAGTTTAGTTTGCTAAATTTGGTATCTGTCATATACTAATCTAATGATGTGGTGTAATCTATAATTTCTACAGTTTCTACTGTTGTATTGTTCATTTACAAATGCTTTTGTCAATACAAATACATTCAAGCCTCGATTTTCAAAAGCTGAAATACTTTTTGTCACTTTCGGCAGCATGTCAGTTTAAATCAGACTGAAAATATATCAACAAATATCATATGGGTTTCCATCAAATTTAAATCACAAATACCAACCTTCCCATCAACCCCAGCTGTATTCAGTTTAAATACGGAACATGCTAAACATCATCAAGTTAAAATTGCAATCGTTAGCCTGCCGATTTAAGAGTTTATTTGCTTCGGTCCAGAGCCCCATGTGTGGACTCTTTCCATGCAATCAACATAAAATCTGTTTCAATCAACATAAAATCACTAACACAAACACAATAAATGAAATAAGGAATAAAAAGATAAGATAATGTCAGAATATATAACATATGGATCTATGACTTAATGCTCACACAACATGTGTATTGATGTCCAGAGAATGAATGCTTAAAAACAGACATTAATGGACACAATGTTACAAAAGAGGGAAAAAGTAGGCGACAGACACAAACCATGAATGCCATCTTTGAGATAATCACAGCATTTTAAATAACAGCTCTATCCTTCACTTGCAAAGAAGTCTCGGATCCCCACCTCCACTCCTGTTCAAATGTAATCCCTCCTCCCTTTCATCAAGTGGCTGGGGTAATTGAAAGGATAGATAACAACATGTTTCCATTTGGTGAAAAGCATTATCTAATCCAGTTTTGAGAGAAGATAATTAAAGGTCAAATGACTGGCCAAGGTAGTGTCTCCATGCAATGTTGCCCCCTCCTGAATAAACGCCATGTCATCCCGTCATTTAATTGGATTTGCTTTACATGTGGTATCTCAGAAGTGGAGAGGGATATACGCTTGTGGGAGGCAAGGTCATAAATCATCTAGCCTGCCTGTAAACACTATCACTTAAAAAAGGGATTGGAGCGACCTAGCAGATGCTGTTAACAAATCTCCTTTGACCCTAGAAACAGTCCAGCAAGCAATGCTTTTAGCAGAGAGCAGGAGTGCGACACATGCACCTTTGTATTCTGTATCTAATTCTTTGATTTTTCATATGCCTCCTGATATAAAGAGGCAGGTCAAATTGAGAAACATTGCCCTGAGTATGGTAACTGTGGTCAGTTAATGGCCCTGAAATATGTAGGCATTGTCTCCTCCGTCGGAGGCATGCATGCTATTGATTGCTTTGGGGCTTCATCAATCATGACGATAACTTTTCCGTCACATAAGTTACTGAGAGCCATCGCTCAGGCCAGAGGCGGTGGGAGGACAGGACAGGAAGGGACAGAAATCTATGGGCCCTTTATCTTTCCAGGTTGTTTAATTCCTGCAAGTGTGTTGCTGCAAACTGTCAGCGTATAATGTCTTTAGAGCAAATTAATCAGCTGACATGAACACTTTCCCTCTAATTGTGTAAATTGAAATGTCTCCTGTTTATCAGTGTTGTAGTATCATAACATCATAGGTCTTTAGGATCCATATGGATTATGTGCAAGACTGTAGAGTGCATTTATGTGCTCTATTAGTCCTTCTTTAGAAAAGGAAACTGATGAAAGCACACTACTGGGTAGATTAAAGATCCAGCTTGTTAATTTGCTCAAAGCTCTTATAGTCTATTTCCTATATAGTCATTTGTTCTTGTGATTCATATGCTTGTTTAAGAGCAGCCGGATGTAATATGCCAATTTGAAGCCTCAATAACAATAAAAAAAAAAAAAATACCTATAAATCAACCATGTGTGACGTCAAAGGTGTTGCTCATGTGGTTTTGTTTTTGTTCTTTGTGATTTACAGGTGACAATTATTTTTTGTCATCAATTAATGTTTCGGCTATATTTCCTATTTATCTAAGGATGCTAAATATGACATCGCTACTGCACACTAACAGTGAAAGCAATAGTGAAAATGCTAGCAGAGCCAATATATTATATACATTAATAATATTATCCCTGTGGGGAACTGGAGGGTGGGCGGGCTGGATGCTGCTATCAGCTCTTACCACTGCGGTAGAGCAGTGTGAAGCGCCGGCCATGAGCTAGCCAGGAGGGCACGCTCCTGTGTGTGACTTCCTTTTCTGTTCAGGTCATTGTATCAAACACTGTGTTTACACAGGAAACAGCAGAGCTCAAAGGCACGATTCAGAGACATGGTTAGGAAAAATTTTCTTTTAATGCAAAAGAGTTCTAATAATCCTAGACTGCTCTGCATCATAGACTGGACAAACTAGCTTCCAGAGTAGTCTGTCAAGTGAGAAAAAAAAATATTTGCTACTATATTGGATGTTCAATACCTTGCATAATGTGAGAACCACACACATTTAGCTTTTTGTGTTCTTTGCTTTTTTTATATATACACACTTTGGTCACGCACATTTATCCTTTAAGTGTTTACCTCTTGAAACAAATGGGTGAGGAGAGCTTTTATGTATTGTCATCATTAATGTTTTTCTCCACTAATGTCCACCCTGGTGTTTAGCAAGTGAATGTTTTCGTTTAAAGCTGTTATTCAGATATAGCGTGAAGATCAGCTGAAAATCTTGGTAAATGAAAACTTTAATTGTGAAATATTGACATCAATATCCACTGCATCTGTCATCCACATCCCAGCATTTTATTTGTTTTTAAGTGCTATGATGTTTGGGTTTGTCGTAGATCAATGCAATTACTTTTCTGACAGTAACAGGAATGTATTTGAAAGTCAAGTCAGTATATTTCTTTGTGATTGGCAACCTGTCGACTTTAGTGACACAGTCTTAATTGTGCTGGTGCGGTAAATCCCTGCCATCATGTACTGCACACCGATTAAAACACAGAGATTGATTTGCAAGTAGTCTTTGACCCAGGCCTTACTCACGAGCCTGTGCAAATGTCACTCACACACTCTGAACGTCTGAACAGCCCGAAAGGCAGCAGGGTAAAATATTTATTTTTAAAATGATTTGATGGGTTTAAAAAAGGGTCTGTTCTTTCTCTTCTTACAACCAGCTGTGAGTAAACAAATGGATGATTGCTTTGCTGATATCAAGAGCTTTCCTGAGGCACTGACATAAACTACACATATGGTAGGTTTTCAAATGCATGTAAAGGCATACCACTGAGTGTGTTGCACTGTATTAATGTTGTTTCAACTCTTTTAGTGGAGAACAACCACCAGCATGTTTTCACTGACATGTTGAATGTTTGACCTCAGCTCGGTAACACTGAGGATTAATTTCACATGAAACAGGGCACAGTGATGCCATTAAAAATGTTGTACTGCATAAAAGTTTGTATTGTATTATATTGTACTGAAAAGTGTTGACCCTCTGCCAAAAAAGTTGGAGCTGGAAAAGCCAACCTTCCATTATAGCTTCTCAGCCTGGCTGATTGCCACCAGCTGAGGCAGGCCAACGCAGGTGCAACCAATGACACTGGATTAACTCTTTGAGGGCCTAGGACATATATTTATGCCCTTTAAAATACAAAGCTTGAATGCCATAAATGTATCAACATTTTTCCTTTTTTTCCACAGCAGGGACAAAAGAAGACTCTCACACAGTCCATAAGTAATATTGGGGCTTCTGGGATTTGTAGCTGGGACATAAGGAGATAGTATATGCCACAGAGATCAAAGCAGGAAGTGGAGACAATCACAACTGGAGAGCAAAACAGAATGTGGACAAAAAGTAGTGATTTTAGTGAAACTGGCCTCTGGCACAAGGCAGTTTCAGTTTAAAAACAGGGCTGGCACTCAATGAGTTAAGGAGGATTAACCATAATTGTGGATCTTGAGTTTCCCCTGGTGATAACACACATAGGGAGCTGGTGTCTTCAATTGATTAATATTTAAAAGCAACATTCAATTTGTATTTGTTGACAAATAAAAAGAAGTGAAAATAAAGTTGTTTTTGGTTTCCTCGTCTTATATTTTAGACATAACCTTAGCAGGTTTATTTATCAATGACGTTTAGTATTGGCATCAGCACTGTCCTCTCCCATAATAATAATAATAATGATACTAAAAAAAAACTGTTGGTTATTATGTTTCCTTTTGACATATCACAAATGATAGTCCACAGAATTCTGCATAGGGTCTATAAGCACAGGAGACTGCTGTCTGTGTCGCACGAAAGTAAAAGTCAGTGGCTTAATTGACTTAATTTATGTCTATAGATAAATTAATTTAACATGTAATTTCAAGACAAACCAATGTTAAACACACGCACACACACACACACACGTGTTATCCACGTTTTTGTCTTACAGATATTATAATCCTTTCACAGTGTGTTCTCAGGTCATGGAAGTTAATTGTAGCATTTTTGTTTCTCTGAAATTTAGCACTTAGATCCATGGCTCTGTGTCATTTCTGGTTCCAAAAAACTAGGTGGTGACAACCACTATTCCAAACCTGAGGCTTTGAAACCACTGTCCACAAAGCGGTGGGTGATACAACAGTGACTGACTGCATCCACTTTTTTTCCAATACAGTCTACACCACACATCTTATTCAGTGAAGCCTAATGTGATGGGAATATCTATGTTGTTTTATTTATCTTCTATTTTATTATCTGTAATATGTGCCCACATCTTTTTGCAGTGGTTTCAATCTGTTAAATGATTCCAACACGTGTACCAATAGTTTGCCAAGTATTTCAATGAATAAATTTTCACCTCATTGATTTTTAAGGATCGCTATCACCACTGCAAACATGCAAAGTTTTGCCTTCACGTTAGATTTCCTGGACTGAATGCATATTGACTATAACAGTATTTTATTTTATGTGAAAAGAAACAGCAGGGAGGTGGAGTGGCAGCAACATCCTCCTTTCAACAGGAAGCAGCAGGGTTCAGAGGAAACATCACAGGTGCTAGCACTTTGTCAACTCACAACAACTATAGCAATTGACCTTATGATTGATGATGATGCTGATTGTTGTTGTTGTTGTTGTTATTATTATTATTATTATTATAAATATTATTATTATAAAGTTACAAAACAGTTCCCACCATAATCACAAAAGGCCGTAAAATAAAATCTTCCCATCCAGCCATCAGTGCTCTGAACACACAACAACACTGAATCTCTACAACACTATCTCACCACTCTTGTGTACATATGTGGTATGATACACTAAGTATACATTAATGTATATTGCATATTTTTCATATATATATATATATATATATATATATATATATATATGCATTATGTTTCTGCACAATAATGGTCAACAAAAATGTACACCAACTTTTTGTAGCAAAAACTGTGCTTTATTACTGTACATAACATCTTACAACTGGAAATTGTATCTAAGTTTTTATAGAACTTTTGAGTTTTTTAAGTTTGACAATGTCTTACTTTTTTTTTTACATCTGACTAAGCACCGTGTGGAGCAGCACTCTTAATTTCAAATTATGCACTGTCATATGATGACAAAGGATTTTGATTTATATTCAAGAATCTTCATGTATCCTTGGAAGACAACATTATAATCGTGTCTTGTTAGTCTAGTCTAAGTCTATGTTTGCTGTTCAGTTTCTTTGCTGTCCCAATGTTGATGGGTTTGTTGCTGTGGTGATAACAATTAAGACAAGTCCAAGGTCCGAAAGGTTTTGGACTATCAAAAAAAAAAAAAAAAAATAGCCAGTATACAGTTGCAAATGTGAAACAACCATACAGAGAGAAACTGAAGTGAATTCAGAAGCACATCTATAGTACTGTTGGGAGTTGTTGGTTGGAGGTTTGGTTTTGTCATCTCCAGTCAAATAAACTCTTTAAATTACACTCGGTGGAGCCATGGATCCATGGTTATTAAGATGGAGCCCACATGAACTGTTCTAAGGCTGGTTTTGCCACAGCAGGGGCTGTCATTAACATGGACTCCTGCTCAGAGCCTCGAGCCATTAACTGTCCTTAAACTGCCCATGCAAAAGTGAGAAATTAGCAAATGTCAATCATTGCCTGACACTACTATCAAGCAGGAGTCAGTTGGAGTATGAAAGAGCCTGAGGGGGTCGTGGTGGTGGAGTGGCGGGGGGACGTTTCCTTTACATCGTCACACTCTGAATATCAACTCATCATATAATATTCATACTCCACACTGTGCTGAATTCTTGCCAACGGTGCTTCACAGCAAGTCGTCTCCTCCCCTGTCACCTTGTTTGCTCAGAATGACAGTCAGTGAAAATCATGTCAGGGTATAAATTAGATCACAACATGTTGAGGACACAGGAGAGAAATCATCTTTATTAAAATTTGTATTTTTACCATTTTTTGTGGTCAATTCAAGTTTCACATTGCCATATTTTTCTATACAAACATTTGAGTCACGTGCTCGATATGCTAAAATAAAGACTTTTTAAAGCTGCCATTAAAAGGTTTAACCAGTGCCTAATTTGAATTGTTGTATATTTATATATACTAAATTTTATTATATTCAGATATTTAGTTTTAGTTTTTAGTTTCATAGTTATTAGTTTTGTTGGTATTTAATGTATTTTTAGAGTTTGGAAAAAGCATTCATTGGGACAAAAGCACAGCTATTGATGCTGATTTTTGGTAATATTGTGCCCCTGTGCATCCCTGTAGCACAGCTGGACATGTGGATAAGGAGAAATGCATAATAAATATGTGTTGGGAGTTTAATTTTTAATTTTTAATTTTTATTTATATATTTAATTATTTTTTTTGCGCTATACAAATTCCTCTCTTCCTCCCTTATATGCTAGCAGTTTGAGAACTCTTTCCCATAATGTAAGAGAACTCTTGTGTTACAGAAACTTCTCCCGAATAGATTGTTCTTTTGATGGTGGTGCAGAATAGCACATTTGTGATCTTCAACAAGAAGAAGCAGTGTTTTGGATCACATAGAACGCATACTAAAATTTGAAATGTGAAAAAGGTACTCTGACAGAACATGCCAGCCTGAAACAGAGCCAAAGTTCATAATATCCAATGCTTGATGATTTTATGTAACATTTTACTTTGACCAATGATGGACAATGAATTATTTTTCAGTATGTTACCATTAATTTCCATTTGTCACAAGCAGGGGAATTGCTTCACTTCTCATCTATTACAGTGCAGGTGATGTGGTTACTAATGGCACTTTTCCACAGGCGCGGTACGGCACGGCTCTACACGGTTGTGGCACTTTTCCACTAGTACCTGGTACTAGGTACTTTTTCCGTACCTCCTCAACTCTGGTTCCAAGCCAGCTGAAATGATACTAAAATGCGATGTCAGCCGACTGTCTTCCACTGATTGGCCAACGAGTGTCGTCATTGGAAGCGTCAACGGATGCGGGACGTCCGATTGGACTGTAAAAGCCAAAAACAACTTGACTCTGCCATTTTTAAAACCAGCAACAGTTTCGCTATTTTTACACTCCCTGGAGTGTCTCTCTCTCTCTTCTTTCACTTTGTGTGTGACAAAAAGTCACAGAGCGAGAAACAAATCGCTTCCTTGTCCTCATTGTTTGTGTTGTTGTTGTTCTCCTTCTTCCCGGTTGTCTGTATCGCATGCAAATGAAGTTATGGCAGTTCCGCCTACGCCAAGGAGGTACTCAGTTGTACCAACAGTTGTACAAAAAAGCAACAAAATTGGGCCGTACCATGCTGTGCCATTACTGTGTAGTGGAAAAGCGCCATAAGTGACCTTGAGGCAAATACCAGATAAAGGTGACATAGTAACGTGATATTTACTGACTTCCCTTTGTTGTCAAGGACCTTCTGAACACACCATTAAACAATTGGCAATTGTATAATGGGCTGTAGAGCGTAGAGCACTTTGTATCCTTCAATATCAACCAAGGAAACTGCATTCATGTCTTTGCTTTTGGAGAAGCCTATTGAACAGGACATGTCTGCCGTCCTGTTCTGACATATTGGACTTTGAATATAAGAGGACGCAGCTCTTTGAATTGAGATGCAACACGCAGCAGAACTGCCAAGAAGAAGTCTCCTAGTTCCCCATTGTGTTTTCCCCACATGCAGTCCTGTGTTCCCCTGCCTCAGCTGCCTCTAATTAGAGCCTACCTTATTATCCCTAATGTATATGGGCAGAGTCCTCAGTTGCTGGAGTCTTTTCAACTGAGATGACCTCATACACTGATCATAGCTATACCTACGAAAAGTAATTTGTATATAATCCACATAATATAGTTGTATGTAGCTAATCCATTTAATCCTGAGTTAGGAAAGGTTACATATTCAAAAAAGCAACGACACACATCTTAGGTTGAGACCAAAGTTGGTGTCCCAGGTGAAACCAGAATTCAACATTATCTCATTTGTCCAAAATTTTGGACTTAACACCACTTTACTTATTTTAACACAAACTACAATATGTTCCTAAACCTAACCAAGTATACTGACCAAAACATCCAATGCAACACTCCCATGGTTTATGCATATTGTACCAAATTCAAGTGACATGCTAACAACATGTATCAGATATGAACTTTTAATTTGAATGCAGTGTAATAGCGCGCTTGCTTTTGCCCATTGCAGACGGACATGACGCTGTGCTGGAGTCAACAGCAGACCACAGCCACACCCAAGGCCCTGACAACACGTCTCTGTGCCATTCAAGCTGTCAGCAAGCCGATGGCCCTTTCTCTCTGATTTTGATGTAGTCTTGCCATGGACGAACGTTTCACCAGGACAATGCAAATGAGTACTAAACATCGCCATTGGTAGGGCTACTTATTGACCAGATTTTAAAAGGATTGGTAATTAAGATCTGCTCAATTTCATCAGCGGTGACAAATTCTAAGGATGTGCAGTCAAGTGGAACAACATGAAGGCACACAGCAAACAAAAGCAAATCCTTTGAGATTTCATGTGATATTTCGTGTGTTATAACTAAAATTCATTGTTTGGCTTTGTGTACTCAAAATTTCTCAATCATGAGAGTGTTGTGTTGGAAGTTTTGGTCAGTGTAGTTACACTATATTGCCAAAATATTCGCTCACCCATCCAAATAATCAGAATCAGGTGTTCCAATCACTTCCATGGCCACAGGTATATAAAATCAAGCACTAAGGCATGCAGACTACATTTACAAACATTTGTGAAAGAATGGGTCACTCTCAGGAGCTCAGTGAATTCCAGTGTGGAACTGTGATAGGATGCCACCTATGCTACAAATCCAATTCTAAAATGTTGCTGTATTATAAGAATGTGGAAGTGTTTGGGAGTGACAGCAACTCAGCCACGAAGTGATAGGCCACGTAAACTGACGCTTCTCCATCTGGCAATCTGATGGACGGGTCTGGGTTTGGCGGTTGCCAGGAGAACGATACTTGTCGGACTGCATTGTGCCAAGTGTAAAGTTTGGTGGAGGAAGGATTATGGTGTGGGGTTGTTTTTCAGGAGCTGGGTTTGGCCCCCTAGTTCCAGTGAAAGGAACTCTGAATGCTTCAGCATACCAAGACATTTTGGACAATTCCATGCTCCCAATTTTGTGGGAACAGTTTGGAGCTGGCCCCTTCCTCTTCCAACATGACTGTGCACCAGTGCACAAAGCAAGGTCCATAAAGACATGGATGACAGAGTCTGATGTGGATAAACTTGACTGGCCTGCACAGAGTCCTGACCTCAACCCGATAAAACACCTTTGGGATGAATTAGAGCAGAGACTGAGAGCCAGGCCTTCTCGTCCAACATCAGTGTGTGACCTCACAAATACGCTTCTGGAAGAATGGTCAAAAATTCCCATAAACACACTCCTAAACCTTGTGGACAGCCTTCCCAGAAGAGTTGAAGCTATTTTAGCTGCAAAGGGTGGACCAACTTCACATTGAACCCTATGGATTAGAAATGGGATGTCACTTAAGTTCATATGCAAGTCAAGGCAGGTACTCTTGGCAATATAGTGTATGTTGCCTAAACACTGCATGGTTTTGTGCAGACTCACTGAGTTGCTGGAAATTCAAGGGAAAACAAACAGACAGAAAGCTTTTCATATAATATCATGCTCCAATGTAAGAGGGTACATCAACTGAGAACAATGACAGATAGCATAGTTATGACGTTTTAAAAAAAGCAAAAAAAAAAAAAAGTTTGGGAAATGTTATGTGGTAATATAAAGGCATTCAAGCTTAAATTTAAGCTCTTTTAAGTTAAAGTTATGGGTATTAATATTGTGTAGCAGCTCTTATGAAAAAGCAAATGAAACTATAAATAAAATTGGAAAAAAAGAGCAGCGGTCATTTTTTGAAAAGACAATTTAGAATGTAAAAGTATCCTGTCATAAAAGAGGAGAGAAAATGCTTGGGTTGCTTGCTCATTAATAAAAGATAAACAAAGACAGCTAAGAACACATCAGGACACTCCCCAGTGAAATACGTGTGGTACACAGTAAACCAAGCTGTTCTTCAGGATGGCAGCAATGTAGCACATGCCTCAGATTGTAACTACTCGTGGACAGTTGCCAAGTCATTGTCATTTTACCTTCATTCACTTCACTTCACTTCCACTGCCAACACCCATGCCAGGTCTGGAGCCTCTGCTTGTTGCTCCCTTTTACGCTTCGAATCTGAGGTTCTTTCTCTCCCCGGCTTAGCTGCACAGTTCCTTAGATCCCAATAAATCTGTGATGCGACCTTTGGTATAACAATACAATGGATTTTAATAAAGTATCAACTCTCAAGATTTTTTTTCTCTGCATAATGAACAGTAATATGTGTAATATTTAGAGGGGTTATATCTGTTTTCTGCACTACTATTGTGTTATACTTTGAAATCTTCTGTTGCCTTTGGATGCTGCCCTGTCACTTCACAGGTGATCACTTCATCACAAATTTGTGCTACATTCTACTATATGTTGAAGCCAAGTATGTTAAATGGTTACTGAAACACACTGTTCATGTGGCTCGTAGTCACTCCATCATCCCTGCCTTCATCATCATTATCAAGTTGCGGAGAACCACTGCCAAGACATTTTATGTACAGAATAACGTGCTGTGATCCAAAGATTGGTTTCCTGAGAATGAATGCCACTGTAAGCCATTTTTCAAAGGGAATGTTTTTGTTTGTGCCTCTCAGTAGTTACAGATAGAGCCTGAGTGGAAGAATGGTCAGTGATCAATTTTTATGTTGAACCACAGATGTTGAACAAGTAGCTATGGCAACACCATGGAGGAAAATTATGGAGTAATACGCTGGAGAGAGAAATCTGATTGCTGCAGGTACCGCCTGACTTTGGCAAGCTATGTTCATGATGGCCACCAAGTGAAAAGACCACTTCCCCTCTGTACACCATCCATCATGAAAACTAGTAAATTGTGTATGTTATAAAAAATATATAATTGGCAAATCGTTGCATATGTTTAATGATATTAATAATGAATCTGAACTGTGCAAAAATAGATATTTTTTCATAAGCAGACATTTCGTCACTGGAGGAAAAGTACAGATATGACTAATAACATTAACGATGATCCACAGTTCCAGTGGATAAATGGTGGCGAGCTAGTGTGACATATCAAACTATCCTCAGGGAAGATGGCCTATCATCATGTGTCTCTGCATAATCAACTTTTTGAATTCAGATCATCAACTCCATTAAAGTATCAAGGCTTGGTCAGTGGCCCTAAGCTTTATGACGCTCTGGATACCCTACCTAGATACCATCTAGCTTCAGTTTTGGACATGTTAGGGATGATGTGTCAGTTTCTTCTCACTGTATGCATCGTGTGTATTTTCAAAATGTTAAGATTTACCATGGGAAACCATTAGCTGAAAGATGATGGATTTAACACCTTGAAGGGCTACTCATGTGATTAATAGAAAAATTGACTGTCGCTGGTTTGGAAATGAGCATCTTCGTATGGTATCACACGTTTGAGGATGAACAATCCTGCTAGCCCAGGTAAGAGTGCTCGTTGGCTTAGCTTTCTTTGGTGAACATAGGAAAGCACAGTGCAGAATGCTTGGCAGGACATGCTGTGTAAGGTCTTTGCGGACAGCTATAATGCAAATCTTAAACAATGACAGATGGTCCTTGATGCCTATGAGGGGAGCTAGGTTTGATAGCACAGGAGTGTGAGATCATTTGCATTGATTATGTCACACTCTTGTTATAGAGAGCCAATGCCTGAGAATTAACTTCAGTTCCGGAACTCTAATCATTTTTAACCACCTGCTGAAATGAAGGCAAGAGTGATCAATATAACTTCGACTGATTCCATGTGGGGGTCTCTCTCCTTCTTATCTCTGTCTCCAACACCATTGACAGATGAATTTAACAAGAGGGGCACTATCTGCCTCGCCAAGAATAGAACAGCTAAACTATCTGCGTCCTTGCTTGCATGGTTTCAGCAGTATTGATGAATATATCACAGCCTGTTCAGTCAGAAGGAACCAATCCTCCTCCTCCTCTTCTTTTTTTTTAATCACTGATTCAGTTACGTCTCTTGCCATGGAGCTGGGTGCAATGACCCAAGGTAAACTGCATTTTCACAAGCTGATTTGCGTGCTGTTGGAAGGAAATGCCCTCAATAAGAAATGCATTTATTCCATCTGATCTGCTTGAGGTCATGAGTGCTGCTACAGCTCAGTAATCAAGTTGTATGCAAGATGTGGTACAGCATGTAAACACATTACCTACAGCAAGATACTTTCCTTTTATTTACTTCAAATTATACTGTAGAAATAAGTGTAGAAACTTTTTACTCAACAGTAAGAGAAGACGACTAAGGCTTTGAGACTGTAGACTTCTGTTTTCATGTGCATCCAAACTATGATGCACAATTAATGCCTGCTTTATAAAAAAATGAGTGTGTTTAATTCTTTTCAGTCTGCCATAAACACATTGCCATGACTTTACCTGGTCTTGATGTCTCAGAGGACCTCAGACTGAGACATTTGATTGCACTTGAACAATGTTATGACACAAGCATTCAGTATCATGCTTCTATAATCCTACAGTTCTATTTGAAATCGAACTTGGAGCATCAGTGTCACACATTTAGTCTGTAAGGAAAAGAGTGATAAACAAGTATTTACTACCCAATTAATCATTTTTTTTACTTTAGCCTTTAGCTAATTCTACATGTCTTATCAAATGATAATGTCTATAACTAAATTTTTCACTTTTGTCATGGATAGTGAAAACCAAACACGTATGGACAGCTTTAACAAAGCAAAATGAAATTAATGGCTATTGCAACACTAAAAGCCAAGCTGGGGACAACAAGCTATACATTATCATAGCTGGTTAGGTGTGATTAACAAAGGGACTTTTCCTATAGTGGTGAGAACTGTTGTTTTTCAGTTGTCTATGTGTATGAATTATAAGGTTGTTGCTTTTAGATATTCGACTGCATACATTGTAATATGCATGCAGGAACAATTTTACTTCAACATTACAGTGCGTGTTTTGGAAGATGTGTTATGGTCTGTCATTCCAAAGGTTAACACAAATCAAGGGTGCTATTTACAAAATATTTAAATTGGATTGAATTTATTGAGAAAAATACATCCATTTTATGAAAAAAATGTGAATCATCCCAAATTATTTCATTATATATGTTTTGATGATGTCTTAAGCAATGCATTCATGCAGTTGTTTCATATTCTCTGTCAAATATATGTTTAATGCTGGTATTTATTTAACTCAAGACTTAACGCTAAGTAAAAGCACCTGGATGGTGCCGCAGTTTGTTTTCCTTAGGATTGATTAAGTGTGGTACATAGGTTAACAAGATCCCACTGCGGGAAATGATGAAGGACACTTATTAATATCACAGCATGTGCAGGCCTGGGGAAAAAAGAGCACTCTCTTTGTTTTTCCAAGCAGTGTGTCATCAGTGTGGAGGCTTATTTACCATGTATCCCTCAGGTTCTGTGACATTTTTGAATCAAACTTAACCCTTTCTCGTCTTCACACTTTTTTTTTCAGTGGTCTGAGTGGGAAGGAAAAAAAAAATTACAAGAAGCACTGAGTCAGTTACAAGCCATAACTGCAGCAGAGACATCAAGCATTTAGTGTAATTGTTTCCCTTCGCTGCCGTTGTTGGGCTGAAGTGAAATGATCCTGGGGCAGCATATTGTTATCATACATGTTAACATTGAGTAATTTGACCTTTCTCAATAGATTATAATGAGTATATATAATAATTGTAAATATGACCTCACTATGATCCCATTACATTTGTTACAACCATTACGGGTTTTAGCTTGCTAGCTTGAGTATGCAACACATAAAATGTAGGTTATTTGGTTAGGGGGTTACTGTTGACAGAATATGATTAGTTGATGGTGATAATATTATCCCCAGGGAGGTTTGTTTGTCCATGTGTATTTTCTTTTTATTGTTCTGATGGTGTGGAAACCAGGTCCATAAATCATATCTTGATGGGAAGAAAATAGTTTATAGGTTAGATACTAGAACATTCACTTAAACTTTGACTGTTATTGTTCTGATGAGAGCTGAGTTTTTTCCCCATTTAGAAAAATGTCATGAAGCTACATTAATGGATTTTTGACCACAAGGCACGGCAAACAAACATCAACAGAATCTAAGTGATACAGTACACAGTAATCGCATCTCACCAATTTCAACCACTATCTGCTCTCACATCCAGCATACACATTTTTATTCGACCTTGACGATCTTTTAGTTCTGGTTTGGCCTCCACTTTATATGGAACGTAAGTTTGTTAGATCAAAACACAACTGTCTGCTGCTGGTGAGAAACCAAAACCATCAGGAAAATCATATGTAATGTAAGATATGGCACATCTAACTAAAAAGCAAGGAATTGTATCTGTTTATGTTAAAGAATTAATATGTCCATATCATGAGCAACACTCGGTCACCACTCACACTTGCTGGTTATATTGCTGGGGACCAAATGATGTGACAGTGTCAAATTTGGTGCAAATTGGACTCGTTCAATATTAATCAATAGGCCTTTACAGTTGACTTTTGCTGCTAAACACTGGACATACTGACTTTACAAACAATGAGCAGTTCTCACATAAACACACTGGGAATTTGACTGTGCATTTGATTTAGTAAAGGATGATTATTAGTGTGAAAAACAGCAACCAGAGAAATAAAGTTCTGAGACATTCTGTGAAAACTAGCACCATCTGGATAAGCATCCATGAACATGTCTATTGTTTTCAGTATTTTAAATAAGTCATTTTCCATTGTTAAGCAAATTTAACATAGAGAGATATATCAATTTTCCCTTGACTAGTCTATCAATAAAAGAACAGGAAAAAAACAATTTATATTGCACACAATGAGGCATTGACATTTTTACTACAAACAGTTTCCTGCAGTATTGATTAACTTTCAATTTTTTTTAATTTTCCCCTCAAATTATATTTTATTTCTTTTTATTTTCCTGCAGAGGTAATTAGAGTAATGAGGAACAGTGGCTTTTAACACGAACAGGCAGCACAACTGTGTTTGGGCTGACAACCATTGCTACACAGAGATGTGTTGATGGCTGAACTGCAAACACTGGATTGGCAACCAAGCATAGGATTTTTAAGAGAAGCAAAGACAGACCGAAAAAGAAGGAAAAACGGAAGAGGAGGAGGGAGAAATAATCATTGGGAGAGGAATGTGCTATCCACAGGGGCCCCTGCTAATTGCCTCGCTCATGAGTTTGTGGGACGTGTTAGTCGGCTACTGGATCTGGATCCAGCTCTGCTGCCTCAGGGGTGTTGGCATCTCAGCTCACCAGACGACAGCTCAGTTTGACATGGATTTTTTTTCCTCTTCCTCCCAGCGATTGCAGCTTGCCTCTCCTAGAGGTATCCCCCCCTCCGTCAGAAGTGGCCTAGCTGTGATGGATTGGCATCCTGTGAGTGTCAAACTGCTTTATGGCTCTTTAATGAGGCGATCAGGCAGAGGGAGCATCCACTGCCACTGCAACTATTGGTGCTTAAATAGGAAATCAAAACAGGTGAAGTTTCATTATAGCTGCTGCTGTTAGTACTTGCCTTCAGTGGCCAAACTACTCCCACTCCAAAACAAACAAGCATACATGTTCAGTTAAAGTAAAACACAATATTTTCATATCTCAGTTTTCATGAGCTCTTATGTTAATAGTGTATAACGGACATCTCCCACTCAAGGGATTGATGTGAATTAAATTATTTCCAAAGCTTTAACATACACTGCATTAAATACTTTTGTCCCTGTTAAAATGTAAATCCATGTTGTACATTAACTCATTAAGTTTGTGGAAGCATTTTTGGCCATTTTGAGTCATCTTTCAAGACCCACAGTTACAGAATATTTTGTACCGTGACTCTGAAAACACAGAAAAGCTAAAATGAAAGACGAGATTATCTATTTCATTATGGAAAAACAGTTGCACCTTGCTCCATTCTTATTTTATTGGAAGTTGAATAGAGGCTAGTTTCACCAAAAAGGCTGTTTCTTTTCCTCAGACCAATTACTCTGCTCTATGATCCCAACGTCTCCAATTCGTGCTTCGATCACTATGGTTACTGATCGACAATCTCTATCATGTTCCGACTACGTATCCCAGAAGCCCAAAAATTACTCACAGGGTGCATAAGAGTGCCCCCTTGTGTCAGCTGCTGCTGCAAAAAAACCCACTTTGGCATATATACAGTATGTATACATCAGAGGCACTCAAGCGTTGGCTTTTAAACATATATATATACGCCAATAGCACTAAGTGAGTTAATATCTATTGCATAAATCAAAGCTAAAACAATTACACATGCAGGAAACAGATGTCTTCCCGGCTTCTATATTGCATTATTTCTGGAATTACATCATTAGTGAAACACCACAGAACAGGCAGCAGATAGCTTCATTAAATAATGATGTTACAGCTCACAACAATCTGTTGGTTAAATGTATTTTCCGCATTGACGGAACACCCACACATACAGTCAGCACATTGTGCACTAAGTAAAGCACTCACACCTGCCCTTTCTCACAAGCATACATGCCTGTGCAAATGTACCCTACACACACACACACACACACACACACTTAAAATGGAACAAAGTGAACCCTGTTGACAGAAATACTACAATTATGCATAAAAGAATATACAAAAGCAACCAATTATTCAAACTGTGCCAGCTGTCACAGCGATAATATGGCTGTGCATATGCTGTATCCCATCAATCAAAAAGTGCCCCATGTTTGCGTCGGCACAGAGCTGGAGTCTGGTGATTGGCGAAAATAATCTACCCTGACAAAATTAGTCACAACTCGAAAGCAAAAAATAGGTCTGTGTGTTGAAAACAGCAAATCTCACTGGAATGTACTGAGTACATTTAGAATTTAAAACTGTACTGTGAAGGTTTTCTCATTGCCACCAAGCTGAGCGAAAGACAGTTAAAAGTTGAACTGAACTGAACATGAACTCTGAGATTCTCATTAGTGTCCTTAGTAAACATCACATTTCTCCTGCATAAAATGAGTATGTCACAAACAATAAACTGGCTACCCTATTTTCACCGGTTTATCAAACTTCCACTTCCACTAAGGAACAAATTTCAAAATTAAAAAGTCACATCAACACCATGTGTCAATCAGTGAAATAGCACCTCCTCAGGTGTAACTAGAGAGTTGGATAATGAATATACAGTATATTTTATTGGGCTGTTGAAATTAACATTTCAATGCGGATTAATCCATCATCATAATTAATCTGATTAAAAATTTCAATTCAATGAACCCATCTGAATGTCTCCGACAACAGAGAGCAATGGACATTAGATGGTTTTAATACAAAAGCTGCATCGTCACTCACAGACAGTATGTATATACATACATTATATATGTATACATATAAATTATTCATATATACACAAAAAATTACACACACACAAGCACATTTTGTCTAAATGCCATTGCTTTTCCATTTTGCCTTGAACATACAGAGTTTTCAGAATGGAAATACTGCTCTTCTTCCAAAGAAATGTGTCCCAGAAATTGCTTGCGAACAGAACCAATTTTCTGCCGCTTTAACACTCAGAAAATCATTTTAATTGAGGAATACAGCTGATCCCAGACCGCTCCAATCAGATGAAGGCCATTATTATTAATTCTTCTATCATTAATGACATAATAAAACAGTATATGGTAATGACATGAAACCCATGTATTTTTCAACACAAACACATCACCAACAATTGAGCGATTGAGGCATACTTGTGTATTTGATGGATTTCTTGTGTTCGAATCATAATTACACCTCTGAGAATTCTCTTTACCATGCATCAGTGTGATCTCTACATTGAATACTAACTCTTGGTAGTAGAAAAATAAGGCTCTATGGAATCCTGTCCACAGTTTGTTGTTAACCTAAACCAATCCTTTTAATTAATAGCATTTTTTTTAACTGTTCAGGACACATTTTTGTAATTCATTCCATTGTGCTTGAAGCATTTTATATCTTGTATATCATTTTATATATCATTTTATATCTTGTATAAAACAAGGGGATAAAGGAACAAATGGTGTTTCTACTTATTAAGGAAACAATTGTAGAATTCAGTCCTGTCATTCCTGAACCGCTTGTTTGAGCAGGTTGTTTGAGACCAACTGAAATAAGCCCAAGCACCTGGACCATTAATTTTTAATTTAGTATTGTCCGCGATAAGTATGACTGCACATCGGTAGCGAAGAACACTCACTTTGGCAGTAAAGGGACTGTGATGGGATGGCCTCGCTATCCAGTCTGTTTTGTAAACAAAATGTTGTTTCCACAGAATATCCAACTTCAGTTGAATAATGCTGGCATACAGTTTCACACAAACATCAGCTGAACTTGACAAACTCAGCTAACCAAGCTAAGCTGACTGACTTGCCACAGCTGATAACTGGTGCCCAAACGTTCCAGGTAAAACTAGCGCTTGCACATGCGAGTTGAAGACATTATGATGATCCTGACAGCTCAACAGGCAACAACTGCAGCAGTGAATTTATTTATATTCAGCAGGCCGGATGTGAAACATTAAGAGGCCATTGGTGATCACTGATCTGCATCATGTCTGTTTCATTGCTGTCCAATCAGAAGAAATACGTGGCCAAGCCCATCCTGCAAGTACCTGGCAGCTGGGATGTGTTGTCAAGAAATAGTCAGACCCTCTCAAGGTGATCAGGATCAGAGTTGCTCATGGTGCACATCACTTTTAACTCTTTGAGTGCCATTGAGGTAATATGACGTCATTCAAAATCCGACGCTTGAGTGCCATTGACGTAATACTATGTCAAAGTGTTTTTTTTATTTTTTTTATTTTATTTTTTTTTGCAGCTGGTCGCTGATCAAGGTCTGCTGCAGCCTGTGAGTAAATGTTGGGGCTTCTGTGATTTGTAGCCGGGACATAAAGAGTTAATATGCGCCACAGCGACCAAAGCAGAAAGTGGAGACGATCGCATTCAGAGAGCAAAACAAAGGGATTCTGTACACAAAGTGGCGATTTTGGTGAAAGTGGCCTCTACTCTCCTCCAGATAAAACAAGAATGGAACAAGGTAAAAACAAACTTTTTTTTTCATTATAAATAGTGTAACTCTTCTTTCATGAGCTTGAGCTTGAGCTTTTCTGTGTTTTCAGAGACATGGTAAAAAATATGCTGTGTCTTAAAATATGACTGAAAAATGGGCAAAAAAGCTGGCACAAGGCACTTTCGATTTTAAAAAATGGCTGGCACTCAAAGAGTTAAAGAGTTCAGTGTGGTCACTCCTTGCTTGCTCAGAGGTTTTGAATCACTGCCCACAGCTCAGAGTTTCTTCAGCAGTTCTAATCTTGTTCGATGCTATTTCACAGCTGTTTCCTCGGTTTGAAAAGTAGCCCAATCAAAGCAAAGTAGGTAGAACTGAAAATGGGAAGAAGAGTCTGTTCTTGTGAGCCAGTTAAAAAACAACAACATAAAATGTGGGGTAGTGTCCCTTGAGGTAGCTGGAAGTAATCTAGAGTTTTGCAGAACCCATTATCAGCATTATTAGCCTAGCAATAACGCTACATGACATTTCCTCAAGCATTTTCCCAGCACACAAGTGCCACTGTAAATATTTCAAATACTTTGCTATAGCTACCTCTCCCATCGTAACTGAAGTTTTGACGGGGTCAGTTTCAGCCAAACGCTGTGTTACATGCAAAGCAAACCCATAACCTTATTGCTACAGTGACTCTGACACATACTGTACTCTTTCACTCCACAGAAAAACCTCCCTAAAAAGCAAAGAGGTGATGGTGATTATGAAACATGGAGAGTTGGTTTGAAATGAGTCATATCCCTTGCCCTGTCCAAATGGAACAGAATGGATATCTCCAAAAGTGCAGGCACTGTCTGCCATGACACCAGTGCATTTAAAGCATTTTGATTGCTATTTGTCAATGATTTAGATTCTAATCCCTCTGTGTGGCCATCAGAGACTGACTGTTGGAGGCTGTGGGCAGCATTAAAAAGGTCCCCAGGACAATGATTTATCAGCACGGTGCATCTGTAAAAGCCAAAGCTGAATTAACAAAATCCTCTCCTCTGTGGTGTCTTCAGTAGTCAAAATAAAGAGGCCTGTACCTAAAACATTGGATTTTTGGATTCAATTTAGTCCATATTATTAAAATTCATTATTTACATGTCTTGGAAATATGAACCTTTTCTTGTGCTTTCAATGAGATATTGTGGCCTTTATCAGAATATAAAGCTTGCTCAGTTGTCATGGAAAAGGGTCCGCTGTTTTTTTTTTTTTTCAGGATCTTTTTTTTGGTATTTTTTATCTCCAAATCAGTTGTTTACCATTAGCTGTAGATTGATCGAGAAACCTGCTGCTTCTTACTTTCCAGTATCACTTGGAGAGAATAGTTATTATGAAGTATATCATTTAATAATAAAGTATTTTAATTTCTGGACCAAATTTGATCTCAAGTAAAATGGTTTGTTGAAAACACTTTGTATATTGCCAATGGGCAGTTTGAACTAATGATTCTGTTATATTATGTCTGATAAAAAGCAATTATGGCATCTCTGCAATACTTTAAAATCTGTATATTGGACAATGGCTCGGCAGCACTCTGTTATTACAGGGATGAGCCCTCCAACCAAGCATATTTCCAATCCAAATGTCAGCTTTGATTAATCACCTCAGTGAGAGCTGTCCACCATCTCATGCATCTGCCAAGACCCAGCTCCACCATGCCGCATACCAACAGACTCGAAATAAGGCCACATCCACAGGCAGATCAGGACTGAGAAATTACAGTGCAGGCTTCAGTACAGTGAGAGGATATTGGAAGAGTGGCATCAAAGAGTTTCATCAAATTGGATAATTTTGTGAAGATATCAAATGATCTGGGAGTCTAAATTGAATTAGTAAAAGGCATGATATTTCCGCAGATTGATTGACATTTCTGTCTTTTGTGATGTCTCAATAAATGTCTATCATTTTTCAATCATATTACAAATTGAAAATCGGAATGATAACAAGCTATTTTTAGCTTCACTGCTTTAAAGTGCTTTCATTGAAGAAATCTTGACAGTTAAAGATTCCGCTCAGTAGATTGAATTCCAATATTAATAAAAATAAAACAGTGAGGTTTGAAGATACTTAATCTGTTAAACATGTCTTCCAAAAGTGATTTGTTTGTGAATTATCTTCTTTATTATGATCATTATGAATATGATTTTATTACTGATAACTGAAACAATATTGTGATCACTCCATCATTCAGGGAGGTTGCTGATTCATGAAACATAACTGTCAGATTAAGTTATTATTATATATATTGGGTGTGAAAAAAGTACAGTTGCTAGGAGTTTATTTTCTCAGTTTGAAAAATACGCTCTGTAATTTGAACAACGTGTTTTTACAGCAAATATTCTGTCAAAATTTTAAAGTTCATCTTCATTTTGTCTTCCAAACAAATATGACTAATCTGCAATCTTTGTTTACAACTTTTCTGACTGCATGACAAAAACAAGTTCGAACAAGATGTACTTATTATTTAAAGAAGGGGCATCAGTTGCCTTTCAATCATTTACATCTCAGCTCCTCAATTTCACCTCAGATTGTTCTACCTATATGCAATTTCATCCTCTCATTGACTGTATGTGACTATCACTTTCTGAAACCCTTTTACACCTCTGCATTTTTGTGAAATGTAGGCATCTACTATTACATATAGACATGAGTGTATTGTATCAAAGGTTTATTCAAGAAAAAAAAAAAACAACTATGCTCAACACAAGTTTGCAGTAAAAGAGCTGATAGTGCATCAAAAACTTTGCAATCTAAATTAGATTCTGTACTCTCATCTCCATGAAAGAAAAATCTCAATGGATCCTCCTGCATTCTACCTGGACATTCTCAACAGTTGTAGAAGTGAAGTAACAAAGTTAAGGTTTAAAACTATAATGTGACAATCATACCTATGTAGAGTGAAGAGGTTCTTATACATTCACAGGTAATTGTAGAGCTAATTATTGTCGACGATAACAGATGGTGCAATAGAGTTGAAGCTGATTAAGAAAATCCCCTGGCAAAGTTCCTGGAATGTTCATTTATGTTAAAATTACTGAGTATTTCAGCCACCAGGTTTTGTGGATGTTTATTTAGCATTTTGCAATAACACGGAATGATAAAGCCATAAATATGAAACTAGTTAACATGAGTAGGGCAGAAATACTTGCAGAGTGCATTTCAAGACACACCTCTACATACTCTCTCTCTCTCTCTATATATATATATATATATATATATATATATATAAATATATATATCTATATATGTGTGTGTGTGTGTGTGTGTATAAATATATGTATATATACGTATATATGTATATATATATGTATGTATATATATATATATATATATATATATATATGTGTGTGTGTAGGCAGACATGTTATGGATTGCAAAAGTATACAATAATAATAATAAAATAATAATAAAATACACATCACAGACACACAACACATCAAGGCAAGGCATGTTAAGTCACTGTTTATATATATTTAACAACACAAATGCAATGCCAGTACAGTATTTCAATCTGATGGATGGGTCGCAAGAGCCCAACATCGCTGTAATTCATACAGTGAGCAGACCCAGGGTGTAAAACAACAGAATTAACTTTCCTTTTTCATAAGCATTTGTTCAGATGATGCTGTGATGAAACATTTCAAACAGCTCCAAAGAGTACCAGAAGTTACTTTTTAATTACTGCAAAACAATACACCCCCATATGTCCTTTTTGATTACCACTTCTTTGGCCTCTCTAATGTTGAAAAAGCCTTAAAGACTTAATGGACTGTGGTGGTACAAGTGATCCATTAATGGAAATTGACGTTTTGTCTCTTCTGTCAAGTTGGCACAATGCTTGCTGCAACATGGTAAATCTAAATAAAAAAGAAACAAGAAACAGTTGACACAAAAACTTATTTTTTCATCCGTGACATGAAGTGTTTGAATGTTTCTTTACTGTGTACTTTCTGCTCTTGAATATTAAAGCTTGTCTTCAAGAGTGTTGTATCAAGATAAAAGGGGGGCATTGCTCTTCAAAATAGAAGCACTGTTTCAGTCAACTTGTGACAAAGAGGAATCCAAACACTAAAAGAACGTCTGTTGATGCTGTTTGACTGTGCATTCATGTCGCAGTCCTCTCTCTGCACTTAAAGTCCTAAAATACATCAGAAACTCTCAGAGGCCCAGATCAATCAAGCCCACCAAAGTGCCCACATTTGATACATCCCCATCCAGTCCCACTTTTCTCACTGTGTCTCACTAGCTGAGCAGCATGTAAATGTTTAAAACCCTTACACATTAACTAGCTGCAGCATTTTGCACTTCATGATCTGAGGGTGTTATTAAACTTCTCAATTAGCTTCTAATTAAGACTCCTGAAGCAGCTGAAGCAGGATGGAGAAGTAGGTCAGGACAAAAACATTACAGCCTGGTCACACTCAGTGGATGCACCAATTAAAATGTTTGGGTCATGGAACCATTTAATTCTGTGGACAATAACCTCAGGGTTGTGTCAGTGACAATGACTCAAGTCATGTCAAATGCGATGGCTTCAAATAACTGAAAATATACACATTTAAAGAGGAGATGAGAAGAAGTGGACACATTAAGAAGTGCTTCACACAAGATTCACTATTGATAGGTGAAAATTTCACATTTGTACTCCACACAAATTACATGTTTGTGTCAAAAATTGTGGAGACTCATGAGTGCCCATTGAATCCATTTGCATTTGTATATTTCATTAGAGTTCAAGGTATTGGTTTTAAAATCACCATGCAAGTATATCCTCGCCAACATTTACTGTAATTTTGCAGCGTTATTTAGTATTGAACTACACAAGCAAATTCAGCTTGAATCCTCCCTTCCAGCATGCCTAAAAATGCAACAGAGGAGTCGGGGGGCAAATGACTGTATGAGGTGTAGCCTTGTGGTTAAATTGTTAACCCAGACTCTGTCATGTAGCTACAACCAGCATATCTGAAGAACACACACACACAATACAAACCCTCTGTCTGTCATTCAGCTGGTTTCCATATTTTCTGTCGTGCATTTCTGACAGCTGAAAAAATTAGAATTTTCCCCCGAGCAGCAGTGCGGCAAGAATACCACAGTCCCAAGCAGTGTTTATTGTAATGGTGACATTTGTACCATCAGCCCTTGTATTGAGAATGAAAAAGCATCAATAATCATGCTTTTTCTGTGGCTCTCTCTTTTTTGTTTGTGTTGACTCTTCTCTCCCGATCGAGATGGGCCGGAGCCCTGGGATCTGCTATCGCACGTTTCAGATCATACAGTGTGACAGGGCAAACATCTCCTTGCAGTCTGCACAAAATGCACAGCCTTGGATAACCGCGTCTTAAGTGAAATGCCAAAATGTTACAGAAAGATACATTGGAGGTCATGGTAAAGTATTGCCCTCTTTTTTTCAGAGTGGATCGTATCAAGCTATGATATGTGTTCTGACTCTCATAAATCATTCGGTACAACATTATTCTCCTTGGAGACTGGCAGGGAGTGATTCTCTTTCTCACTCACACACACACACACTTACGGCTGAGAGCTGAATTATAATGTGGTTGTTTATGACATTCAAATATATTTCAAGATGTGGTGACGGTCAAATGTCAAGTGGAGTTAGGTGAATACTAGATGAAAGCAAAATTTGTGTATCAGAGCAGCTAAAAGGCAAAATTGAAGAAAGAAAATGTACAGTTTTTCAGCATTGATTCAGTATTTGTCTGGTAAACAAAGAAATAAAACTATGTGTCTGCACAATGTTGTAAAGCTGAGCCACATGTCCTCAGTCTAGATTGTTGCAGCTGAAAGAGACAGAGGGTCCAACTGAATCTGTGGTTTTATACCTGGAAACAATAGCAACCATACTGTGTCTTTGCTTCATATATTTGAAGGAAGAAATGCAGACATTAAAAGTCTATCATGTGTCCGCTTATCCTGATGTCACAGGAAGACAAGAAACCAAAAAAAAAAAATAACAGCCACTGTATCTGTCTGTCTTTTTCACAATGACTGACCCTTCTGATAGTATGTCACACTTTAAATTAAGTATTATGGCAAATATTTAATCTAGCTACTGTAAATATGTTATCGGCATCGGCAGCAACTGAGTCTTTTGACTGGATTCCTTTCAGACTCCAACATGCTGGTCAATTTAAAAATAAATAATTAAAAAAGAAAACCATGTTAGGAAGTCATAAAGAATCCAAAAGAAAGCTGAAGCTACTTTTCATGTGACATTTATGTACCATGTCGTGACTTTTGACATATAAATATGTATTAATGTATATTAGATATTATATATTTTATACTGTTATATATATATATATATATATATATATATATATATATATACACGTGTGTGTGTATATATATATATATATATATATATATATATATATGTTATAATTACATATAACATTTCTGTGCAATAAAGGGTATCAAACGCACAATAATTTAATTCCTGCAATGTGCAATAACTTTATTGTAGCAATAACGGTGCCTTATTACTGTAAATGGTAGCTCATTATGTCTTTTCGACTTTATCTTTTTTTAAGTTTGACTATTTTTCACATTTCACTAAGCAACAAGTGGAGCAGCGCTCCTAATTTCGTTGTATGTACTGTCATATAATGACAATAAAGGCTTTTCATTTGATTTGACAACTACGGAAACAGCACCATTGAAGGTAACAAAACCATTCAGTGAGTTTTAGCTGGGAAAAATGGATAACACAATGTCACATAAGAACAAAACGATGTCAGATATGACTAACTTAACTCCAACAACAGTGTTCTAGTTGAAAGTCTGGTTTGTTCAAGTGTAGAATTTTCTCTCCGATGTGTTTGCTTTACAGTCAGTACAGTGTACATAATACACGATGTGCCACGAGCAAACAAAGGCCCTGTTATTGCACACAAAATGACTTATAAATTAACCTGTCATGCATGCACCAATTGGTGAGACTGGACTGATTCAATAAATTCTGCAGATATGAATTCTGTATATATCTCAAGTACAACTTTTAATCTACTAAAGTACAAATTGTTTCAATCCAAGCTTATTCTTGGATCTGACCAATTAAGTATTTTTTTTCTCATCTCCTTTCAATTGACTGAAAACACACAAGATGCATCAAATGAGATGAGGCCATCACCTCATTTATTCGTTTTCTACAAGTCACTTATGTAGACAATGGGAGCATTGCCGGTAGCGAGGGGAATAAATCTAAAGAAATGTGTGAACTTTGATTTAGAGGTGGTGGAAAGATGCTGTGTGACAAACAGTGACCTCTAATAATTTTATTGTCTTCTGTACTGCACCTTGTTGAGCAGAAGAAGCAGTGAACTGAACATACCAACATAATTCATTATCACAACATAATTTAAAAAAATTGCAAATAATATAACAAAAAACAGTTAATTATATTGATCCTATTAACATATTTCCAAAAACTGGATCTTCAGAAACTTCAAAAACAGTTTCTTTTGCTCCAAAAACAGCTTTTTAAAACACGTATAACTCAATTAAAACAAACCCAAACTGCTACTTTGATCTCGTCTTTAATGAAAAAATTTAGTGGAGATCTAATTAATTCACGAAATATAATTGTAAAAACATATGAATGTTCTTTTACTAACAGACACTGACAATTTGGGTGAACTGAATATGACATTAAGTGTTTTTTTTTTCCTTGTTACATTTACAGCCACAGTTAAATGAGTCCTTGCTTCACCTAAAACCCAAACGGTGCGACAGTATAAGCTCACAGTACTGAGTAGGATCTGTTCATGAGTGTTTCAGGAAAAGCCGACAGAATTCCACAGAACAGACTCCACTTTATGCTGCGCTTCTTTGAGCAAGTGGGTGACACAAGCACAAATCGTGCTAATCCTTGACACACTTTCCTGCACTGCTTGTTACTGTCATACCCTGTACCTCACCTTTCTCCCTCCAGGTGCAATCAATTCCATGGTAAAACTACCAAATTGGTGCAGGTGAGAGAAAGTAAAAACCCATGACCACAAGCCCTGTTATCCACCACATGCCGTGTTTTTCTATTATTATTTCCCTAGACAGTTATTCATTAGCACTGTCACCTCACAGCAAGAAACTACCAGGTTCGAATCCACGGCCCGGGGCCTTTCTGTGTGGAGTTTGCATGTTCTCCGGGTACTCCGGCTTCCTCCCACCATCCAAAGACATGCATGGGGATTAGGTTAATTGGCTAATTTAAATTGTCTGTAGATGTGAATGTGAGTGTGAGTGGTTGTCTGTCATGCCATGTGCCCAGTGATGAACTGGCGACTTGTTCAGGGTGTACCCTGCCTTTCGCCCTAAGACAGCTGGGTTAGGCTCCAGCCACCCTATGTGATGATAAGCGATAGATGATGGATGGATGGATAGACATTTATTCAATATTCAGCACTACAACTGTGGTTGTAAAATGTCTCAGGTTCATGTTAAAATGGAGAACCATTAATTATGCATTGTTGCCGAGTTAGTTTTACTCATGTTATTATTAATAAATGCTAGTTATGGTGCAAGTAATGGGAAAGACTGCAGAGCTGAGTGTAGCTGTGAAGTCCCCTGTTGTGTGATTTGGCCCAGTAGATTACCACACATGAACAGAACCACTATGGCCCAGCATGGGGCTTGCAACTTGCCCTTAAAGCAGGAAACCAACAGATTAGCCTTACAGGGCCAGTTCTGTTGAACCATAATGGAGAAAATAGCTGCGGCCAGAGGGAGCAATTCCAACTGTTGCACTTTTTTCCTTCTTCGTATTAACTTACCACAGCAAGTTGCTTCAGTGGTAAAGTGTAGTGTAGTTTTGTAGGGCTATATATGATTTTGATTAATGGGCAAATTTAGCAGAAGTATTTCAAAAATTAAAAAGAAGTAAAAAAAAACATGCATGTCTGTTGCATTTACATATTTAACATTTACAGTTGATTTTGTAATGTGGAACACGGAAGTGGGAGATGGAATGTGACTGTAAATGTCAGAATGTAAATGAAACAATTTTCATCTGACCTGTGTGAAGAAAAGAGAAGTGAGATTAAAACTAATAATACCAAATAAAACCAGTAGAAAGTCATGTTCCTTTTTAAATGGACACTGAACAAAGACCTGCCAATTTCTGATTTCTAATGAAAAGTGTTTTTTTCCCCTTTCTTATACATCATTGAGCACCAGGAAACCAATGAAAATAACCTGCTCATTGTTTCCAGCAGGAAAAATATCCTCACAGCTGAGCAGAGAACAGGTCAAAGCCCTGAGAGAGAGATTGGATCTAAATTGCTCCAATCTTGGTGTTAGATAACAGCTGAGGGACCCCCACTGCTGCTGCTGCACGGCGCCACATCACCAGGTGCAGTAATGAGAGGGCCACAGGTTCGCTCTTCATTACTTAGTCTTTTAAAATGTTGCCCTTTTGAGTGCCTTTTACCAGAATGGTCACCCCTCCTAAACAAAAAAAACAGCAAAGGCCCCTCCAGAGCCTCTTAATAAGCCGTGGGTGTTGTGGAGGTTAATCTGTATTGTTCGAGCTGATGCCAGAAGAGGGGTGGATCTCCTCTGATCCCCTCCATGTGCTGATAGCCGCCCCCTAACAGGCAACAAACATCCCATGGCACGTTTTGTTTACGTAGCCCTGCCGCGGGACTCTGTTGTTGTGCTTGTGTCATGGACACAGAGATAACCTCTCTCCAACAAGGAGTTTAATTGCCTGCCCCCTGTGTTGGCAGGATCAGAAGAGAGGAGGAGGAGGAAGGCGCAGGTGCAATCTCTCTTATGGGGCCAAGTCTAACTGAAAGTCCACTAATATGACTGCAATGCAAGAAAAATTCAATATGTACTAGAATTATTTTTGAAAGAAAGGAGCATTAATTGAGTTCAGCTGACAGAGGGTTGAAGGTTTTACAACTCCTCCTCTGAAACTACCAATTCTATGCTGAGTGCAACAGCTTTGTAAGATACACAGGACGAAAAAAAAAAAAAAATGTAAATCACTTCCACAGAAAAAGTCACCTTGTTTCAGGGAAAGGGTCATGCAGTAAATAATGTGGGTGGTGCTGATCCCTGACCCAGCTGCCATGGTTTGAATACAATTTTTAAATGATTATTCTAAACATTTCTGGACTATTGGATGAATAATAACACAGTATCACAAGAGGCCGAAAGTGACAACCACCGGGTTGCCTTGAAGTGAACTTGGTGTATCTTTCAGCAATTTACAGCACATTTAACCTTCACTGGTGTAGAGGTTTGAATGAATGCCCAATCAAGTTCAAATCAGTCAAAACTTTGTGAAGAACCTGTGTGGAAATGTGTCACATTGAAAATATAACTAATACTTGTTTCAGCTAGTACAAAGCAAAACGACACATTCTCATACATGCATGGTGGAATGCATCTGAACAAGGGGGTCATCATTTCAAAGCACATGCAGGAGTTGGGGCATATATGTAATGAAACAGCCTACTTTATTGATGCATGAGTATTAAGTAGTTAGAGAAGACTTTTTAAGAATAAAAAAATGCAGTCATAAAAAAATATTACATATATTATATTATTATTATATATTATATCATATTATATCTGAAAGTTACTAGTGCCAATGTTATTTTATTGTTTCTGCTGCTCCATTATTGTGCGCTACATGATTTGGGGGGCTTGAAGTCCTATAGCAATGAATAAAAGTTCAGCTAAGGTAAAAAGACAGGAACATACTTTATTTTACAGTTAAATGGAAATATAAATCAGTGATATCATTGCAATTGGGTTGAAAATGGCATACATACGCACAGCATTCACATTTAATCAAACATAATGTTGTTTTTTTAAATAATGATCATCAAAACTCAAATTAACTTGCATGCATTTGTAAAGAATGTTTGAGCTTGAGCAGTGCGAGTTCACCATGAGCTCATTTGTTGAATGTCGTTAGCTTACTATGTTCACCTCCCCATGCAAATAGAGTGCATTAATCATGGGCTGTGTTTTGCATAAAGGAACAACCAAGTGCAAACTATTGCCTGTAAAATACAGCGTGTTGGAAATAATTTCAACCTCTTCTAATCTCTGACTAATATTGTTAGCATGTCAGACATTTATAGTGGGCCTCAAGGACTCCTTGTGAAAGTGTTTCCTGAAGATCAAAGCAACGCAGGTGCTGTTTACTGACAACATGTGTTCGGCTGTACTTTGATACTTTCTAGATTAAAGTAGAGCTTGTTGAACCTGAGTACATACCTTTATTAACATAATTATCTCATTGAAGATGGTAATCATATCTATTTCACGATACAATTTTTCCCATTATAATATAATGACTAATTAAAGAGAATTAAAGTGAACACCATGCATCCTATGGGACTCTTCAAGCATAGATAGGTGAAGAATAGATTTGTCTTCCAGTCTCTTTAGTTGAAATTAACATATTGCCTTTGATTGCATCACCACATTGGGTCTTTGTACTCCTCTGCTGCATAGTCTAACACACTTGCGTACAGTATGTTACCTAAGCATAATGTCTCAGATCTTTATTTAGTGTCCAATGCTGTCAGCGATGGTTAATTCTGGAGTTAAAGTGTCCCACATTGTTCATGTACAGTACACTGATCACACATAATATTATGAGCACCTGCCTAATATTGTGATGCCACTCCCCAGCAACAAACTGTGATGCACTGTGTAGTCTGACACCTTTCTATCAGAATCAGCAAAAACATCTTTGGTAATTTGAGCTATAGTCACTTGTCTGTTGGTTCAGACCACCAGTACCAGCCTTCACTGCCCACCTGCATCAATGATCCTTGTCCTATCATGACCCTGTCTCTGGTTCACTACTGGTCCAAGGAAGGACCACTTTTGATAGATCCTGACCACTGCAGACCAGGAACACCCCACAAGAGCTGCAGTTCTGGAGATGCTCTGACCCAGTCCTCCAGACATCACTGACTAAGTTTACATGCAGTCATTATCCCTTTCTTAACCGGAATATTAGCAATAACCCGGTTGCACACGGCCATGTAAACACAAATAACCCTTTTGAAAAACCGGAATATGCCCATATTCCGTTTTTTAAAAACCCAAATATGACCCCTGGGTTGCTCCTTTTCTAACCCGAATATTTGGTCATGTATACGCCTATCCAGATATCCCCATCGAAAGGAACATTAATTTGTATTCTGCGCATGTTCTAGTCACAAGCAATATTGGTCTTTTGAGTTCAGGAACTACTTCAACATGGCGAAACGAAAGACAGTGCCACACTTTTGGAGCGAGGAGGAAACAGACCAGCTCATAAGGGTGGTGAAAGAGATGAATATTGTCTTTTGTAGACGGTAGAAAGTACCGGGATAGCAAAATATAGGTGAGCGAAAAGTTACGTGAAGCAGGGTTTGTACAAATGCCAGACCAGATTAAGCACTGCTGGAAGACGCTGAAAAAGGCATACTACAGGGCTGCTACACTGCTACCGGCCTCGGGCTGTTGATTATCCACTGTGCTGCTGCTGTTGTTTTTAGATACAGGAAGAAGAAATGGAAATGACTTTCTCCATGTGTCACTGTTTTGATCGGGATATCCCAATTGGTTGCAATTACCATGTATACAAGAATAACTGTGTTTGCTCACGCATGTAAACGGGTTATTCCGAATGTTTCAGAAACCGGAATATTGATCTTAACCTGAATATTGACTGCATGTAAACATAGTCTCTGTTTGATACTTGTAAGACTTTCCTGTCTTTCCTGCTTCTAGCACGTCAACTCTGACAACAAAATGTTCATTTGTTACCTTATATTTTCCAGGTGCCATGATGAAGAGATAATCAGTGTTATTCACTACCTGTAAATGCACTAAAAGCGTGAAAGCAGTTCCAAAGAGTATAAAACGAGGTTGTTGAAGATTAAGTATGGAAGTCGCATTATGTAGACCAGTCCTTCACAGCTGGGACTCTTTTAAACATGGAAGGACATGGTAATACCCTATAAAGTTGTCTATAATCTTCACCTTTATGGCGTTAAATGTCAAACTCTAAGGACTCTTCAGTGAAGGCTAAAGTCAAGGTGAATGTGATCTTAAGTCATAAGGTTTAATAGCTGCTTGGCGCTGCACAGCTGTGTGGCTGTTCTCGGGTGTCCTAGAGGATCTGAAAGTCAGAAGCTTTTGGTCATAGAGATTTTTATGAAATCAAAACACATTTTTGATACTATTTACAAACTGTATTTTTTCGGGGTTAGCCATTAAATGCATTCAGTAATTGCTTCTTTATAGAGCAATATTGAGCTTTAATTGCATGGTCAACCATTCTTATACTGGTTTCTGTTTCCTTACTATGTACGAGTGATTCACAGGAAGATATCAATGAGGTAAAATTGCAGTTTACTGAAAAAAAAAAGAAAATTAGTTACCGGTTTCTGTACGATTTCAAAATCAATGAGCTGACTGTCAAACCTTTGTTCGTAGATTAAAGGTCTGTGTGGCAGCCTTGATCCATCTCACTTACCTTGCAAAGAACTGAGACAGTTAAGGTAGTTTTATGTAAATGTCCTCTACTGAGGAGGTGAGGTACTGTAAACACACTCTTCCCTCGAGGTCGTGAATGACTTAGCCAAACAGCAGACCAGAACTCAATGATGCCTGAAAGCATCCACCCATTAAAACTAGCATTTCTTCCCATTTAGTCCATTGCCACCTGGGAAACTTACATGCTCGTAAGGAAGTGATTTAAACACCAGTGAGTGGAAGTACTGGCTCTTACAGAGTTACCTCTTACCACCTGAGTGGTCCAAAGGAGCTGTAGTAAATGGAAAAAAAATACCATCTCCTAAACACACGAGCATTTTTTAGATATATTGAGTTTCTGTAATCTGATTTGCCATCCCATTGTTCCAGTGTGCAGGGTGGAGCTATCCAACTGATACTGCCATCATGACAGAAATAGACAGGATTAGTCAATAACCATGCAATTTTGGTCTTCCATCCCCCATCTAGTGAAAAAAGAACTCCATTAACAGTCAGTGGGATATTCAAAATAATCTTCCCAATTTTCTTCTGGTTTGTCCAGATTGGTGGAGCTAATACCCAAATAGCATTGTTGTTTCCTGCTGTATGCATCTCACAACAACTGTGTTCACCGGATAATCGAGATCAATAGTCCAGCACCTGCAACATTGCCTTTGTAATCATTGATTTGGTTGTTCTGAATGTCGTACTGATGAAAACCACAAAGTTCTTGTTTAGTGTTGGAAGAAGTTAAGGATGGGAACACTGCGAACATACACAACACAAACCCCTGTTTGTGCGTGGATGTGTATGTCTCCATGTGTACTGGTGAAGATGTGGCAAGAGGTTATGTGCATTTCATGCGTAATGGAACTTCTGCAAAACACGGAGGTCACTCTGAACTGTATTGCAAAATGCAGTTTATTTCAGAGAACATTTTCTCCCCATTGATCGTCTTCTCAACACCAATGGATAGGCTTGTTAGTCTTGCCGTTTGGCATGATTTGCTATTCCTACCATCCCTGTATATCAAAGCTCTCCTTTTCTTTCTGTTTGACTTAGCAGACTCATCCTTAAGGATGTGGAGTATTGATCTGTTGTCTGATCTTTCATGGAGTGCACTCAATTCCAGGTTGATAGACTCCTGTTGTATTCCCAGGGACCAAACCAACTAACAGAAAAGGAACAGGAGGTGTGATGTGAGAGAATGCACCAAACTACATGGGTTGGTAAAAGGGAGGTTAAGTCCTTTTCCTGTTTTACCACAGTTGTAACGTAAATCCCACACAGTTACAGTTAGAGAGTCTGTGGGACTTTCTGAATTGTCTAAATGGCGAATGAGAAGCACACTTGACTGCTTTGACATACTGATGTAATAAAGGATTCAGTGCAGTGATTATAACCCTTCAGGAAACAATTTATATGGATTTTTAATGCACAAAGTGTAATTTTCAGTGTTTGATGATTCATGTAATATATGTTAACAGCTGTACTGCCTCTTGCTCAATTCTCAGCCAGTTCTCACTAGCTGAGGAGGTGTAACCCTGTTGAAATGGTAAGCTCCTATCAGCTGAGCACCACTCACTTTTTAATGGCTGTTATTGTTCACATTGTCGTCTGTATTAATTAAAAGTAAAGATCTATCCAATATCTCAGCAGTAAAAAGCCATTATTGTGTCTATCAGACTCACAGTGATGATTTCAACATGCTGATGTTAATCAAATATGTATACTATGTTTGCTGTTTGAGTTTAGCATGTTGGCATGATTTAATTTGCTATGCTAAACACAAAGTATGTGCATTCAGTGTTTTTTGCAGCTATTTCATCATAAAGCTAACTATTGGAAAATTGAATGGAAATGCACAAGGAGCAAATGGATCACTAAAGTTATTTCAGTTCATCTTGAAAAAGGACATGAAAGCCTGTACCAAATTTCATACCATCCATCGAACAATTGAGAGGTATCATTCAAACGCACAAATGTCAGTCTCATGGTGGTATTACAGGAAAAGGTGAGAGTCATTTAAATTCATCATCTGAGGACAATGTATGTTGCAAAATCAGATGCCAATCCATTTAGTTGATCCTGAGATATTTCCCTCGAAAACTATTGTGTGGAATGAAGGTGCATGGTTTGTAATAGTCAACCATTAGCGACTAACTGAATAATTTAATTGTGAAAATCTCTTTATGCAACCCTAAGTACACAGTGGGGAGGATCCTTTTTGAATAAGGCCTCTGTTGTGAAAGATCAATGAGTGATGGACTATAGAGACCCTCATTAACTATAGTCCATTTGGTTATGCATTCATTTAAGTGTGGTTATATTTGATGACACTTTAAAGGACAAGGTATATAATACTTTTTGATTTGGCTGATAATTAACAAGATAGCTTTCACAATGTGTCAATTGCTATGACATTGGCATGAACAGGTCGAGCACTACAACTAATTTTCAGTTTTCCTCTGAACACAATGACTTTCCTCTGTGCAATGCTGTTCTTTCAAACCTAACATTAAACTCATTTTACCAGTAGTCAAGCAAATCAGTCATTGTAGGATATCCAGGTTTTTCTGCGGAGAGAAAATCTCAGCACTAAGTAAGCTTGAAATGCATGGTTTGGCTAATCGTTATATAAGCATCCTTAAAATGCTTTTGTTGTTCCTCTCCAGTGATATTGAATGGCTCAGTTCTATTCTTAGTAATGTTGGCGACTTTCTCATCTGTGGATTTGGATCTACTGATGCATCATGGTTGATATTCTCTATTGTGCTTGCTTTCTCTCTCATAAATGGTGCCACAGCACTGACCATGCTTGACATTATATTCTGAAATTCAAATCCACTGTTGTAGGACAGCGCATTTCTACATGTTTGCTGTATGCTGTATTACAATTTCCCTCTGAAAGGATCATTAAGTTTTATCAGCACTGTGTATCGCTTATTACATTTTGTGGAGTGTCTGTTGCAGGGAAGTGGAATTATTCAGAGTAATGTGATGAGCGTCCAGCTGTCCTAAAAGGCCTCTCCAGAACATCACAGTAAGAGAAGGAAATTGCAAGCAATGTGTGTGTCAGTCTCCCGCTATGACACCTGTTTTACATAATTAAGTGTTGGTAACTCATTAACGGGAAAGTAGAGAGAAGCTGGTCGCTTAGCATCTAAATGCACGAGGCTCCTACAATCAAGGTCAGTTCAGAAATTAGTTTAATCTGTTACTGCCTGAGTCATGACAGATACTAGGACGTCAGGTAATTGCTTCTTTGGAAAAATGGAGGAGTTCTGTGAACTTAGTCATCCGCAAGGATGAATATTATAAATTGGACAGAGGAACAAATTAACTTGGTTGATATATTACGTTTCAAGAAGTGTGGGTTTCTTTCAGGGAGCTGCACTGTTTTTGCTCATGTTTCATGCATCTGATGTGAGTCTATTATACACTTCGATGATCAATCAGGTAGATAGTTCAGAGAAAACTGTGAGGAAACACTGTCATTCCAAAGTGACAACAGTTGGTAAAAATGTCAAATCTAAAAACAAAACAGTGGGCTATGAAAGGAATGACTATAAAGAAAGGCTTTATATAGTTTTGCATTTACTTGTTCTGCAGCCAGAAAAGCAATGGCAACAAGAGCAGCAAGAGCAGTTTAAACACTAACTGCAAGTGTCAGAAGATTAAATGGCAGCTAACAAAGAGAACAGATACTAAGGTACAGCTGTTTTACCCAAATGTGACTAAGAAAGCAGATGCAGACAGATTTCTACAAAGCTGCACTTCTGTAAACAAAAATCATAGCTTAAAATAATTAACCACATTTACTAACAGCTCCTACTTTTCAGGCATGATGTATTGTAGAGCTAAACAAGCAGCGACCACAGACACTATATAAAACCAACAATGTTTATTAAATGTAACTAATTTGATGCTTGAAATGTCTACATGTTGACAGAACAGCTGATCCTACTGAGAATTTTTTTCAGACACATAAGGTTTCAGCAGTTCTGAGCAAGGACCCATTTCACATACACTTAGCCAGGGCGGGAAACAGATCTCTTGTTTCTGGGACAACGCTTTGTTATTCTATGCTATTAGTTATTCTGTTGTTGCTAGCATGTCTGTCTTGTTCAAAGACTCTCTCCATGGGTTGATGCTGGGCCACAGCACTTCCTGTCCTCTCTAAATCAAGCTGATGTTTATTGAAGATCTTTTTGGCTCCAGCCGAAAAGTCATTATAAAAACTTCCAACATAACTCAGCAATATGTTGAGGTCTGGTAAGCATGGTCCAGATCGATAGAGGGAATCAATTCATGTCACCCTCTGCATTAGCCAATGGTAAATGTAACGTATCCTTTCAAACAGAAGGCCTTCCAGGAGGACAAGTGATCCTCTGTAGTAGGGCTGTTCCTCTCTTCTAAGTTTGTTTAGAAGTTAAAGAAGCTCTCTTCACAGCTAGTTGTGCCATTTGACACAGACATACACAGGTTGAGCTGGACACAGAATTATTAAAGCAGCAGCAGAGTACCACATGTGAGCATTGGCTGCTTTTGTCAACACATCTCTGCCTGACCTTGACCTGACCTGACATCTTGTTGATTGAAGTGGTGGAGTTTGTCTGCAGGTGAGTATGAACCAGAGCAATTCTCACTGTTTGAATTGTTGCCTTTGAAATTGAAAAAAATATCTCTATTCCAAGTCACTCTGTTGTTACCTCTCTTTTATATAATTTTTTTAAGTTACTGAGACATTTGGTCAGGGATAGGAAATTATCCCATGCTATAGTTGTGTTGCATAGACCACATCCTTAGCCATGATTTCAGCATAAAGATAAGCACAAACAAGTATTGTCACTTCAAATTTTGAAGGCATTTGAGCATGTTCTATATGATATCCAGAGCATAGCATCAAAAAGCTATGTAGTGGATGTCTGAAAAGAGGGCTCACCTGAGTTCACTTCTATAATACTTAGCTTTCCCATTGTTATACCAATCTGAATAAAGCCTGTGGGCTTGTGGATCACTGAGTACACATATAGCCTTTGGTGGAACTTCATGAACTTTTAGCCAGTTGTTCTGAATCATATGTTCCCTTAGTATCTGGAGAGGTTCCAATGAAAGAAAAAAAAATTGGATTAATCTAACTTTAATGTCTCTTGATACCATAATAATGCTTTCACATATGTGATCCCACTAGCTCTGTAACATTCAAATCTGTTCAAATCTGCTGTCCAAGTAAACATCACAGCAAGATGCAGTACCTGAGAGATCCAGCGTCTGCTGGAAAATCATTGCATAATGAAGGGGCACCTCATGTCCATACAGACTCAGCGAGAAGATACAACTGTTAAGGTGGAATCTTTTTCATTAAGGTTTCTAATGTTGTTTCAGTCACTCAGAAACATTAAAAAGAGCAGCCAGGATGTGCCGTGAGTTAGCTGGTGCTAAAGTAAAGTGAGTACCATTTGGGTGGAGTGACAAAGAACAAGGTCCGACAAGTTGGGTGTCCCCGATGAACTATCCCGAAAGATAAATTAACATAAAGGTGGTTATTTAACGACACTGGTTGGTCATTTTAGCCCTGCCCACTTGAGTCCAGCCTGAAGAGGTCAGATAAAAAAACTAAATTGCAGGAATTTCTCATGTCAGATAACTACTAGTACTGCTCTAAAGCACTCATTTAAAGTCCTTGTACTTTGCTTGAGTGTTTACATTTTATGCAACTTCTACTGCTCTAAATAAATTTCAACGACAATTTTTTTTGTAATTTTTTACAGTAAAATGTGGCTCACTTATTTATACATCAGCAATAACATTCCATAGTATATGTCCCTATCTGTAAATGTTTCCAGGTTTTATTTATATATATTTTTATTTAATTTCTTTTATCATTATTATTATGTTATTAACAGTGTCACCATGTGTGAAGCCCAACAGTTTATGTGAATGCATTTCTGGATCAGCACTTTAGCCCATTAGATGTGCTGTCAGAGTGGGCTGTTCAAATGAGGTCCAACGCCATCCTAGTGTCTCCACACATCCAGAGGGCAACCTTGTGTAACTTTGCCCACAGGCCAGAGGTGCAGCCCCCTGGCTACTCTGCGTTTTTACACAGTAGGGAGCTTCCTGGAGGTGGTGGGATACTGCACCGACCTCAGCATGGAGTGTGGCAACCTGAGCACACATCAAGATGGCCAATACAAGGAAGGAAGTTCTCCAGGTCAACCAGGGTTTCCACACCATGGCTGGTATCCTCCTGGGGTGATTGGTATACTGGATGGCACCCTCATTCCCATTCTCAATGCCTCCCTGGTGGAACTGCGCTGGATCGGGAGGAAATTACGGACTTGAAACAGCCGTCGACCACATCTGATGAACGGAGAGTCGCGTAATGTGAACAGCACGGAGAGTCAACGACTCCGACAGTTGTGTAGAGTGAACAAGGCATTACACTTAGCTTCTCCGTCCGTTCAACCACATCCCAAAGGTTCTATTGGACTGAGATCTGGTGAACTCATTTTCTAGAAACCTGTTTGAGATGATCTGAGCTTTGTGACATGGAGCATTATCCTGCAGGAAGTAGCCACCAGAAGATGGTCCACTTTGGTCATAATGGGATGGACATGGTCATTATATATATATATATATATATATATATATATATATATATATATATATACTGTTTGCCAGTCTGGATGCTGAAGTCACAAGGAACTTAGCCCTGTTGTTCTCATGTCCCATTGGGATTTGTGTACTTCTAGTCCATACTGGGTACAGATGTTCCTGTACACCATCCCAGCCACTTGCTTGTGCCTCTCCATATACGCTGATCCAGCTAGCATCTTACATCCCGCTACTATGTGCTGGACTGTCTCAGGGGCCTCCTTACACAGCCTGCACCTTGGGTCTGGTCTACTGTTGTAGATCCTGGCCTCTATAGCCCTCGTGCTCAGGGCCTGTTCTTGTGCTGCCATGATCAGTGCCTCTGTGCTGTCTGTCAGCCCAGCATTTTCCAGCCATTGGTAGGTCTTCTTGATATCAGCCACTTCCTCTATCTGGCGGTTGTACATGCCATGTTGGGGCTTGTCCCTCCATATTGTCTGCTCCTCACCCTCCTCACACTCTTCAGGTTTCTGCTGCCTGAGGCTTTCACTGAGCAGTTCATCTTTGGGGCCATTTTCCTGATGTATTCTTGGATTTTCGATGTTTCATCCTCGACAGTGGCTCTGATGCTCACGAGTCCTCGGCCTCCCTCTTTCCACTTAGTGTACAGCCTCAGGGTGCTGGACTTGTGGCAGGTGGCTGATTTTTGCCTCACTTTGGAATCGGTATCCGAAGCTGCTATTTGTGATGATCTGACTGAGGGGGTTCAGACCTATGCAGAACAGCAGTGGTGATAGTGCATCCCCTTGGTATATGCCACACTAGATGGTGACTTGGCTTTGAGTTGGCCTCTAAGGTCATCTTCCACATTCCCATGGAGTTCTTGATGAAGGCTCTTAGTGTCTTAGTGTCCTGTTGACCTTTCCAGACTTGTCTGACAGTTCCAGACATTCCAGTATCCGTGTGTGTGGCATTGAATCGTAAGCTGTCTTGTAGTCAGTCCAGGAAGTACACAGGTTGGTCTGTCGATTCTTACAGTGTGAATTGCTCTGTCGACCAGCAGCTGGTGTTTGGCTCCTCTGGTGCTACTGCCAATGCCCTTCTGTGCCCCGCTCATGTATTGAGCCATATGCCTACTCATCTTAGCCGTCATGATGCCGTCAACTTCTTAAGCCAGTATGTATGGATCATATCAGGGCCCGGAGCTGTCCAGTTCTTCATCTTTGACACTCTTTCTTGGATATCTGTCATTGAGATGGTTACTGGTTCTTGTTCTGGGAGGCTGCTGTGGTCAGTTCTCAGGTCCACTAGCCATTGGGCATAGGTGTTGTGTGATGCCTCTCTTTCCCCAGATGCTCTTCCAGTATCTTTCCATCTCACCTCTTGGTGGGCCTGGGCTGATGTTACTTCCCTGCCATTGAGAGTACACCTTGGCCGGGTGAGTGGAGAACATCTTGTTTACTCTCCTAGCCTCTACCTCCTTGGTGTATCTCTTAAGCCGAGAGGCCAGAGCTCTTAGTCTCTGTTTGGCAGTTTTGAGTGCTTCAGGTATGGGCAGCTTATTGTATTTCCTGGGTACCCCTTTATTCACCATTTTCCCTTTTTGCATCTCTGTTAGCTGGCTAACTTCTCTCTGTGTTGCCTTTATCTTGGCCTCCAAATGTCTCTTCCATGGAGGGTACTGCCTCCTGCCAAGGGTACTGATCCAAGCATCTCAAGGAGTACTGTTGCTGTACTGTGTATCAACTTATTGGTCTCAGTGATGGTCCCAGTTGGGATTGTTCTTACTGCAGCATTCACATCTTCTAGCAGATCTTCTGAAGGTACTTGACAATTCAGCTTTGGTAGTTGTCAGATGCTCCAGGTTTCCAGTTGGTTCACGATCATCCTTCTCAGGTCAGCAGCTCTTGTATCGATCTCTAGTTGTGATAGCAGTTTTCGGTTACGGGTGTTGGAACACTGGGCTAACGGCTGTTTCTTTGTTAACCTCGATTGTGGGTTTCGAAGCATCCATAGGTCCCACATTTGTGCCATATATCCCCTCTCTCTGGGCTTGCTTGTATAGTAGCATTCCAACAATTCTGTATTCTCTGCCCTCGTCCATGTATGTTTTGTTCCAGTAGCCCATTTCTCATCAGATTGCCCTGGTTCCCTAGCATCTGAAGCGGACCTTGTTAACCCGGGCAACGTCCGAGCCGGTATGACTCTGTCAGTATTGTATCGCTCATACTGAGGTAGGCTGGTGTAGCATTAGGGTGCAGGTGAACCTTTCAGGTGGCAACACTTTTTCTGAACCTTTGAAGGAGACAGACACACTGTAATCGACAGAGTTTTCTAGTATCTTTATATATACTACAGCCCAGTATTACTGTGTATAATTTACTAAGAGTCAAAGATGAGTGGAAACAACAGTAGGCATCATGCAGAGGGGTCATCTGATGGACTCAATCATAATGATTATAACGTTGTGGAGGAGAGTCTGGAGACCCTAAACCAGCGGCTCAAAGCTCAGACTCTGCAGATCCACGCAATCAAAAGGAAGCTTGAAGAATGGGAGCGTTTGGATGTCAAATGTGAGAGGATGAAGGCAGAGGAAAAGGCTGCCCGGAAGCAACACAAATCCCCGCAGAGGTCAGTGAGGGAGCTTCTTGATGTGGTCAAGAACCACATCACTGTTGATGCTCTCTACCAACAGGCAAAAGCAGGGAACAAGAAGCTGGAGAATGAGTCTGAAGCTCTGCAAAAACAACTTGTGGACCTGAGGAGGAATGCTCAGGCAGCTATACACGTGCAGCAAGCATATGATGATGAGATACAAAGGCAGGAGAAGCTGAAGAAAAAGGTGGAGCATTTGCAGCAGGAGGTGTCTCATCAGAACAACGTGAGGGCTGAGTGCACGAGAAACAAACAGGACATTGAGGAAATGAAACGTCAGAATGAAAGCCTAATGAAAGATAGGCTGCAGCTCCTGAAGAGGCTGGAGGAGGGCAAAGAGTTTAAGGAGAATTATGATTCTTTAAAAGCTCAGAAAGAGGAGTTGATGGAGATTTGCAAAACTCTAAATTCTGACATTGAAAAGATTCAAACAGCCCTCCAGGAAATGATGGCGGAAAAGGACGTCATGATCGGCACAAATGCTGCCCTACGAGATGAGATGCAGCAGCTGAAGGAGAGACAGCACCAGGTCAACGCTGCGCAGGAAGCCTATAACGCAGTGAAGGCTCAGGAAGTCGCGTTTCGTGAGGAGAATGAGGCTTTGCAGCGTGAGATCCAGGCATTGAGAGAAGACCTTCACAAGGAGAGACCTTTGCATGAAGCCATAATCTCTCAAAACAAAACCATCATGCTGCAGCTCAACGAAAGGCGGCAGCACGTCCAAACTCTGGAGGAGCTGAATAAAACCACCAGGGCTGAAAGGGAGGAATTCCTAGAGCAGAACGGAGCTCTGGAGCGACAGATACTGGAGCTGTACACATCCCTGGAGAAAGAAAAGTTATTAAACGATGACCTGAACCACCATAATGATGTCCTGGAAGAAGAGAGGCTTCGGCTCCAGATGAAGCAGCGCCATGTCAAGGTTCTGGAGGACTTGTGCAACGATGCCAGGGCCGAGGAAGAGCAACTCACCCTGGAGAATGAGGCTCTATGACGAGAGATCAGGGAGCTGTGCAAAAACCTCCAGGATGAATACACTCTGAGGGAAAAGACCAGCAAAAATAAAACCACAGCTCATGACCTTGGCCGTGAAAATGAGGCCCCGAAGCAGGAACTCCAGATTGTGAACAATAAATGCATCCAGGTAAAGAACTTCTCCGTCATTGACCAGCAAACTTTGGATGGCACGGATGGAAATTGACAATCTGAGGGACAAACTCCATCAGGTCAAGCGAGAGCTCACATTTCCAAAAGTCTTTGAGGAAACCTACCTGGCACTGAAGGCTGATGAGGCAACATTGCGAGAAGAAAACCAGATCCCAAGTCAAACTCACGGTGGCATCGGGTTTTTGAAAACATTGGTTTCTGGGCATGAATCAGATGATCTGTTTTCTGGATGTGAATCAGATGATCTGTTTTCTGGATGTGAATCAGATGATCTGGTTTCTGGGTGTGAATCAGATGATCTGGGTTGTGTCTTAATCAAATGATCTGGTTTGTGTCTTAATCAGATGATCTGGTTTGTGTCTTAATCAGATGATCTGGTTTCTGGGTGTTAGTCAGGTGACCTGGTTTCTGGGTGTTAGTCAGGTGATCTGGTTTTCTTCCAGAAATGTTCGTTCGTATATTTTTGGGTTTTCCCCAGGAACTCCGGTTTCTCCCAACAGCAATAGCAATTAATTTAGTTTCTCCCATTATCAATGAACATGCTTAATTGCAATTATTTAATTAAATACTCAAAATAAAAAGAAATGTATGTTTTTGTAGGAGTCAAATGTAAATTTCTAAATGTGTCAGTAAAAATAATGAATAAATAAATAAATAAATAAATCTAGCTGTTGATGAGGTGCATGTTCCTTTGTGTACACAAACTACTGAATGACTCAAAGTGACTCAGTTGAAATGTTCTGCAGATTAAACTTAGCTACAAAAAGGCATATTAAACTTTTAACCATCAGAAAAATGTTACTTTACAATTTAACAAAACCAAAATCCCTTTTATAAACAATGTACATCATAAACCATGGCTTTTCAGATGTTCACGTGTCTATAAAACTGTTAACAAGCAAGTTACTAAATACATTTCATCACATCCAGTGTGCCTGTCCACACAAATACAGACCTAAAGTAGAACACGGTGGTTAGCATTACATACTGTCGCTAGTATTATGTAGGGTAGTTAGCATTGCATGTGGTAGCAAGCATCATAAGGGAGCTACTATCGCATACGGTAGTGACCAACAATTGATGAAGAAGTGATGTTAAATCTTCACAAATATTTGGATTGTCCTGGTTTTCCAGGATGCGTGGGAACCCTGCAAAGCCAAATTTCTTTACTTACTTGCTTCTCTAAAACTAGTCAAATTTAAATGTATTCTCTAACAATACAGTACACCTTTTTAATTTTAGGACATGATAATAGTTAAACGCTCAGCGAAATGGGAGGCATGGGAACGAGGGAAAGGTCAGTTTTTCAGAAGGAGTATATGCAATCAATAATGTTGTGCAGTGATGTCATTAGGCTTATTTCAGGGGGCCTCGCTGAAATATTCTTAAGCCCTCCCAATAATTTGTTTTATTTTTATTTTACTTTTTTTTTTTTTTTTTTTAACCACCCACTAACTTTAAATTGCAAATAGTGAACCTTTAACACTTAGAAGTCTTTTACTGAAAATAGTTTTAGGTGAGAGTGATATCTTGAAATGAGAATTAGACAGGAGGTGATCAGCCTACCTTTAAATATGGCTGTAGCTCAGTTGGTAGAGTGGTCGTCCCTGAACCACAGGGTTACAGGTTTGATCCCCTGCCCCTGCTGTCTGCTGTCTAAGTGTCCTTGAGCAAGGCACTAAACCCTGTTGCTACCCGGTTGCCTTACCTGGCAGCCCACCGCTCCCTGAAGTGTTGGTTAAATGCAGAAGACAAATTTCATGTTTGTATGTACAGTATGTGACAAATACAGATAATTATTATGATTTGCAGCTTCATAATTTGGTAAGCCATACCAAAAAAAAGAAGAAGAAAAAAACACACACAGGCCAGTAACCTTGTTCATGGATAAAAGCATGACAAACTAACATGCATATAAAACATTCAGGGTAAAAAGTAGTATCCTCTAATGACTATCTATGTATGAAGGGGGCGTACATTATTATTTTTTTTTTAATTCCTGTTTGACAGATGAAAGGAACACTGATTAATTGGTCTCTCTGATGCTACTTTTAATGAACAGCGAGGTCTGACCGTTGGGGGCAAATTAGCTTGATACTCTTTTTGCAGAACAGAATTAATGAAACCCCTATGGATTACGCTGAAGTGTGCCGTGCAGTTAGAATACATTGCACTAGAAGCAACTATTCCAATATTTGCCTGAACAGAGGGTGTAAAGGTTCAATAGTTAGCCCTTGTAACGCAGTAAAGCTCCCATTAATGAGATTATCAGGCACTAATGAAACTCTAGCAAACCATAACAACTTGAACATCAGACCACACAATTCTGGATAAGGGGGAGTTTTTTCATGTGAGCTCTGACTTGCAGCAAAATATATATTTACTACATATATATATTAACTTCATAATTACAGTCATTGCACACTTATTTTCACATCAACTAAACCATACAAATGTCTATGGGAATTTCTCTGAGATGAATAAAGTATCTATCTATCTAGCTATCTATCTATAAAGAATCCTTTTAACCTCTCAGCCCATCAGAACGAGTGAGAGATTGATGCAAGGCTTAAAGAACATGTTTTCACAAGCGGCAAACTGACAGAAACTGCAGTTCGTTAAATAGCAAAGTCAATCCCTATAGAAACTAATTTTAAAATGTCTACCTTTAAAGCATGAATAAGTTTATAATCAGATACAAAAGCAGCGTTTATCTCTTTAGCTGATGGGAGAAATTGTATATAAATTACTTGTTTAATTTTATTACTCGATAATGCTTTGAGTGACAGCAGTGTGCCATACCTGGTCATGACTCAACTACATCAAAGATCCACCTCTTTGCCCATTTTTTGGATTAGCCATGAGTTAGGGTGTATCATCACTTCTAGGATGGCAATAGATGGAGCCACCCGCTTGGAGTTTTAATTCACAACAGCTCTTAAAACTATGTCCATATTTTCACAGTCTGTGGTTTTCAGATCAGAGTCAGCAAAGCACAGCGTGTCCTCAGCAGCACTTCACAGCAGCTCTGGTGTTTGTCAAACTCTGCAGGAGAAGAGGTGTGATGCAGAGGACAATATCCAAAACGGAGAAAGTGGGTATCAAACTTTCACTCACAACGTATTTGTTTTCTGCACAACACTGTAACTGCCTGTATCAACTAAGTCAACTTGATGATAATGTGTTAAAAGATTGCTTTTATTTACAAATCAAGCAGAAACTGCAAAACATTAACATTCATTTTGAGTCATGTTCCTGATGTCCTGATAAATGTAGGTTCCATTTAATTAATTTTTGCTTCAGTTTTGGTCCCCACCAATTCCTGAGCAAAATATACTGCATAATAGAGTTGCAGGCTGTCAAACCAAATTAAATATAGCTACCAAACCCTAGAACACTTCCTGGACTGGGGGAAAAAACATCCTAATGAACATAATCCAGGCATTATGCAAATTAATTTAGGAGTATAAAAACCTAACATTTATGGCCGTACCAGAACACAAATGCTAAACAACCTGTTTTTATTATTATTATTATTATTGTTATTATTATTATTATTTCTGTTGTTTTATTTCCTGTATATTGTTGGAAGTCACACTATGTTAAAAGATATGAATAAAAAAAAAAAACTAAAAAAAAAAGACAATTCTGTCTCTTTTTGTAGCTTTACACGCTCCTTGTGAAAATATGAACAGGGATATTATACATTCTGGTAATGTTAAGTGTGTTTCAGCAGCACCAGATAGGGTCGACTGGAAAGAAATTATGCACCCAGGGCCACAGCAGTGGTGTCATGTCTGGTAGATTTGTTGTCACAGACTTAGAGGAACAATGTTTTTTAACACAAATGCAGCCATATGCTTTTTCTGACATTAAAAAGTTTACAATTCATGTGACATCCATCAAAAATGTTGGCTTCTGGTACTTCACCACTTGATATTTAACTTAAACATGGTGTATGAACAGAAAGATTCCAATGCCCATAAGTCATTATGAAATGAACTGTGGTGTTTTCTCAACTGTCTTCTTTGTAGTGGCTATCACTGTGTGGGTGGAGGTGTGGAAGAGGTTCAGTTATGTCATCTTATGCTTTGTGGGAGGATATGACTCTTATGTTTTGATTTCCTCTCCTCATGTAGGCAGAAATAGTTGAGTTCAGAGGACATAACCCACTGGCAAAATTTAATTGAGACAAACTGCTTGAACGTGCTTTACCTCAATTGGGAATGCTAATCATTGGTTCAGATCCAAAGAAAAAGCCAACAATTGTTATTTATATTAGGTATCATTATTTTTTTATTATTATGTGTACAACCACAACATATTCAGAACAGTTTCAGAACAAAACAATGAGAATGATGTGACAATGCACCTTTTGGTTTTAGCAGTGCATATGCCTACTTTTATGTATACTCTCTTGGTGCAGTGGTGCAATTAGCTAGCAATCAAGTAGCACATAAAGTCCCCTATATGGAACATAAAAGTGAATCTAAGCAGGTGGTAGTTAGAGCGGTGTGTCAGCAAAACCTGCACGATTTCCATAGTTTGCAACAACAGCAGCATGTCTGGACAGACTGGCCATCCAAAGTTCAAACGGACTGACAATTCAGTGTGGTTCATTAAATAATGTAAACATAAGTGATTCTGTATCATATAATTTTTTTTTTTTTGTCAAATTGGGATGATGATCCATATCTTGCAGAGAATTCCAATAACTTTGTAGAACAGCACCTGCTAGTCCATACATCATATCCTGCAGGGTACAGTACCATTAATGCATGTGAGCCACCTGCCTTACAGCCTTAATTCCAGACAGACTATTAGCAGTTTTGACAACAGTACAGCGAGACACTTTGTGATGTCCATCGTTTGCAGTCTTTGGGGAATGCTAGCGGGCACTCAACTGGATCAGACCAATAGACCGCAGCCGGCAAATGCTTCCTGATTCAACTTACATAGCTCATTGATGATGACATGTTTCATTTTCATGGTGCGAGGAAATCCTGAAGATGCCTTTCGACTTATATTTTGAAAAATAGGGCCTTTGGTAGAGAACACCAGCTCCTTACATAAAGCTCTGGCACATTCACAAATCCCAGCAGTGAGGTTGCACTTTCATTTGTGCCGAGTCTTGCATCCTCCTGGCAGTTACCAGACCACATTTTATCTGTGGGGGTATGTGACTTAATACATCTGAGAGGGTATATCTATGTGTTTTTGTCGGAGCCTCCCCAGTATACATTTTATAGCTTGGAGAAGTTGAAAGCGGAGGAGAGCTCAGTACCCTGTAGATACCATATTTAATAGCTGGGTGCTCCATGTGACATTGCAGAGGGGAAATTCACACTGAGGGCTGTCATATGGTGTGTGGATATGGCGTCCATAAACCCTGAGGGTCTAAGAGTGATAAAATCCTGTTTTGTTGTATTGCAAGGGAGAATTCTCCCATTAACTTTGGTTTGATTGCATACAAATATGGCACGCAGGAGGCAGAGTGCTTGTTTCCAAAAAAATCCCTGGCCGAGCGCTGCTATTAACTGCTGCCAAGTGAGGTAGGTTACATGGCTGGGAGCTGCACAGCCTCAGCTATGGATGGCAGCCTGCAAAGACTACTGTCTGGTGCCAGGGTTACGGGTATGTAAAGGGAGGCAAATGTGCCCATTACACCCAAATAACCTTCCTCACCAACCGAGTGAGACCTGCTGCTCGTACCTACACTTTGTCACTGTCTTTCCTTCATTTGAATGTGCTCCTGCCCCCTACACCTTTCAGCTGCTTTCTGTTTATCACACTGATACACTTACTTACTAAGAATATAAACACATTGACTCACACACAAATCCGTCCCATGCTGTCCAGACAAATCAACAGTTGGAGCCAGAGGCTTGCTGCCCATCTGGTCGGCCGCTTCCAGCAGGGTCCCAGCATGCAAAAAGAGACTGAGAGGCTTCTAATCCCCATCCAGCCTAAGAACTAGAGGGTTTTGATAGTTTCCCCCCCATCAAAGTCAAGGACGGTGAGTACAACTCTGCCACAGCCAAGGTCACTAAACTCTGTAATCTCTCTCCCTCTCATTCATGGTTTTTCTCACTCATTCTCTCTCTGTCTCACACTCACCCACACACCTCTTGCTTTTTCCCTCTTAGTCACATAGTGGGCTACATATACTGTGGAGGTTTGATTGTACCAAATTCTGGGGGAAAGGCCTGCGTTGCAGACACAGCAGCTGATGTACTGTACTCCACAGTGATTAGTGTGAGGCCAGCTCCCTACAATTGTCAAGCCAGGGGCAGAGAAACCTGGAAAATGTTTCCCCTTGAATGTTGGAGCAGATTGCAAAGTGCACTTTAGAGCACTTTTTCATTCGTGGTGGAGTTGATTTGGCTCATATCAGAAGTTGTTATGGCTGCTGCACTTTTTCCACTGGCCTAGTTTGGATACAAGTCGATGAGTGAATCATAAACAAAGCTGTGTTGTCAAGATGATAGGGCTTTTATAATTAAATGTAATTTTGTGTTATCCAGATTATCTCTGCCTGCTGGACTGGATGCACTGGCAAAATAAAACTCACACTGGCTTGCGCACTTTTTTTAATTTTGTAAAGGAAAAGCAAATATGAATGTATCAGCAATTTTAGCAATGAACTTTATTGCATATAAGATTCACATTCTTCTTTGGAGGAGAGTTACTTGTTTGTTAAGCTTTATTTATTCAGGGAAGGTTGGCTGGAGAGACACATTCATTTTCACCCTGCTACAGTACACAGCACTCACAACTGGGAGCTGAACACTATAGCCATTGTTTTCAGTAGCTGGCCAATGAACAGCTCCAGTGGAGCAGTGGGAGGTTAAATGCTTCGCTCAAGGGCACCTCGATCTTTGTTGTCATGGGAGCACAGATAGGTACTCGTTCTCTTTGCGTAATCAAATTTTCAAGCAGAAAGAAGGGTTTGAAGCACTGACCTTCCACATAGGCTGCTTACTTCTTTAACCCGTGGGTTGTAAACACTGAATAAAACTGACCCAAGAACACCTGCATCCCAGACCACGCAATGAGCGCTTGTTTGATTTAGATACAAATTTAAATGTCTTGTTCTGTCCAAATATACAGTTCCCCAAAACAATACTTTGCGGAAATTTATCTGTAATACTTTTAGAATGGTCAGAAATATGGGAAACAGAAGGCTCACGTTTGATTCTGTATCACCAATCTTGTGAAAAAATGTAATTTCCCCATTGAGGGATTAATAAAACCACCATCATTTTTTGATGGCATCACTTAGTTTAGGCAGCAACACTACTACAGTTTCTTTTACAAAAACTACATTGTTGGGGGTTGCATCAGGAGCAGCCAAAATGTGAACAACAGCAATTTTTTGGGAAATAAACCAACAGCTGTGACATGCTGGGAATGTGGGTGAACTAAAATAGCAGTAGCTGTACTGTCTCTGTACACTCATGAAAAATGATCAACTTTATGGTGTAGCAGTGCGTTATGTTCTATTTGTCTGTTTTTCACCAGACACAATTGTTTTATAGTTTGCATTGCATTTCTAAAATGCTGTATCATATTGACATGGTGTGAAAATGTTCTAAGACATTTGCAATAGTTTCTTTTTTTTTTAGTCTGACATTGGTTTGTGGATGTTCAACATCCAACTGTACATCTACAGGCACTGAATAACTGTTGGTGAAGACTGGATGGAAAATAAGATCGAAAAACTTCATTTTATGTCTCTTTCGTGTTTTCTGTTGTTTTGCTGCAGCAATGTAATGTCAGCCATGCAATCAGGAATATCCCCCAAGGACATAGTAGTCACTCAGTTGAAGTGCAAATGCCTTGTCACAATTGCCATTTGGATGAGCAGGGCGACTACGTATGACTGGTCATAAAAAGGATGAGATAGAAATAACGGCAATTCAATTTCAAACACTTGACTAAAACATGCAACTCTGAATAAGTAAGCATGAAGGACAAAAGACTCAGGCACTAAAAAAACACTGAGGGCCGCCTGACACTTTAATAAAATATCCTGACCACAAGGCTTATGCTTGACATTGCTTTTAAACGCATCGTCTGTAGCCTCTGGCTCCAAAGCTGTTGCCTTTTCAGGTGGCTTTTGGTTCCACATAACTAGACCTACGGGTGCAGTGTGGACACTACTCTAGCTTACTGTGGTGTGAAATTGCATACGTAACCTTGAAATGATTCCCACAATAGCAGATGGTCTAAGCAATGGAGAAAAATACGTTTTGCCTGCCTGTCTGACGAAGGAAGGTGACAATAAATGAAAGTTTGATTAGAAAACGACACCTGGGGGGTTATGACAGGTGACGGGAGAGTGAGCCTCTTCAAACTAACAGGAGAACGATAAATTCCATCTCTGACTGATCATGATGGAGCACACTTATGAGACCTTCATTAACTACAAAACCATGCAGCTTCTCACATCAGTCCTGCGCTTCAGAACGGCAAATTAGTGTCACCGGGGAGGTAACAAATTCACACCGAAAAACAAAAAAATTAGAAGAAAAGTGATACCAGTTTTAACAAATGTAATTCATTCAGTACATGCAAAATATGTATGGCTCACAGATATATATTTGCACACAACCTCAAGGGCTTAAATATGTTCTGCTGTAAATCTCCAAAGCTGATAAAAATCATGAATTTTGGCACAGGCTATTTTCGGACATGCTTATTATGATAATGTCTGGAATCAACTACATATATATATATATATATATATATATATATATATATATATATATATATATATATATATATACACACACACACACACACACTTAGTTGATTTCCAGAGTGTTTGGTGACTGTTGCAATGATTTATGAGGCAAATTCAGATGGAACCATTTTCTCATTAGAGAGGAGACCATTGAACCAACCTCCTCCCTTACAGTTTGGTGAACTAAATGCTCAGTGATTGATGCTGATGTGCTAACTGCACATTCAGACTCCCAATCTAAATTGCAGATATCAGAGTGCCCATCGCTGCACTCTTTTATATTCAAATGATATGGTCAAAGAATTAATTACTTTCAGGGGTTAATATATCCACATCACTTAATTCTTGTTGATTTAGTGTAACTTGCCATTTAATCACTGCAAATATATACAAAAGTGTAGAGGGAACTTTAATGGATGGGCTAAACTGTAGGTTCACATACCCCTCAGCTTCTCTGTGTTTCTATGCTCAGTCCTGCTTTGTCATATCACTCTCTGTTTTTCGCTTTTTGTTTTAGAGGATTCACACTCCAAGTCAAGGCCTCAGGCCTCAGGCCTGATCAAATAACAGTCTGCTTATTATCTGTTGCAATGAGGAAACCAGGAAGACAGTAAATGTTGTTATCATTTCTCCATCAAACTGAAAGTGAACGCACACTCAGCTGAGTAAATGTCCCTGACATAAAGTAACAGAGTCTGCTTATATTCTACAAGTGCAACACTAAATCGGTGGAATACCCTTGAGCATTAAGGTGGAAGATCCCATGGAATAAGCATGACATCAGGACAGCACACATTTGTTTCATCTTCCATCATTGAAAATGCATCTGCTTCCAAGATTGTTCTCCATCTCAACTCATCACACACCAACTTTGTCAGACCACTTTTCAGTCGCAGTAAAGACATGCTTATTGTTGTGAATTAAATAAAAGAATATTTGCTTAGGGTTAGGCAGCAAAGCTCTTTGTTCGGCTCAGAAAAAAAAAAGGTTGAGCTTAAAATTTTTCCATGAAAGCCTTGTTTCAAAGTATGTCACCAGTCACTGTCCTCGAGTGTTTCTGGCACCATGGATAGGTTTAGATTGTACTCATTTGAAAGCCTGTTGCATTTCATACCACTGCGACAAAGACTTTGTGTTTGAAGCCCTGATAATGTCAAAAGGCTGTCTATCCAGATTGTACCACAGCCTCTTATTGTTTCAAAATGCAGCACAGGTCAGCATATTTGATGTACTTACATGATTCTTCCAGTTTGTGGGCTGTATCCATTTGGTTGAATGCACTTAGTATAAGTCACTTTGGGAAAAAAAATGACAGCTAAATGTAATGTAATGCAGTACAATTACAAATCTTGCACTCTCCACAGCTGTTCAAAGTGGCACTGCAGTGTGAATGCAAATGCTCTGCTCTGTCTCTGTTCTTTTTATTTCTCCCACATGCTCTCTAAAGCTCCTTCCAGTAAAGCGTGGCTGCATGTTTGTGTCTCTGTAAAGTTGGATGTTTGGACAGGTCAGATCTAATGATCATTAGTGGAGGGAAAAAAAAGGTAACGCTTCAGTAAGAGCCTCCACATAACCCTATTTATAGCAGACCTGGTCTGCAGGCATGGAGCCTCCAGGGAGAAAAAAAATAAAGTCATAGATCAACCTGAGGGGACGTAATTAGGAAAGATATTTAAAATGAATAATGCAGGCTCGCTGAAATACTGAAACCACCTAAAGTTTATTAATTAAGTGCTTATCTGGTGAATAGGCTTGTTTCATGTCTCCCTTTTTTGTGCAGGCTGAATTATTCAGGGACATGAAGGCATACAGGACAGATAACACTATACTCTATATGTCATCAGTAGTCTTGTTAAGATATGATAAAAGGCACTCAGTACTTGTGCGTCAGCACTCTTCTATTACAGTTGATATGGTTCTGTAATGCCCACCGTAGTGAGTTAGTCACACTACGGTAGTCCAGCAAGGTCACTTTGAAGTTGCAGCAGTGCACAGTCAGTGGAGATAGGAGAGTTTTAAAAAGGAATTCACATATGGCCAGCCAGGCATGTGTGCTTGAGCATTCAGAGATAATAAAAATGATCACATATCTCTGGTGAATGCACCACAGGGGTCAAATAAACAGTGATGTTCGACTAGTATTTGATAAACAAATACCACACTTAATTTACTTTTGCTGCCTGACACAGTTAAATCCAGGGTTACAGTTCAAACATGCATTCTGCCTCTAATCCCTTCTCTATTTTCAGTTTTTTTTTTTTTTTCCCTCATATATCTCCTCTCTTGCTCGGTTTCTCTCCATCCCACTTTCTCATTTCAGTCTATCCTTCTTCCCGTCACCCATCTCTGTTTTCTTCTTTTGTTCATGCTGTTCGAGTTTCACAGATGGAGTGACTTGAGGCAATGGTGGTTATGCAAAACACAGTTCAAATGAATGCAGGGCTGCCACAGTGAAAATGACATAAAAGGCCCGCACAAAAAAAAAACATCTAACTCTTTTATAGCATGAGAATTGCATGGTAGATGCACTAAAGCACATTTAGGATTTCATTATTATAAAAGCAGGAAGATAATTCCCCTGTGCTTGGCTGGAATGACTGTATTGTTCAACAAAGAGATTAAAAAATATAGAAAAAAATGTATTTGGAGGCTACTGGTTCTGTGCAGATTAAACTGTCAACAAGGGAATTATTCTCCTTATGAAGTCCATCAGATAACATATAGACACCATTGTATTACACGATTCCCACAAGTTTCACAGCTGTTGTTTTTTTTCCACAATGACACATGGTCTTGTAATATGATATACAGTGCTATTGAGCCTTTCTATGAAAAAAAAAAAAAATAATTGCTTATTTAATATGGAGACTTTCTGTGGGCTATGGACATATTTATGGGCTCAGTGTGCTTGGAACAAACTCAATACTACTAATCTGCAACAGCAAATGGAAAAAAAACACATCACCTGCTAAATTGTTTCATCCACGTAATTAGAAAATATATTTAATGAATGCATGATGTGTAAATATTAAATTTCTTTCCAAAAACAGCCACTCCTGCAACACAAAATATGCTTCTAGCTTTTAAACCATGATTAAAGGGTAACTTTATGTCATTGTACCTAGCAATGTTAGCTAGGCACAGTTTTGCCTTGTTAATAACAGAGGTTACAGTTGAAGTGCCAAGGCTGCATTGAATTACGATGCGTTTAAGCTCTATTCCATAAAAATGACGATGATGTTATGATGATGTCCTCATGTAATATGGTTAAATATACAAAATTTCATTAATGATACATTTGCAGAAGCCAAAATGCAAACAATGTGTATGTTGTAATGGAGTGTATGTTGAAGTCCAGGGGTTTTATCACTTCGGCTGTAGGGGATCATGAAATTCCACTTGCATTGGTATTTTAGACTAAATTCCTGGTATTGTCATATCCCTACTATAAACGTCTGGTTTTAATTATATACAGGCATTTTTTTTTTTTTTTTTAAATTGTTTGGTAAAATAAGAATATGTTTTACAACCATGAGCATTGTCCTTTTATTGCCTAAATATAACCATATACAGCAACAAGTCAGAATGCAAACCCTGTTCTCGGATGTCAGGGTCCTGCACTTTGTACCACCATCCATCTTGCCACTTCCCTCCATGTGAATTGTGTTTGGAATACCTTCTGGATGCATTTGCCAAAATAAACTAGTGGTATAAAGACCTCATTTCATGGACAAGGTTGCACAATGCATCCCCAATCTCTCCCTGAGAACACAGTGGCTGTGTAAAGAATACAAGTACTGTATGAGGTCTTAAGAAAGAAGTTCAAACCCTTACACCTAACTTTACCTGGCCTGTCAATGGAATAAGTGGACAAATTGTCTGTTTTTGAAAATTACAACATTTTAAACTCCACCATCCCAATCACAATGCTGGAAGGAGTGGAAGGAGAGGAAGTCATTGTGTCTTGACAATCTTACAGACATTTCATTTGAGGTATGCTGAGGTCCGTAGTGCATTGAAGCTCCCTTCTCGTTGGAATGCAGATTGCACACTGATTCCAATCCATCCCATACTGCACAAATAAAAGTCAACAATTTTGCTATAGATAACATATAGACTCAAGCATTAAGACTGATCATACTGTATTATTTGAGAAATTTCTGTCAGCACTATCTGGACATGAGAATCATTTTCAACAGCAGCTTTGGCTAAAGGGGTGTCATTTGAATACTGCTGAGTCAGTAATTGCCATCTCTTTATTGTCCAGATTTTATGTTGCCAAATGGGCTTGGTCTTGACGACTGTACATCGCTTAACATTATCCGTGAGGTGCAGGGTCAATCAATACAGCGGGGACCTGTCCTTTAGTAAAATGCAGATATGTTGTGAGTCAATACTCCTGTGTCATCACCTCTCATTTCAGTCAGGGTGGCTAAGATATGACACCATGGCAGCTCTCCCGGGAATAACACTGGAGTGAATCTCAATGGGTTCCGAACTTCTTTGCTTCTATTCTTTGTCACCTCACCTTACTTAACCTACTGTAACCTATAGTTTCCTGGGCTATCTCTACTTTTCTTTTTCTCTGAAAGTTAGTTAATTGGATTGTTGTATGTATATTTTGAATGTACAGTACTGTACAGTTTTATCTCATAAATTCACATAAAACCAAAGACGAACCCCTAATTTCCACCAGATGCAGAGCAACGTCAATGTTTTGTCGGAACCTGATACGTTTCCTTTCAAATTAATGTGTCAATTTCCACTGAATGCGGAACGCCACTGACGTGCCAATGTCTGCCGAAACAAATCAACATAGCTTCTATTTTTGTCAGACGTCGGAACACGGTGCTGAAATCACGCGCTGTGACAGATCTGATGGGTATTGACGAATGATGGCCAACAGACGCTGAGTGCCATTGATATAATAACACGTGAAAGTGTTTTTTCGGCAACGAGTTGTCGATCGCAATCTCCTGCAGTCTGTGAGTAATTTCAGGGCTTCTGGGAGATGTAATCATAGCATAAAGAGATGGTATACGGCACAGAGATAAAAGCAGACAGTGGAGACGGTTGCGATTAGAAAGCAAAATGGACTGATTCTGGGCAAAAAGTGATGTTTTTGGTGGGAGTAGCCTCTACTCTACCACTGATAAAACAAGAGTTGAACAAGGGAAAAAAAAAACAAATTTCATGATGAAACAGAGAGTCTCTTCTTTCATTTGAGCTATTCAGTGTTTTCAGAGACATAGTACAAAATATTCTGTGGGTCTTGAAATATGACTCAAAATGGGCAAAAATGCTGGCACAAGGCACTTTCTGTTTTATAAAAGAGCTAGCAATTAAACAGCTAATAATAAAATACATTTTCATAAACAAATCGGACTCCACAATGACAGCACACCACCTCAGTATCACTCAGACAATTTCAGGACATTCTGATGTGGAATAAAAACAACAAAAATAACTAAAATGTAATGTACGGCCCATGTTTCCCCTCAGTTCAGATTGCATTGAATTAGTTAATGGTGCGTTAAAATATGAAAACATATACATTGTATATAACTGTATGTCATAGCCGAAATGTAAAGAAATCATTTAGAGACCATTTAGCCTAGTCCTACATAACTCTCCCCCTGAGATGAGCACGGACCAGCTATCCTGTCTGAGCCTGAATATATTTTTTGCTTTCCCAACTATTCTTACCAGCATGTGCCATCTCTGAGGAGTAAGTCAGCATCATTCATAGGAAAATCAATTAAATAACCATGAGTAGTTCTTCTCTAATCAGGAGTTTTAGAACGTCCTCAGTCCTTGAACCCAGAGGGGTAAACTCTGACTGAGAATCATTGATTGCTCGTTCTTTCATAGCAAAAAATAATCAAACATAAAATAAATAGATAATCCACCAGACACAGGACAGTTGGATGCATGACTATGGCCCAAATTTCAAATATAGCCAGTACTCTGTGTGCCATCAGATCTTTCAGTGATGACATTAGAAGGACATATAGTGAGACTCTTAATTCTTGAGCATCCTCAGGCACTCCTCCTGATTTTTCCTTGAACTGTAATTTCAGATCAATGGAGTCGGAGGAGAATTGGCAGGTGTTGGGCCCAGCAGCCTAAACATTTTTTTCTCTACTGAACAGAAACAGAATGAGGCTCATTGTTGGACTCGGTGAGTTCCAGACTCTCCTTCAGCTTCACTCACCATTTAAACATATTTTGCTTTGAGCCAACCTGCCGTTGCCGTTGTCAAGGGTCAGTACCGTTTTTAGTCTCAGTCATGGTTTCCAGTTCAACTCATATGACGCTTCAGTGGACACATCTGCGAGCAACAGCAGTGCAAGGCTTGACACAAGCATCTGCCACGGGACTTCGGAATTACCTTGCAAAATGTTTCTTTTCATTTGTGGTTAAAAAAAAGCTTCAGAAAAGAACAGAAGGAAATTGTCAACATCACTCCTCACATCCAAGGTCAATGAACAGACAAACAAACACTCCAAGACACAGATTTGCACCGATAGCGAGGCTCTGACTTCTCCACTTCTGAGCACAACACACATAACTTTGTACTGCAAAGAACATATTCAACAATTAAATGCTGGCAAAATAGGACCTGACACAGATTTTAAGCAAAATGCAAATTGAGTTAAGGTTCCCTAGAAAAAACAGCTGGAGGAAAATTGCAGTAATATTCTACTTGAAAACAATTGCTACTGCAAACACTGAGCTTCGTTAGCTTGATTGCATTCGTTGCTGATAACATACTGAGTTGGTAATCTGCTGCTGCACATCACAGTGTATCTATCCTCCCGTCTTATTTCCTTCTATCTCCATTTATCATTTTCCCATCTATGTTCTTTATATGACAAGGTGCCAAGTGTTTGCAATAAGTGCGATGACACAAACACAAGTATACCTGTCAAAGTGTTGTTTATTTTCAGTGCGGTCAGCACAACAGCTGCTTGGGGTTGGTAATAAAAAAAAAAAAAAATAAAGAAATAAAAGCAATAAAAGGCTTTCTGTTGCTAATGCAGTTATAGTTATGTTTAAGAATCCTGGCCGACGGCTCAGCACTCGCTGTCAATCACTATTCGTCTGCATCCCCTGTTGAGTGGCAATAAGGAACAGGACTGGCAGACGATTGATCGAGATCAAACATCCAAGAAAAATCCAACCAAATGACAGGCAGAGGAAAGTGGGTGGATACTGAATGCGAGTGCACGGAAGCTCATTCGTCACAATAAAACTGTATTCTGATGTTGACTTGAGGATGTTTCATGTTGCTCCTGATTGAGTTGAACCAATACTGCAATACTGAACACCACTGGCACAAAGAAAGGACAAACTTCAGATGATGCCATTTCATTTTCTCCAGTATTGAACTGCAAACACCATTAGTTCTGCAAACTGACCGCAAAACAAGCAGACAACATCCATAACCCCGGATCCGTAATATGTTGTTTCTGCTCAAATAATACTATCATGAGCCTCTGGGAGCCTTGTAAAGGTGATTGTTATTTGGTATTTCACATACACGACAGTGGCCCCTCTTGGGGTCAGAGTATTGATTTTTTTTTTCCCAATCTGACATCAGGTGCCAGTGAAATTTCCTCCTTCTCTCAGCTTTGTTGACACTTCCTCTCAATTTTGAAGATCCTAAGGCCGCTGTGATATTTTCCAAATCGATTTGTTTGATCAGAGGCAGTCTGATGGAGGTGGACAATTTGTCACCACTTCTATGGACCAGTCTGTATATGTCATCAGTGTGATATGGCATGTCATTTAGAGGCATTACCAAATTAACCAAGGCCAATTTCCACTGTTGATGACAAGCTTGATTCTAGCGCAGAGCATGATTTATTCCACTTTAAATTGAATTAGTTAACCTTTCTGTTACTTAATATAATTGTACGGCCCCTCATAATTCATATTTGTGTTCTGTGTTTGACTGTGCAAAAAAGTGGTCCGAAAGTCATTTAATCTTTGGCCACTTAGTGTTCCACTAAATGGGGAAATCATTTATCCTGATGGTGCTATATTTCAACTTGGTTCATTATTTAATTTAATCAGAGCAAGAAAATTGATAAATATTTGGCTGAGGAGTAAGCAGATGACATTTTTGAGGCAACATTTGCTAGTTGAATAATTAGACTTAAGCATCTGTTTGGCAATGACAATAGGAAAGAAACTAGAAAATAAAACCCCAAATTCTTTCAAGTGTGGGTGTCAGAGCAATTTGCTATTTAGACACACTCCTCTGTCATTTTCACCTAAGATAATAATGCATATATGCAGACTATCAATGATGAGCTAAATACTCATTTTCTGTGAGTGACAAAGCCACGACAAAACCTGCCAGTGTGTCTCATATTATATTTTGCTATGCAGCTTAGCTTTGCTTTCTTCTCCCATTAAGGCTTACCGAAAACAAACATGATCCAATAACATCCTAATAGGATGGAGGCTGATGATGAAACTTTTACTGTCATCATACTTATTATCCAATATAGACAATAAAAAGTAAGGGAGAGCGTGAGTTGGAGATAGAGGAGAGAAAAGCCACAGCCAGCAGAGACACAGAAGGGGAGGCGTGATGAATTTGGAAGAGGAATAAAAAGAGTGCTTATTCAGTTGAGAAAGATTTATGACCTAATGCGGATGTGGTTGTGAACTCTTTAGTGCTTTGCCTCTCTAAAAATTCCCCCACAGTGGTGCTCAGTAACTGCAATCCTGCAATCAACATCCTGTCTCCATGTAAATGTGCATAAATGGCTCCCTACACAATGAAATTTATGGTCCAGACAACACACCTCAAGATTTAGGTTAAAAATTGCACTCTAAGTATTGATTTATACATCAGCTTGGTTTCCTGGCATTAAATCCTGGATATTTATGCCTCCAACTCAGGGGATATAAAAATAATTATGGCAAATGAATCTGCGATATGCCATTCCTCAAATGAGGACTCATGTTTACATGATAATGCATTAATGAGATATTATGTTTAGGATTGATCCTGATTTGAGTTGATTTCCAAGACGAAGGTAATATATTGGTGTGTGTTATTGGAATGGTGTTAACTACCTAGGTTCACAAATGCTCAGTTAAGTGTGGTTCAAACAAACTACAGTTTATTACTCATCCAATTAATAGTTTACTATTACTACTTTTGCTACTGCCACAAATAAAATGTGTGATGTCATTAATGACACTGTGACCGATAGCCATTCCTGCTGGTGTTGATGCAGTTTAATTCAACCTTTACCACTTTTTTTCTGAGGCTACATATTGACATAAATCCAAAAAGAGATAACGAGTGACAAAAACATGCCCTGTCTGAAACTACTCAGGGATGAAGTAGCAGGTACAAGTTTAATTAATAAAATTTATTTCGGTTCCATTTAGTGTTGTTGACTTTTCAGTAAGCCAAAATGCACAATAGCAGCACCCTGACTCTGTTTTACCTGAATCTTATTTAGTATCATTGGTAACACCTGTCTTTATCCTATTTCACATTAAAGTGGCTGCTGTGAAAATATTTGTAATCCCATAAAATAATGCAGCATATCTGAAATTAACCATTCAAAACAGAGTAGCTGTTGGAACCTATACCTAAAGGCAATAATAAAGACCAGACTTAGGAATATGTGGACCTCACTTGCATGTAAATCACACAGTATTTTCAATTAGAGGCATGGATTATGTTTTGTAACATTTGTGTAATAGAGACATGTTTAAATATGATTAACATTAAAGTTAGAATACCCATTTTTCAATGGGACAGAGAAAGCATATTAACAAACCATAGGTGAAAGAATGGATACAGGCAGTTCCACTGCAGTATATGAGGATCCTCTTTGATACATAGACATTGCAAGACTCCTCTTGGCAAAACATAAATAAAAAAAGACATGCAGTAATATTCTTGGAAAACACCACTCCAAAAGTAGTCTTGGAGTAGTGATATGGTTCATTGTGTGTGTGGTCTTTTGCATATCTCGAGAACTGTTCATTCAATGTTCTTGACACTTGGCAGGCGGATTGCTGGGGACCCAAGTATGCAGTTGAGCATGTCATCAACAGTGGGCCTCTACAGGTTGCAGCTCATCGACTGCATTTTTTCTGCTGTCTGCTGGATATACTAACGTTACAAAACAAACTCTTCAGTTACGCTGATGTACCTGCCTGTCGCATTCTTCTTTAGTGACTGAGCAGCCTCTGACTGTGAAGCTGCAGGGCTCACTCATAAGATCAGTCTTCCTATTGATTTCCCAGAGACTGATCTCTGAAGGACAGAGATTTTATTTAATCAAACAAATCAAATGTGCAGCAACATCATCTTTAATAGGAGCGCATATGTGATTTAGTCCTACGTCATTTTCGGGAAATCCCACTTTGGGGAATCCCAGTGTGAACTACACGACCGCGTTTATACAGCTTGTACAGCGATCCGACACAGCTTTTTTTTTTGATCATGGCAGTATGCATTAGTACTACTATTAGTACTGCACTGGGTTTGTACATTTTGCAAAAGGGACAAAATTGCACAGACCAACAACGTTAACGTGTACCTCGCTCATGTCATTGTTTACCTCACTGTGTTCCGGTGCACTTAAATCTGTAATGACGACATCAACGAGATGACGTGAGGGAGGGAGGAAAAAACAGGCACGTAGCTCTCACAGCTGGAGGTCAAAGCCGTGGCAGCTGGCACTGTGAAAAAATGCCGAGCCGAGCCGTGTCAACGCGGGTTCGAAAATCCTGCATGGACCCACTAATTTCAATGTGACAGCGGAATTTCTCATCCAGTTGCTGTGGTAAGTTGGCTATTGGCTAACTCTAAACCCCATATTGGTCACGGTGATAAACCCAGTGCAAAGTTTGTAGTTTATTGTATAGTATGTAGTCTATTGTATTCATCAATTAACAAGAGCCACTGAGGTTGCTGCTTAAGCAGAACGACAGACAGTCAATATTTTGACAAATTGCCACTTTTGTGTGTAGTGTAAAAAGTCATCTGTTAAGTGCTACCAACTACCACTATGAGAAGCGTTTTTACATCCAGTGGAGGAATTCTGTGACGAGTATCTATCTTGACATTACCCAGATTTATTATCATTACTACAATAACGATAAGAGTTCTATGCCAAAAAGCTAATTTGTATTCTTTTTTTTCCTGTTCACAGGAAGAGTACACTCATCGTGTGTTTGTTTATTGTGTTCCTCAATCTGACTTCCTGAGTTTGTTTACTCAACCAAGTGGGACACTACTGGGACTCAGCCTCTACCCCCTGCTGCTGTCAGTGTACTGTAAGCACCCCCAAGCTATGTGGCTTTGTGAAGTCGAACCGTGGCTGTGCACTGTATAGGAGGATGCCCTTACATAAGTAAGAGCTTACATAAATGTTTAAAGGGTTGGTGCACTGACAACACAATATAAAAACCCTAACAAGTGACATACCTTGGTTTTATTTGGCAAAGTTTTGAGATATCAGTTACTAAAACTACAGAGACTGGAGTTGAATGGACTGTAATTTGTTGTGCTCAAAATAAATCAGTTCATGTAAAAACTCAGTAGTGAGTTTTACAAAGAATGCCCCTGGTAAATGGGAGAATCAACCACACCATTGAAGGAATGGATTAAGGTTAAAAATAACTATGGACAAATAGATCAACACTGGCTTCTGGTGTCACACAGGATACAAACAGCAGTCTCCTATGGTGAAAGTCCTATCTTTGTTATCCAAACAGCCACCCTGACCTCCTTCCTGGTGATGTTCTTCATACTTTCTGATTCACTAAATACAAGATGATTTTGTGGGAAACACAAAGAGCCATATTTTTCATAGGTATAGCTATGAACACTGACCCCACTTTGCTTATTTTATTTTCGTCAATCTACATTCAAAACCTAGTACTGCCAAATACTTTTTTTTGCAAAATTATTAAAGATAACCAGCTAAAATATGATATAGACATCTGTTTTCAGACCCTTCTCCCTTTATACCTGGATTTATGGATTTTCTGCCTTTTTTCACTGCAGATCAGAGGACAGCTGTTTAAAATCTCTCCAGAGAAGTTTGATTAGTTTCAAGTCCATGGCTGGGCCATTCTAGGACAGGGTTCAAAGCCACTCCTGTGTTGACTTGGCTATGTGCTCAGGGTGATGGTGAACCTTCAACCATTTCTGAGATCCAGAATGCTCTGGACTAGGCATCTGTATCTCTGTATTTTGCTCAGTTCAGCTTTCCCTCAACTCTGTTTGAACATTCCATGTCTCTCTTATTGAAGAATTATTGAGACCACTGTACTCCAAATCCTTCAATGCAGCAAATTTCTTTCTCCTGTTTCCGAATTCTGGTTTGCCTTGTTTTTTTTCTTTTTTTTTTTTCTGCCATGAGACCTGATATAGATGTGCCTTTCCAACTCACATCAAATCAGTTCAATTCAACACAGGTGCACTCCAATCAAAGTGTGCAAGCAAGGTGATCAAAAGAAATGGGGACACCTGAGTTAAATTTTAAGTGTAGGGATTTGTCTAAAATCCTATTTCCCCTTGTCATTGAGGGGTAAATAAGTGTAAATATTTAAAGGAAAATATGAATCCACTGTTTGTGAGACAGTATTGTACTGCTAATGTGTTTTTTTTTTTTTTAGCTTTTCTTTTGTTTTCCACTTTGACTTTCCTTAAGTCCATTCTGCATGAATATGATTTGAGAGAGAGTTGACGGTAGTGGCCTCTGCAGTATGCATACAGGATAGAGGCATGATGGCCATGACAGTGGGTTTATTGGTTTTAAAATGAAACAAGTCTATCAGGCAGAGGATTCATTTGAGCCAGAGTGCAAATGAAATGGAAGCAAAGGAGGCAGAATTGCACATAAAACATAAAACTAGCCTGGAAAACCATATACATATACCATAAAAATAATGAATACTCAGAGGTGGATAGTCTATTGCATGGGTCTGTGTGTGCATGTGTCTTTGTGTGTGTCCCTTGATATTTGCCCATATTTGCTCCAAAACTATCCAGTGCAGCACAGCACCTGTTTATCTTCAGATTTAAAACAGCTACATAAAGCAGTGACTGGAGACAAAGAGTTGCTCTCAGCTCTCATGCCAGGTATATCTCCTCTCTTCCTGCTGGCACACTTCACAGGCTTCCACCTCCCATCATGTTCCTCTGGCATTCAAAGCAAAATTTCTGCAGGAAGTTGTGCCAGACTCAGCTTCTCATTGGCTCGGCTTTGGAAGTGCCAGCAAAGAAACCATGTTAAACAAACCGCCTCCAAAAGTCTCTACAGTTAATGTATGAATTAGAGGAATGAAAGAATGAATTATTTTGTGTGATGATTTTTTGGGACCTGAATGAAAACGTTTTTTCAGTTCCCATGCCTATAAATACATGTTTGTTTGAAGAGTGTGATTGCACTTATCACGTTTGGTGTGTTTTGTTTGACACCTCTGAAACTTGTTGACTTCTATTGCAGGTATCCAGGTTTCATCGTTTTCAATTGGCATATAACGTGAACCTTTTGTGGAGTCTGATGCCAGGCTTTGCTGCTTTATTGGCTGGCCTTCAGAGGTTCCAGCAAACTGAACTCATTTATGAGTACTCTGGTATGGCCCTCGCGTACCATAATGTGAATAAATCATGTGAACTATTCAGATGAAATTTTCACCTGTGCCAAAGAAAAGGTGATTATGATAATTAAATACATTACCACTGAGGATGCAGAAAGCAGTGATTTGGAAGTTGGTTGGATAGAGGACATCTTTGTCAAGAGAGAGCATCATAGAAATGGCTGCTAGGGGCAACAAAGAATAAAAACATATAATTTATTCATACAGTATTTATCTAATTTATGCGAATAAATGAATGAAAATGCAAAACAAACATATTGTAACAATGGACTGAGCAAAACAAAAAAGAACAATTTTACTGGCTGTATTTCCTGGTTCGCCTCAGTGTTTCTTAGCTCTACAGGCAGACAGCTTTGGACTGAAGATGTTTATTTACTTAATTTTTTGATGACAAACAGGTTTCTTTACATATTAATTACATCCACCAGCTGGTGCGAGAGAAGATGGCTCCAGATATGTAGCCCAAGCAGACTCATTAGTTTTTACTCTTAGCTGCTGCAGCATTGCATACTCATGGAAATGGAATATGGAGTATCAGTTAAGTGCTCCACTTTTACCCTTCCTGTTTTTAATGCCATTAATGCAGCTACAACAATACCACTTTGTCTACTGCTACAGTTTATTCCTTCACTAGATTGAGCAGCAGATTTTGCAACAAACGATAATAAACCGCATGATTACATCAAGCAGAAGCTTTGACAAAATTTGTAATTCTCCTAATGTTAAAAAGTCATATGTAAAAAGGATACATTTATTTTGCAAACAAAGAAACTCCAGACTGAAAATGAAAATACTGAGTAAAGGATATGAGCCAAAATAAAAATAATCCAACATCAGTGGCAGGCAGCTGGCAGGGTGGGGGCTTCACAAACACTGTTGCCCTTCCTTGAACTTCATCTGAATTTAAAACACAATAATATATGTAATAAATGTCCTGATCAGTGGCATTTTTGTACATCATTACATTTTTTTCATTATATAACACTGCGGATGCAGATGTGATTATTTTCCAGCGGAGCAGCTGAACTACTTTTTCCAAGTAGCTTCAATTATTAAGTGCTTTCGTCTTGAGGGTAGCTTTGGCTGTTTTTTTTTTTTTTTTCTTCTCCAGATACCACTGAGGAAAGAGTGAAACAGATGATCAAACATTATTTTTAAGTCTAACAACATTATTCATAGAGAGTTTTTTTTTTTCCCCAAAAAAAATAATTCACCAATTTGTTTGTCATTTAAACTGACAAAAATAATATAACAAAAAATAATAAAATTATTATAGTATTCAGGGCCGCCTCTCCTGAAATGGAGAGCACACGCTGTGCATAGGGCCTCATCCTTCATGAAGGGCCGCATTTTATGTGAGGGGTTGCATTTGGGCATAAGCATACTAGATGCATGTATGTGCCACCCGTGAGGCCCATATGGTAACAAAACAGCTTGAGGAAGGAGAGAAGATAACTGTAATTTGAAATGGCATATTGTGCAATCATTTGGAATGGGGAGAGGTGGGGGGGACCTCCAATTAAAATTTTGCATACGACCCCAGTTTGGGGAGACGCAGCCCTGTCAGTATTTGTAGCATGTACAGCAGCCTATATGGCACTGCTTCATCTTTTTGCCAATTCATCACCTTATCTACATGGGCATCCAAGAGGGCATTTACGCTGTTTTATTTTTAGTACATGAGGGTAAAATTTACCTAGGAATTAGCTTTATATTTGCATCTTAATTGAAAAACAGTACAGTAATTTTCATGATTGTTTTTACTATTTTTTTTTTTCCATTTTTAAGAAAAGTAAACATATGACACATTAAATAAGCTGGCTCGCTTCTTAAAGTAGCCATCTTTGACACGCCAGGCTCAGCTGAACTCACCTGTCCTTTTTTCCATCTGTGTTGATCTATGCAAGTTTGTGAGGAACAAGATTTTTTTTTTTTTTTTAACGTAATTTGTGAATGTTGGTCTTTAATTTTTTTGTTATTTGGTGAAGGTTAAAGGTGTTTTTTTGGGGAAAAAAATGTTGGTTTATTCATGAATCAACAATACTGCAACTGCTGAGAAAGTATATAATATTCATTACTGCCATTGCTATCATTCAAGATGTTCATTCAACTGTATTACAAGAGTGCCCTTTTAGTTTTGTTCTGCTTTTCAGAGAACACAAGTGAGATTTTGTACATCAAATACATGAATGGATGACAAAATTTAAAAGAGTTCTGGCTGTGATAGGCAGAACACAATGTAATGTGTATTGTTCTCTTGGTAGAATTTCAACAAAATATCTCAGATGTTCACACTATTACAGCTTCTGTCAGATCTTTGTAAACCAAATGAAATTCACATCCTGGAATATTAGATTGTTGTTGTAGGGAAATTCATTCTCCTTTTCAGTCCAATCTTAGCAGCAGTAGGCAGCCATTCTCCAGCACCCAGGGACCAACTCATTTCTGAGGCCAGCACCTTGGTCAAGGCCAATAACACCGAGCGAGCATGTCTTTTTCTTTTCTTTTTTGTGCCATGGGAGGGAATTTGAGCAGCTGGAGGAAACCGATGCAAAAAAGTAGCACATGCAATGCAAGAAAATTCCAGGACTTCAATCTAAGGACCCTCTTGTGGTGCACACAAGGGTCTTCTTTGACAATTCTGACACTCTGTATGAGGGTAGCACAGTAAATGGTTGACATGTACTGTACGTAAATGCACATTCTTGCCCCGATACAAGTTTTGTGTTCCAACAAAAAGCATGCTTTTTTGGGATGCATATTGTGAACGAGGCATGAGGCATATGCTGCGTACAGCTGGTGGTACTCTAAGGGGTATTTCTCCACCTTATGCACACACTATGCTCTCTGCCCAATACAAATGAGGCAGCTGTAGATTCACCCTGTGCAGAAATCCACAGTGGGCTAACAGTTCACAGACATCATGGCTGTCTCATACATTAGACATGTTGGCGGTATCAGCAGGTGTCAGTTACTTTTATTTCTTTTTATCCAGGATTGCTGATAGACCTGAGTGAGAGGTGGAGTATGAACATTTATGAATATATATTGAAGAGAGATGATCACAATTATGTCGCCACATTAATATGGACCTATTCTTCAAACTGAGCATGACAGATGGAATTTCAAGATTAGCCGATGTTTTCTCTGTAAATTTGAATATTTGTATAGAAGAAAAAGATAATGTAAATGATTTCTCAGTGTTTGAGGAGTGTCACATGTTCACTTACCACCCACCACATCCTGGAAAAGACATGACATTTCCCCTAGCCCTATCTATATTTTAATATTATACGTAATGTCACAATCCATATTTCCTAATATAAGCTAATATAAACATTAGGAAGACACTTTTGGCAGCATTAGTCTTTGACTGAATGCCATTTAAACCTCCGAGTGGTGAATCGGGGGGCTGGGACTTGGCAATCTTGCAAAAGAGAAATTCTCTTTGAGGACGAGTGTTTCATTTATACTTCTTTAGCAAAGCACAGAGCAGCAGTGCTGCACGAACACACTCAACTGCACACAAACTTTAAAATGCACATCAACACACACTCATGCACACACAACTGCAGTGTTTGTTGATTGCTTAGTGTAGCCAACAACATTGCGTTGTCATTGCCAGCTAACTTGAATTGGCTCATTATTATGGTATTGGTAAGGATCCAGACTTCATTCCAGCTCACTAACAATGTTTGACAGAATGCTGGTGTATTCCCATGTGGGAAGTATTCAGATGATTAGTGTGTGCTTTCAGTTTGCCTCCATTTTATTTTGGTTTGTTTCAGACTACTTCACTCTAGGCCAGACGAAGAGCATTAATAGATAAATAAATATCATAATATGTAATAAATCATAACAATATGTAAAGCAGGCAGTTTAAATTAAACAATGAATCAAACAACAAATTGTATATTTACACATGATTTAGATGTTAGATGAGACTCCAGGAAGACCGCTTCCCTGCTGCTCTCTCTGTCCTCAAAGGTATTATTCATTTGACATTACTCCCACCTCATGTCATGGGTTAGCTCTGTGAAAAAGTAATTAGCACATTTGTCTTATGCTTGAGGTTTTTTTTCTGCCTGCGCTATGACTCAAGCCCACTTCTAATCTCCTGCAAAGCTGCTTTGGATCTTATTGCAGCTGATCTTGAGCAGCGTTTGTTTGTTTTCATGGAATCACCAGAATGGCTTTGCTGCTTTATTTAAAGTCACATATACTTTATCCTGTGCTTTGTATCATGAATTCCTCACTGACAGAAGCATAGATATGGGCTTAGGACTGTTAAACAGCTCATCTATAAACATGGGACAAGTAAAAATATGATTCCATCCAACATGGTAATGTTTCTCGATGATACAAAACAAGAAATTCCACTGTAAATTTGTATGCAGTGCCTGTTGCACACATATAAGCAGGTTGACGTTTAAAGCACAATCTGAATGGATCGACAGAAAACTGATGTAACCATTTGGACCGAAGTGAATGCACATTTCTTCTGTGTGTTCTCTAACTAATGTCCCCAGACAGTCTGACAATGAACATGACTTACAGTGTGCAGAGACAATTGCCTGTGGCATTTTACACCCACAGCCAACTAAAGTTAGTAGCAAACTGGTCCCTCAGTAATGTGTTGTGTGAAATAATTTTCTGGAGGGTTGAGCTGCATACAAACTTTAGGATTATATGAACAGTTCAGTCTCGAAGTAAACTAATTTAATCCTCTCTCAATTTCACTGTTGCATGAGCTAAGCTGTCACAAAGTTAGCCCTTCACAGTATGTTTGTGTTTCCTCTGTTTCAACCTGTCACATAATTTGCTGTATTTAATAGTAAGGTGTTTTAGAGAGCAAGTAGGGGGAAAGCCCTGCCATTCACGAGGGGAAGCTGGCTGATAAATGTGATAATTGGTAAAGAATTGGACATTGGGGAAATTGGCGGTGTTCCTCTTTGGATCAATAATGCACAGCCAAAAATTGAAACTCACTCAGCCTGAACTGGAGAATGAGTTTGCAATATAATGTCACTTGGGTACAAGGTTGCATTCCAGTGGCTCAAAAGTGAAACTGAACATGACTCCTCTCTTGCTGCTGAGCTAATCCAACTTTTTGTATGCGTGGAGGTGCTTCATGATGATTACACGGAGCAGTAACCACAGGAAATCAAATATATATTTATATGAATTTCTGCACCCATATATATATATATATATATATATATATATATATATATATATATATATATATATATATATATATATATATATATATATATATATATATATATATATATATATAAATAATATACAATAATAATAATACAACTTCACAGGTTCAAGTGATACTCTAATGGTACTTGTTTGGTCCGTGTACCTTCTGTTCATTCTATTTGCAATTCTGAAATGCAAATTGGAAAACAAAAGGGATGGATTTCCCAGATTCAGTCAAGAGGCTCTTAATGCTATGAGTGTTGTAGGAACACTCTTTGGGCTCCCGTGAAATAAAAATGTTTCCCTGAGCACAAGTAGCTTAAGAGGCTCTTTCATTCTTCAAGGAAACGTGTCCTTACTTTGCATATGACAATAAACACTGAATATGTTTTACGAAGGCTCTGTGGACTCAAAGCTGTGACAAGTGACGCAGATGAAAAACAACATAAGAAAAATAAGTAATTTTATGAGGAATAACAAATGTGAACAAATTATCGTTTATCATAATATGTCTGCAAATTCCACAACTGCATATACATATGAGATAGTTTACCACACCCAAAAATGCGTCAAGGCGCATCAACAATCACGTCGACCCTCCAAACCTGCCGCATTTTCCCAATATGGTGCAACTGTGCTCAGATGGAACTTCCCCATGCTCCACCTGCTACTCTACATAAAGGTGTTACCACATCTTACGTGTGTGAGACAACACAGATTTTGCAGCATGTGGCAATCACAAGCTCTTCCATTAGCCCTGTTTGATGAAGAAAATAAAAAAGGACAATACACATGCAAGATTCGAGTTCAATATATTATCTTTTCTTTACTTACCTCTATCAGAGGGGACTACGGTCCAGACCCAGAACCAGACCCAGACTCCATCCTATAAGGACCTATAAATAATTTATAGGAGAGTTTTAATTTTGACAGGACACTTATATTTTAACCAGTACGGCAGAGCAGGAAACACCGACTGAATTAAAGTGACCCTACTCAGCCAATGAAGTCTCTGCATTCCAGAACCTACAGTGCTGCTCCGCACACGGATGAAAGTGAAGAGCAGAAGGACAGACAGAAGAAATAGAAGAAAGATAGAAAAAGAATAAAAAATAAAGAACTCGACACAGAAAAGAGATGAATGTGCCAGAGACAAGGAGAGGAAAAGGACCAGATATGATGCTGATATGACAGGTGGATGGAGAAAACAGAGATTTCAACCCAGAGTTGACAGACTTGTTCATGTTCATGAATCTCTGTGTCTGATCTGCTCAGAGACTGTAGTGCTCATTAGAAGTGGGTCACTGTGAGAAAACACACTAACATTTTGACCAAGCATACCCACTAAAGTCTGAACTGTCTCAGAACCCAGCATAATCAGTTCCCTCAGAACTGCTTGGATTTTGGGTTAACACACACCAAAAAAAAAAAAAAAAAACATTCACTGATGGAGTGGAAGAAGCCTTATTTTCGGGAAAACAAAAAAGAGGAACTTTGTAATAAAATAAAAAGTCCCATGTCAGCATCATAAACCACAAGGAAAAGTGACATATTAACCCAGGATGTAGCAGCCCCATTCATAGAGCAGTTATTCAAAACATATTTTTTTTATTTTTATTCATATTAGCTTTTTTTTTTTATTTATTTTAAACTTATTTCAAAATGAAGCTCTATTCTTATTTGATGCATGTGACAATGACATTATTCCTACCCACAGTGTTATCTGTTTACTTAAATGTTGACAAAAAAAAAAATATTGTCAAAATGTTTTTGAATCACACCAAATGTATTTTATTTCACAGTCAGTTATTGATTATATGAAAAATTACAAGACTACATCAACATATATCACATTAACTCAAATCAGACACTATGTCATTCCGAACCTTTGCTTCAATACATTTTCTCGGACTGGACCTTTTTGAATTTTAGTTGAATAAACCTGATCTACATTGTTAATATGTATAATAACTTGGAAAGGGACAGTTTCACTTTAACATAGAGAAGTGAATTAATGCTTGATTCACTTGGACATTGAATTTGACCCTGCTAAAAAGTAGAATAACAAATTGTGTTACAGACTTTTGCACACAATTTGGCCAAAGGCCTCCTTCATGTGTGTTATCAAGGTGTTGGTCAGAACAAGCATAGCACCCCTGGTGTTGCTGACATGTGTTGACAGGTCCTTCATTACTGTGGTGACTTCACTCGGTCCTTGAGCAGCCAAGACCACTTCTTCTATTTTATCATGGACTTCCTGAAGACTTGTGGAGTCCATATCTTTAAGACTATAAGGAGGGACAAAACAACAAAATAAATAATACAATATTCAGCAATTCTGTTCAGATAACCTTTTTCCAAGCGAGATGGTATTAAAAACAAAATTAAAGACAAATATTAATGGGCATGTTTCTTTCCATTTGTGCCTTGCTGGAACTCAACGAAGCTCTGTTCTGGGACAGCAAGAAATTTTTTGCATTATGCTCCAAAACTTGGAGCCTAGCAAGAGAGGAAGACAAATTATTTCACAGATATAATGTAAACACAACTGGAGTTTTGTGGGTCAAAAAACTATGAGACAAAGACAGCACAATATTGAAGTAGATGAGACATGTAGCTGATCAAACAAACAATTATATTATTATTCATTTTTTCAATACCTATTGTCCCTTCGCAGTCCACAATCTCATTTCGCTGGGTCTCAGTCAAGTCATCCTGTATTTTTGCAAGGATACCTGTGGTTGTGGCTTCAAACTCAAACAGTCTGCGTACAACAATGTAAGCAAGCTTCAGTTTCCCCTGGCTGAGGTGGGTCATGAAAATAGACCTACAAAGATTGTTGTGGGAGCGGTTTACATCAAGTCAAATCAATTAAGTCTCATACACAGTCTACATTACAATTATTCCAATTACAATGACTCAGATTTTTAAATTATCTTGGTTACAAAGGATCTTAACAATTACAAAAACAAACTAGGGTTGCCTTTGAAACGGAAATGGTTCTGGCCTTACGATGGAAAACTCTGCTCCGCTATTGGTAGGCCAATATCATCCCCATGAACCTCATAGTGGCCACTAGGTTGTAGGTCCAAGTAGCTGAAATGTCCAGTTGATCCCAGGAATATCGTCACATTGTCATCATCAGTTATGTACAGGCTAGGAGCATATATCTTTGAAAGAAAAGCATCTGCTAAATGTTAATTACAGATATGTACAACCTACCAAACATTAATTTCTATTGATATTCTATTATTATAATATTCTATTGATGTCCTCGCTCTCTTCACACACAACAGAGCTCTCTCACTCACACACAGACACACACACACACCTAGCACATTATTATTTTTTTTATTTTGTAAATGGGTTTATGGCAATTATTTTACATTGAGAATCGTTAATGAGTCGGTTAGCCGTGTGCTATGGATAACATCCTTTGGTCTTAGCATGTTCTCCAAACAAATGAAAACAGTTACCTGCCTAGAATATTCTTGTGATTTTATCAATAATGCCTCTCTTCTTAAGCATTAGCCTTTTGTTTCCCTTGCCACAGTTGGTATTACATGGTCACACGACCAACACTGGCCAAAACTACACACGATGATTAGAAACTGACAAACTTCCCAAAATGACTCAGCTCATAAGCATGAAGTTCAAAGCTTGAGTGTTTTTTTTGTGCCTACATTGAAAGCACTGTTGTAACACAGAAACCATAAGACAATGGCATTGTCCAACCTGATAATATTGAGCCCAACAAATCTTGTCTCCTGTGTTATATGAAATGCACACATGGCAGAAGATACACACTCAACCAGTAACAATAGCCCCTTTCACACTGCAAGAAAAAAATGTTACTCAATTTTGACTCGATTTAAATGACCCTCCAAGCAACCTCAAATGACCCTCCAAGCTTGGCTCCTTGGCTCAGCTCGCCTGCAGTGTGAGGCATCCTGCATCGACCCCCTAAATTACCTGATGACATTCTGATTTTGTCCCTGGGCAGCCTGTCAGGCTGTCACTGTGGAAGCTCCAGAGATCAGAGATGCAGAGCTGCTCACTCAGAACTCAAAACAGAGCAAAGTTTTGAGAGTCCACTCTCATAAGATCAGTCTTCCTGTTGATCTCCCACAGACCAATCTCTGAATGGCAGACTTTTTTTCCCCAATCAAACAAATCAGATGTGTAGCTACAATTTTTAATGGTAGCGCATACGAAAAATTTGCCCTAAGTCATACTCGGAGATTCCTATAGATCAGGGAATCCTGATGTGACACATGAAGAGGAAGAGATTCGGTGATAGAGTTCAGGCAGTGTGCGGGACAGTGATTTATGGCATTACCAGCATTTTGAAAGAGCGGGCGTTTGACTGGACACATCATCAAGGCGACGACAGGCATCACAGCTGTCATGGCAGGAGGTCAGACCCGTGACTACTGGCAGTGTGAAAGCACTCTAATGCCAAACCAAGGCCAAGTTACAAAATCCTAATTTCAGTGTTAAAGCAATAAACGAGTTCTCATCCCAACAAGTCACACTGGTGCAGCTTTGTCAAGCTCCTTTGTTTTTGGCATTACAATCACTATTGTTTGCATTATCTTAGGTTCAGACAACAACACCCCTAAAGTTAGGTTTGTACAGTGACAGGTGATAAGACAAACAGCAACTGGCTGAAAGTCTTGTGTTTGTTGGACCCATCGGCTTCCCCTCCTTCCTGCACTGTGTGCTAAACGGTAACGAATGCCAGCAGCTGTGACAGAGCCTCCTTATTTGATGCCTTGGGAATGAGAACAGACTAGAATAGCGGCTTGCAAATACATCCATTTTTGTTGGAAATGTTGGCCAGTGTCAAAAACATCTTGAGTTTCAGGGTTTCAAAATAAATGTTCTTTATAACCTGAATTAACAAACTAAATGAGCAGCAACAAAAAAAAACAAATGACACATGATTGCATTAGTGCATGCAAAAGTAAAGGATAACAAGCAGAAGGAGAAATTAGAGGGAAACAAACTAAAATGGTAGGAGAGGAATGGGAATGTTATAACAAGCCCTTACAAGTTATATAGAACGAGAAACACTACTGGCCTGGGGGCTATTTTCAACTCCAGTACAGACCCAGTCGATGCATTACAGTGAAGCCTGTCATGAGTTCTCTGTGGTGGCCTGTGTGTCTCACTGAGGGGCTGTGTTGCATGTGCCATAAGGTAGCCTCAGTGCGGCAGTCTTGGAGAGAGCTCTGAGCTCCAGGCTTGCTACATTCCCTCTCTGTTCTGAAGGCCTGACAGTCCTATTAGGACTGAATGAGAAGGAATTTGCCTTACCTTGGCAAAAGATCTCTCATAGTCCCTGACAGCTATGGCAGCTAGTCATGGCAGCTTGCTGATGAGAACTTTGCAACCCTCTCCTACACCGCCTCCACCACTGCCATCACCAGCCCTCCGCTGCTCCTCTTCAGTCCTTCATGTGGAGCACTTCAAATGGCAGAATCTTTTCTTTTTTTTATTTTGAGTAAAAGAACAACAAAATGGAAATATAAAATACAAGTAACTCTTGCTGTGAGAGCAAAGAGAGAAGTGGATCCACCAAGGCAAAGCATGGAGCAGGCTGAGTGACAGGAAGAAGTTGAAGGCAAGCACAAGGCAATTTAGAAATTTATCAATCTCCCCCCTTGTGGAAACCCAAACTACACTCCTGGCATCTCATATTTTCTGGCTGACACGCTATGTAAAATTGATCAATACAAATGTGTCACCTCCAGTCGACAGGAGAGGAGAGATGGAACGACAGGTAACTCCATGCACAACAATCAGTGAAGCCTGCAAACAGTTATTGTTTGCCAGTTCTATTTTCAAGTGTTGCACTTTACTAGATTCAAAGGTTTTGTTGAAGACTTTGTGTCTCAGCCTTACATGGTGCTTTATATATTTAGAAAGTCAAGGAAAGTTAAGCTCACAGGAAGACACTGCTACGCCCTTAAGCTGTTTTTCCTATGGTACTTTAGCATACTAGCATACTTTTATGACAACGTCCTCTTGATGACTGCCCCCCCCAAAGAATCTTTTTTGCCACCAAAGACGCCAATGAGCAGCTGAGTCTGAGAGGTTACACCTCTCACAATCACAGCTTCCAACATGAGAAGCAAGACAGTTGATGAATCACCACGAAGTAAAACACAAGAATGAGCTTGCCGAGCATGAATCAGTGGTGGCCATCTGGCAGTGATGAGCAAGCGCCCCCTTCCTCTCCTCAGCCTGTCGACTGGGACCAGTGGAGGCAGAAATCAGTCAGATGAAACTGATGCGGACATCAGGTGGAGGATCCACTTACAGCTCGTCCCGCCTGAGCTCCCTTTGACTGCTGGTGCACTCCGATACGCTGTCTTGCCTCTGCAAGACAGTTCTATTTCTCCAACCTCCTAAAGGCGTTCAGCAGTGACTAAACACTCCCAAATGACCTTATCAATTGTTTTATTATTTCAGCTGTGGAGGGGGTGGTGGTCGACAAGGTGGCAGAAATGCATTTCCAGCTCAGAGATTTAGTGAGAATCCCGCCCGCCCCACAGGGGTTTGGTGCTCGGTGATTATGCAAAACCTTTAGACACATCTCTGACTCAAAAGAAAGTGAACAAGAGATGCTTTGATCAAGCTGCTGAGACTACCTTGATTTCAAGGTCATTCTTTATATCTGTATTCTTCTTTTGTTCTTTATCATTCAAGGCTTGCAAGCACCACCTACACTGAATGAATTATCACAGTGTGCTCACGAGAAGGACAGAAAAATACAACACTGTGTACATGTGGATTTATTTGTGTCAAGTTATAAAACATCCAGAGCTCCATCAGATTGGGGTGTGTGAATAAATTGGGATGAAATAAAGAGACATGTTGTAAGCAAGACAGCTATCTAGCAGGTGTTGGATTTATTTGCTCAATGTAACCTAATACAACGATGTATTATGTATTTGTATGAAAAGATAAGTTATTTTTTTGCCTTTGCATGTCCAATATTGTGTGTCAGTTTCTTCATGTTACATGCATATCGTATTTAAAAATATCTTGGTTAGGTTTAGGCAAAAAAAGAAAAAAAAAATACTTAAGAAAGCATTGTGGTTAGGGTCACATCACTATGGAAGTCAGGATACTTACGTACAGAAGTTACATGACAAATAAGTCAACCTCTGGTTTCAAATAACTATGAATATAGCATTACTTAAATATGGTTACAAGACAGATAAATGATCTTTTACTTCTGGTTTACAGATGATTCTGTCTGGTTCACAATTACATGTACTACATTTGGTAAAAAAAAAAAAAAAAGTTCTAAAAGAAAACGCAGATAACTTCCAGATGCCGTGGTAGCGACGTGTCAATCAGTGTCGTTACAGCACCACCCACAGACTGGTTGTATATATTACAGTGTTTCAGTGGTTTCATGGGGACACAAATTTCCTGGGCACTGTGTTTACAGAAAACCTTTTCAAAAAGAAGCTTCCATGTGGACATAGCCTGACACACTTGACAAAGCCTGTGCGGTCATTACATTTTGCTACGAATGCAAATATTAACTCAGTCCAGTACATCTCAAGGAGATTACGTAAGCATATGAGTTAGCTTTTTTCTATTCCTAACTTCAACAAAAGAAATAGTCACTGAAAGCTTTGCCTACACATTGACTAGTTTGCTTTAATTTATAATACACAAGTTAATGTTAGCATTGAAAATAAAAGTGATGTTATTAATTGAATTTACAATGAAAAACTAAATGTCTAGCACACGTGATTAAAAGACACTTTCAAAATATACCTTGTATGATTACAGCAGTAATTAAGTAAGTGTTGTTAGTTTTGTCATGAACAATATACAAGCAGTTAATGAGGTCTGTGTGGACTCTAAGTAAGCACAACATATGCTGAACACTCACATTCCACTGCAGCACAATGCTAATGTAATTACACTGCAATACAATCTGACAGTTCTGCCATCTTTGGTAACACTTTACAGTACAGCCCAGCAATAGTGGTGGTATTGTGGTGTGTGCTATTGAAGAAGAAGAAGAAGAAGAATTCCTTTTTTAAACCCTCAGTGAGGGGAATTAGTTTTGCACTATGTTAGTACTTTTTACTGACATAGTTTTGCACTATGTTAGTACTTCTGCGGTGCACTATGTTAGTACTTTTGCGGTACGATAAATCACAAAGCAAGGACACATTTCAGTATCGATTAGCACCATTGTGGTGTGCACTGCAGTTGCACCACTGCAATTGTTGGGCTGTATTATAAAGTGTTAGCCCATCTTTTATTCCAGCATTATGGTATAGTTGCTGTCTGCACCTCATACAACCACTTAACGGCAACTGTAATCTCTTCGAAGTACAGACCATACATTTCCGATCTGACTGATAAATCTGTAATCCCAACAGAAATTAGGCTTTCAATATATTTTACAACAGATGACTTTTTTAGGTTTTGGTCCCAAGTGATTCCATGTATCTGGAATTATGTACCCTTGATCAGAGGACAACTGTCATAACTGGGAATGTCACATGCAACCATTTCACATGCATACCTTTTCTGCCAGGTAAAATTGACATCTTTGTCCTATCTCTGTAAAAGACAGCACATGAAGATAAATTAATGAGACATCCATGTCCATTCCTTTCATCTGGAGTAATTGATGCTCGCTGCAAAGAAGTGAAAGGTTAGGGGAAGCTTGTTGCTGGTAAAAGTCTGCATCAAATATTAATGAAGAGGATGATTCATGGGATGGGATGATTCAATCTGTGTATTATTAATGATGACATTGGTAGAGTCAAACTGAGTGAAGGACACCGCCTGTGGACAGGGCACAAATTAGAAGCCTCAAGCAAGACATTTTAGGTTTTCTTTTTTATTTTGGAACAGTGCAGTCCAATTAGTTTGCTAATGTTGGCCTCCAGAAAAGCAGAAAATAAATGCGCACATTTGTGATGTTAAATATAAAGCCTTTAGCTGCTTCACAGAGCATGAATTCAAAGGAACAGGTGGCAGTGAGAAAATCTGGGGGGGATTTTGTGGTTTATTTTGTTTTTTCAGACCTAATACCACAAATATTAGACAAAACCTGTGAGATTATGAAAACAATGGTAGCTCGGAAAGGACCAGTATTAACTGGGTACTACCAAATATCATAGATTACAGGAATATAGGAAAATTAAAACTTAAGGATTTATCATTGCAGACAACCTTCCCAAGCTTATCAAGACTAGTTTGTCATTTAATCAAAGTTAAAAAAAAAACAAAACAAACTTACAAGACCATTTCAATTTTTTTTTTTAATTTGTGTCATAATCCACAAAGACAAGACAGTGATCTTTCCAGTGTTGGTGAAAGTGAAACATGGAGAACACCATCATGTTAGTTTTGCAAAGCCCAGAAAAGTATTTTATTTTTTCCATATTTCCATAGTCATCCGTAAATGAGATTAATCCATGTGTTTGTGTAAGTTTATGTATTGCAGTTTGCCCAAATTACCAAGATACAAACAACGAACAAACATTTTTTTTTTTTTTTTCATGATGAAATAGTCTCTTCTTTCATTTGAGCTATTCAGTGTTTTAAGAGACATAGTACAAAATATTCTGTGGGTCTTGAAATATGACTCAAAATGAGTAAAAATGCTAGCACAAGGCACATTCTGTTTTTCAAAATGGCTGGCAGTAAATTTAGCCCAGTCGGGAAAGTGGTTGTTACTGAACCCTATGGGTCATGTGTTTGATCCCCCACTCCTACTCCCTACATGTCTTTGTGTCCTTGAGCTAGACACTACCCCAGACTTGCTCCTCAGGCACTTTGTACAGCAGCCCACTGCTTCCTTAAGCCTTGTTCACACTACGACCCTCTGTTCTCTGGTCGGAGTCTTGGGGTGTTCACACTACATGACTCTCCATCAGCAGACCTGGCCGACTGACCTACTTGACATTGCGCACAAACTGTTGCCGACCTGCTGATTGGACTAAAATCGTGCAGTGTGAACAAGGCACTAAGGGATGGGTTAAATGCAAAGGACAGTTTTTATGTATGTACTTGAGTATATAGATGACAATAAAGGCTGCTTTGTTCAGTTCACTGTAGTAAATTTTGGCATGAGAGTATAGCACTGTGCTTTGAATGCCTGCCCACTGAGTTGCTTTATGGAATGAAAGAGTTTTTTTAAAAAAAAAAAAAAATAAGAAATGATTGGAGTGGTCTAATGGGAAATATGAACCGTCTGGCAATAAATGTATTGATGTTTACTGTGCAAAATAGCTTAAATATGAAGGTGGTAAAGTTTATCAATGAAAACTCACAGTTGGATAAATACACGGAAGGACACAGTGCTAGCTACGATGTGCAACTCCATTTGCTCACCGCTAATGTAATTAATTTCACAACCCAATGACAGAGATATTGAGGTATGTCTGTTTAAAACCAATTCAATTATGCACCTAATCTAACAAGATGAAGGCGAAATCAATAGCAGTGTATTACTGTGAAGCAAGGACAGCAGATATTTGCAATGCCTTACAGATTTGAAAATACAAAAACAAATCAGGTTTGGGTGTAATTTTTCTTTTTCTTTTTTACAAACTTAAATAAGCAGAATAACCAGTCCCACAAGAAACAAAAAATGCTGTTTGTTATTGTTGTATTGTAAAAAAATAAATACATGTCTATATTTAATTAAATGTAATTGAATTACCTTGTGTATGAAATGCGCTATATAAATAAAGCTGCATTGCCTTGCCTTGCTTATACTTGGCATATTGTGCAATAGGAATGTTTTAGTGATTTGCTGTGTGATAGGTAATTGTTAGTTAAGGAAGATTATTTGTTCAATATATGATTTGTCTGAGAGAAAATACAAATAATTTGATCAATACATCATACTTTTTAAGACATGCTAGCCACAATGAAAATAAATGGTGCACCATGTTGGTCCAGATCTGTTAGCTTTGTCAGCCAAGCACATCACTGGCTTTCTACATGATAGTTATACTGTAAATACATGCAGCAGTTCTACCTCCGGAAATACATGGTGAAATCCAAGCTGAAGCAGTTGTTGATCCCTTTAAGAAGAGTGACAAGACAGCAGTCTACAATGTTACAAAATGGTCAATTCAACCAACAATATATTGTCGATGAAACAATATTCTAACTTCAAAATATTAAGTTGATGGGCTCAGCAGATTAGTCATGCACAGACAGACACACTCATACATGACCATAACAACTACATAATTTCCTGGTAGAAATAATAACGATTGGATGGATTGCCATGAACTTAAATACATTCATTTACCTCTCCCTCAGGGCAGACTCCCTCCCCTGACTTTTCCTCTGGTGCCACTGACAGGTCGCTTTGGTAAGCATTTTAATGTAAACAAAGTACTATTATTTCTTTCTTCATTCAGGTATGAGTGAGTAAAATTTACCCCAAAGATTGCATTTCTATGTTTTCAGTATTTATTGGAGCAGGCACGCTCTGATTCGACTAACTCTAATGTTATTTTCACTCCTATTCATTCTGGCAGTCTGCCACAATTCAGGTGACTTTCATTCATCAAAGGGCTGTCTGCACTGGCTGCACAAGTTGAGGAATAAGTCCTTTTTGTGACCCAAATATTATAACAGCAGGTAGCATTGCAGCATTTTATTACACTACAACCAACTGGCCAACTGGTTTCTTTGCAGTGATTTTATGATGAGGAGGAATTCCCGTGTTACCAACATGAGAGTATGTAGGCTCCTGAAAACACACCACTAGGTTCTTGTAAACTGATCTATAAAATGGACGATTTATTCAGTTGTTTGCATGCTTCACATCCACATAAGGCTTGACATGTAAATGGAGAATGCATTGATTTCCATCCCATGCTTGCTAATGATGAGGATAAAAGACATTATTAGTATGAGGTGATGAAGTGTTTAGGTAAAAGCTATTTGTCGTCCCCTTTGAACTCTATCCCTAATCAATGCTTTCAATTTGTACGTCGGTAAAAGCTAACAGGTTTAATGCAAGGGCTCAACAAAATCTTACAGGGGTCACATTACACATGCAAGGTGTGTTAGATATCTCAAGTGCCCTGACTGGATGTTGTCCAAATATAATATTGTACCCCTGCAGCAATTATAGGGATCGCTGGAAGGGTGGTGACTGCAAGAAAATGAACTCTGGATCAATCTCAGCACTTATCAGGATATAAGTGAGTCTGCTGAGGTTCAAGGAGACTTCAGGAATCTGTTTGGCACCTGACAAAGAGCAGCTTTGGCTGGGAGAGGATGACTGCCAACCTCACTTGACTTTTCAGCCCATTTCAATTATGCAGCACCTTCTTTTATATGTACTTAAAATGTATTTTTTTTTTTTTTTTTTTTAACTTGCAGCACTTCATCAACAAATTTTAATGGAATTATTCCTCACTGATTCTCCTTTTCTTTAAAGCCTTTAAGAAGCATCTTTTATCATCTTCTTCTTTTGTATTTTGTAGCACATACTGGTATTCAGGTGCTATGATACAATCTGTTTTCAAAGTCAAAGAGTGATGAATATCTTCCATCTAATTCTACTCTGGGAAGCTCATATTCCCAGCACTGGTACCTGCCTTGCATTATGAATGGCAGAAGTCCTGCTTTGATCAGTTGCATCAGACAATAAACATTTAATATTTCATTCTAAAAGATGAATGCATTGGTTGGCATCAACACAGATTTTCAGTCGACTGAGATCAAATTTCCTCGGTATGTTTAATCATAACACTTATTATAGACCTGAGGGCATCCACTGTTGTTAAGAATCTCTTAACACACCTCTCCATCTAAATCAATACGGTACATTGTGATGTAAATTACCGTTTGGGCTTTAGGTTTTCAGCTGAGTGATTGAGAGTTCAGACAGTCTGAATTATGTGCCAGGCCTTTCTAATGGTGGCTCATAATTTCACAGATCAATGAGCATTATCTATAGCAGTGAAAAAAGTTGAATTTGTAATGGGGCCAAACTCAATATTCCACTCCCATTGTTCAGCAAGGACACGGCCTTTTGAATCCCACTGTGCTGCCAAGTACCACCTTTGAAATACAGGATGTCTCAGTGTGTTGTATTTTACACCACTTGTCTAATATTCTATCTGAGTTGAGATTTTGCTTTACCTCATTTCAGACAGGAGCCCTGGGCACGCTTTGCCTAAAAGGAAGGTTCAGTGTGTGTGTGTGTGTGTGTGTGTGTGTGTGTGTGCATATGGGTATTACCTACGTTATGGAGACATGAATTTGTTCACACAGTCATATTGTGGGGACTCATGTTCCTTTTGGGGACAAAATGCATGTCCCCATAATGTTTTTAGGCTGAAGACTTGGATAAGATTTAATGTTAGTGTAAGGTTAAGGTTAGACTTTGGTTGGGGTTAGGATTATGTACTGGTTATGGTTAGGGTCAAGGGAAGTGTCTAGAAAATGAATGTGAGTCACTGTAAAGTTCCCACAAAGAGAGTAATACCAGTGTGTGTGTCAGTTAGTTTGTGTTCAATTTTTGGGGAACATGCACTTCATCCAAGGGTTAAATTGGGATTTAACACACTTTGGAACTTCTTTTGTTGTCACTGACACGTCTCATGGAACAAATGTACTGTGATCAATGCACGTTGCACCACATTTAGGAGGGCTAAGAGGGTCCTGGCATATTATTACCATAGGTTAAGTTTTTGTATGATTAAAATCTCTTTCCATCAGCCGTAGCATGCCAAAAATGAACTCGCTTTACATTACTATGTATGAAACTGCCTGAATTATTTGTGTATTAATTAAATGTCCTTGAACACCATTCTGGATCTCAGTAATTACATCACTAAATGAAATGTAATTACTACCAAACCAAATAGTGGTCAAAACTTATGAGAAACCTGTACTACACTTTAAAAGTGTCATCTTGAAGAGGTTGATCTCTTCATACCAATAACACAAGTGAACACAATCCCATACACTATTTTGATGATGATTTATCAAAGTTTGTTTGCAATGTCCCAGATGGTGATAGAGTCACATTTAAAGCATTGAAGACACTGGTGTTACAGTGTAGAGTAGAAAGTCAAGGCAACAAGGCCAGTGATTGATTATGTCACAACCCTGCAATTATAATGTTAAGAGCTAAGTGGGATGGATACAAGTCACCTCTCATATGATGTGTAAACTCAGCATAATACTTTAACTAGCCGAAAAGATGGCAATATTAATCCCAGAATAATAAATGGTCTGGCACGAGACTCAAAGCAGATTTCTCTTCCTTTAAACAGAGTTTAAAGAGCATGAAATTCAAACACAGGTAATGGAAGCCAGACTGTATAATTATACTCTTGTCTCATGCAGAGGTGCCTTCATTTCTCTCTTTGCTTCAGGCCATTTCCAATCCAACACAAGCATCGAGAATAAGGAATAAAGCAGGGCTCTGCAGTGTGAATGCAATTTACAGATGGTGAGTGCATGCTTCCCAAAAGAATAAAAAGACATGAAAGTTTAAGCTATTATGATCTGCATAGATCAGATAAATAGAGTCCTGCTGGGGAGAAAGAGAAAAACATCTTTTTTTTTTCAAGATATTTTACAAGACCTGCAGGGTAAGCATGCATAATCAAGGTCTAATTCAATTAATATGTTGTTTCAAAATATCTTGAACTAAAAAAGAAACAGCTATTTATTGGTAGTACTGTAGGTTGAATATAAAATGATGCAGCTCATTGAGCAGAAATCTAGAATGACTTAACTAAGACGAGGTGAAAACATTCATTGATTTGAGTCAGTGTTGGTAATTCAGATTTATAGACATACTGGAACTAATAGTGGACCTTGAAAGAGCATCCATCACCAGTGGCATTGATGGCCTGAGAATGTGAGGCAGTTTTATGGATGCCTTATGAGCAGGTTGTCTGAGCTTTTATTAAAGCTGCATTACTCAGGACGTCAAATAAAACTGGTCTGCATGTATTCACTTTCGAGTATTCCTCTTCTAAACCAGACCATAACAGTAATAATCCTTGGTTCACACACAAACACATATCCAATCACACCCAAGGCTGTGACCATTTGACGTACAATCGCTCTGTGAATTCTGTGTTAAATACCATAAGCCTTTCTGTTATCTTTCCTTCACATTCTGCCTTCCCCTGAAACAGTCCTTGTTAGCTACGGATCCCAAAGATGTCAGTGCAGTGAGAGCAGACGCTTCAAAGTGCCAAGTATTGTGGTGGATGTCTGCGAGACCCTGTTGGCTAGAAATTCCAACCCTGCGTTCACGCCCACGCTGTCTAGAAAAACAGCGACAGTAATTGCAGGGGGGCTATTGTGTTTCTTAGCAGCAGAAATAATTGTGTTTACAAATGGTTGGTGGAAATTTGAAACTTGAGAGATACACAGGGTCAGATTGGAAATGGCAACTGCAGAATTTTGCTTTTGTTTCAAGGAGAATTGCCTTTAAACACCAAACATAATATGCGAAAACATTCTATTCTCTTCTGCTTACCAGTCAGAGAAAGTCTGATACAAACCAAATTTCAAAAACATCTGTGGGTTTATCGCTTACAAACAAATTACAGAAACAAGAAAGCAGTAGGTGAAAGTATCTGTGAAATTTAAAAACCTACAAAAGCACTACAGCATACATATGGCAACACTTTTGAGTGGAGGAAATGATACCAGTGAAAATTCATCAACACGGCCAAATGGGAATTAAAGCTTCAAGCAAAGAGTGCAAATTTAATTTAAGATGAGCATGACAACTGGGTCTCAAGAGTGGGGCCCAACCGACATGGACTTTTTGAGGCTGATGCCAATATCGATATTTAGAAGGAAAAAAACATCTGATAACAGCTTTGTTTCCCAGCACTTGCAACAACGATAAAAAATTGAAAGCATAACATTTATCCTGTTGTCTGACTATAATTTTATATTATATTATTATTTCACATATCGATTATAGTTTTATTTTAACTTTCAAGAACAAAGAAGTGTACTAACTAACTAAATACTAAATAACGTGTAAAAAAGCAGTAACGCTCTGAAATAAATTGAAAATTTATTAAAAAAATTTGACGTACTTGTACGTCTTTTAAAATTCAGCTTGAGTGCAATAAACCTATATATACGTCAAAGTGTTTTTTCGGCAGATGGCACAAGAGGGCACTCTAACACAGCCTGTAAGTAATATTGTAGTATTGTAATAATAAGTAATATTATTTTTTTTCATGATGAAACAAAGAGTCTCTTCTTTCATTTGAGCTATTCAGTGTTTTCAGAGACATAGTACAAAACTGTCTGTGCATCTTGAAAGATGACTTAAAATGGCCAAAAAAAAAACAAAAAAACTTTGGCACAAAGCACTCAATGCGTTAAACATTACATTACATCACACTCTGCTCCATCATTCTTTTCCATCTTTTTTTTCTTTTAAGAATCAATAACAGTGACATTATTCATTTTAACTTTTCAAGGTTGCACAGAGTAAAGGTGCATTCACACCAGACGCAACTGTGCAAAAGAGAAGTGAAAATGAAAGTGTCGCAGCACAGACTGCAAGAGATGAGCATGTCGCTCAAATAAATCGGCCACAGTAAAATATATGGGCTCTGATCTTATGACAACTATAAAATAGAGTAATAAGAAGAGTGTCCCTTTTATCATGAACATTTAGTGGAAATGTGCATTCTACCCATAACATTTTATATGTGCTTACATCGCATAACAACGCACACAATAGTTTAACTTCGAGATGATCAGGTGTGTCTTGCCCAGCCAAACAGAGCACAACAGGTCTTTGTGATACTTTGGCATTACAAGCAGCTGGGGAGATAGAGAGATAAACTCATCCTTCATAATTTGAGGAGTTGGGCCATGCCAGGTATTTAGAATGCTTGTTCCCCGTTGAGTTGCCCTGCAATTTAATCTGATGGCCCAGTCAAGCAAGACAGATGAATCTTGTCATCTTCTGAGAGGCAAGAGGGTTGACTGATCTGAAGTCTTGAGCTAATGTATTATATCGTCAGAAAGTAGGAAAAAACTCAATTTACTTCCTTTTAGAGTGGATTAAGTCTAGAAGATATGTCTCTAGAGCATCGTCTGAACAAGTGACTTCACGGAAATCAGTTATCTAAGAACTTGTCAGCTCTCAGGGCAGTTTTAGAATGTTATAAAATCATTCATCAGTTAGTGGTTTAAAGGGTTTCAAGCAACTAAACAAAACAAAGTATGTGGTGGAGTAAGGTAAGTCCTGTGGATATAGTTAAAATGAATCTGCGAGTGATTCAGGATTTTAGAAGCAATGACAATTGAAGACCATCTCCCAGCTGGACAAGGTCTCACTGATATATTGCATGAGATCCTCAGACCACATCTTTGTAATGTACAAGCTTCACAGGAAGTACTTCAGAGGAGTAAATATAATTGAGAAACAACCCGTCTTCCATCCTTGTGTCATCCACCACTGAGCGAAAGGGATGTGTGATAAGTGGAGTGTTTGTTGGTACACCATATGCTTTCGTAGTTGACCACAGTTGGAGATATAGAAAAGAGGATGAACTTGGTAAATTGTCAGACAGTCTCAAATCACTAAACTTGCAAAGACCATGCTTATTATAAATAAAAGTAAATGTATGTACCCATTTTAGTGCTCCAGGTATAACAATATATTGTTGAAGAAAGAGTCTGTAATTGCCTGCTTCACAATAAGACACTGTACATCTAACAAAGCCATTTCCACTGCAAACGTTCAGCCCACTGTGATCGTTACTCTCTGTCACAATGTAAACACTGATTTCTTGGAAACAGTCTGCTGTTCAGTAATGAAACAAGACAAAGCTTCTCGTTGTTGCTCTTTATCACAAAAACATTGGAAAACTGTAAACACAATAACAGTGGAGAATGCAATTAACAGACTAATTGTGGATAATAAGTTAAAATAAGTTCAATAATTTTTGCACAGGAGCTATATTGAAAAGATGGTTGGAACTTATCCACGCTATTCCAACATAGTCCTTTTTACCCAACGCTGGAAAGCAGTGGGTTGTCAGCTAGATGATCAGAGAAGCCTTGTTAACGTAACTGACTGATATTCATGTGGTGGGTTACTTTGCTGTGGGGTATGTAAATGTGCTTTTAACAGCACTTTAACATTGCATACATTCTTAACATTTAACATTGTTCTCTGAAGAAATGTTCTCAGAGGATGTGGGAGTGAGTGTGGAAGAGAGAAAGAGAGAGGAGAGATTATTTCAAGAATGATTACAGAGTCATTAATATATGTATTAATTTCTTCTAAATAACTGCAAGTCAATTAATAACCATTGTCCAACAAATCTGTAAAAGACTCAGGAAGGGCAAAGTATCAATTAAGTATAGCCTTGTCTCAACTTTCACGTTTAAATGATAAATCTGCACAGGTCATGGTATATATGCAGGTCCTGGTCATGTTTGCTCAAAATGGTTGATGAGAGTCAGTAATGTGAGATCACTTTATAAAGGCTGGTATTGAATGAAGAGTCAGAGCTTGTGTAAGCCTCAGTCCAATGTAAAAGAAATAAATGCTATTAAAGGCTGTTGCTGTTGTCAGACAGTGGCAGCACAGCAGGAGTGATAACAGCTGAGCCACAGGGGGCCAGCAATGGCTATTTGTTCTCCAGGGGCCTTTTTTACAGAAAGAAACCACAGCCAAGACTACCGTTTGGCCACATCTTCTTAGCCAGTTTAATGCCAGGCAATGCAAATGATCAAAACATTCCACAATTCAAATCCAATGAACCACAAATGATTAATTCTGCCCTATCCCAGCCCCTGTTCATCTCTGTCCATTGATTAGCACATTTAACCTCATTTTAACCCTGAGTGTCACTATGGAGAGTTGCCAAAATAATTGCAGAAGAAGTGCAAGTATGCAGGACAGAGAATGCTGGACATACTAGGATAAATATATATAATGCTAAAGCTTTCATTAGGTCCAAAAAATGTATTTTCTCTATCAGTTTACCATGTGTGACCCAAGCACATATTTCTGTCAAAGTTAAGCCAGTTTTGGTTTGGTTCCTTTAACTTGTTATAAGGTGCTCAGCTGGGAAAATATAAAAAAGGGAAAAAAGTCTTGAAATGTCAATGTTGCACATTAGCATTAGTGTCTAGAGCCACCTTTCAGAGGAGAGAAGATCTCAATATGGGAAACACCAAAATTACTCTTATTCAGTACAAAATTGAGTATTTTTGTGAGAATTGCACCTACTTTAACACATATCACACCTTTATTCTAACAGTACCATGAATGAGGATTAAGAATTAGTAATCACGTTTGCTCCGAGTCATTACACATTGCCAGTTATGATAATGTAAAGTGCCTGCAATTAAATAGCCTACTAATGCAGTCCAGCATTCTGTCGTTGTCATTATGTCCCTGGAGTTATCTTGACATAGAATCTAAATAATAAGCTCTGTGTTATTGAGTGAGTGCACCAAAGTGTGAATACAAAACCCTTTTAAAGGGAAGAATTTTCCAAGTCAGTGAGTAAAGATGCACATTGACCGAAAGAGGAAGAAGAGCTTGATTGATTATGTCATTTAATCTGGCCGCCACACCTCCACACAATACCAATTGTCCTCCCCTCTCCTTCAGCTCAGTCTTTTACACTTTAGCAAGGCTTTCATCGTTACTGTAAAACACATAGACACATTTAATCCCTCTTCATATCGGTGGCAAACAATTTCCATCTCCACAGCTTTGTTCTCCGCAATAGGTTATAGTATTGCACTAAACTCCTCAAGCTTCTCCATCTCCATTCTGCTGTGAAGACTCCATCCATTAGCCTTGCACCTCATTGCTCCCAGCACGTGACCCAGAAACCAGGGGAAAAGCAGCAAGGGACTTGCAGCATCCACCACCATTCATTCATTCAATACACAGGGCTGTGGTGTGCTGGCATCAGTTATTGGCTTTTAGGCTACGTGCCTGCACTGCTTTGTATTATTGATGAGATTTAAATTATACTCCACGACAATGTTTTATGCTTTAGTGCGTCAGAAGTCAGTTGGCTATGAGCGATGCCGAACCACTTTACAGAGACCACACATCACATTATTGAACAAAAGTTCGAGTATTGAGCTAGTCTAACTAAGCTTTGATTTCCCATCCATTTTTTTAAGCCAGTGGGTCAGGTAGCAGGACTTCAATAGTAAGTCCTCAGCAAATGTTCTTATTTACAGAGTTCAGCAGGTTTAGAGAGCTACCATTATCCAACTTCTGAAGAAGATGCAGGTTGCACTTCACTGATGACATTACAGTTCTTTCTTCCAAAGTGTGCCACCTATCAGAGAAGCATAATGCACTTTGATAACACAGATAAACAAACTAAGTATATACCCACTCTTTGAAGTGATGGGCAGTTTACTATGTTGTTAACATTGTTTAAGAAGAAATGGCAGCAAATGACTCAAAAAACAGTCTTGCCACTTATTTTTGGATGACTGAAATGGTTCTATTCATGTGATATCCCAGCTGCAGCTGAGAGGTTTCAGAATCACTGCACAGATGTAAAGAGTAAAAAAGGAGCCACATTGGCCACTTTTACCACTAAAGAGGCAAAGGGGAAAAAAAAACAAAAAAAAAAACAACACTACTTTATATGTTATGAACTATAAATACTGTTTTGAGACCTGCCATGCAACAGTATGCAACAGGATGGGGAGAACTTTTTGTTTATTGCGAGATATTATACAGTTCTCACCAATGGTTTGCTGCTGTCAAACAGTTAAATACAATGTGTGGTCATCAGATGTCAGAGCACTTTATCTTTAAAGGGTCTGTTATATATTTATCTCCATCTCATGGAAGCTATCCCATATTTGGAGTAGCAGTTTGGCAGAAGCTTCTGTCTAATAATTGTGCTCTGAGAGAGTGAAAGGGACAGTGTGTGGTCTGGTATGGCTGTATGTAGGTCAAGGGGTGCAAAACTATAAGTAGTAACCTCAACTTAGTGGCTAAGACTGGGGATGGTTCTTTAGAGGCTTCATCTTGTCAAATAGGCCTGTTGGTAAGTTGGTGGAGAACTCAGCTTGCTCAGTGAGGCGAACACTACAGTCCTGTGCTTTATTGATAGACTATGACTTTGATCTCAGAGTTTAATTCAGTGTAAACTCTCTTCAAAGCTCTAAGTTTCTTACCTCTCTCAGGAGAGTTGTTGGGTCAGCTTATTAGGAGTGTGTTGAGCTCAGTGAATGCTAGCTGATGACCACTGAGCGCATCGAGCTGTGAAAAAGTCTTATTTCTTATGATTATCTTGCACTTTCACACACATTGTATTTTTTGGAGATCCTTATTTAAACTAGCTTGTGCTTCTGTTCAGGCAATGTTTCATGGGTATGCAGAGTCATATGAGAGTTGACCGCAGTCTCATCACTATTAACAAGGACATGAGGCTTAAGCCTTGTGGCACAGCAACCCAATCTCATGGGAATGTTATTTGTCATTTCACATGTCATTTTTATGTCACACAACAAAACTATGGAAACAGCAATACAACAACAAAACCACTTATGCTTAGAAAAGACATCATGGTTGGGATGTAAACTAAGAAAAAAAAAAAAACAATATAAGTATGGAAAACATGTCACTAAAGTAGATTGACAAATTAATTCAACAGCACTTTATTACCCAAATCACTGGTCTCAAACACCAGTCAAGTCCTGAGTTTGTCATCTGTCTTGCCAGCACTCTTTCTCACATTTTTTTTATTCTACATTGCTTTCTTAGAAAGTAGCATAATTATGTGGATTATGTTCACATTGAAGTCAATGCTAATAACATGGCAACATGGTTTTTTATTTATTTATTTATTTTTTTTATTGCAATTACAGTGTCAATTTGGTGTAACCAGGCTGGTCACAGAAACATTGATGAAAAAAAAAAAACCTTTAGAGTAAAGTTTGGCTATAATAATATGTGATGTGACATCTAAATACCTTTGGATATGCAGTCTATTGGTGCAGACCTCCTTTCTCCTTTTTAAGTAGTTGCTGTATTTCACCTTTGACACTAAAAGGTCTGAAGCCTCACTCTCTGATGAACAGATGTCATCAGATTGTTGTTGATATTTCCAAACAATGTCAGTCCATACTGTACATTTCCCCAGCAGGTGTTCAAATTTCAGAAAGTAATCATACATGAGATACCGCAGCCACTAGAAGCAGATCAACTTGTTTACGAAACTCAATACAGTAAAGTATTTCAGTTCTCTGCTCAAGACTTCACATCATCCGGTGCCCAGTGGGTTTGACACTGTATTCTCCAGAGGTTAACAACACTGAAGGAGAGTCAGATTGGATGCCATCTTAACAGCAGTGCAATCTGGATTGGTATTTAAAAGATAATGGTGAGGCAAAAACCAATTAGCTTTGTGCTCTGTGGCTGTCCACTGCTCACAGCTGTTGTCAGTGCAATTACAGGGTCACTCCTGCTGCCAGGTACACGCCTATATCTTGACATCAGCCAAGCTAATTTTGCTGCAAAGCTAATTATGGAGATGATCATCAGCTGAGGAGTGGACAGTATTTACAAGAAAAACATGTTTGTGTGATGACATATTTATGAGTTAATTCATTATTATTTCTTTTGTAATATTTTCTGACAATTTACCAAATTCAATCTCTGGCATTAAAACAGAAATTTCTTTTTTTTTGTTATTGAATATACAGTATTAAGTGTAATATGGAAGTTTTAGCTTGATGTTTCTGTGTTCTAATAACACAATTTCATCCTAACTTGTCACACACTGATGCTTCAGCCCCTTATATAATAATAATTAATATTTTTTTTTCCTGTAGCAGTGGACACATGCTTAACATTGTGAATAAAACACTTGCTTACGTTTTAGATATGTTTTCAAAGTGAAAACATGACTACAACCAGTAAATTTCTAATTATCAGCTCATATCACCTGGTGAAGCCAGCCGCTTTCGCTCTCTCTCTCTGGTTTTTTAAAAGCCAAAAGACTCCGGGTTTCTTTTAAGGAAATAATTACTTGCTGATGTAAAAAAAAAAAAAAAAAAAAAAAGTTTTTATCTTTTCAGTGGGAAATAGAAATATGTCCATTCCCAACGCAATAAACGTTGGGAAAAAAAAAAAAAAAAACAACACTAAATGTGTGGTGGTGAAATACAATGATAATTGAGTGACTATTTTTCAGTAAAAACCCAGACTAGAGTGACTTCAAAGGAAGACCACATTTATGAAACACCAAATCTATTCAGCTTCGACTGTATTTAGATATCTGTTACTGCATGGCCACCCACCAGTATACTGTTTAAGACTGGCTAGCACAAAGATAGAAATAAGGCATTCAAGCTGAAGCTTGTGAAGCCAACTTCTACACTTTACAGACAGCACGCAAAGTGAGCTTCCTGTGACACTTTGCTGAACAGTCCATCTTTAGCTACTAGACAGCTTAATTAAATTAATCAGAATAAGATCTCCTGAATTTTAACCGCTCTTAAATGTGCCTTCTTTATCGGTGTGATTATAAGTGGAACTAAGGTCATTACCAGGTCATTGTAAAGGATAACATGGTAGCTAAATGACTGCTGAATTCACATATTGTAGCTTTGATATATTCTGTCTCATTGTACATGGATTTTTTTTTTTTTTAACAATTTTACTGTAACCAGAGCCTTATCGATACATAGCACTTGCTTAAAATACGTTTGAAGTGCTTCTTTTCTCTGAAATGAGTTTGTTTTATCTCCAATGTGCTTGTTCTGTGCTTTGTAGTGCATCCACCACCATACACACATCATGAAAAGTCATCCACCGATACACAAACAACATTTTGTTTTTTTAATAGACACTAAAACACATGATGTTGTATTTTGCATTTTGCATACCCTGACACCTGTCAGTTTTCTCACCCTCACACATATACCAAACTAAGAAAACTTTGAGATATATTCTGCATTTCTATCTTTCCATATTTCTACACATATCTTGCATCTCTCTTGATGTACACACACCCACGCATGCCAGGACCAGCTAGCCATTAACAGTAGCAGAACTGTCCGTAATGATTTCACTTGTCAAGTGTGTCCTGCTGCGAGAGGCTACATACAGCAGAGTGCGATGGCCACTGGGAGTTTCGAGTCAGCTCTGACAAATGGCCAAGGCTGGCAGTGGATCAGCAGACTTGGGGGCTGTCTGACTTATCACTCCACCAGCAGACACTATTACAGCCACTGGGTTTGTCTGCAGGCTCCTGTTCTCTCTAAGACTTCTTATTCTCTCATGCTGTATTCCTACTGTGTCAGCCTGTTTCTCTTTCCTCTTATCACTTGTAATTCTAAACCAAAGTCAATGATGTTTTATCAGCACAGCTCTTCAAAAATTAAAAATATGTCAACTTTTAATGAATGTACCCACGGAACAATGACTGAACATGCTTATTTTTTCCCCGTTCTCTGACACCCTGCTTCACTTTCAGTTGTGCACATTTACATTTGCAGCTGCTCAAGTATGACCGCAGTCATTTTCCTGCACCCCAAACTGATCCTGACAAGACCCACTCCTGCCAGAAAAATTATATTTGATTTGGTTTCATTTTCAAATAAAGGGCTTCAAGCTTGAGTCAAAGTCAGCACATTTTTGGCTGATTATATTTCAGGGCAATGCACTACGAGTCATTTTATATTAGGAATAGATGTTTTGTGGTTGACAGTATGCTATGTATCTTTTTTGTATTAGCGGTCATGGCTGCAGGCTGTTTCCACTTTATTATGTGGTCTCTGAAGTCATTCGTTTACACAGTTGGTGGGGACCGACTTACCCATTTGGGGACATACAAGCAGGTCCCCACAAGGTAAACATTTTAGGATTAAGACTTAAAATCTTGATTAAAGAAATAGTGAAATATTTTAACAAATCTGCTATGAACTGGTTAGCTTTGTAGGGCACACTCCCCTTGAAACTGACAGCCTATAATTTCCTAGCAGACCTTGAAATTAAATTACATATAATTTATTACTGGACATAATGTGGTAATTTCTTTGTAAAAGTTAATTGGATGATGATTATATTGGTTAGCATGGGTGGAAAGTTAGATATTATGTTGTAGCTCAGAATAGCTCCCTGCTTCAGGTAATGTAACATACTGAGGGCAAGGCCAGTGGCGTTTTCCTCCTCTACTGGTGAATTCTGAATATTATTGGAGAGCATTTAAATGGACAAAACTCAAAAATCTGAAAGTCTCAGCAGTTATTAACCAAGTTAATTTAGGTTGCAGAGCTATTCTCATTTCTTTTCCTGTTGTGCATTCGTACAAAAGGATACAAAAGAGGGCCAGAACATTTAGCATAGCTAATTAAGACAAACTTAAAAACAAACAGGTTAAAATGAGCCATTTAACAGTCAAACAACACGCCATACACAAGTTTATTTAGTGCCTGCAGCAGTCAAAAGAAAACACATGCTCTCAATCTCACCTGTTTTGTTTTCTGCTCTTCAAAGGATGTCTGCAGCTCTGCACCTCTGCCTATTCTCAATCTGTTTCTCACAACCCCAACCCTGCCCCTCCCCCCTCCAGTCTCCTTTGTCATTCGTGGTCTGTATCACTCTGTTGCTGATGTGAATTTTTCATCACAATACTTGTCTGGCTTCTCTTATGTATGCACAGCAAAAAGATTTCAGGCCTCTCTGCATGATGGCTATTCATGGAATGCAAGCTGCATTTTCATCGTTGTTGTTTTTGTTGTTGAAAAAGAGGCAGAGTATGTTGTGTAAAGCATATTGTCTGTGAAAGAGACACAAATCCATCAGTGGGTGTAAGATGCCAGAACACTTCTTGTACGTTGTCGGAAATCTTAGATGTTCCATAATCCAAAATTTACTCTTATGTAAAGTGACTTAAAATAGACATATGCCATCTTATATTTGAGCCCCATTTCAGCCTTGGTGATTTGGATGGAAACCTATTAACAGACTTGGATGTCAGCAAATTTGTTAAAACTGAATTTATGAACCCCATCTCTTTTAGTTATGTTTTAATTTAAACATAATTGCATTTTCTTTCTCACTGACAAATTTTTTGTGACAAGTTTTTCTTTCCTCCTTACAAAACCTATACTGTTGACCTGCATCTTGGTTTCAAAATGTCTTTAAGTTCAAACAGGAGGGCAATCTTGGCATGAGAAATAAGTAACAATGAGGAAGGAAATATTAGTGAATGAATCATTTAAAAAAAAAGCTCTATTTGTCAAGGTATTGAACAAACACATAAAACGTGTAGACTCAGCTATATTGTATCAGTAACCAAAGGAAACTCAGGTTTAGAAACCTCTGAGCATCTTAATTTGATGCAACTAACCACCATGCAGCTCCATCAATAAGTCACAACCTCATAAACTGTGAGACATTCTAATAATTACCATAGCAAATGAGTGCATCTCCAAAGAAGGATTGGCAGCCTCACCCAGCTTCTACATTTTGCATTGTGTGCTACAAGGTTAGAACTGGCAGAAAATCTTCTGGCTTGCTTAATGCACGCTGATTGCTTTAGGGTAGGAAAAAGTCCACTTTTCATCAATTTTTTTGGTGAGAATCACTAGAGAAAGGTGGCTGAATAAGTCATTGCCACCATTATTGTCCCTTCTGTTACATCCAAGAATAAAAAGGTATGTGATGCAAGACAGGAGGAAGGAAACCAGGGGCTGTTTTAGAATCTCACCTTAGGATGGGCTTAGCCTCTCAAACAAGAACACAAGGCATCATATTCAAAGCACAAGAAATACTGTTGTTGCTGGAAATGGAGAGATTTTACCGGTGGACTCTCCTCTCTCTCTTTTCTACTCACCACCATACAATTAAACGTAACTCTTTTTTCGATCATTTCTGGTAAAAGGATGTCATTTATCTCCTTACATCCACCTTTTCCATTTAACTGTATTATAACTTTATTCTTCTTTTCTCAATATTAAGTTTAAGAAGGCTACGCCTTGTAATGTGTTTATTGATATGTAATATTACGTATCAAAAAAAGCCAAACGAGTCCATCGGACTTGCTTATGGTTTGTTGAAGACATTTCACCTATCATAAGAGGCTTCTTCAGTTCAGTTTTTTTAACCACTAATATTTCAAGATTGCCTTCCTGTTTAAACAGTTACATAGTTTAGGTACACTGTCATGATTTTATATTTGTCTAGGAGGTAGGCTAAGCCTGGTACAGCCTGGTCAAATAAAAATACTGATCTCATTCAAGGAAACTGTAATGTCAATGTTTTGCCCATGGTTTTACCTTTTAAACTGCATAATGACCTTTGATTGGTGGAGATTGTAACTGCAGCCTTACTTCACTTCCTCACATTTTTTGGCAGAAAAATAATGAATTTATATTGTTTTATTTATAGTCAGTATTCTTCTAAATATGCTAAAATGTCCTTTGATACATCAATCAAAGTGCATTAATGGATGGAGCTCTTTGGGGTAGAGGAAGCACAGCCAATATTTGTCTGTAATAAAGTATGAGTATCGACTATTTTGCAGTTATGAGAAATAGTTCTTGCTACATTGATGGCAGTAAATAACTCAATGAACTACTAACATTAACTAAATTATTGAAGAATGTGTCCTCAGTTGCAATTACAGAGGATTCATGATTTTTCTGTATGTTTTAATGAAAGACTGACTCTTAAAAGAATCTTTATTCATCACCTTCTTGTCAATATTTAGTCACCTTTGACAGCAATTACAGCTAGGAGTATGTGTGAATCTCTCCGTATCAGCTTTGTACATCTGGGCTATTTTCCCCCATTCTTCTCTTGTCCTCTGTAAAAATGGATTCACTCCAGAGACAGTCTGAGGCTTTCTGCTGCCGATACCAAATCTAAAAGCCTCTATAAGGACATGGAAAGATTAAAACCAAAGGGCTGTGACCATTGAGGTCTCTGTGAGTGAGACAACATAGTCCAAGGTCGAAGTAAAACAGATGAGAAGCCAGATCAGATCGCATTCAAGTTGCACCTGTAGAGCTGACGGCTGTCAGGATCAAAGTAGGACAGAGCAACAAGAGCATGAAGCATCATAAGGTCAGTGCACAAAAGAGTGATGTCAATCACTGGCCTATTCTCATTGTTGGGGAAAAACGAAACTTTGTCACTGCAAGCTGTGTTCAGTAACAATGCACAAGGCACCTCTCAGCGCCTGTATGAAACGCACGCCGGGGGGTTCCATTAATGACAACGTAAACCTCTCTATGGCAACAGTAAACACTCTGCAGTAACAGTGCACCAGTGTGTGGTGACATTGTTTAAAGTGAAATGACACACATCGAGGAGTGAAGTGAGATGAAAGGGTCGAACAAGCACAAGGCTCTCGGTCAGCTGTTTGTTTGTGTCCCACAGCGTTCAAAATCTTTTTCACTGTACGGAAATAAATTTTATTGCATACTCTCATAGTGATGTCAAGGTTAACCACAGTGGTCTTCATGCCAAAAATGACAAGGAGCATGAGGAAAACACAAATGAATTGAAAATGATTGAGGTAAAAATGGCATATTGTACTGTAATGTGAAGCCACTTTCATTGGATTTGTCATCTTTTAACAAAAAAGTATAATACAGTCAGCAAACAAGAGGTAAATATATGTGTGCAAGAGCATGAAACATGATGACGCCTACTGATATTTCTAAAAAACAACATATTGACACATCTAAAGCTAAAAGAATATAGTGCCTGACTAATCTACAGCCAAACCAGTTGTTGTGCAAATGATTTATAGGATGCTGTTAAGTGCTTAAGTGCTAAATGAATGACCCAATCTCATCACAGAACCTTGATTACTTTAGATTAGGACCCTGTTCATCAGACTGAGCAGTCTGTGCCTGCAGGATGGTGTGGGCGACGAGGAGAGAACATCAAGCACATAAAATTGTAGCTCTGTGCCAAACATGACATTCAGGGCTCTGAAATTCAATTCTTGTTTTAGGCTAGTTGTTTTAACAACAGTCTTAACAGATGCTTTCTTTTTTATCCAGATTTTAGTAAAGCACAAAAACATTATTCCATATTGTAACTACAAAGTGCAAACTTTTTACATTTGGGCAGATTCTGGCACAATAATGCTTTGTGTTTGTTTTCTCCCTCATCTCTCACATCACCCCGCATCTCGTCCTTCTGTCTTTGTCTTGATCTGTTTGTTCCTACCTGAGCCAAAAATGCAAGGTTTGCTTCAGGCAGCTGTGCTAGCTATCTAAAAGCAGCAACAACAGTGTTTCACAAATACTTCAGATTGACACCTGTCAAAAAGTAGTTACAGTATTCTGTTTCTGTCATTCATTCAACAGATTATTTTAATCTGAACCATGATGTTTTGACCAGAAATAGGTTTGTTTCTTAAACAAAATCATTCTGTTGGATATCTTCTCTGTATCTGTACATTTAGCATCTGTTATTGTTTCTTGTTTTTTCATAAATGATTAATATCTGATGTGCCTTTCTGAGTGAAGGCTCTTGGCTGCGTTTGCAGTCACTTTTAATGTCTGTTGGATGGAATTTGTGATCACTGGTAGTTGGTGGCTTCAAACTGGATAGGATGGGCAGAAAAGAATATAACGTCTTTTGAGACTTTGAAGACTTCTTAAGCCTGCTCTGTCTTAACTGAAAGAACAGATATAAATAACACTGTGGACAAAAACAACTGTGAAATTGTCTTATTTTCTTGGCACAGATCAGTTTATTTATTGCATGACCACAAACGAGTGGTTAGTAATATAACAAAGAAACACCTTTTACCACTGCCTAACCCAGCTTTAAAGAATCACTGTTTCTGGGAACATATCTTACTTTATTCCTTTATGTTTTACTAGAAGGTGCTTTTTTGTCCACTTTATAAATCATTCATGTGAGGTTTGCATTAAATTAGAATACATTCCACTGGCCTCAAGGCAGACATTTTTTTTTATTATTATTATTTTGACAGTTTGATGTATTTTGTTTTGTCATGTTCTGTACACTGCTCATCACATTCCACTACAGGGCGAAAGGGAATAAAATTGTTGTCAAAACATTTTCTGATATTATTATTTTGTTTTGAATTGGAACTTTTGTGTGCGTCCCTTAAACTGCCACTCTCTTGGTTGTACTTAGGCATTATCACAACATCAGCTTTTCTTTTCTTATCCAAAGGTGGTAATTTCTTAACAATATGTGCCCAAGCTGTGCTCCCTGTCATCTTGATAGTTTTGAAAAGTTATTCACTAACAATGTCAGATAATGAGCAATGAATTCTAACTACAGAGGAAGTTTGCAAATAAAAACCTTTGAACAAGAATACTGATTGTACAGCCGTGATAAGTGTAGTTTGCATATATTTTTTTTTGTCTGATGAGATGTACTTAGCCTTTTGAGATGAATACTGCTGCACTACTTTGTCAGCAAATATTGTTCAAACTAAGCATCATTGAGCAAACTCCTCTGGGGCTTTTATATTCAGAATCAGCACAAGTGATTTATTCCTATATCTAGGGTCATCCAGTTTTCCAACTTGCATCAGGAGTTTACCGCTTTTAAAACTTTTAACAAATGAAGGTGGTCACGAGTGGTGCATCTGCCTTACTGATGATGAACAGAGAGTGGAGACTATTACATACATACTGAAATGACTGAATTCACAGCAGTCTTTTTAGTCATTACCGTTCAGTCTTTTGCAATATTTGAGCAACAAGTAGAATGTTGTGTGGTTGATAAACTCCTGTCACACAAAAATGGCGATAAAATGTGATTTGATTTTAAAGCCACATTGAAACGTTGAAAATAAAAACAATATTCCAAAACAACTACAGCAATGTCCACAAATGCTATGGTGATGAAAAGGCTGCTGTCAGTAATGCAGCATCCATTGTCATCAGCTAGTACGAGAGGCAAGGGAGAGGTTTGTCCATTCTGGAAACTTCAGTGGAGAGATTTTGCATTAACAATGTTAACTTGGTGTTCACTTCTTTGTTTCAAAATGTACAATGGTGTGTTTTTATTATTTAAAGTTGTACCCTCCAAAAGACTCAAGACAATAATAAATACTGTACACTAATGATGTCAGTCATTTTGACATGATGTAAAAAAGAGTGAAAGACAGAAATAAAGAATAAGAATAGAAAATGCAACATCTGTAACATTACACTCTTCCCACAACAAAACCACACAACATCATGTTCATGCTGTACACTGTTAAACACATTTAATACATCAGATTTTTTTTCTTTTTTTTATATTACTCCTCTGGCTTTAAATTTTCTGATCATGGTCAATAAAGTCACTCAGAGTCACTGATCTCAAATCCTGCACTTTTTAACGCTTCAGTCATTGAAAAAAATAAAATACTATTAAAAAAAAAAAATAAAATAAACCACTGCAGGTAAAGCCAGCGATTACCTTTTTTATGACAACACAATAGCAAAAGCAATTTATTCTACAGGTTTGAGTGTATAAAGTATGTTCAAAGTTTTTGTAATTAAGTTCAAAACTGTTAGTTTGTTCTCAGAAATGTCAAAATACCTCTTGGAATGTTTTTTTAAAAATCTGCCTGCACACTGGTCTAAACCTCCTGAACTGATACACAACATTGCTCCTGCTATTATTTTTTTTTCTTTTTTTATTATGAAACTTCTGTAGTTGCTTGACTGCCCTAACTGCCTCATGAATTGGGACTATGAATACAGGATGGGCACATTAATATCAAATGATAAGTTTTTATTCCTCAGTTGATTCATGACGTAGCGTGAACACAAAGGCCATGCTTCCAGAAATCTACGGAATCATCTCAGGTAGTTTAGAGAAAACACAAATTGCCATCCTCCTGTCCTCTGCGGTTTCTTTGCATGCTTCTCAGCCCTAGAGAATTTCCAATTCACTCCCCCTTCCGGGGCCTATTTTTCATCTTCATTTCACAGCTGCAGCATCAAAGGTAGTTTTTCTGTGTCCATTAAGCTGTTAATGCTGAGGAAACAGTCCATTCACAGCAATGTCCCCTCCACTGTGAATTACCTCCAACCTTTCTCTGCTGGACAGCCCTACCGCTGTGATTTCTGGAGTTGAAAGGTGCAGACTTAACAGGCTCTTCCTCGAGTCTCAACGACCTCCCCTTCAAAAAAAAGGGGTGGGGTGGGGTCATTGGATTTGACACCTTGGTCTTGATAAAAGAGAACAACTTCCCTGGCAGTGTGCGGGATTTGATGTACAAGAAAGTAGTCTTTAGTGGACTTTCTTTTGCCTTTAAAAGCAGCCGGTGAGATCTGTTTGTGCTAAAATGAAAAGAAAGAAGGCAACATCTTAAACCCAGAGATTTTTGTGTGATATTAACGATTTTTCAACATGCTGATAATTCCATGTGTGAAAAGCTCAGCAACCTAATCAGAAATCATTGTTGTTGACATTAAAAATAGACCATATTCCATCAGCCTCGCTAGCAGAGAGAAAAACACTGACAGTGTTTTTTTAAGAGTTAGGCTAAATGTGTGCTAATGCAAGGCTTTCACTGAAGAATACATGTGTTGTGTTTTATTCACAAAGAGGTGACAAATCCTTTTTTCCAAATTCAACAGAAAACACAATGTTGCAGCAGGGTGAACACACTGATCCTCAAGTGAGAGCGTAATTATGCCAAATAATGTGCAATCATGCCAAGCTCCTTTCTCCCTCTGTCTCTCCCCTTAAAACCATCCCAAATCAGTTTTCTATGAATGTGTAATTATTTTTTGCTGCAGTTAAAAAAAAAAGAAAGAAAGAAAGAAAAACAATCATGCAATTTGCTTCCTCGTTCGGAGACGGCATATGGCATCTGAAAGCACAGTTTGTGTCAGCAGCCAGCATTGTCACAAAACATTTGTGTTTCTTCCTTCACTGTGGTCTCCAGTGCTTGTGAAGGAATGATAACAAAACTGTCTTTTTTCTTACTATGAGGGGAATGTGTGTTCAATCAATTTGAAATAATGCACTCTTTATGGAGCTGAGGTGGTTGTGTTTGATATTGTAGCATTTGATAACAGCTCTCTTGACTTAAGTTGAACCTGAAGTGTGTACAGTACATTGTGATGAGTAAATGTAACTTACATGAAAATATGTCAGGTCTGAATTTTACCATGCTGTAGCATTTGAGGACTCATCACTCATCCAACCAATATCAGTTTGTGGCAATTTTCGATAGAGTGCACACCAAAAGGATCACTGATAAGATATGGGCACATGTCAGGAGAAAATCTCTAACAGCAGTAGCTTATCTAGACAGGATCTGTCAGAATCTGAAAAAGACGTGACAGCAGGAAAAGCAACGCTGGACTGGTGTGCATCAAATATAATCAAATGAAATCCTGTCACCAAAAGTGCATATTCTCATCAATCTCATAATGTTGGCAATATAATAAAGTCAGTGATAACGAAACCCTGTGGGATCTCTATTCTTCCCTGTGTGGAGAATATAAAAGAAGTGCTCAATGACTTTGCTGTTGATATGATCTTTTCTGTTGCTTTCCTTTAAAGGATACATTTTCATTGTAGTGTTTCAAGGAATGACCTTGTTGTGTATTGCCTTCATTACAGTTTTGACATTGATAACCAGGTACATCTATCCATTTTCTACCACTTATCCTCATAGAGGGGGCGCTGGAGCCTATCCCAGCTGTCTTAGGGTGAAAGGCAGAGTACACCCTAGACAAGTCACCAGTTCATCACAGGGCGCGTAGAGAGACAACCACTCACACATTCACATCTACGGTCAGTTTAAATTAGCCAATTAACCTAATCCCCATGCATGTTTTTGGATGGTGGGAGGAAGTCGGAGTACCCGGAGAGAACCCACACAGACACGGGGAGAACATGCAAACTCCACACAAAAAGGCCCCGGGCTGGGAATCAAACCCGGTATCTTCTTGCTGCTGTCTCGCCCTTAACTAGGTGCAGCACCTCTCAAATACTGTTGCTTGTTCAGTCGCCCTACAATTCAAAATATGACATTCCAAATGCTCACCTGCTTGTTGTGGAACTTTGATGTGCAGTGTTTGTTAAGTAAGTTATTTCTGAAACAAAAGTAAGGTAAGATAAGATAAGTCAATGAATAGTGGCCTCCTGGGTGAAACTGTATTCTTTTTTAGACCCATCCATTAACCCCAACCTCCTCCATTTGTGGACTTTGTCACTGTTTATACAACATCAGTTGTTCCAACCATCAAAAGTCCCTTTCACACTGCACATAAATCCTGCGTTGTCCCGGGATGTCGCAGGTCTTTTCGGCAGCGTGAAAGTGTTGTCGTTGCATTTTGTTCCGGCGACCTGGGAATTTAGCAGCTCGGCTCAGCTCGCCTGCAGTGTGGAAGGCGTTGTGCATCGTCCAGCTAATACCATTTTCACACTGAAATTGGCGGGTCGATGCAGGATTTTGTAACCTTGGTTTTGCATCAGGGCACTTTCACACTGCCAGCAGTCATTGGTTTGACCTCCTGCTGTGAAAACTGTTGCTTGTTTTTTTTCCTCCCTGATCTTCTCCTCAGATGCTGAGCAGCTCGTGGACCTCGTGAGCTTGCCCATGCGCTGCCATGATTAATAAAAAAAAGGTGTGCCAGATTGCTATAGATGCTGTATATAAACACGCTCGCACATTTGCAGTTCATAGAGGGATTCCGTGGTCAGTGGGATTTCCCCAAAATGACACAGGGCTAATTCACTTCTGTGCCATTCCATTAAGATCGGGTTGCTACACATTTGATTTCGTGTAATTTAGCGGGTTGATACTGGATGGCTGTCACACTGCCGTCAAGCCGAGCCGATAAATTCGCGGGTCGATTTGGGCGGGTCATTTGCCGGCGTCATATGGCAGCGCGAAATTGCCATGACGTCATTTACATGTGACAGAAAACCAGAAAGAAGGAGAACAACAACACTACTATCACAAACAATGGAGAACACAGAAGCAATTGTGTATTTGTTGCTCGCTCTGTGGCTTTTTGTCACACAGAGAGTGAAAGAAGAGAGACAGAGAAGACTCCAGGCAGCGAGACAAAATACAAAGGTCTAGTCGGACGTCGCACAGCCAATGACGCTTCCAATGACGACACTTGCTGGCCAATCAGAGGAAGGCAGTGAGCTGACGTCACATTTAGTGTTGCTTCAGCTCGCTTGGAACCAGGGCAGAGAAGGTACAAAAAAAAGTACCCAGTACCAGGTACAAAGTACTAGTGGAAAAGCACCACAACCGTGTAGAGCCATGCCATACCGTACGTGTGGAAAAGAGCCACAAGTGACACTGGTATTTAATAATTGGGAGCGATTAGGATGTGCTTATTGAACTTAGAATTGTGTTGTGCAAATAAACTTGCCTTGACTTCCAGTTGAATTCACCGACAATATACCAGATTTTTAAGATAAATATGAATTGCACACAGTCACTTGTTGATTAAAATATCCATCAGCATTTCATTCAAACACCAAGGGTTCTAGTGTGCATAATGTTTTATTTTGTCAGATATTCCAGTATGAACACACTCTCCCCTTGCAGCTACATTATAGTTCCAGGATCGACCTCTTCCAGCAGATAATTCCATCTTCTTTCTGATGAGCAATTTAGGTCTCCCACGTGCCAAATCAAGCAACGTAGAAAATAAACAGAAAATATAAGATATAATGATTTTTCATGCCTGTAAAACCATGGCCTTGTGGAGTGACTCTGTTACTGAGAAACTGATTCAGGGAAAGGTAATGCTTCTTTTTTTGTTTTAAGAAAGAAAGAACTCACTGTTATACAACATTTTATGCCTCCTCACTCATTTTTACCCAAAAAATGGGATATGGCTTAACTATTCGTCATAAAAGAAGCAACCACATGTTAAATGTCATTTCCACAAATGACATTTAACATGATCCAAGTGTTTTTAATTAATATGTCCCTTAATGACATATCATTAATATGTGCATGCATGCAGGGTGGTTCTCTCTCTCTCTCTCTCTCTCTCTCTCTCTCTCTCTCTCTCACACACACACACACCACATACTCACATCCACAGGCCATCTGGCAATTCTGGCAAATGTCAAAAGGTTTGCTCTGGGCCATGGCTTGCAGAAAATCACTTGTCATATTGAACAAAAAAGGCAAATATTTGTGAGAGAATAAGAAAGCTGCAGGGCATGATTATTTCACTAGTCATCAAATGCTCAGTTCAACGAAACCAATTTTTAGTGGCAGGGTAGTAATCAATGCTTCAGGAATGGTTATTAAGTACACATGTAGGAAATGACACCGATGACCCTCATCTAAGCAGAGCAGTCCACTAGTGGCATCAGCAGTTTGGAAGTGGTGGCACTTTACACAGGTGCATCTGTTTGAAGGGACCACAGAGAAAACAAAGGTGGTGCTGCAGCTCTGTTTTGTGGTGTTTTGTGCCTCCGTGCATACATGACTGGCTGTAAAAACTGAAATATTTTCAGCTAAAATGTTTGCTTTCTTATTTCAAGGTTGTTCTTTTTTTTTTTTGCTGCACTTAAGACAACTTCATTCCATTATGTAACATTAATTTGTCTGTTTTATGATTTATTTTATTGCAGTATTTTCCTTTCTGATATGTTGATGAATACAAGTCATTTTACCCCTCATGCCTTCAAATGCAATTTGACTTGCCTAGAATATGGTAACCACTTTGGTGACATGATTTTGGAGGATGTGTGCTGACAAAGGATAATCATAGTTTTTATTTTTATAAGCTTGAGTAGCTCTGCAATCTGACAATAGAAAACCATGTAACAGTGGAAGGCGCTGTTTGAGTTGTCATGCTTCACAGGAGTGTTGGCAGATGAGTGACAAAGGTGATACAACCAAGAATCAAGTGTTTCAGGTTTTACTCAACAAAAACACACACACACACAGTATTACACATACACGCAACCTGCACATAACTATATCTAAGACAGAAAAAGTAACTTATGTGAAAGTATAAAAACCATAGGGGCTGAATAAATACCAGAGTTTAATACATTAAGGAGCTAAACAAGTTTTCCCATTAATATGCAAAACAATGCAGCATGACTCTCCAACATCTTAATGCCATGTTCTCTGTAGGAGGTCTGAGTGAAGTTTCTATTATTCTTTCTTTATTATGTTCACAACAATATCTGCAAAGATAAATAAAACCTGTGAAGACAATATAATTCGACAGCATTTTAAGTGGTGGAGGAATACAATAAAATATTTACAAGAAATACAATTCAAAAATGTATATTTACCTCCAATGGATATATTCCAAACATTGAATGCCTTTATGTTCCCTT